>OY720301.1:5858873-7058873 GCA_963082785.1 Philonthus spinipes
CCAAAATCAGAAGAGCATTACTCTAAAAAATCTCAAATTTGGTTTTAATTCAAGTTTTTTTATAAATGCATGTTTTTTTAAGATAAAAAAAACTTGAAATAAAATATTTCAAGACATATTTAAAATAATTTAGTTCAGCTTATTCAAACTTTTCTTAACCTTTATTTCAAATGCATATTATTAACCTTTATTCTCCATTCAAAATAGATTCTAAGTAAGCAAACTTCATCGTAATAAAGTCAATAAAGAAATTCAGCAGGAATTATCTAAACAGTTAAAAAAGATAGAAAGATCCAAAATTGAAAGAGCATTACTCTAAAAAATTTCAAATATGGTTTTAATTCAAGTTTTTTTATAAATGTCTGTTTTTTTAAGATAAAAAAACTTGAAATAAAATTTGATATATTTTATTTCAAGTTTATAATTATTATTATTTAAATTAATTTAGTTTAGCTTATTCAAACTTTTCTTAACCCTTATTTCAAATGCATATTTTTAACCTTTATTCTCCATTCAAAATATATTCCAAGTAAGCAAACTTCATCTTAATAAAGTCAATAAAGAAATTCAGCAGGAATGATCTAAGCTTTCAAAAAAAATAATCTGAGGGGCATTATTCTACAACTCAACACTGCCAGTAAACGAGTATCCATTATGAATGAATGAATTACTCTACATAATCCTAAATGCGATTTTAATTCATTTTTCTTATATATAAATCCCTGAACTTTTTGAAGAGTTGTTCTCCTTAAATAAATAAAATGTTTGAAACCATATTTAAATTAATTTTGTTTATTTTTCAACGCTTTTTCGCTATCTAAAGTATATTCTAAGTAATTGCAACCTCCTTTTTAATAAAATCAACAAAAACACTCAACAGGAATTTGATCATTCTTGCTGAAATTCTTTGTCAATAATTACAGAATTATATAAAATCCCAAATGCGGTTTTATAAATAGAATAGAAAAGAGTATTTATCCACTTGATCACAGTTATTTAATAATTTAAATAAAAGTGATTTGAAAATACTCGACACCCATTAATTAAGAAATAAAGAAATAAAGATTTGAAAATAACTAATAAATTATTTCCACGTTTAGCTCTGCGATTTTAATTCAAGTTTTTTTTATAAAATCCTCTTTTTTTAAGAACAAGCTTAAAATAAAATGTTTTAAAACATTTAAAATAATTTTCTTTAAACTTTTAGCTCTGCGATTTTAATTCAAGTTTTTTTTTATAAAATCCTCTTTTTTAAGAACAAGCTTAAAATAAAATGTTTTAAAACATTTAAAATAATTTTCTTTAAACTTTTAGCTCTGCGATTTTAATTCAAGTTTTTTTATAAAATCCTCTTTTTTAAGAACAAGCTTAAAATAAAATGTTTTAAAATATTTAAAATAATTTTCTTTAAACTTTTAGCTCTGCGATTTTAATTCAAGTTTTTTTATAAAATCCTCTTTTTTTAAGAACAAGCTTAAAATAAAATGTTTTAAAACATACTTAAAATAATTTTCTTTAAACTTTTCTTAACCTTCGTTTCAAATGCATTTATTCACCATCCAAAATATATTCTAAGTAGTTGCAACCTTCATTTTAATAAAGTCAACAAACAAATTCAGCAGGAATGTAAAAAAAATAAATCTGAAGGGTATTATTTCACAAAAATTCAAAATGCGATTTTAAATCAAGTTTATTATATATTGCTGTTTTTTTTTTTAAGATGACAAACTTGAAATAAAACGTTTCAATATATAATTAAATTAATTTTGTTTGGCTTAAATTGATTGTGTGAGTTACATGAAGATCAAATGTAATTCATAAAAAAAAACACTAATATGCTTTGAAATTGTAAAGAAAGGATATTCTTGCTTTTTTATAAATTGTTTGGCTTATTTAAACTTTTCTTAACGTCTATTTCAAATGCATATTTCGACGTTTATTCTCCAATCAAAATATATTCTACGTAATGGTAACCTTCATTTTAATAATGTCAATAAATAAATTCAGCAGGAATGATCAATACTGTAAAAAAATCGCAGTAAATTAATTGATAACCTAATTAATTAACAGTATTGATCATTCCTGCTGAATTTATTTATTGACATTATTAAATGAGTTTGATTTATAGCTGTACTTAACTCTAAATGATGTTTAATATTGTTGTTAATTAAATATACGTTTTGGACATCACCAATAAAAAAAGGAGATAGATGTCCATGACGTAAATTAATAAAAAAAGAAGTATAAGAAATTTCATCAATCAACGAGAGCAGTAAAAAATGAAAGAATCTAATCACCTATTTCGTCCCCATCGACACCACAAAGGAAGCCGCCAACACAAGTGGACAGGCGAGTACTTTATCAAGGTTTGAACGGAGTTGAACTTTCCCCGAGACAGTTTTCGAATTTCTCGAGCGCAACAAAACTTCCCTGTACGCTCAGCGTGACTTGAGTTAATGCATTTTACTGAACTTACCTGTATGTATAAATCCTCGTTGCGCAAATGTTCGGCTATGAACTCGACGGCTTCTGTCGCCTTGGAAGCTTCTGGTGATAAGAGTATCGAATCCGAACTCTCACTCTCCCTTCTACAGCTCTCGGCACCGACGCCCACGCCGATGTCCGAGTTAAGTTTTCTATTTATTTTACAATTGGGGTGATGGAGGTCCGAGAGTTCCATTACTTCCACTTTGCTTTGTGACTCGATTGAACTGAAAAATCATATTTTTTTTAATCATAACAATAATTAAAATAATTGCATAAAAATAATAAAAAAATCCATTATGTTTTAACCATAATCCATAATCAAATATATTTTCTGTTAGAAAGTCAATTTAATTTAGTTTTATATAAGAAAATATAAAATAAATAGCACAGAAAGACCAAGACAGACAAACCTTTATATTAATAAATAAACTTTGTTTGTAAAACTTGTTATTTTATTTTAGTGGCTATACTTTCGAAGCATAGATAATGATTATCAAACTAAATAGTCAAAATAACATGTTATAAAAACAAAGTTAAAATTGTTTTATTTAATAAAATCAAAATGTATAACCAAGTGAAAGCCTTAACAATCAACAAATTAACTTTATATCAATGTATATACTCAATTTTTATAAAAATGTAATTGTCTGAATAAAAATATTTGTATTTGTATAAAATAAATAAATAATCTTTCTGTGCGGATTTACGTCAAAGGCTTTCTTGCAATTTTCTGATCTCTTAAAAAATCAATACAATGCACTTTACTCTGCTAACTTATTAAATTCCAAGGTCAGACTACTTGAGCTTGGTATTGAAACCTGAATAAGCACCTTCAGTAAATAAACTTTATTTACTGTAGGATGAGGATGGGAAATAGAAAACGCTCGATCAAATACTTTCCTAAATACTTGACCGTTTATAATGTATTTAGCAAGAAATATAAAAAACGGTGTTCTATTCTAGATATTTTTTTACACTATTCAATTAAATGTACCCGACACCTAAAAGGGTACAAGGATTCGAGAAGAAGAATTAAATATAATTTTATATGTAAAACTATTCCTTCACTCTTTGTTTTTAATTAACGAAGAATGAACTATTCCTTCACTTAAGTAAAACAAATGAATAAAAGTTACTTTTTTTGTAGAAAAACATCACAATTTTTTTTTCTACACATTTTGTAAAAGGTGAGGAAAAATATATTACAACGTGTATATATTTTACATATACAGAGTGCTCGGACAAGATAGAGTGGAACTTTAATTTTCTAGCAGAAATTATAAGCAAAAAATTATTAAATTCTATTTCACACGTTTCACAAGGAAATTGAAATATTAAACACTAGGTTAGTTTTGTAAATTATTTTATTTTCTCCTGTGTTAGTATAACTTTCAGTATTATTATACAAAGTTATATATTTATATATTGTTTTTATCTACACTTAAAACAATATATAACAAAGTAGAATAATTAGTCATAATAGAGTCTATTATGAATAATTTTAAATTATTTGAAATGAAATTTGAAAATAATTAATTTACACAATTGAATAATTAATTCCTCGACACCCAATACAGATAAAAGAAGATAATAATAATTAATTACTTTCTCTTTAGCTACTGCAACTTTTGAATCATATATTCAATCACTGAAACTTAAGTTGAGTAATTTGAAGTGTTCTATAATAATGATTTAGAGTACTTAGTACTTAAAATGTACATCTGGTGTATTAATAAAAATGTACAGTAAAGTAAGGAATATTTATTTTCACCAATATTATCATATGTTCTATTATTATCAGCAATTTTATTTTTCTCAGACTAGTTTTGATACTTGGTTATTATCAAGGAGATACTTATCAAGAACTTCTTTGATAATGACCAAGTGTCATCATTATTATCTGTGTGTTTCACCACGGGTTAGTGAGAAATTAAGTCAACACAATGATTTTTAAATGTTACCTATGTAGTATTATTTTAAATAAAATCTTATTTAAATTGAACTTTTACCAAATAACATCCTCAACCGTAGAATTTTTATATAAATTAAATAAAAAGAACTCGAAAATAATTTTTAATAAAAAAATAAATTTATTTATTTAATTTACGCAAAAAATGAATAAATTATTTCCTATTTAAATAAAAATACTTGTCCTTTCTCCTAAGGACAAGTATTTTTATTTAAATAATTAAAGTCTCCACAACCAACAACCAACATAAAGAAGATTAAATTATTTCCTGTTTAGCTACTGTGACATTTTGACTTATGTACTTAAAAAAAGTTCTATAATGGATATTTGCAATAACATATTGTATAATGCAACAATTTATGAATTTTTATATAATTGAAAATATAGAACAAAGCGCCAGCTTTTGCCTAATTTATAACTGGCATCGTCAGCAATTTGAGTTCACAAGGTAGAATTGCTATTTCGTCCATTAAAGGAAGGCAAACTTGTGCTTTAATATAAATTTTTTTAGTATTAATCCATGTGAAAAAGAGAAATACAGTTGTAGCCCGCATGCACTCAAATTAATTAAAATAGTTGAAAAGAAAACTTTTCCATTGAAATCAAAAGTTTGGTGCGAAACAAAAAGCGGAAGGTTGCTGCAAATAATCAATTTATTGGATGTTTAGATCTAACGAGTGAGTGGAGCATGTCAAAAGGCAGCCAATTTTCTAGATGAAGGTCTCTTTAAAAGGAAGCTTGTTTTAAGAAGAAACATTGAGTAGATGAAAATGTAATCCTAACTGTTATTTAAAACAATACATGATTGATATTGAAGAAAATACATTTTTTTATAAACGGCGATAGTGAAAATATAGTTTTTTTAACTAAAAAAAAACATCTTTAATACTGTTTTGATACAATATTTTTACAATAATATTTCAAATTAATGGATTTTGAAACCAAATAAAACAGCAATCGACTAATGACCATAAGCCTTTGCGCCATAAAATCACCATTTCATCATCAACAATTCCTAATATTATTAAAATGTTTTTGATTAATGAGACTCAAATTGAAAATCACTATTTATTCCAAAAAGTGAAAAAATGCAGCTACAAAGTGAAAATACCATTATCAACCATTGATAATGGTCACTTTGTGTCCGAAATATACATCTGGTGAAAAATAAAAATAGTGAAGAAAGGATTCTAAGTGTTTTTTTATTCAAGTTATTATCATCTTCACGTAACTCACTTAATCCAAACCATTGAAATTGCTGTTGGCACATTCCATAGATAGTAGTAGGCGTGTCATTTTTGTGATGATTATTTGAAGAATCTATTTATCTGACAAATTCAAAAGATAATGAAAGTTTGATTTAAAAAATACTTCAATCAGATATAGAAATAGTAGAAAAATGTCGATTATTGAACATTTATTTAAAGTACTTAATGTAACATAAGTCAAAATATCATTGTAGCTAAAGAGGAAATAATTTATTAATTATTTATTTTTAAATTATTTTTATTTAATTAATAGAAATAGTATTTACAGGCAGAAAAACCTATGGTCGATAGCCCATGAACGAATACTAACACAATTGTACATATTGTTATAATAAATTTTCTAAATTTTTGTTATCATATTGTCTGAATAATGATGTTTTTACATATATAGTATTTACACTACTCAACATTTAAACCGGTAAACTAACAAGAAAGTATAAATGACAATTTAATACTTTTTGCTTAATTGATAGTAGTAACATTATTCATCTGCCTAATAAAGTATTAAGTGTATTAAAGTAATAATTTATTTTTATTTCTTAAGAAAGTTATTATCGAAAATATGTAACACGTATAATTTTGTCGGAATGGTTTTCGATTTGATTAAAAAAAATCATCCAATTCATCTACAATCAGTCATTTCCTACAAATAAGCTTAGAGTAGCGTGGAACAAATAGTAGGCGTGGCACTACAAGTATCGTGAAATTAAAGAAAGAATGCTAAAGTATTATGTTTAAA
This sequence comes from Philonthus spinipes, assembly GCA_963082785.1. Lineage (NCBI taxonomy): Eukaryota > Metazoa > Arthropoda > Insecta > Coleoptera > Staphylinidae > Philonthus > Philonthus spinipes. The sequence continues at coordinate 5,865,337 of OY720301.1, forward strand.
TTGAGGTTAGGATGTACTAATAATATAGTAGGTGTGGCGTATGTTCTATTTTTCCTTATATATATATTATATATTCTTTAAAAATATTTTTGTAATGCAATTATTGTGTAACTTAATTATCTTGCTTTAATTCACAAGTAGGCGTAGAATATATTATTCTTACCGTGTAATATAGAATAGTAGGCGTGTCATGTTCTTTCGTTTAGATTACGCCACGCCTTCTATTTTATACAAAGGAAATGTTTTCATAACAAAAAACACTTTTCTAGTGTTTTACATCCTGAATTTAACAAATATGTATTAGAAAAAATACTTTGCCTTGAAAAGGAGTATTATATACAGAGTTACAATATTTACCACTTAACATATATTTACAATGATTAACTAAATTTTCTATATAAATTGGCTATCGATAGAAGGTATTTCCGCCTTTTATATATCATTTTATATACATATACACATTTGTATAAAGATGTTTAGTTAGTTATAAAGAATTTGAAAATAATTAATTATTAAGCAATTATTTTCCCTTTAGATACTATGACATTTTGACTTACGTAACATACTTTAAAACAAATTTAAATTAAAAACTTTAAAACAAATGTAGCTAAAGGGAAAATGATTGATTATTTGATTTTCAAATTCTGTATATTTAATTTATTTAAATACATTTATATATTTATTGTAATATTGATTTTTGTTGCATATGTTTTTTAAAAAGGAGATACCGTAAATAAATATATTATTATTATTAAATAACTGTGACCAATTGAATGAATACTCTTCTCTATTGTTCACTTTATTTATTGAAATCTATGGCTTGATTTAACCGTGTAGCTGAATTACAATTAATCAATTTCAATTTATGTAGCAGTAATAGAAAAATAGCCTTAAAATAATGTGTTCAAAAATATGATTTTTGAATGTAAGTGAATTTGAAGCATTGAATGGAGATTTAATATCACATGTCTCTGTGATGTAGTTGGTAACGCACTGGGTTAAAAATCGAGGGACATGGATTAAAATCCCATCAGAGACACTTATATTTAATTAATTTAAATCATATCTCAATGTTTTACTTTTAAAATTTCTTCAATTCATACAATGATTTAGTTAACCGAATAAAAAAAATATGTCATAAAAGAACGATTCGATTCTTACTTCTCTGTTTAAACGTAATTACTTCGTATTACAGCAATTAAATTATCCACTTTTTTTTAAATATTTAATTTAATAACATTTATCTGGTTTTCAACCTCGACACCCAACAGGGGTAAAAAAGGATAAGATTAAGAAAGAAAGAAATCTGGTTTTCAGATTTTTAATACATTTTAATAAAATGAATTTTATAATAATTTAAATGTATTATTTATTAATTAGTCATGTTTATTATTTTTAAAGACATTTTAGTTTATAGTCTTCTGACAAATTATTGTGGAAATTGTTTAAATATAAATTAAATAAAATTCTTATCCGTTTTTCTGAATTTTTCATGAATTTTATTTGAGTAATATTAAATATAAAGAAACACTTGTACACTTTTCTTCATTTTAAAAATTTTTAATACCAGATGGAAATTTTGATCACGATGTGAACATACATACATAAACATCTTTATTTCTGAGCTTGGAATATACAATTACAATACAATATTTAACAATACACTAACGTTCACAATATAATTCCAACTCTGAAACTGGCTATCGACCAGTGGTCTTTCAGTCTTCGATGTGAACATTTTCAATGATTTACAAGTAATTAAATATTAGTTTCAATATAATTATATCTAAATTTATTTGCAGCAATTACTATAATATGGTTTCATAGATAATTTTATCAAAGATATTTGTTGGTGAGTACATGAAGTTTTCTTGATATAATATTTATATTTTATTTTTTTCTTCACTTCTGTATTTTTTTGATACTATAATGCATACATTATATTAAAATACAGATTAAATATTAAAAATACAGAAGAAAGTAGTAGACAATTTAATAATTGTCCACTACTTTCTTTAATGTTTAATACAATAACATCTTTTATTGCAGACTTCACATTAAGTATAAAACAATACAATACATTTTATATATTATATATTCTTACTAAACGGCTATCGACCATTGGTTTTTCAATCTATTTATGTGCTTATGAAATTTAAGACTTCTACACAATATTAATATTTATTGTCTCGAAATACCCGACGCCCTAGGGGGCAACAAGGGATAGCAAAAGAAGAAGAATATTTGTAATATATATTTATTAACATTTTCATTCATGATAATAAATACGTATCATCTGATAAAATTATATAATATTTATATTTTATTCCTTTCTTCACTTCTGTACTTTTTAATAGAACACAGAAGTGAAGAAAGGAATAAAATATAAAAATTATATCAAAAAAACTTCACGTACTCACAAATTTGATAAAATTATCTACGAAAGTATAATATTAACAAAGTAATAATTGACATATTACCTCATATGTTCAAGTTTTGATGATTCATGTGCTTTTATAAGTACTTTAGAAAGAGCTAGAAATGAATAGTGGATGTAGTCTAGGTGAAAAGTGTAGTTTTATGTTTTAGGAAAATGATGATAGATATATTGGAAGAAATATGTATATTTCAAGTATAAGAAGCGAAATTAGTAATTTAGAATATTTTTAGTTAAGAAAGAAGAATTGTAAAATTTTGAAGAATATAAATTAATACTTACAGGTTTATATTAATGAATTATTTGATAAACCAAGTCCAATTAAGATAAAAGATGGATGAAGAGCAAACACAAATCCTCTTGAATACACTATGCGCAACAGTCGCAGTTCTTTCACATAACATTACACACACTTTTTCAGTGTACACACTTGTTGTTCACTTAATGTTTATATATTTTTGATATCACGTTATGGTTAAAACATAATGAATGTTGAATGTGGGAGGAGTGTAATGTGCGACTAACCTGATGTGTTTTGGTATATCAGCTGGTGATCCGTAGGGATGTGGAGGCACACCCATCCCCGGCATCTCCATCATCCATCTCAATCTCGTCTTCCGGGGCCGCTTCATCAGCAGCATCGCGGGAAGATAGTTGAGAAAGACGGATCTAATCCACGAGGGCATTCTGAAAAGATACAAGAAGAAAAATGGGAAATAAGGGGAATTTGTGGGTTGTTGAAGTTGATTGTTTACCTGTGTGTTCGTGGACCTCGGAAGTTCCAATTGATAATAACAACTGTGACGAGAATACTAACGGTGTTCATGATGAAAGTGAAGAGGAGATATTTGGCGATGAGAGGTAATACGAGCGAGGTCGGCGGCAGGATTTTCGATACGAGCAGCAAAAACACCACCAATGATAGCAAAATACTTATACCGAGAGTAACTTTTTCGCCTGCTTCCGCGGGCAAATAAAACACGAGAACACAGAGGAACGAGATTAGTACTGTAGGAAGTATTAAATTGACTGTATAAAACAGAGTCTTGCGGCGAATTATAATATAAAATGTGATATCTGTCTCTGTGGGGTGGTTGCCCTCATATATGTTGAGGTAGGCGGGCACTTCGATTATGTCCCATGTTCCTGACTTCCAGTAATCGGATAGATCCACGAAGTTTTTATTATTATACAGCGCTAGGGAAACTTGATCCCCGTTGAAAGTCCACGATCCGAATTTCATAATGCACGTCTGTTGGTCAAAAGGAAAGTATGTAACGTCTATTGTACACGAACTCTGATAGATGGCTGGAGGGACCCATAACACCTCTCCGTTAGGATAAATTAAAACGTTAGATTTATACCGGACTTCGTAATTTCCATCAGCACTGCAATTAAAAACACACATTAAAAATATTAATCCCGTATGATAATAACAGCTTACTTGTTAAATAACACTATATCAGGCTTCCACACTTTATCCGGAGGCAACCTAAGCACTGCAATCCCACCGTAATCTGCCTCATCCCACTGCAATTGATAATCATTCCACACCTAAAACACAACGGAATCACATCTCCCGATTATTTAACTATATAATTCACATACCAATCTAAGCCAGACGTTAGATTTCATAATTTGATTCTTCTCGTTCTGAAATAATAATTTCAATTATATACATCCACTTGATTTAGTAAACAATCACACATACCACATTGATAAGCTGTACGAAGGCCAGCCCAAATCTAACGTCGACTTTTTCAGTCATATTTTGAACTGGTCGAATTAGTTTGTTGTACCCCCTAAACAAATCACGAACTAACCGTTCCTCGTCTTCAGAACATTCACCTGAAACAAAAAAAGGCGCATTATTTAATACATCCCCGCAAACGCCAAAGTGTGTCAATTGGATCCTCTCGAAAAACTGCACCCTGAGATGAAGTCAAGAATAAGATAGTGTTTATACGTGGATTTCCCATGATTTCCACTTAATTTTTCCGGGATTTTCCAATAGGAATTGCGGTTATTTGTAGCGGGGTTTTGCTTTTGAGTTTAATTAATGTAAGAAAAATATTGTTCATTCTTTGTTCCATTACGGAGGGGAGGGGCAGTGTTTACATGTCACTCAGCATGCTAGTGGGTGTGCCGGGCAACTTACCTTTGGTGAAGAGGCATATAATCACCAGCAGAGACAGCAAATTCGCTGTCGATGCTTTCCACATTGCGAGCATTTCACTCGATGGTGGTCACTAGATCATCGGGAACGGGCGCGACAAGACATGTCCACGGCTCGGTCCGATGCGAGGGCGCGAGCCACTTTCCTGCGCCCTACCAAATACGTTTCCCGGCAATATCTACCCGATCGTACCATTATGCACTACGTCCACCATGTCCTTTGTACTCGATAATATTAAACAAGGGCCTTCACACACACCCTCTTTGCCATACTGTTAAAGACAGCGTGGAACTTTGCGCGACACCACCCCCTCAGAAATAATTATGTGAGTTGTGTCTAGATGGCAGGGCGAGGGAAAGCGCAGAATCGTCCTCTTTGGCCAATAGTTGCAGCTACCCACCTTATTATCGATCCAACCCCTTCAAAGGGCGCTTGCGTCCGTTCACTGTCATTGGCGTCGCGATGACAGTTTTCACTAACCGGGAAACTCAAAATTACTAAACAACATTTCCTTCCACAAATTCTTTTTTAAACAAAATATTTTGCATTTAATTCTCGTAAATTATTCCCTACCATTTATTTCTAATAATTATTCATTTTATTCAATAGAAAACCTATTAAATATAACATCTACAAAGTTGCATACAAAGTTCACTACTCAGAAAAAAATATATACGCTTTACGAAAACAAACAAATCTAAATACAAAAAAACCTTAAAACTAAATTTTCTTTCAATAAACTTTAAAAACACAACAAATATTAAATATGTAAAATATTTTTCCAAAGTCGTGTAATTAATTTACAAATATACACAACATACCTCATGTTATGATATAGTTAAAACACAATACATATTATGTATATTTTTAAATTATTTACGCAACTTTCGGAAAATACTTTACATATTTAATAGTTTAGTTATAGGAACCCAATAATTCAACAAAAAACTCTTTTCCCAAATTTAGAAACAACTTTGACCCGCATTGCCCGGCGCATTCACCATTTCAGCACCGGTTAAAGTTATGTATATAATCAAGGCTTTACCGTGCGGGAATTAGGTTTAACGTATACGTTATTAATTAACTTCACACTCTATATATATATCTATTATAATAGCTGCTTAGACTGTGATGATAAAAATTAACGCACACGTTAAACTTGCAGAATTGCCTAATATTCATATGAAACACTTCCTTTGTTTCTCAGGTTTTTCCGCCTTTGTTTCTTTTTCGTTACAAAAAGTTTTGATAATTAATCATCTTCGGGAAAGAATGTACAAAATTTCCAAAGCCGTTAGTTTTATATATAAAATATATAAAAAACATAAACAAATAAAAATACGTCAGGCAATAAGGACGGGTGCGATTGGTGAGTGCGAACTGCCAACTGTCCTCGATGTTATTTACTATGGGTTTATCCCGCTTTAACGCTTTGCTAGTTTCGGGCCCTTCACAGGGATTTAAATAATCGTCCTTATTGTTAAAGAATTAATATACCCGATATATATATATATATATATATATATATATAAAAATATGAAGGAATGTAATTTGTAAGAGTGTTTTTACGGTTTGCTGCAATTGAATGCGCATTTTTATTTATTTTATTCTTGCAAAATAATATTGAAGCCGGCTTCAATTAGAGTTTATTATTGTATAGGCCGACAGACTTCCGGTCGATTGCCGTTTCTCTTAGGAATATATATTTGTTTTAAATTGTTTCATGTATTATATATTAAATTAAATATCTATGTATTCTTTGGGAATAAAGATTTAGGATGATTTAATTGAAATTAATAAATTAATAAAGATGTTTGTATATATAGATAAATGGCCGAAATGGTGAATGCGCCGGGAAATAGAGGGTTATAAATAAAAATATACAAAAACCGCCAACAAATCTTATATTTTGAAAAAAGTTAATTAGTTTTCCACATTTAATCTATTTTTATGTGTTGTAATCAATTATAAGTAGTCACTATTTTATTCTGTGGCTCTCCTAACAATGCTTTGTAGACAGTGGAAATAAGAGCAGGTTTCAATTAATGTTGGCTATAAAAAAAAAAAAACACTTAGTCGATGACTAAAATTGTGGTGGCAGCGAAACTAAGCTTAATAAATAAAGTGATTTTAAATTGCTAAAATGGTGAATGCGCCGGGAATCAAAAATACACGAAAACCGCAAACAAATCTTACGTTTTAAAAAATGTTAATTATTTTTCCGTATTAAACCTATTTTATGTGTTATATTCGATTATTAATATTCTCTATTATATGGCTTTGCAAACAAAGCTCTGTAGACAGTGAAAATATGAGCAATTAATGTTGGCCATGATATTAAAAGAACACATTTAGTCGACGACTGAAACGGTGGACGCGCCGGGCAACGAAACGAAAATAGTAAACGTACTTGCGTAACGTAAGTCAAAAGTCACAGAGCTAAATGTGGAAATAATTTATTAATTATTTTCAAATCATTTTTATTTAATTTACGAAAATAGTAATTTCGGTTTTTCGAACCTCATCAGATATACCTGATACTCTTTGTTTGTTTTACTAAAGGAAATAAACCATCGATAATGTTCACTTCCTGATCGAAATGTACATTTTTTACTAAATAAATTAAGTGAAATAAAGTATGTGACATGTTTTTTTTTTTAATGTTTATCATAACATCACGCAACTCAAAAATTATTATACTGTCACACAAAATAAATTTTGGAATTTTATTTTAATTTCTGATATTGTTCTAAAGGTAAAAGATTGAATGATTAGTATATCAAAACATAAATGAAAGAGATGGTAATCTGTCATGTATCTTTTGCAATACTAGTGATTCTTCTTTATATAACTCCAAGAAAATATTTTGAGTTATATGAATCGATAGTTCAGGACAGCAAATCTTTATTTTAGTGTATATACTAAATGTTTATAAAAATGTAATTATCTAAATAAAGATATTTGTTATAATATTAATAAACTAAATACTTACCTTATCGTAGAAGTTGGAATGTCTCGAAATTTCTTTATATTAGAATATTTAAAATATTTTCGGCAAATTAAGCTTACCAATATTATTTATCAATAATTTGAAATCACTCAAGAATTAACAAACCTTAAACGAAACCCTAATTTAATAATAATAATATATATCTTTATTCTTTCATCGACACAAGTAAAACAATTATTTACATTATATGATTTTGTTATTACACATAAAAATTGGCTATCGATCACAGGTATTTCCTCCTGTCCTTCTCTAGTCTATATCGAATTTGTATTCATGCGTTATGCAAAATTATATATATTTATAAATTCACAATTAAGATATTTGTATATATAAAATAACTATTGTTTAATATCAACTCTTAAATTTTATTTAATAAAATTTTAATAATATCATCAGGAAGTAAAAAAATCTTTGATCAGTAGTCCAGACGAAGTAATATTGTAATTATTTATATTATATTGTTTTGTATTATCTGTAAAGTCTGAATAAATATGTGTGTATATATTATGAGGGAATTAATGAATAGAAATTGAAAAATTCAATGTTTCATAAAAGCAAGTTAATTAAAAAATACAATAATCCATTTAGTCCACACGTTTCATTAATTAAGTAATGAGCAAAAATAGGTTAACGGGTACTTATTCCATTAGCTGTGTACACAATTAATTTTTCATTCGGTTAAAGTGGGTGGGCAGGATAATTTACTTACCTTTACAGATAGCTGCAATAAAACTGCTTTTTTCGTTTGTTTGTGATTAAAGTCCGACATAGATAGGTAAATTGGAATTTATGAAACACTGCGTGGGTTTTTATTATGGCAAAAAAGTATACGAGGCTTATCTCTCTTGGGGAATTAAATTTAAATCTGCGTTTAATTGAAGTATATCAATTAATTGCGGATTTTAATAAGTTAGAACTAAAATACATTTTTATTTTTTACACGGATTTATTACGTAAACAAAATATTTAATTAAAACGTCATGGATTTTTTTATGTGTTTACCGCGGCTTCATAGTTTTAAGCATCGGGAAGTAAAAAATATACACAAGGGAGAGGGTTTTTAATAAAAATATTTTCATTGTGCATTGTTTGATCTTTATGTTTTAAAACATCAAACAAGTTGCTTCGGCTAGGGACCGATGAACTTTCATAACCCCAATATTGGATGCAGTCTAAATATAACTTGAAACAATTTGAATTTGTAAATTCGCTGCCTTTATGCAGACACTCTAAAACTTGCAAGTTTTTTTTTTATTTGAAAAGAAAAAAGGAATAATACAGGTTTTTCGCGTGTATTTTTTCCATGATGGAAACACTATGTCCAAATAATTGTAGCATTGATTATGTAATAAAATTGTTATTACATTTTTTACAGAAAATATATTGTAATAATTGTATTATTAAAAAAGAAAGATCATTCACACGTTTGCACTTATTTAAAATACAATGAAATTATAAAAGGAAAATGTCTGGCAATGATCAATAAATTTCGATCAATTCGTTTTTTTAACTGCAAAACGTAAAGTTTTTTTACAAATATCTATTGAAACAATTACCTCGCCGGGTATTGGATTACACAATAGATATTTGTTTGTTGTATACGAGTACTACTGTGCATTGTAACGGTCATTAATTCTGTAATAAAATTGTAGTTACAATTACAATTATTTTAACACAGTTTTTATCATAATGAAAATGCACGTGAAAAAAATGTCATTGATTCTGTAATAAAAGTGTAGTTACAGAATTAATGTTACAATTATTTTAACACAGTATTTTTATCATAGATAAAAAAATGTAGTTTTTTTCTTTTCAAATAAAAAACTCACAAACATATAAACGTTTGTTTGGTGTTGTGATAATATACTGACCTTTATAACATCCGAATAACACCATTCAGATCGTTACTTTTGTGGTGATCCATTAATAATAAATAAAATACATTACTTTGGTTTTACCACTATTTATTAATTCAACTACGACTTGAATTCCACATTTCTGTTATTATCAAGTAATAATAAATATTTAAAATGTACGAAATTCGAGTTGTAATTAAATTAATAAATAGTGGTAAAAACAAAGTAATATATTTAATTTTTTATTTAATTACTTTCTGGAATAGAATTCTCTCCAATTAGCAAAAAATTTTATTATGATTATATTTCCCGTATTTTTTAATAATTGGTTTTATAGAATGTAAATTACAATGAGAAATTATTTTAATAAACGAAATTGATTAATTTCGAATTCACATTTTTTATATTGTGCGATTGCAGGAACCCTTTTATTCCATGAATTAAAAAAGTAATTTTATTTTATTTTATCAAGGTTTAAAAAGGTAATAAAAATGTTATTGTTATTATTGATTAATATGGTTAACTCACTGAATAAAAACATGGTAAGTTTTTTTTATTATTCAACCACATAGTTACGGTTCCAACCATCATCATGATTAATATGACTTACGTTTTTGAGAGCGATTAATTTTATTGATTGTTATTGTGTATTGTATGCAGGTATTGTTAAAACATGCAATTATATAACTGTCCCATGAAATAATATGTACAGTTATTTCGAGGTTTTGATTACTTAAGAATCAACTATTTTTAAGCAGAACGCCTGCCAAACAATACAAGAGTAACCCGCAGCTGAAAACGTAGCGTCTATTGATTTTTCAAATGAAAACTAAGTGGAGTGTAAAAGAAAGGGTGAGTAAATAAAATGACACAAATTCGAAATATTTATCCAATATGTTATTGTTTAATTTAAATTCATTTAACAAATTACAATCCATTGTGACACAATATTACAACAATTTCTGTATAAAACAGTGCACTTTGCATGTCGCATGTCGCGTTTTTAGTGCGAACTCAATGCGGACCAGCAGCTTGATGTCCTGCGGCTGCGAATTAGGTTCTCCGAAGGCTTTTATTTCAGCGACCATAAATGGATTGTCGTTATTTTTTTTATTTCTTTAATGTAGAATTTAACCCAGTCAGTGTCTGAATATCAATGAGTCTGTTGCAGTTTTTTGTTTTCTTTTTTATAATTTGGGAATTTATATTTATTTATATAACAATGGAATGCGAGAATTTATTATTATAATATGAATATCATAGAAATAGAGTTGCAATCAACCCGAACGGCCCAAGGCGGTCGCGAAGGGGCTATGGCGAGGTGAGTTGCTAAGCCGCTGCGTGAGCGCTTTGGGATCCTGTGCCCTCTGCGTATCATACCCACGTTAATTTATTAAGAGAGATAGATGACGCCTTGACGTCCGATGACGCGTTGACGTCTTATGACGCGTTGGCGCTTTGTACCTGTCGCGTTATTGCAGCGCGAACGATCCTAATGTATTAATTCGTCCATTTAACTGCTAGCTAAAAATATAAACATGATTCAATGGATTTTTTTGTAACTAGATATTGCCACTTCATTCCCCGTAAAATGATCATGCATAGGTATTCGCACTTGTTTTCAGATGTAGTGAAGACTAAGAATGAGATTTTATAGCCCTAATTTTCGGTTAACAAGATATTGTCTTGCATGACAGTGGAAGAACGTTACCGATGAGTGTATGAATTTTATGTTGATGTGTTTTGTGTGTGTGTGTGTGTTTGTGTAAAAATTGGTTTGGATGGGATTGCGATTCGACACTAGATAAGCCGGCCATTCCTTTGACTCCCAAACTAATAAACTTTTTTTGATTCGGCGGATTATGTATTTGAGCAACTTCCTTTGTCACAATTGGGAGTCAAACATCACATCTTTGAGCAATAAGTGAACACACCGATTAAATTAATATAAGGGGGGAAAATAAGTGAATTAATGCTCGATATGCACGACAGCGAGTGGCCTCTTACAAAGTGTGTCATCATCTAACGAGCTTGTGGTTGAGCTTCAACCAGAAGCCCGAGATGTTTGTGTTGTTGCGGTCGACGTTGTCCCACCTTGAGACGCCCGATTTTAGAAGGGGGAAAATAAACGTTCGAAGATCTCTTTCAATAGAATCATTCAAGTCTATCCAAAAGGATATGTAATAATAAATTATTATTATATTAGTAGTTAGTAGTAGTAGTATCATTAGTATTCTTATTTTTTGCTTTTGTATGTCTCTTTGCTTCACCAGCCATGCTCTAAATATAAATATTATTTACAGGATATAGAGAAGTCGACAGATGATTTTCTACTTAGCATGCTAGACGGACAAAATATAAGAAAAAGTTTGCAGCTCTTCTGCAATACCCGAAAATCTTCATATCCACGTTCATCGTCGTTTTTTTTATTATTATTTAATTTCATTTGCTTCATTTTTTGTTATTTATTGTTAAGAATTTAAAATTACTTTTTTTCCATTTTTAAAATCTCTACGAGAAAAATATAGTTCTACACGTTGTTAAATATAAAATGTCATTAACAATGTGTCGAATAACAATACGCGACAAGGAGCTCTTGGCTTTGTTAAAGTCAAAAGCTCGTTGCCATGCGGACAAAACATTGCATATTACATTTGCAGGACACGCGGGCGCTGCGTCTCTTTCTTCCATTCGTTTGTTATTATTAGAATTTCAATCAATTACTTTTCGGTTCAACAATAAGTTTTGTCAGCAAGAGAAAATCGGGAATCAATTGCAGCACGGTGGCAACACTGCGACGTATTAACGAATAACGAATAACGAATAACGGATACGGATACGGATGCGAATACGGATACGGATCATAACTGGCTGGAGCTTTTCAGATGCAGCGCACGTGTGTAAAACTTGAACTCAACATTTAACTTGATTTATCACAGTATGATTGTGTTAATACCCTAAAGAACACTATACAAAACCAAATTTCCGTATAAAATGACTGCCAACTATTGATGGGAGTTGGTGGCATGAGCGTCGGGATCGATACGGATGCGAATACAAATAAGGTAGTTAGTACAGTCTCCTGGACCAAACTAAGTAGCCATTCGGTATTCGTTTTTCTCCATGGCAGCAATTATCTCTAACCGGTAGAGCATCAGTAGGGTTCCTGCGAGTAGGCGGAAGAACTTAGGTTTTGTGCGGGGCCGCTACGACACGATGATGTGAGGCGCCGAAAACAGCACCGCTAGCGTCGCGATGATCGTGAACAGAGTGAATATAATAAGGCACAGTCTGTCGACCACCATAGCCGCGAACTTCCAGTCTCTGGTGATATCTGCGGCTTCGTCCTCTTTCCGAAGTTGGTCCGTTATAAATCGGATCTCCTTAAGAATGAGGGCCAGTTCATAATCGGCGCTGAGGCATGCATGGTTCGAAACTAACGACTCGTGCAGCCGCCCGCCGTTGCCGTTATCTTCATTTTGCCTGTACACAAAAGACTTCATTAAATTTCAATAGTCCTTCGATCCATCTAACTACGCTCAAAACTACTCGAGAAACTAATTTAAATCTTAATTGATGTGCCTCTACAAAATGTCAACAATACGCAGATACCGCGAATCTGACGAAGCCTTACGCTCTTGGCATAATATTAACATCACAATAAAGCACACCAATCCATTTCATCTTCCAAGTGGGCTGAAGGTATGGTTTCATTCCTCCCTTGCGAACTTGCGAACTTGCGAACTTGCCCCTACATAAACAGATTCAGTTGACTGACCCGGATGATGTACTAATTAATTTTTTAATGAACCATCCAAACGAGGTTACATCATGCTTCAGTTATCTTTCACTGCAAGGTTAAAGGCGGCAATCATGCAACTTTCAAACAATATATTCCTCCACACAAAAAAGAAAATTACACATTTAAATTTAAATAAACCCGTAAACCGACTGAAAACGGGAAACGACTGCGTGCATATGACGTCATACTCAACACCCACATCACATCTCATTTATAGACACAGTGACGTCACATATTCTCGAAACACGAGGAAATCGGTGGCTCCATTGAGAAGGACAGCCTTTTATTCTCCTCCTTTAAAATTTAATGGCCTCAGCTGTTAAGCCTTGTTGACCGCAACCTTCTATTTACTCTGCCCCGGCGTGGGAGTAGGACAAACACTTTTAAAATCAATTCGTCTCATAACCCCCAGAGAGACCAACAAAAGGATACCGTGCGAATATAAAGGAGGGAAACAATCTATCCATTCTATTTCTATCACTTTATCCGCGAATAATATTTTGAGGACGCACATACCTGAATTCCTGCGATTTTTACAAGGGACCGTCCAGAATGCCATTTCTGAAAATCGCAGGAATTCAGGAAATGAAATGTATTCCAATTCCATCGCAACCTTACAAAATCCCTCTTACTTCCATTCACAAAAAAACTCATTCAAGACAACTAAATCCAATAACTTTGTAGTATTTTCTGGTAAAATTTTGTTGGATTTACTTTAATTTACTTATACATGGATTAAGTAAATTAAAGTTAATCCAACAAAATTTTACCAGAAAATACTACAAAGTTATTTCTTCTTTCTTTCTTATAATATTTTTCAAATTTATTTTTACAGAGATGTATATTAATCCTTTCATAACAAAATGATTTTTTTTAAATGAAAAGCAAGAAATAAATTTTATTGGAAGGTCTATTTCGAGATATAATAATAATATTCAGTTGAAATCACAAGTTCAAATAAAAATTCTTGTATCCCAACTCTGAACGTGTATGAAATATACAATAAATAAAAACGATAAACTTCTTGGAGTTGTTGTTGTTCCATAAATCCAATGTCAATTTAAATATTCCGCTACATTGTGTAGGAAATGCAAACGATGTCGCGACATCTCGGAATCCATAAAAGTCATAATGTAATTAAGTACGTACATTATGTAAGTCGCTACAAATTTAACTTATATAATCTAATTAAGCACTTACATTATGTAAGTCAAATTTGCAGAAGCAATGTCGCGATGTTTCGAAGGCCACACAAGTTTTCGAGATATCACGACATCGTTTGCACTTCCTACAAAATGTAGCGGAATGTTTAAATTGACATTGGATTTATGGAAAACTACAACAACTCCAAAAAGTTTATCGTTCTAATTTATTTATTTCTACATTGTAGCCGATGGAACACAGAATTGACAATAAGCACTACTTGAGTGTTTTAATAATTAAAAAAAATAATTCCCTTATTCTCTAATCGAAAATTGTTGCATTACGCAATCGTTTGGGGCGCAGCAGCAACTCCATTACGTAATCAAATGTCCAGCGAGGTATTTGCCTTAAACCAGAGTAGTTGTTTCAATTGGCTACTGTAAATTTAATTTATGTATGTAAATAAGTACTTACATTATGTAAGTTAATTTAATACGCCTTCCACAATTAATATATATATATATAATCTAAAATCCCCATCTACCATAATGGTGGTGTAGGGGTGGATGATTCCACAATTAATACAAAAATTAACTACTTTTTCAATTTGAAACATATTTTGATTGTTCTTATTTTTAAAGCTGTTAACTAATAAACATTAATATTTTATACATTTTTTTAAAAAAATATATGATAATTGCCATTTTTAAAATAAAATACTTAAATTAAAAAAAATATTTATTTAATTAAAAATATTTGTCTTTTCTCCTACTTATTTTTTATTAAACAAGATATATTTCGGAAACTATGTTTTTTCAACTACTGAAGATGGAAACATAGTTTCCGAAATATATCTAATTTAATAAAAAAATAAGTAGGAGAAAGGACAACCATTTTAATTGAAATAATTTAAGTCTCCACAACCAACATAAAAATTTGAAAATAATTAATTAATTAAAAATAAATGGAAAAGAGTATTCATTCACTTGGTCACAATTATTTAAATATATTAAATAAAAATGATTTGAAAATAATTAATAAATTATTTTCACATTTAGCTCTGTGACTTATGACTTACGTTACGTAAGTACGTTAAACAAATGCACATTAAAACCCGTGAAGTAGTTGTTTTAATGTGCATTTGTTTAACATACTTACATAACGTAAGTCATAAGTCACAGAGCTAAATGTGAAAATAATTTATTAATTATTTTCAAATCATTTTTGTTTAATAAAAATAAATGCTTATTTTCGCTTTAGCTACTACAAATTTGACTTATATATTTATTTTATTTTTTTATTAATTAATTATTTGCAATATTAATAATAATAACTTTATTTGTAATGCATTATTTTCTTTATTTAAGTATCTTATTTTAATAAAGGCAATCATCATATGTTATTTTTTTAAAATATGTAAAGTATCAATGTTCATTAGTTAACAGCTTTAAAAATTACAACAATCAAAATATGTTGAATTGAAAAAGTAGTTAATTTTCGTGTTAATTGTGGAATCAAAGAATATTCCGTTTTAAATTAAAAATGAGTGACGGGAATTTCCGGAGGGCAGCGAATTTCAAAGTGACCCACCGACATACATTTGCCGGAGGCGGCAGTTTTTTCCTCAAAAAAATCCACGAGCTCTACAGCTTGCGAAAAATCTGAAATTACTTTTTCTCTTCGCTAATATCAACTAACAGATTGAGACATCGGTAATTCGGGTGTTTTAGAAGCAGTTTTTTTAAAAGATCAAAACTCTTATTTTCCAAACGACAAATTCATCGATTTGCAAAATAAAATCGGAAACAGATTTTTTATTAACAACAAAAAACAAAAAAATAATAATACTTTTTAATAAAACGAAATAAAGAAGGAAAATGATTACTTACCACTATTACACTCGTTCTAAATATTACAAAAAATTAACCCTCTTGAATGAAAACCTTCACCCTCCTTTACACGCACACAAAACAATTAAAAAAATCCTTTTTGCCCTGAAGAGTGTCGGGTTACATAAAACAATAATAAATTCAAATAAATACTGGTGATAGCCATTTCGGTCTTCCGTACCTCATCAGACCAGTGTGTTCCAAGTGCCTTGATGAAGGCAATTGAATAGTTGTATTGATTTCATATGAAATAAATATTTAATAAATTGAGCGAAACAATAGATGGCGCTTTGTGCGATTTATTAAATATTGTTGAATAAACACTTATTATGTTGTAAGTGTAAGTTGAAAAACACTTACAACAGTGTGTTTATTCAACAATATTTAATAAATCGCACAAAGCGCCATCTTGTAAGTGTAAGTTGAAAAAAACACTTACAACATAATAAGTGTTTATTCAACAATATTTAATAAATCGCACAAAGCGCCATCTATTGTTTCGCTCAATTTATTAAATATTTAATTCATATGAAATCAATACAACTATTCAGTGATATAAATCTGAAATTACTTCTTCAGATATTTAGATCAAAACTCTTAAACACTTACTATGTAGTAGATCAGTGATATAATCATGAATTGCCACGTAATTACAGTCGCAACCATCATGATTATTGAATTAATCTAGCTATTCAAATAAACTAGACGCTTTTTGTCAATATTCAGTTTGGAAGTATGGAAGCGTTTAATAAAAAAAATTGGATCAATACCAAAAGGTGTCTCCAAAAAAAGGTGCTAACGTAATACTTTCCAAGCAAAATCTAGTTTCTGGTTTTGAAGTACGAGCTAGTTACGCAATAATAACTTATCAAGTTAGAAGCGAGGTGGAGATTTGTTTTCGTAACTAAATGGAATTGTGCCAAAACCCATCCAAGCGAAACATACCAGCACGTATATCTTCAGGTATGTCACTGAAAAGGTCGACGATATATTATATAAGAGAAGAAAACAAAATACACCTGCACCGGATGTATTGGGTGTGTTAAGAAATTGTGTTAAAGCATAAAATATTTTAGAAAAAAAAATTGAAACAGTTGGGTGTTATGTAAATGTGGAACGCAACTATTACGGAGTGCTTGCTTTTGAACTCGAAGCAGCCGGTTGTCACTATAGGAGTCCGTGTGCGTGACGTGTGAATGTTTTCAAGTGAAATGACGCCAAGCGAAAACTTCGTAACTTGCAATAACTAGTGCGTTCATACTGGGGGCTTTGAAGCAGGAATTAACTGGAGCAGCAAAAAGAAGGCAATTAGGGCGAACATGAAAGATTGTGTCTAGTTTTAGCTCTGTGTGAACTAGAAATTCGACTAAAAATAATCTTCTAGCTTTAATTCCGCACTGCCAGATCTAGGTTACGTTGCCGTATTACGAGTACTTCCGGGGATTAGGTGGAAACATCTTAAAATATAAAATGATGATTTAATGTTTGAAATGTTCGCACGTTCTAAAGATCTCGTAGGAAACACGTTATTCAGAGCTGAAAGGATTTTTATGATTAAATAAAATGTCCTTTGATTAAAAAAAAACAGTCCACCTGAGGAAATCTAGATAAATCAATAGAATATTAAAAACAATACGGTTACAATATAATTGGTTTGTTATTTGGAACGCAAATTTTTATAAATAATGAAACCATACCTTCAACGCAATTAGAAAAAAAAAAGAATTTAAGTGGTTTGTTGTTTAAAGAACGTACCTATAGACTGTCCGGAAGAATGCAGCGGTAGGCAATGGTGTAGGTGTGCCTCCTCCTCGGTGATGATTGTGCCTAAAATCGTCGTCTATATCCAAAACGTTAGCCAGCAGACTTTTCGAAGAGCGTTCCTTGAGCTCAACATCCTGAAAGTGTAGAGGTTTACGATCCGTTGACACTGAGGATGGTCTGCCGGTCCCATATTCGCAAGCGCTGACATCCCCGGGCCTGCTCATTCTTAATATACAAGGTAACCAGTATAAGAATACGACTTTAATCTGAAACAAAGAACCCATTGCCAAAACAAAGTCTTAAGGCTTTAAGGAAACGCCTTACCCATCTAGACATCTCATGCGTATCGGCATTTCGGTGGTGATAATTCAGAATCAGGATCGTAGATACCACGGAAGACGCTACCATGAACATTATGCAGTTGAAGTATGTACCTAAGAGAGGAACTGCATCTGAGGTGGCTGGCATCGTTTCGGCCACCATATTAAGGAACACCGTGAGTGACAGTAAAATGGTAACCCCCAGAGACAATTTTTCACCGGAATCCGGAGGAAGCGTGAACCCTAACACTGCCATGGATGCTATCAGCACACAGGGCACAATTAAATTAAAAAAATAATACAGGGTTCGCCTTCTAATTATTATGACGAATGTTATGTCGATGTAGGGTTCCGGGCAGCAATTATAATAGATTTCGTTCCTTTTGCCTGGAACACCTATTATTGAATAAAAAAACAATGATTTAATATTACTTAATACAAATTTCTTGCAGATGAGTAATCACCTAATAGATCCCATTCACCATTCGTTATAAAACTGCTGATGTCACCTCCGGCATCATCCTGTAGTTGTAAATCCAGCTATTAACCAAAAAATAATAATTAGTGATTGATTAAAATTAACCGTATCGTTAATACAAATAAAGTATTGTATAACCGATTTATTTATTAATAATTGATTCTATTATACAAAGTATGGAGTGTTTCTTAATAAAATTATAATTGTTCCAAGTGATATTAAATCTGCAAAATAATGGGGCTCTAGAATAGGGATCTAATTCTAGAGCCCCATTATTTCCACCTCGCGAGCTTTTCAATTCCTGCAGATTATAATTTTCAATTCATTATTTTCGCCCGTGTTTATCCAACAGGAAGTAGATATTGCGATGATTGTTTTCCGCGGAACGAGCTAATTATAATGAAATTTTGAAATGAACTTGCCAATACAATTCGAAAAGTTCCGAATTAATTATAGATTCGTATTAAACGGCATGTTGTATAAACAGGGGGTTGGTATTTTCCAGGAAATAATAATCAGAACTTAATTAAAACTATAGTTGCAGTGTAGTGTTTGTGTTCAAGATACCACAAAGTAAATACTTTCCGAAACAAAAAGTGAATACATAGACGAAGTTACAATTAGACAAACAAGGATTTGCCTCAAGCCCCAAGTTCGGATACAACTTCTTAAGCGCAACAAACTTTTACCTACATCAAGCACCGGATTGTGAACTATGATCTAAATTTATTAATGCTCTGCACAAACAAGAGTCTAAAATTAAAAATGTATTCATATTAATTAAAACTTTAAGTAAATTAATAGCATTTTTTATATAAAAGTCAATAACAATTTATTGAATAACACGCTAATTAATTATCTAAATGTATTTAATGTGAAATTGAATCAATGCAAATACTGAAAGCTTCCGTTTTATCTATATGTCAATCATTTGTTGTTGTTCAAAATATAATTTAATTCTATGAAATATATTTTCATTGAATTAATTCTATGAATTTCTGGTAATTAAAACATGAAATCATTTCAGAAATATTATATAATAAATTCTTTATAATACCCTCGTTAAAATATTCCAAGAATAGATATAATTTCAATATAAACGAATGCAACTATAAATAAAAACGTGTATTTTCAAACGTAATATTTTGTTTCGATCTAAGAAAGCTGGGTATGAGGTTTCCTTTTACCCCACGAGGTATTTCATATTTCAGCTATTGAATTTTGTCTAAAGCAGAGACTCAAAGCGAAATTATTTCCGTTCCGGTTTACGGTTACGGTTACATTCCCCATATATTTTTTTTTATCCGGATGAGTTCCGGTTTTTTAACTCTAATTGTCGTTCTGGTTACGGTTCGCTTTAAAAAAAACTGGTTTATCGTCGTTTGCGTTTTTGACACGAATTTCACGTACACGCAATATAATTGATCAATTGCTTTGTAATAAATCGAAATATCATTTTTTTTCAATAAATAAAATTTTATATAGTGATTTAAATTACATACATACATATTTATTAATAAATATTTAATAAATATTTTATTAATAAATACGTTTGCACTGTAACATTTATAAGGGTGTTCAAAAAGTATTGAACTGGTTAAATATCTTCGGAACTATCTGTCGGATCATTATGAAATATGAAACATGTATTTCAATAATTAATATATTTTCATGACATTTATGTAATTTAGCTATTATAGTGTAGTATTTTGAAACAATAGCCACATAGACAAAAGAATAAGCTGTCAAATGAGCATAATTTTGAATACCCATGCTATTTAAAAAAAATCCAGTTGGGACTATATCTTGAAAAGTTTACCATGAATTTCATATTATTTCGCTTTCATAGGACAGAATTTTGAAATAATAATCATATAGACAAAAAAATAAGCGCTTTCGACAAAAACGCATAATTTTGAATTTTGAAATTAAAAAAAAATCAAGTTGGCGCACTAGCTTGAAAAGTTTACCTTGAGATCTATCCATGTAATTTATGTTATTTAGCTATCTATATTAAAATTATAGGCACATTGACAAAAGAAAAAAAATATGCTTAACATAAGCCTAATTTTGAACACCCGTGCTCTTAAAAGAAATCAAATGGACGCTACATCTGGAAGAGTTAACCATGAATAGATATTAATTATTCAAATTTCCCCCATTATTTCCTCCTCGCGAGCTTTTCAATTCCTGCAGATTACGCTGTAGATTTTTCAGTTGAAGAATATTAATATCATTATTTATATTCTTCATCTGAAGAAGCTAGCTATAACCTAGCGATAATTGTAGTGAAATACAATAAGTAGTAGAAAAACCCAAGCGTTGTTTTATAAAACTTAATAAAGAAATAAAGAGTGTAATGATTATTTTTTTTAATAATTACTTAATAAATATCTACCATTAAATATCTAACGCCAGATATCCATTTCGTAATTCAATTGGGGTAGGTATTCGGGCTGGAAGTAGTTCTCTGTGTAAGTATTCGTTTTAGTGCTTGCTCTGCAGGGTAATAAATTACACGAGCGAAGTTTATTGTAGTTTTTTAGTAGTTGTGTAATTTAGTAATAATAAAGTTAGAGGTTGATGTAAGTCGAGAGATCCTTCATTCCTTTGTACGAATGTTTAAAATGAAACAAAAATGACTTACTTGCAAGCCGTCGTACGTCCAGCTACCGAACTTCATCTCACATCGTTGGTCATCGAAGGGAAACCAGGTAATATCAATTTTACAAGTACTCTTGAATATTCCAGGTGGAACGTATAAGCAACTACCGTTGTTGCGGACTACAACGTTCGTAGGATAGGTGCCATCAAAACCTTCATCGGCACTGCAAGTTAATTGATGCAGCAATTACATAATTGGAGCGGTTTTAATATAATGAAATTGTAGAACTACAATTCCACATACCTATTGTACATGAGCACGTCTGGTTTCCACAATCGATGGGGCGGAATGCGTAGATCTTTAACACCCCCAAACTCTGATGCATTCCATCGCAGATTCATGTCATTCCACTCCTGAAAATGCGAATGCGAATGTGGATATTAGCCCCGAGTGACCTGGCCCGAAAGGTCGTGTTTGAGGTTTATTTTAGATCAAAAGGAGGAAGGCATTGACATTTAAATTGCACTTACCAGCTTCAACCAGATATTGGTGATTAGGAGCTGATTCTTTTCATCCTGAAAATTGAATAATGGTTAGTGTATCGAAAAGAGTGTGGGATTATGTAAGGGATGTACCACGTCGATGATCTGCATCAGAGTCAGTCCGAAACTGAGCTGCAGTGGATCCGACTCGTTGGCCACTGGACGCTCTAGCACATTGTAGCTGTCTAAGAGTTTGTGAAGAAGTCTTTTCTCGTTAGAACCGGCTGAAACCTCTGTGTGGGGAAAATAATTAATTAATTTAAAAAAAACAAGCGATTATATAAATGAATTTGTTTTGTATATTAGTGTAAACATTTATCCAGGTTAAATTTTATGTTGTTTTATTTTATAATTATAAATATTTAAATGCAATCATGCTTAATATTAATAAATCGTTTGGTTGGAAATGAGTAATTATCTAAATAGCAACATGCAACGAAAAGCTGTAGTCGCCATTTTTAGTCCCCAACTACAGCAACATGTTAAGCTTTGGTGGACATCAATTGGTTGGTATTCATGAATGGGCCTAGAGTTTCTCATTAAAAAATTCATTTGTTTGAAATGTGATGATACAAAAGGTTTGGAGTGGAATATTAACCAAAACTTATGTAATGGCATGCATTGCGTATGCGCCGATGAAGGAAGCAAGCCTTTGGAAGCGGGTGACATATTATTAAAGTAATCAAAATAATATAATTAAACATTCAAAGACTTAAGTGGCTATTCGGGGTGGGGGGAATAGCAATTTGAACTGAAATCCAATTTAGGGGATGATGATTATTTACAGCTGATTTTGATAGATTGGCGAAAAAGCTTATGTTGAACAATGGAGGGAACGGAGCAATGGCTACTTGTAGGAAATTGAAGGGCTGAGGGCTGATATTTTTTAGGCCTACCGTTCGGTAGCGACAGGCAGATGTGCAAGAGGACAAAGAGCGCCAGAGCTCGTGGGCCGCAGTAGAATTGACATTGCTGCATGCCACTGTCCATGAGTAGATTGAAGAGCACGCGCCAGTGCTGAGTGTAGTAACGATCTTTAGCGTTTTGTTTAAAAATTTCGTTTCGATTATTGCGTTTTCATATTAATATCGATTTTATTAAAGTTTCAGTTTTATCTTCATGCAGAACATATTTTAATTAATTCACTTTTAATTTATGCCTTCGATTCAAGAATTTATGTTTATCGTATATACATATATACTTATGTATATTAGTACTGCACATACTCCACATACACATGTATATACATATATTTAAGAATTACCGGAGTTTGTTTAATATTTAGTTACTTCATGTTTACTAGCTCGTGCCTACTTTGCACATTCGTATACTGAAGCCATTGCGAGTCGGATGCTCTTCCGCCGAAGTGCTACTGCGCTACCACGAGCCCACTGCCGGAGCCACGGCGGCAGGGATGCTGTAGGGATGCTTTGGGACACATGGAGTCCGCGCAGAGTCCTCGCCCTTCCACTCCATCCTGCGTCTATCCCTTTCCCTATTCCACCGCAAGCTCCACTTTCAGCAGGCAAGTCGTAGCTTGACCCAGCATCCCCATCTGCAGATCAATGAAGGGCCGCACAAGCGCAAGGCCTTGCCGCATCATGACCGGATCACTAGCTACTAGTCCTAGTCTAGGACATGCTCGCTCCTCATCCTTGGCTTACACATTACTCATAAATCTAACTTCTTCACACACAACACTTCCAACCAGGGATGCTTGCGACGGGGACCGAATACGGATTGCTCAAATATGAATCTTATTATGAATAAACGCCTATATATGTTACTTTAATATAAAACCATTTTGCTTCTAACTAAACTCCCCCCTCTACAACATAACTTATCTTAATTTATTTGTCTGCATAGTATAAAAAATAAATCATGCGTACTACTACCATTTTTTTAACGCCGCAAGCAACTTACAGTAAATGTTTTTTTTTTAATACAAATAAAACCACAATTAATTTGTTGAAGTTGAAAAATAAAATTCCCAACTATATCTAACATACTTATTATACTTTATATTTAAAACAACTGCCACAAAAATGATATTATAATCAACCACACTTTTTAATCCGAACATTTTCTTCTTTTACTAAAGCATGATTATAAATCAAGAAATACAGTAAGAAAAGATTTGAATTAAAATAAAAGCAAACATTAAATTAAATAAAAAGAATTTGAAAATAATTACATATAAAAAACTCAAAATAATAAAAGTTAGAATAATTATAATTAATATCTGTTTGCTATCAACATGTGATCTTTTAACCCAATAGATTTAATTTACAAGATTTAATCACGACAACAATCAAAATTGAGTCGAAAAATATAGAAAAAGAAAATAATAAAAAATACAAAATCAAATATATTATTAATAGTTAATTGGCTATCGACCTGTGGTCTTTCCGCCTTGTCCTTGTCGTAAAAATAATTAATTTCCTAAATTGAGTAACTATGAGCAATTAAATAAATACTCTTTTTCTATTATTAAAAGCAACATTTACTTAAACACCAAAAATTCAATGTACAGAGGAAACATTGAATTTTTGGTATTTAAGTAAATGTTGCTTTTAACAATATTTTCTATTGTTAGAGAAGCTTCTTCGCTTACAAAATTCTGGCTATTCAGGGTGGCTGATTTTTCATTACTCAGATTGTTTCTGATAAAATATTAAAAATAAAAAAGTCTCCACAACCAACGTTTCAATTCATACCGACATGTTTAATTGTGGTTGATTTGAAAATTTTAATTTTAACATTTTCAATCGAAAAATTGTGTCCCGTATTAATGATAAATTGTGGTTCATATGAAAAATTTTAATTTTAACATTTCCAATCAAAAATTTTGTCTCGTATTAATGATAAATTTTGGTTCAGATGAAAATTTTTAATTTTAACATTTCCAATCGAAAATTTGTGTCCCGTATTAATGATAAATTGTGGTTCATATGAAAATTTTTAATTTTAATATTTCCAATCGAAAATTTGTGTCCCATTAATGATAAATTGTGGTACATATGAAAATTTTTAATTTTTACATTTTCAATCGAAAATTTGTGTCCTGTATTAATGATAAATTGTGGTTCATACGAAAATTTTTAATTTTAACGTTTCCAATCGAAAATTTGTGTCCCGTATTAATGATAAATTGTGGTTCATATGAAAATTTTTAATTTTAACATTTCCAATCAACAATTTTTGTCCCGTATTAATGATAAATTGTGGTTCATATGAAAATTTTTAATTTTTACATTTCCAATCGAAAATTTTTGTCCCGTATTAATGATAAATTGTGGTTCATATGAAAATTTTTAAATCTTAACATTTCCTATCGAAAATTTAAAAAAAAAATGAGTGAAAAGCTACAAGAGATTTTTCAGAAATAAAATTTTTAATACGGATATTAATTTGGATCTTGTCATGTTTGTATTTCCTTAAAAATGTTCATTGAATCTTGTTAAAATATTCCTAGCCGTTTGTCCTATATATAATTTTGAATAATTAGTACATTTAATAGAATAAATACCGGAATCTTCTAAAGTATATATGCATATACGATAAACATAAATTCTTGAATCGGAGGCATAAATTAAAAGTGAATTAATTAAAATATTAATATTGATTAATTAAAATATTAATATTAACATTGATTTAACTGCCCTCGACACCCAATACGGGTAAAAGAGGATAAGATTAAGAAAGAAAGAAAAAACTGCATGAAGATAAAATCGATATAATTATGAAAACGCAATAATCGAAACGATTTTTTTTAAATAAAACGCTAAAGATCGTTAATGCGCCTCAGCAACTTTCAAAATTAGTAAAGTGGGTGGAGAGGGATAATTGCCTGGGTCTTTATTCAAATTTTCTTCCGAAAATTAAAAAAAAAATAACTAGGGAAATTTAAATTTTTACAAAGTTCTAAGAGGTGGAAGGGTGAATCATTACCTTTTACCGATCGGCACACTACCCCACCCGTGGATAAGCGCTTGATATAGTATCTTTAATGTTGTTAAATCTTGCCCCTCATTAATCACTTCTTTGAGGCGTGTTCACAATATTAATAATTGAAAAGTATACTAAATTCATAAAATGTGAATTATTAACGGTAAATGTCAATTATGTAATGCAATTTCCGGCGGGGTGGTTTAGGGGGAAGTAATTATTTCAAAAGATATTTGTTTTGCAGTTACTAATTACAGTCACAAAAGGAACATAATAGGTTTATTTAATTACTATTATTAAATCTTTATTATCTTTTTTATTAAAAAAAATATACACTAGTTATTTTTTTTAAATAAAAAAAATTTTCAAAGATAACTTTGAAAATGGTCGTCTGACCGAAACTAGTCAGTTTTGTTTAAATAAAAAACAAATAATGAAACAATAACCAAGTGTTTTATTATTATTTTTAACCAAGTTTAAATTCATTTATTATGATTAATATTAATATGAAACCCCGACACCAATTGGTAAAAGGGGACATCGATTACATATATATATATATTAATATGATTAATATATAGCCACAATACAAGATCAGTACAGCCGCCTTCATCAAGGCATTGCACATGGAACACTAGTCTGATGAGGTTCGAAAAACTGAAATGGCCATCACTAGTTATCCATACCCTAGATGAATGCTGGCTAAAAATTTTATTAAATTAAATTCAGTATTTTAAAAAAAGTGTTAGATGAGTCTACAATTAAACGTTTGTAAAGTGCGGAATATATCTGTTCCATTATTCAAGTTACTCAAATTCACATAACTCACAAATCCGCAATTAATTAAACACGGCAGGTGGAAAGACCTCTAGTCGATAGCCAATTCCAAAACAAGATAATCATGTATTATGTATAATGACAAAATCAATAATGTAAATTATTCTGTTGCTTGTATGGAATACATATTATTATTAAACTTGGATTTATGTTAGTTATTTTATGATGTAATTAATTATTAATGATATATAAAGTTAATGATTTGAACACATTTGAATTAAATAAATGTTTTATGAAATATTACGATTTTTATTGAAATTAAAAATAAAATTCAATAAAAATCGTAATATTTCATTGTACATATAAAAAACGCGCTGACAAAAATCGGGTCGATATCCGATTCACATTTCGATTTTAGAATATAATTGCAAATGGATGTACATATATCACTTTACATGAATAAAGATGTTTAATTTATTTATTTACCGATATCTCTAATTTACAAAGGTAGAATATACATATACTATAAAAATTGCAACAAAAGACAAATTATAATAAGTATATATAAATTTATTGTATTTTACATGTATGTCTTATATTTTGAATTAATTTCTCACTTAACCCGTGGTGAAACATATTTAATCAAAGTCTATTATGTCTTATAGTTATAAAAATGATCTATTCCGTCAAATAAATAAATAAATAATGTTTGTATGTATATTTTTTTATAGAAAATGAATAGAAAGAAAATATATTGATTATAAATAAATAAACAATCCACCGTATAATAAATGAACAATAAAAATACCATTCCATTATAATTTTGTTTATCCTTTAACGATTGCAAAGAATGCGCCCCGCATGGAAATAATAGAGGATTTCGCTAAATTCATTTTACAAAAAAGCATTAATTAGAGCTACATGCATTCACTATATGCAATTAAAGGGCGCATAAAACAATGGATAAAGATATGAATAGGGAATAAAAATACGTAAATGCACTTTTATGCCCGTGAAGGTTATCCCACGTGCGGCGTAAAATTTATTTGAATTATTTAGTTTATGTGAGTGTAAGTTATGGCCAATGAAGTAATGGAATGTACACATGAGCCTCGTCATATTGCTGATCCGATAGCTATTGTCCGATCATCCAGGTTTATAGGGTCGAGCGCGAAATCGCTCAAATAAGCTCGGTGTTATTGATAATAATCATTTATTGATTTTATACAGATCGGATACACACTTTATATAGTTGTTTTTTTTTTTTAACAAAATTGTCCATTATTTTATAATTTATTTAATTAGTTATAAATTTAAATTAATAAATTAATCTGAATCAGGTGAATTTTAAATAATAATTTAATTTAATTTAAATCAACTTAGTTTAATTTGATTTAAACAAATTAAATAAAAATGATTTGAAAATAATTAATAAATTATTCTCACATTTAGCTCTATGACATTTGAGTTAAATGTGAGAATAATTTATTAATTATTTTCAAATCACACATAATAATCTTTATTTCAATAAATAAATAATACAACAAAAATACACTACCATATTAACAAAAATACTACCACATACTGCATATTTCTATTGTATATTGTAACGGCATCAAAATGGCTGGAATTAATTTCGTAACAGAAAAATTCCTCTATAGTATACGGTTTAATTTCCCGCATTATACCGATAAAATATTTTTTATATCCCACCGGATTTAATTTAGTTTTCACGGAAAATTGTTAAATAAAGATTATTATTATTAAATGTTAATAAAGATTGTTATTATTATTAAAAAGTATGATAATTAAATATATTTTTATTAATATTAGGGATAATAGTTGTTTTGATATATTTAGAAGTAAAAGTCGTTAGAGATAAGTTTTTATTGCCATACAAGTTGAAATTAGTAATAATTCTAACACATCCAAAGACTAATATAATCCAAACAAGTTCCATCGAGTCATTATCTCCTGGCTTTGGCAGATGTAAAGATGTAATAAGCAATAAATCTTCCGAAATGACTCCATGTCCCGCGTTACAATTCCGACACATTCTCTATTATAAAGTAACGCAAGTAACACGGAGCCCACCCACACAGCGCACAGCCCGCAGCCATATCTCTCATTACGATCCCCAGCTAATCTCATATTAGAAAAATGAATTCATTAAATTTGTATTCCGGTCCGCGCCCCCACCCTTCTGCATGCTAAGCGCAAGCCTTGAAGTTTGATCCTGCACCATGTCCGTCCTAATTTATTTGAAACTTAATTTACCGGACCCCGCTGAATGCGACCTTTTTTTAATAGCTCGTTACAGCCAGCATTCGGAAAATCAAGGAAAACAATATTACGCCTGCAATTTTCATAACGAAAAATTGAATTTTTGTTGTAAAACGAGCGTGCTTGTGTGTACCACCAGCTCGCTTATCATATTGGAATCAATCAATTTAAATTAATTGAATTTAGTGGAAGGGCACCGGAGAAAACCGATACTACGTATTTACACACCCCGAGCAAACACAGATGTATATATATGAAATGAAATTAATTCGATACTTTTTCAATTTGCGCTAAATTGAATACGGCGATCGATCTATCCATCCTCATCTGGTTTTGTTTTTAATATTTTAAAATATATAATACCAAGCAGGCGAGCAACCAGATATTTATTTTGAGGGGGACTCAAACAGGGTTGTTTGTTTGCTGGGGTGAGAATAAAGCGTTTGCGGCGATTTAACGTCTTATTCTCAAGGGCGATACTATCGAGTTTAAAAAATTCACACACAATAATAAAAGGAAAACAAAATTCAATATCAACAAAATATTTTCATTTTAAAATAAATAAAAAGAATTTGAAAATAATTCATAATTTATTATCAATAGCCACAGTTATTTAAATAAATTAAATAAAAATTATTTGAAAATAATTAATATTTTATTTCCACATTTAGCTCTGTAACATTTCCTACCCTACTTGCTTTTGCTTAACAATATTAACATATTGTATAATGCAACAATATAAATAACTGTGGCAATGTGGTTAAAGCCATTTTTCTATTATTAATAATATAATAAATATAATTATTTAAAACTGAGTCGAGAATGTTTATTTTTATTTAGAACAATAAAGAATGCGCGTATCATTCGCACCCGTCGCCGAGCTCGATCATTTACACCGGAGATCGCAGTCGGGACGGTACGTTTGATTAATTTAATTTAATTCATTGTAATTATGACAAAGTTTTGTAATTATAACACACTTGTTAAATTCTGTACAGAGAACTAAATAATTATTATTTGTGAAATTTATGTACTGGAAGGAAAATAAATATATTATTATTATTATTAATTAAACGTACCGTCCCGACTGCGATCTCCAGTGTAAATGATCGAGCTCGGCGACTGCAATCTCCATAAGGCAGAGCTGTACTAACGAGAGATGAATCCCGAAATTCGTGTCCGCAAATAGACTTATATCACATAACGTTTTTTTTTTGTTCTTTGCATTAAATATTCTCGAATAAAAAAATGCTGCATTATGCAATATGTTATTGCTGTGCAACAGCAAGTGTCCATTATGTAATTCAATGTTTGAGGGATACAGGCCCGAGAAGTAGTTGTAACGTCAAAAAATCGCAGTAGATAAAGAAAAAATGATTGATTAATATTTAATTATTATCATTTTTTATTTAATTAATTTTAGTATTATTCCATAAACGTAAGTCAAAATGTCACACTAGCTAATGGGAAAATGATTGATTAATAATAAATTATTTTCAAAATATTTTTATTTAATTAATTTTCCAATAACAGAAATAATGATAGAAAATTCACTTGGTCACAGTTATTTAAATATATTTATATATTTATATTTATTTACGGTATCTCCTTTTTACAAAACATATGCAACAAAAATCAATATTACAACTAAATATATAAATGTATGTAAATGATAATCAAACTGAAATATAATTATAAATTGACAGTGGATAATACTAAGTAAAATAAAATTTGAAAATAATTAATATATTATATTATTGACATTATCATAATGTCACAGTAGCTAAAGGGAAAATAATTTATTAATTAAATATTTTTAACTTCCTTTCATTGAACAGAAATAATGGTTGGAATAATTTTGACATATTGTTGTTTCCATATAAGTTTGATTTCATCAGCCAATGATGTATATTTTCATTTTGTTTAGTGTATTATTATTATTTATTATTATTAAATACCTCAGAGAATTTAGAGCAGTAACTAATCACAGAAAGCTGCACATGGCCAGGTAACAATGGACAGTGAGAGCATCTCAACTATTAATCCATCTCTGGATCATCTAACACATTAGTAACCTGAAACTGAATGAACAGAGAAACACATTGGAGAATAGGAGCTACAATAGACTTAACTCCGTCGCAGTACAAGAACACCCCTAATAACCAAATCAATCAATCAATCAATGTAATAATTGCGGCGACAAAAAGAACAGACAGACAGCCAAGGCAATTGGCAGTTTCTTTTTCGCTTGCTTTCCGCAATAATTAAATTGAAAAAAGCTTGTTTCTTCTACAGTTCTTAATGAATGCACTAATTTGTGTTAACTGACAGTTCCGAGGGGAATGAATGTTTTTTTTTTTGAAAAAGTGTTTTAATAAATTGAAAAACGTGTAGATTTTAAATAAAACAAGAGATTTTTTAATGTTAAGTTTTGGATTGTTGTAAATCTGATAATTTGTTATGGCTTAAATACCCAAGCATACAAATAGATTGAATTTAGATAACTTTAATATTAATAATATTATTCAGACAATATGACAACAAAAATTTACAAAATTTATTATAATATGTACAATATTATTATATTTATTATAATATATTATTATATAATATTATAATATATTGTACATATTATAATAAATTTTGTAAATTTTTGTTGTCATATTGTCTGAATAATATTATTAATATTAAAGTTATCTAAATTCAATCTATGTGTTAGTAGTCTGTCATGGCCTATCAGTTGAATGTTTATTATGTATATTAAAAAAAACACTTTCTTTCAAAAAATAATTTGTCCTTATTCGCTTTTGCGAAGAATGGAAGCCTCAAAGCGGTGAAACAATTGTTGCGAATAAAGACAAATTATTTTTTGAAAGAAAGTGTTTTAATTTTATTTTAATATACATAATAAACATTCAACTCATAGGCCATGACAGACTACTAACACAATTGTACATATTATAATAAATTTTGTAAATTTTTGTGGTCATATTGTCTGAATAAAAATGTTTGTATATTAAAAATATTTACTACTACTCGATATAAACAAATATTCCTACAATATAGAAAAAATACAATATTGATATGATTTGTTTGATATGAGCTATCAATCAAAGCAGAAAAGGTGTATTTGCTCTATTAATTAAATATTAATACTTAATCATTTGCAAGATAAATATTAAAATTTAATATTGAGGAGATATTAAAAAAATGTATCATAAATACACTTTTTTATACATAGAGAAAAATACAAATATATAGAGCAAACGAGGAGTATAATTGGGGAATATGATAGGAATCGAAATTCAATCTCGCTCAATTAAACTAGATTGAATTATTTTTAGACCGTTAAATCAACGATAAAAATAAATAAATTCGACAGCTATCATTGGAAACTTCCGCGAGAGAAATTTATTCAATTAAATATTTCAACATGACTTATCAATAATGACAAACATTTTTATTCACTTGATTGCAGTTATTTAAAATGAATTAAATACAAATTATAAGGGCAGAATAACCTCTGATCGATACCCCAGACAGACTAACACCTACATGTATTGTAATTATTTATGTTATATTGTATTATCTGTATTGTCTGAATAAAGCACATTTTTTTAATCTCGATTCGAGAAAGCTTAAATTAAATAAAAATAATTCTTGAATCTTTGAGGCGTTCACTTTATGGTACATTTTAAATATTATTGTTAAGTGGTAAAAGAAGTTATTAAGTATTTTAATAAATAAAAATAAATACAGAGACAATTTAGCTACTGCTACTGTAAGTTTTTGCAGTAGCTAAAGAAAAAATAACTAAAAAATATATATTCTATCTTTCATTTTAATTAATAATTTTCAGAATTGTTTTATTTATTAAAAGACTTAATAACTTCTTTATTTATATTATCTTTATAACGATAATATTATAAATGTACCACGAAGTGAACGCCTCAAAGCTTCAAGAATTATTTTTATTTAATTTATGCTATCTTGAATCGAGATTAAACAATGAAAAAGTCGCAAATGCAAGATATATATTTTTAGTTATTTTTTTAGTTACAGCAACAGCGACTTTCAGAAGCAGTAGCTAAAGAGACACTGCTACTGTAAGTCGCTGTTGCTGCAGCTACAGGAAAAATAACTAATTAAATATGTATTGCATTTTTATTCATTATTTTCAAAAATATTTTTATTTAAATAATAATTTCTCAAATCGATATTAGCCAATGAAAAAAATCGCGCTTTATTTTCGCGCGTTGAAAATACGGAAATACCTCAATTTTTCCGACACAACATTTTTAAATTAATTAGCGTGCATTAATTTAATCCGCACTTAAATTACGTTTTGGATTTCGCCTTTCAACACGCAATAACATAGAAGCATAAATATTAACGATAGCGCCTGAAACGTAACACTGCATAGTTTGACGTGTTACCTGTCCGTTTGGAATTCATTAGTCATCCCACAATCACATTGTTCAATGGTTATTGTTACATTTCTAAGAAAAAAATTCCATTAGTAATGATTGCTAGTTTAATTTTTTTATCACATTATTTATAGTTCGAACAGAAAAACACAATACAGTGCAAAATCAGAATTTAACTAATCAGAATTATAACAAGAATTAATAACATTTAAAATGTTGTGTAATTTAAAAATATTTGTTAAAATCCTCTTAAAATGTTGAACCCCCCGAAACCTAAACTTTCACTTGAAAGGCTTATACCCTTTCAAGTGAAAGTTTAGGTTATATGATAATATATATATACTGTATGTAAATCTATTTTGAATTGATTAAATGTGAATTTTTTCCTTTACAATTCCTCAATTCATTATTGTGAACAAATAAGACAATTCAGCTAGCAAACAGATATTTTATCATAAATTCAAAACAGGGCAGAAAGACCTCTAGGCGATAGCCCAGACATACTAACACATAAATTTATTGTATGTAAATATTATTGTAATCGTAATGAAATTAAAGAAGGAAAATTTCTGGCAATGATGATCGAATTTCATTGATTATTGCCAGAAATATTCTTTGTTTAATTTTATTGTAATTTATATATAAAATCATCTTTATTGAGGTATTTATACATTGTTAAATACAATACAATTTATTTTATTATTTCTATAAGGGCTATCGACCATCGGTCTTTCAGCCAAGGGTCATTGTCTTATGTGTCATGTCTGTCTTTTAGTCCTCGATGAAAAATGAGATGAATTTACAAATTCTGGACGGCCAAAGTTTGGAGAAATATTTAGGTTTCGTTTCAGGCAGAGTTGATTTAGAATGTCTTGGTTTAAGGGGTTTGTGGAAAATGTTTGTATTGTAATTTAAATAACTGCAAATATGTTTGTTTTATTTTATTTATTTTTATTGTATTTGTACTGTAACCGATTCGTATTTCGAATTCAAAATAAAAATTTTCATTTTTTATTGATTATACATGCATTTATTTACATAAATATACAAAGTGATAAAAACAGGTGAAACAATGTTCAGGTTCATTAATTAATTTATAGAAGAAAATTTAAGTAAAAAAATCTAACTAAAAATTATCACACTTCTTTCTGGCCACCTTTTAGATGTTTATTTAATTAATTGTAAAAAAAATTATATACATTTCGAAACTGATTTCTTTTTTTATAAAAAATAATTATAACAGATAACAATATTTTTTAGGTGTAAGAAGCGGAGCCGATTTGTTATGACATAAAAAAGTTATGAGAATAATACGGTAGTAAAGGCGCGGAGACATTAAGATAATTTATGAGCAAAGAGGCAGGGATTCAAAAAAAGTGTCGACATAAGGAGGGGAAACCGCATTTCATGACTTCGTAACAACCCCAGCGGCTTTTGAAAATTTTATCAATTGACTGGCGCGTGCTGAAAGAATCAGCTTTAAGAATATCTCGTAAAATTCCCCGCAAAAGGGATTCCCTTGTTTAATATTTAAACTTATCCGTATCTATTTTAAAACGCCCCGCTCCGTTTTATTAGCAAACCCCTGGAATTGTCCTTCCGGGCGTCAAATCGGGAATTCAATTTTTAAACGGATTGTTTTTTAAATTTATTATTACGAAATTATAATTTTCATTCCGTATGGTATATTAGGAAATAATGCGGCATTATGAAAAGAAAGCTCTCGATATTAATTTCGCGAGAAAAGTAACAGAATGAGAAAAGATATCTTATCCGAGGCGGGATAATGAAATTGGGATTTGAGAGAATGAAAGCGGAATTTGATACAGAAAGCGAGTTAAGTTAAAGATGGTGGATTTATACATTAAACGAAAAAAAAAGGGTGTCATATTTGATCAGTGAAGGACGAACACATAAAAAAGGGGAGTGATAATTTAATTAAAGATACGTGAAATTTCACACAATTTAGGTTAATTCAAATTTATAAGAAATATAAAGCATGTATTTTAAATAATTTTAGCGATTAAAAATAATTTAATCTTCAAACAAATTTTAAATTATAGATTACTTCTATAAAAACAAATGAATTAAATATTATGTATGATGTATATTAGGGTAAACAGAAAAAAATATTTTTTGTTGACTAGGCTCTGAAATAAAAGTTAATTATCTAAAAACATGCGAAACGCTGAAAAATATTGTATTTATTCTTCTGTAACAATTTGTTAAAAAATGATTTATAAATTTTAATAATACACTGAGTTTTTTTTTTCTTTACGATTTTTATTTATTTAAATTAAAAACTTTTTTAATAAATGAAACACGTATTTACTTTATAACCCTACACCCATATGGGTAGAAAGGGTCATTGAATATATATATATTTACTTTATTCTGAATAAATTCCTCACTTAACCCGTGGTGAAACATTTTTAATTAATAATAATTTATTTTTTTATGTTTCACATGAAATATAAAAAAA
The DNA here is from genome assembly GCA_963082785.1 of Philonthus spinipes. NCBI lineage: Eukaryota > Metazoa > Arthropoda > Insecta > Coleoptera > Staphylinidae > Philonthus > Philonthus spinipes. The sequence continues at coordinate 5,901,276 of OY720301.1, forward strand.
AACAAGTGTTTTAATTTTCTAACATTATTACTTTTTAACTTTGTTTGTATAACTCGGATTGTTTTGATAATGACACGTTAAAGTTGTCGAAACTATAGTTAACAATAAAACAATCCGAATTATACAAAGTAAAAAAATGATTCATTTATTAAAATTGAATTACAATGTATAACAAAGTAGACGCCTCAACAATTAACAAGAAAATTAAGAACATTTTCCATTACAAATTCAGAGAAGATTTTAATTATTTGTTATTATTGATATTTTTTGTTTTGCATTTCAAAAGGCATTTCCAGCTATTTATATTTATCTACATGCTCGATATTCTAAAATCAAAACTTTTTTTAAATAAATTTAATATATAGTTAAAAAAGAATAATGTTGACGTCGTCCAAACTAATACCTGACGAAACCAAACTTTAGAAAATAGCACCATGTTTTAAAAAGTGAAACTTTATTGCAGTTTTGAAACTTACTACGGCGTTAAGCGACACATAAAAACTTTCCTCAACTTACCAAAAATAGCGTCGTAATCCATCAGTTTTCAGTTTGGAAAATGCTGTGGATTATAATTCATTACACTCCACACTTTGGAGAAACGCGTCATGAAAACTAATGAATTATCACCTGGGGTGTTAAGAAAAGTTACATAACTACTTTTTAAACACAAAATAAAAATTATAATTGTTTTTTTTTTTTAATTTTATTTTTATAATACTAGATGAATCATATTCTTTAATTGCGCAGCCCCATTTAATTTTATCAGCGCATAATAACGATGAACCCTACCGCATCTTTTTTTACGTTTATAGCAATGCACAGCGATGCAACCCCGCGATAAATTTTCGTTAATAAAAATTTACCGCCCGCAGCAAATCGCTTCTGGCACGAACACCTTCAATAATTGAGCCAATCGATTATTTAAATCGGAACTGAAACATCCGATTTAAATATTTTAATCCATAAAAATAATCAAAATCGATAGTTTTCCCCCTAAAAAGAAAAAATACATTAAATGCCGAATTTTAATTAAATATTATAGCGTTGATTGAAATTTAACACCCAGCGCGATCTAGCGGTGACGGTGTTGACTGTTGTATTGGAGATCTCTGCCTTACCGACTGCGAACGGGTGCGGCATGGTGTCATGCGCGACAATGGTGAGGTTAGGGAGAATAGAATTTGCGACGTTGTCAGTTTTGCATGGAAATCCTTTTAGTAGAATCAAAATTTTAAATCTCAAATAATGATGTTTTATGCGAGAATTAGCATATAGTATTAAATAAAACATCTATTTTAATTAATTTAATAATGTAATAATTCATTGATTTTATTTATCAATAAAGTTTGAGTTTTATATTAATAATTTTAATTTAAAAAGTGTTTCCTTGATACATTTTTAAAAAAGCTGATATTTTATTAATTCATTATTCATATTGACTTAAAACATAAAACAAAATCTCTGTAATTTCCTTTTGATGTTGATATCTTTTATATGTTTAAACAAAACCAACATTAAAAGGTAACTTCCTATTGATGTTGATATTGTTTATATGTTTAAATAATTAGAAACAAACTACAGTGATTTTTATTAATTTATTTAGTAAAATATAGTAAAAATATTTTAAATTACATCAATCTGTTATCTTTGATCATTGTATTGGTGATAATTTGAAATATAATAAAAAATATATACATGCAATAACATAAAAGCAAAGTTTATAAATAAAAAACAACATTTACAAAGGACAAAGAGGCTATGATCGATAGCTCATAAAGACAAATCACACCAATATGCGTTTTTGCATGTTGTAGGAATAGTTACTTTGCTTGTACAAATACAAATATTGCTTTCATATTCCAATTTCCAAAATACGTGTACCTGGTGGATAATAGACTAAAAAATATGAAAAAACTGTAATAATAGGACTTATTTGTATTTGGAGTTGGAATTAGATCTAATTTCATTTGAAAACACAATTCGTAAGATTATTTATTTATTTAGTACAAAATAAAATAAATATTCTTCTTAAATGTATTTTAAACTGCAATTAGGTCGATAGAAACATCCAATAATAATTAATTAACACCATTTTTTAATATCGTAAATATTTTAAAAACTAAGCAAAGTGTTTTTAAAGAGAAATAATTTAAAGAATTCTATCTAAAATAAATACATTTTTAAAGATAATAGATATGTATATTATTCTTAAGAGAATAAATAATATAAATTAAATTCAATAATTCATAATACAGTAAAGTTTACACAGGTAAAAAACTTAATATTAATACACAGTAATAAGTGTTTTAATACATGGAGCAACTTTAACATAAAAATCATATAAAAATTATATTCCAAATTGCATTACAAAAATATTTAAATCAATATAATTTTGATTTTATTTAAAGCAAATATTTTGTTCACTAATGTGTTGTTTATGGGGGAATACACATAATAGGGCGTTAACTTTTAAAATGATACATCAGAAATAATTAATTAATTGTTCGTTAATTATTGAAATGTGGATTAGAATTTTGATTTTAATGCAAGAAGAAAAAAACTATAATACATTAATGAAATTGCAATTTCTAGCCCATAATTTTTATATTTTTTTTATTAAACAGTGTGTAATACTAATAGGAGTGGTGTTTAAAAGTTCTCTCGGGAATCATAAAAGGATGTGATGCGTTGTGAATGATAATATCAACGTCCTTTTCCTAGTAACGTTGTTTTTTTAAAAATTGTTTGTTTGTGGCGTTAATAATAGATATGAAAATAAATAATTCTAGTAATAATTATTTTGAAAATATATATTGGGGATAATTAGTATTATTAAATGAGGTGAAATTTGCGAGATGAATGAATATCACGCGTGAGTGAAAATTGGCAACGCCGGATCAGTAATCGTAGTCCTCCATGACTCCTCCTACTAGCAACTGGAGAGACGAAGTAACAATTGGCCATCGCCCGATTGTCCGCTGTTCGTGCCAGAAATAACGGTGTATTTTACACGGTAAGTTATAAATTTTCCTGAAAGCAGATTAAATCACCATTCCATACTCTTGAAAATGCTAATATCGACCAAGCCCGAGTGTGTAAAAAATTTGAAATGATTTTCTCCAGTGGGAATTTGTTGAAGCGTTGAGCCATGACAGTGTAAATTGAAGTGCTTTATGGACTGAATTGACGTTAAATATAAACCAAACGTGAAGTGGTCGAAACCAGCCAGGAAACCAACTGCTGATTGCCAATACTGACCGGATTTTCCACATAAGTATGTACCTATTTATTTATTTAAAAGCATATTACAATTGTTGATCATTCCTGTGGGCAGGGGGTAACCCTATAAATTGCTCTTAATTAATACGCTACTCTCCGCATTATATTCACATCACATATAAAACAAACACTCAATTCATTACATCAGTTTACCACCCCTAAAAATCTTTAGTTTAGTTTATTTATTTTCCCCCCAAAACTATTTTTATAACATCCATTCATACACACACACATCCATAGATGTATACACATATTTATATAGTATGTTCAGAAAAAAATAACACCCCTTATTCATAGAATCTTTAACAGTGATTCATCTTTTATATATATGCATGAGTGTGTGTATGTGTAAGTGTATAGATAGATCACACTTAAATGTGATTTACATATATTTAATTAAACACACTCATTTTCCCTGTTGGTTGGTTCTGCAACCACAGAGATTACCTTATCATCCACATTCTTATCAAGTAAATGCCCACTCCATAAAACCATTTAAATATAAAAATTCGCTTTCAGCACATCAACACAGATACATTAGCGAATATGCGTGAATACAAAATCGTGGTGCTCGGATCGGGGGGTGTGGGCAAGTCAGCCCTGACAGTGCAATTCGTTCAAGGAATATTCGTAGAGAAATATGATCCCACAATTGAGGACAGCTACAGGAAGCAGGTGGAGGTGGACGGGCAGCAGTGCATGCTGGAAATCCTCGATACTGCAGGCACAGTACGTACGATGGGAAGTGTTTTTGGCACAGGAATTCTTAATTTGTTTTTGTTCACAGGAGCAATTCACAGCAATGAGGGATCTGTACATGAAGAACGGGCAGGGATTCGTTCTGGTTTATTCGATAACAGCACAATCAACATTCAATGATTTACAAGATTTAAGGGAACAAATCTTAAGGGTTAAGGTAAGGTGCATTTTTATAAACACTTCTTTTAGTTGCTTATTTAAATATTTTCATGGAAAGTACCTAAAAGACTTTATTTACAAATTAATAATTTAATCTAACCTACACTAATCTCAACATACCATACCTTCAAAAATTATTCAATTATTTTTATCTATTTAACAATACTGCATACACATTTATAATTTGTAAGTAAATCCTTAGTTTCATTTATTATAAATCATAATTTAAAACAGAATAAATTTTGAAGGTAATATAGTTAATATGCATACACATTTTCATTAAAAATATTTTAACAATCTTATAATTTATTACTTATTTAAATTCTACTAGACACTAAAGACTAAATCTTATCAACCGTATTATTCTAACTTCGAAACAAAAATAATTTGCAGACAATGAAATTCACAATTGCCTGTAATTTAACGTCCAAAAAAATTAATCTCATCAATCAAAAAGGCTGTTTATTAAAAATCAATTTAGGCAATCAAATCAATTGTGTCTAATATTGTGTGTTTTTACAATCATAACCTCAATTTAGTGTTTGCACTGCAATGTACAGATAGTAACATAGAATTTAAAAAAATCCCATTTTATTAATAATAACATTCATTAAATAATTAAGCCGAATTAATTGAATATATAATTTTTGAATGAACCACTTGATTTAAATTATATCTAAAAATAAGTGCCTCGTGAATAGATTTATAAAATAGAACAATCTGCCAATTTGAATTTCAAACCTCAAAATGTAAAGGTTACTTTAAATTTAGTTTATTAACGGAATCTTCTTTTTTACAAAATTATTACAAATAGTATCACAAATTATATAATATAAAAAAATAATTTAATAATAATTTATTTTTTTACGGAAAATTCACCATTTTACAAAAATTGTAACAATTTTTTACTATAAGTAGTAAATAGGCTATTACATATAAATAAATGATAACTAAAAACACAAATTAACAAATAAATTAATCAATTTAGAGGTTGTAAATACAAGTTTTGGTATTTTTTTGTAACATTACAAAAAATTGATTAATGAAAACACATTTTAACTTCGAATAACTGTAAATTTATTTAGTGAATATAGTTTCGACTTCATTAATGAGTCATTATCAAAATTAACGGCCTGTTATTTTAATTTCTGTTATACAAAGTTAAAAAATGTTTTTATTAATCGAATATCGATGTATAACATAGTAGAAGCCTTAAAAATTAATAAATTGATGGTGAAAATTGTTCTATTTTATTGATATTTTCATGAAACGAAAAGAATAATGAGCAAATTTGAAGGATTTATTAAATTTTCAGGATTTAAATGTAAATGTTGACATTTTTTTACTTAATAATGAAAACAAGTTTTTCATTTTATAAATCAGAAGCAAAGGCTGAAAAATTGCTCAAAAAAGAAATATTTTTAATAAAGAAAAAAGTGTTTAATTTTATAAATCTGAAGTCAGAAGCTAAGGCTGATAAATTAATAAAAGAAAATAATAATTATTATAAAATATACACAATAAGATATACTTCTTTGCAATTAAAGCATTTATTTCTGTTGGAAAAACTTCTTTCATATGAAATATTGTAACTGATTTTATTTAAAACATAGAATTGTATGCTAAATTATTAAAGAATGTCAACAAATATTATGGGAAAATTATTATTACTCATTTTGCGAAACAATTTACATTTTTAAATACCAACATTCCTGATTATTCAAAGTGTTTATTTTACTGACTGTAAACAGTGTGCTATTTTCCTTTGTTTACAAAAAGATTATTGGCTTAAAAATTAATACTTTCCATTTGTGTATATGAGGAAAGTTAAAATATAAATATTCATATTATACACACACAATATTTTTAGTACAAAATAATACAAATTGACTACAAATTTTTGTGCATCACTCAATGATAAACATTTTAAGGAGAAAGTCATATACGTAAGATTTTGTCCGTGGAAATATACGACGACATTTTCCAAATATAGAATTGAGAATGTCAAGTAACGGGTTTTATTGAGATAATGTTTTTATTAATATTTCTTTTAAAAATTGTATTAAGTCCTAAAATTTTTATGTATTTCTGATAAAAATTCTGTCTTAAATTTTAATTTAAAGAAAAATAATACATTGAGTATAATGATTCGATTTAAAAAAAAAAGTAATGAATATAGATTTTTATTATGTACATTCATACATGTTGGTAAAACGTTTTTCATGAGCGTAGCCAAGGGCGTACAGTTGGCTCCTCCTTGCCACTATGATTTTAATACATATTTGCCAAAATTACATGATTTTCGAAATTTAAATTAGCATTTATATAAACAATTTGCTACAAATGTAATATCGAGTAATCATTGTTAATTGTCCTGAGTTGGCAATAGTAAATTTAAATTGGTATAGCTGGACGGTTACCTATAGTCTATTCACATTCAAGAGGCAGCGCATATAAACACAATCACATGATCGGCGAGAATACTCAGGGTACCCTCGCTATCACAAATATGTTTTAAAGTAAAACATACACTTAAATGTTCCTTTTTTCTTGTTTTTTGGTGGGACTTATTTGCTTCCACTTTGTCGCAAGACTCAGTAGAAAAATACTTTCCGAATGGGCCCAAAAAAATCAAATCAACCCGTCCAGGAATACGCACCACCGAACGACTAATCGTAAGCGTCTATTGAAATGCGCATGTGGCTATCAAGCAGCCGGGTTTGTCTATCTCCACTGCCCCTTGAAAATGAATAGACTACAGTGTGATTTATTCCAAATCCTGTTTTAATCTTGCAAACAAAGGTTATGTTTTTATGTTATATTGGTAATTGAAAAAGAACAAAAACAGGATAGTTGAATCGTAGGATTTACATTTATCTATTTACAATCACTCCAGGAAGCGGCTGTATACGATCCGTACCATTTCCGATCGATTGTGAATCGACCGTAAAACTGACAATGTCTACCAATTTGACAGAATCATTTTTGTTAACCATCAAATAACAGTTAAGATTGATGACTCGGTATATTATTTGTTCATAAATATGAGTGAAATTTAAATTCATTTCCCCCTGGAAAAAATCCTTGTTACATCCATGATATTTTCTTTAATATATAAATTCAATTCAATTTATTATCAAAAATCAAAGGTTCTACACAGGTCACTGTAAAAGTCACTTTGTTTTGTTTTAATTTGATTAATAATTAAAGCATATCAGCTTTAATTATTAATTAAATTAATAACATACAAGTATGAATTAGTAATAATGTTTTATCAACTGAGTAATGAACAAAACATTAAGAAACAATTGTTTTATTGCTTATTAATACAGGTATGATTCTTATGAATGGTGGGTGACTAAGTGATTAATAAAAATGTTTCACCAACTGATTAATAGGTGAAAAGATAAAAGAACAATTGTTTTTTTTTATAACTTATTGAATACACTATGAAAACAGTTGAAATAATCATAGGTTTTCATTTGAAAATCGCTTAAATTAATGTTTTTTTTTTTTAAGAGATTTGAAACACACATTTAACTGCAGTAATTCTTAACCAGTAAAAAAAATATAGTATCATATCCATTATGTGTGATAAATATATTTTTAGACTCATACAGGTCTGATTCTTATCAATGGTGGATAACTGACTGGTGAATTAATGAACAATCCCAATATTGAATTAATGAAATATAGTTCATGCTCTAAAATTCCTACTTTGTTAGCTTGTGCAATTTGTTTGTTTGAATGCATGTTACTTCCTATTGTTATTTTGCAATATCGTATTTTGTAATAATTCTTAAGCAGGAATTTTTTAATAATTATGGTGATAATTAATTGCGGCCTTTGATCGCACATCTTTTCTTAATAATTTAATGGAAGGAAATATTTCATTAGAAATTGAAGGCCGCAGCATTCATGTATAAACTATCTTTGCAATATGCACTTTTCAAATTCTTGATGCAACTTGAAAGCATGAAAACATATTGTTGAAATCATTTAAGCAACTTAGTGACTTTTGTTAGAATAGTACTATAATCTGAGCTTATGGCTATTTTGTGATCTCGAATAGTAGTGCCTACTTCAGGATTAATGATAATGAAGAAAATAAATGGGATTGCGTTAAATCGCTTTCATGTTTGTAATGATTCGTTTAAGGATACGGATGATGTCCCTATGGTATTGGTGGGCAACAAATGTGACTTGGAGGAAGAGCGAGTGGTCGGTAAAGATCAAGGAAACAATTTAGCACGCCAGTTCAACTGTGTCTTCATGGAGACCTCTGCCAAAGCTAAAATAAATGTTAACGATGTAAGTTACAACTTTTTTTCGCAAATTTGGGTTTTTATAACACGATTTTTTTATTGTTTTCAGATATTTTACGATCTAGTGCGACAAATCAACAAGAAATCACCAGAGAAAAAACAGAAACAGAAAAAGAAACCGATTTGTGTGCTTCTATAAAAACAAAATGAAAGTATCAGAACCAAATAATTATTGCAAGACTATATTTAAGAAAAAGTGTATAGCGTAAGGCAAGTGTTGAGGTGGGACGTGATCCCAGTGACAGGCTTTAGAAAGCATCATCATTTTATTTAATATTTAATAATCATAATTGTATTTGTAATTACTTTTAAAATATATGTCAGTTACATTTTTCGAGTCAAAGTTGTTATTGAATTTTAGATATATTTAGTAAAACAAAAGAAAAAACAACAAAAAAAGAGAAATAACCAAAATGATGGACGAGAAACTGATTTGCTTGACTAGATTGCTAACGAGTAAGAATAAGAGGTGTCAAACGAGGGAGTTCACGCTGTGAACCCGTAGTGTAGCATTGAAACTTTCAACTGGACAATACTCGTCGACCACAGCATAATCAGCTGAGTGTTTTGTATTCCTATAGAATTAAGTCTCACTATAATTCAGTTGTCGATCCCATGCGTGTACGGGTAATCACGGCCGAGGTAAGCACTGGTACTCGTGCAGACTTCTGTGCTGACTGCCAATTTATTTCCTCCGATTGACTGCACGAATCCACTGTTTACGGGTTATCATAACTCTGTTTGCACAACCAAATGAAACTATTTGGATCTTCCAGTCTAAAACCAGTCGAGTTGGAAGTTCAAATAACTGTTAATCTCTTGAAAATGAATTATGGTGCTTACTCCATTGCAGTTATTAGATGTAAGCTGAAGATTACTATAGTTAACAAAAAGTGTATTTAGATAATTATTTACTACTGTTAGTACTTCCAAGTAAAGTGTGTAATCGGTCCCAGTCACGTCAAGGTTGTATATAAAGAACACATTTGGTCCCGCCGGATTTGTGACTGGCCCCAAAAATTTGTGATAAATTCATTCTGTTCCCTTTCTGGATAATTTATTGTTACTGATGATGGTCTCATTTCGCACATGCCTTCTGCACAAATATATTTAAAAAAAAATAAACAAAAAATATTGTAGGCGCGGTACAAAAGGCACGTAAGAATATTTTTATTTTATTAAGGATGCAAATACCGCTTGCCCGATTTATGTTAAATATACTATATATATATTTTGTATTTCACTGAATATATCGTCCTTCCCTTCTTATAGATTTCCAATCACGAATATGTGTCGGCTATTTTAAACAGAACTTCCAACAAGCAAATAAAAAACGAGTTGTATAAATAAATCTTGTTGTTTTTAATATAAATGTATGTTAATGTATTCTAATATGACGCTAAATATAATTAAATGAAATATTTGATTTGATTGTGTATTAATTTCATTATTTTTATTAAAATAAAATAAAACGGAGTGTACATACATTAAAGTTATGTTGTAAAATCATGTATTTATTAAACTATCTATAAAACAGTGTGCTTCTTTTGCCTTAATACTTCTAGGCATTTTTTTTTACATTTGTTTAAAAAAAAAACAACATAATGATCAATAATAGTCTTTTGTAACTCTAATTAAGTTAATAAATATAAAATAAATCCATTACTCTTAGGTAATTTTGTGTGTATTGAATATCTCTACATTTTTATTTAATCTGTAATTAATTTGTCTATATTTTGCTTACCAAAATACAGAAAAATTAAGATGATTGCTGCTTTGTAAACAAATATTCAACTCTACTGATCTACACTTGATTAGACAAGAACAATATAAAATGCATACATCTTTGCTTCATTACATAATACATTAAAATTAATACTTTTCCAATTTTTATAAATTCAAACTTTATTTTTTAATTATCATTTATTTTACCATAAATCAAAAATAACAATGAAACAAATCCCGTTTATATAATCAGGGCTATTTCGTACGGGTAATGTTAAGTTTAATGTTTACATTATTAATTAATTTCACATTCTATGAATATATATCTATTACATAAGCTGCTAAGACTGAGAATATTAATTAACGCACACGTTAAACTTAACATTTTTCTTACATAATCCCGAATGTGTTTCAATGAGCGTTATTTTTTATTTATCTAGTATTACTATTCGTAATTGTACCATCAAAAAATAAATGAGAAAACTGTTTTAAAAAAATAATGTTAATTTTAAGAAAATTACGCTCGGCTAACTATTTTCAACTGGAACTTTTAGTTTGTGAATAAATTCTTAAACACACAGTTCTAGAGCCCACTAAGTATACAAGCTGGAATATTTAAGTGGGGAGGGACTCTGAGATGTATCTATTTCACATTTGGTTGTAATAATAAATATTTAAAATTTCCATTAATAATTGTTATAATGAGATGAAAATAAAATTCCAAATTAGCTATTAAAAATAAAAATGATTGCAAGCAGGACACAATAGTTCTTTAATGAATGATTTATCCCATATGAATTTTAACTCCCCACTCCAATATTCCGACCTGTATATTTGGCAGGCTCCAACAGTTCTTTTCATGAGGCGTAACTAGAGTCCTCCACAGATAGGAGGGGTTTTAATTTTATTCAAAGAAAAAAGATAATTACTGGTCTTATTGTGAAGGACTTTCGTTCCAGAATCCATAGATGTTATGTATTTATCCCCATCAGCTTAGCATCAGTTATAAATTAAAATATATTTTGGCTTAATTGCAATGTAAAAAAATTATATTACCGCTATAATTTTGGATCATAAAAATTTAGCAAACGCTTTAAATTTCCCATTCATTCAATTAATAAACAGATTTTTTTTATAATAACGATTATTTAATTCATCATTGGAAATATTTAAATGAAGCGAATATTTTCTTAGTGAACTGGAGCATTCATTAATTATAAACTATGTATAAAAAATTATTGAAAGAACAATAACTATTGTTTCAATGTAGGCGATTTGTCATGGAAAAGGAAATGACCCAAAAAAAATTAAGAATTTCTCTACCATTGTACACATGACAAATCACCGAATATCATTTCTAGGAACAGTGTGCACATGCTTACGTTAATGAATAAGAATAGAAATGTTTGCATTAAATATTTTCTTCGAAAAAAAAAAAATGTTTTTGTGAAAAATACAAATTAATGCTAATTAAATATTGATAGTAAAAATAAATAAATACAAAAAATTGAAAATGAATAAAAATTCGAATGATCGAATATTTGTTGACCATTTTTTTCATCGAAAATTACTTTTAAGTTTTTAGCAAACATTCATTGAAACAACTACATTCCTGGCAAATACCCCGTCACAATGGCCGCATTCAGCAGGCTCCAAAAGTGCGACTAGTGGAACTAACCGAACGTATACATTTAGCAATATTCTTCAATTAGCAGCAAATAACTTTAAAATATAACAAAATTGTATAAACTTTGTTATATTCTAAAATTATTTAACTAAACGTATAGTATTGAACAATAACTCAATTTTTATAACCGAGGCATCTGCTAAATGCAACCATTCTAATCTAGGTATTTTACATTAAAAAAAAAGTGCAAACATTTACTTACCTTATTTTTCATGTAATTATTTAAAACTGTGAATTATGAACTATTTCAGATTAACAGTGTAATCAAGCAGTAGAAACATCTTTGAAGCTCTACTACAACTTATTTGCTTAATTAAATTTAAAGGGAAATAATTATTTTCAGCACAATGAATATTTTCTGTTCAATATTTATGAGTGGAATTATCATTAAGCATATTAACAAATAATTCAATAAAGTTTTGATTTAATTGAATCACTCTCAAATTAGGCACAAGATGGCGCTATTTATAAAATGCAGTTTTCTTATTGTAAATTAAGGATTTTATTTTAAAAAAGCTGGAATATCTTTGGAAACGGATGTTGATTAAATTTGTAGGAAAAACAGGTTTAAAATTAAACATAAATTTAAAAAATAGGAATGAATTTAATTTTCTCATAAATAATTAAATGACTAATTTTAAAGTAGTGATATTCTTGTTCAAATTTAATTTATTTAATATTCACAATGAGTTAAATTTAACTAGTTCGAGAAATATAATGTGCAATTATTTATAATCTATATTATAGCAAAAATATTACTGTAAAATATAGTCTTTGTAGTTCTTTAAAGACTTAAGCTGTTTCTTTAGCTGCTTAATTAAGTCTAACGGTTGAACTAGAATGGAAATATCACGACCGACGGAATTTAGTCGATCTTTGACTTGGTTTTCTTTGAAAAATAAATTTAATGGACGTCCGTTGATCTCGGTTAGTACCCAATTAGTAAATGACAAACCGTCACATGTCCTCGCCCTGGCTGGTAGTCCTTGTCTAGCTGCCAGACTCCCAGCCTGCACGTTCGCTATCACTGCTGTGTTGCCTTCCTGCACGATGCCTAGAAATTGACCATCGACGTCCCTGTGTATCACATACACCTCACCATGAGGCACTCTTCGAATTATGATATGTACCTGTAATTTAAAAAAAAAACAATCGAATTCATCATTAAATTTCTAAACTCGTAATGGTTGTGTTATTTGAAGATGTTAAATATAAGTAAAACGTAATTACTTTCTCTTGTGAAAAAAAAATGTGATTTTCCTTTTGCAAAAAAAAGTGTATGATTTTTCTTGTGAATAAAAAATTGAGTGATTTTTTTTTTGTAAATAAAAAGTGATCACATTGTGTTTTACTTAAATTGAATTCTTCTCGAGGAGGAATATATCGAGTTGTATATTATAAAATTAAATAATTGTTATTCCCTTCTCTAATATTTTATTGATTAGTATTCATCATTACTAATAGAATTTTACGACTTACGTAAATACTAGTACTGGACCTTAGTAACCTGTGAGCTTCATTAACATTTTTTACACCGGTTCCCTCTATTTGTAATAGTTTGTCTCCAATGTGTAACACATTGTACAGCATTGGATTTTCTTTTTGTTTCCAACCACAAACCCTGCAAATATTTTTATTTTTTCGAAATAAATACACTACAAGTTTGAGTTCGTGATATTACTGAAATTAATTAATAAAACATACACTTCGGTAAAACCTTACCAAACAGCACTAAAAGCATCTACTAAGGCAATTGAGCTCATACAGTCTTTTTTTCTTAGTAACAATCGAACTCCTCCAGGATGCTCCATTTCCTTTTGAAGTTGTAATACTTGGTGTTCTCTCAAAGTGAGATAAGGTTCTGGGGTCGCCTGCAGCACTCTTGGCGAATTAGGTGCCACCCTTTGCAATCGGCTTGGCCTACTTGAAGGCCCTTAAATTAATAAAATATAAATTAAATAACAAAACATATTGAAAATGATTAAAAATTCAACCATATTTGCTCCAAAAATTACTTACGGCTGATTCACAATCACCAGAGAAGGGACTGGGAATAAAACGGAAACAGATCGTATAAAGGAAGTTCATAAGGCCCCTTCCTGGGGTGATTGTGAATCGCTACATGTAAATCCCATGATTCTCATTTACATTCTCATTCCCGGGTGATTGTGAATCCACCGTTGTACTACAGTTGTAGTTTCAATGGATGTTTAAAAAAAATCTTAAAGGGCAAGTAATTTTTACAGCAATGAGAACATTAGAATGTCACACTAGCTAAAGAGGGAATAATTTGTTAATTATTTTCAAATTCTTTTTATTCAATTCATTGTTGCAAAAATTAATCACACTATTCATTTTTGCAACAATGAAAATTATAATGTTCTCATTGCTCTAATTACTTGTCCTGCATTTTTTTTTACCAATAATCTGTTGTTTCAATGGATCTTTTCATTTTTTAAACTGCTGTAAGAATTTTTGCAGAAATGAAGAAGGGAATGGTTGAATTAATCATTTTCAATATTTTTCCTTATTTAATTTCAATAACTGCAAATGCGTGAATGAAAGTATTATTCATGATAAAAAATTCTGTAAATCAATTTTTGAAAACAAAAAAATACCTGGCGATTGCTGTAACTGGAACAATCTTTCATAATTACTTGATGCTTCTGCATTATTGCTCGCTTCCTCGTTTAACACAGTTGATATATTCTCAAAATTGAAAACTGAAGGCTGAGATTCCGGTACTTCGACAATAGTAACATTATCGTTTGCATTATCGACTTGTGCATTACTCGGTTCTGGTAGTGACAATCCCCTTTGTAAAACTGTGTGTCTTCTGAAATGATTTAAATTAAGTTAAAGTAATATAAATTACCAGGAAAGGTTAGAACCATTATGACGTTAAAATTTAAAAAATATTTGAAGATAAAATGTTTGTTCAATTACTTGAATTATCAAGATTAAGACAATTAGTTATTAACACATACCTTAATTCTCCAGTTCTATAATCAGCCGAATTAATAGGTTCAATTCCTGGAAGCAGAGCTGGAGGAACAGCTGGAGGCGGAGGTAAAGGAGACGTAGGATCCCTCGTGGGTAAAAGCGGAGCACCACGATTCTCAGGAGGCTTGCTATAGAGATTCTCTTTAGGAGTCAAAATTTTCAGTTCATACAACTTCCCTCGCAGACTTTCCACCCAATCCAACATAGCCTCCCACGAAGGAGCTGCTAGTCTAATTACATCATTAGCTAACGTTATCACAAATTCATAGTCTTGTTCGTGAGCACAAATGGTGGGAGAAACGTGTTGTGTGTTATTGAGATTCGCAAACCAGTGAGGATTGTGTAGAACAGCCGATTTATTGTCTGAGTATGTTTCCAAAAAAGCTTCCGTATCATCGTGCACACAAAACACCACCCACACACGCTCCTTTTTCTAAAAATGGACACATTAAAGTCGATTCGATACAGGAATTGCGGCTGCTTACCTTTTTGGAATCATTACCGGGAATCCTTTTCAGCCAAGTATTTTTATGTATCTCACGAAATATGGGATTTCGAAACTGTCCTGATGCTTGTGCCGTGCTCTGCTCAGCCATATTAAAGACTTGCTGTGCTTTCTCGAAATCCTGGGGCTCTTTGGTTGAAACATCTTCAGACAATGTCCCTCATCACATCCTATTTTTCCAGTTGTTTAGTACACAAAAACTATTCACGCTCGATTCTGAGTGTATTTGTTTGGAATTCGTGCCGTTTAATCACGGAGTCATCTTCGCGATCGCTCAATTGATCAATGCGGAAATTCTGCGAAGGTAGTCTGCTAAATAAATAGAGCTAGTTTAGTTTTGATTGACTGCGAATTCGAGTTGCCAATTAGAATGGACGCACAGGTTTTCGCAACTGGATTAAACAATCCTATTTGACAGCGCTTGTCGCCACAATAGCGACATCTATGAACGCACACCGTATATTAATTAATTCGCATATTAAAAAAATATTGTAAATAAATTTGTTTATAATGTAATTACTATAAATATAACAAAAATAATACAATATGAAATAAATTGCTATTATATTTACGATAATGTAACTGTTGTAAACAATTTTGCAGTTTTTATTTTCGCTACTTATCACGAGATGGCGCTATGTTGATTACAGCAGGAATATTTATGGAGGGAAAATTTTGAATTAATTAATTCTAATTATATAAATAAAAACATACATTATTTCATCACATTGCGTTTTATTTGTTCTTAAATTAATTAATAAAACTTTCTATATAGCGTAATTAATATAATATTAATTGAATACACACATGCAATGATGATTAGAATTAATTTAAAAATAATTTCCACTGTTTTCTATTAAATAAATTTTAATTAAATGCAATGCATTGTAGTAATTCCACATTTTTCTCATTAAAATGTTTGTACAAATGTTCTATATCAAAGATAGGCTTATCAAAAGCAATTAAAAGAAATAATTATCGCTCGGAGGGAAACTTTTTTTATGTATTATTTAACAGTAATTAACCGGTGAAATATATAAAGTAAATGGTGCGTTTTGTTTGCCTTCATTGTTTTGTTATCAGTATTATGACAACAGTTCGAGCATTTACGCTAAAGCAAACTTAAGTGTTGTAAGTCGTCCTAAATCGATACGCGGACGTAAGCATTCATTCAGGCACAATTTCCAATCGAAATTGAATCAAAATGCTGATAAACAATTTCCGCGATCAACCACTCTGTCATGCGAACGAAGCCACAGAATTTTGAACTGCATTATAGAAAGTATTTTATAGTGAACAAGTAAACCGGCCAATGTTTACGGACTATTTACCGCGGTAATTAAATGAAGTAAGAAATACTTAGCGTGCTTTAAAGATCTAAACAATTATATTGTACGAGTGCTAGTGCTGAGCGGTTCGAACCACATCACAATTCATTTTCGTGTAAAAACTGTAACCAGTAGCAGGGATCACTGATAAGGAAACAATTGGTATTTTCTCGCGGTGGGAGACGCATGTGCAGTGAAACAGTCAATTTATATCAATCCGAATACATTTTACTACAACAAACACAATATGGATTTAAAATACACGTTCGCCGATAAATGTTTAGCACCGCAGTTTTAGTGATAAGGAAAACGCTTAGAAAGAAAAGGGCTTCATGCATTATTAACCAGTTTAACCCACAATTACCGACTACGAATCGTCGGCCGATGTTCTACATTTTAATGGAAACGTGAATGTTTTTTTGAAAACGGTGCAAAAATGGATGAGTTTATGTACTCGGAGTACTCTTCTGAAGAACAACCTGCTGGGGAAAGGTGGGATCCACTTGGGGCCCCTAATGATCAAGACGAGGAGCTCTCTGTTAAAAACTACAGCAGTGATTGCTTGGAACAGTCATGGTGATTATTTCTTAATTTTATAAATCAAAATTGAATACTAATAATTTTAAAATACTGGTTTTCAAATTTAATTAAGTACAGTTCTATATAAAAAAATCTATATTAATTTTATCTTTTTTTAAGCACTATTTTTTTCAAAACAGATTTTTCATCAAAAATTGTTGATTTAGTAATCATATATTGCCACAAGAGGATTTACTTTTGCAGGAATAATTAAATCCAACATTTTTTGTTAAAAATTTTGCCTTGCAAAAAAAAATCTTATTTTTTTGTCACAAAACTATTTGAAATATTGAGCTAAAACTTGATATCTAATTATATTAAAAAAAACGCATACTCAAATAAAATGTATTTTAAAAAATATTTTGTGAAATTTCTAGTGGAAATGTATGCTGAAAAATTATATACAGAATTTATTAATGAAAATAATTTCCTTTAAAATGTTGTTATAAAATGTTTAAATAAATATAAGCAAAAATATTTATATTATGAAATTTATAATAGCTGAAATTTTTCATTTTTAAGGAAATAGTTCTTCATGAATATTGTTATAAAATATTTAAATAAAGAAATATAAGCAAAAATATTTATATTGCAAAACTCGTAGTAGCTAATATTTTCCTCAAAATAATTTTTCTTGAAACCATCTTACAGAAATCAGCTAAATAACTAAATTGTTATTGTTTTTGTCACTTTTAATTACAATTTTAACAGAATAATATTCGTTTATTCATTTTAGTGGTTTGTTTGTTGCATGAAATAATGTTGCACTTTCTTCGCTGGCAGAAAAGTAATCCTTATAGGCGACATCACGTATTTGCACTTGCTTAAAGTTAATGGAGTAGAAATGAACAAGCCTCATGTCAACTCACTATGAGCCGATTCACAATCGCCCTGGAATGATGGTATACAGAAAGTCCGTAAGGTGATTGCGAATTGATACACGTAAATCCTATAATTCATCTTTCCCGTTTCCGTTACCAGGTTATAGTAAATTGGCCCTATTTCGAATAACTAATTAAAAAAAAAATCAGTTACCTTTTGTCACTGAAATTCCTAGAATTAGTTAACATTTTAGTTTTCGACAAGTGAACGTTTCTAAGATTTATAATTTTTTTGTAGGTATTGAATTGAATTTATTGTATTAATCTCTATAAATTCACCTCACACTGAGAAGTAGAGAGGAACATATAACGATGTTATATAAGACTAAATAAATAAAATCTCTACAAATTCTATTAAGCGTGGATAGGAATGCTCTTTGTGATGGTTCCAACACGTTTAACAAGTAAAATTATTTACTTCTTCTTCTGTTATCCCTTAGGGTGTCGGGTAACAATTTAAATTTATTTACAAATATATAATTCTTGGTATCGTGATACCAAATGAAACTCTACATTAGATCTAAACTTTCTTATCGCTCCGAGGATAAGACTCACCCCTGGTATTTACAAGTGCGAGTGGTGGGGCATGTGCAAGTGCTAACACATCCCTTGTTAGAATATGTACAGTCGATGCAACCCAAATGTGAATGACAAAATTTAAAATTTCACTTTACATCATAGTCGTTCGTCGTAATTAAATTTGACAGCTCTCAAAAATTATTTTCTGCTCTCTGCTTATGTTCTCCCCTCTTTTTGTAATACCACTGGCCAAAGCCAGAATTACAGGATTGCATTTCAGTAAAAAAATATCACGACAACCAAAGAGCGTTCACATTTGGGTTGCGTCGTCTGTACAGTGTGTATTACTAAATAAAAATTATTTGTTTATATATTACAACGAATATATAAATGTAATATACATGAGGTGTGAAGTTTTAAAACTGTACTTTTCTGCATAAAATGAAATAACATTAACATGTTATTTAGATAAAAACTCAATTTTTTGGCTCACTGCTATTTTTCAATTTAGTTTGTGCCAATTGATGTGTTAAACATTTTTAAATAAACAATTTCAATAAATTTAATGAAATAGTTCTAGAATTTTGCCTATTAGGTTTACTTTCCTGTGCAGAAAGTGCAACAACGATGATGGACATTTCGGTTTTTCAGCCCTCGTTAAACTTGTTGAAATAAATTAATTTGTATTAAATTTTTTCAGCATTCATCTGGAGAAATATAAGAATCTCGAGGAGGAACAAGACTTACTCAGCTCGTCATTATTCGCGCTGACCACCCATTTTGCCCAGGTAAAAAATTACATACTATTTGATTAATAAATTATATAAATAAAATTATTGTCCTTTCTTCTATTTTTAAAATGAAACAAGAAGGACAATAATTTTGGTTATACGATTAAATCCACATAGCACAAACACGTCCAATAAATATCCCTTTTCAAACATTGGAATATCCGCGGATATCCATTGAGAATCCAATGGAATTGCAATTTTTAAAATGTACAGAATAAATATTCTATCTATATCCATAGGATATAGTAAAATAAATATTCATATTTAATTCATGAAATGATGATTAGAGAATATACATTGAATATCCATCCATTGTATGTTGCCGAACGTATTTGCACATTTGGGATATATGGTGGATATACATTGGATATTTTGTGCTAAGTGGGAACAGTCTTCACAACAAGCTGACGGAAGATTACAATGTTTTAATTATCGAATGTTTTAGGTGCAATTCCGATTACGACAAATAGTCGAAGCACCAATAAGCGATAAGGAAGAACTGTTGAAATCACTCGAAGAATTTGCTTTTCGTGGAATCCCCGATATAAACTCGGTTCGTGATAAAATAAATGAGACTTCCCTCGGGGAAGCGGTTCGATTACGCAGGACTCAACAACAAGAACTGATTGATAAATTAAAAGATCAGCTGCACGAGCTCGAGCAGTATGCATTTGAAAGCGGTCAAGCCGGTGTGCCCCAGGATATCATCCTCGAGCGGCAGAGGGTTATTTTAAACGAGCTGAAGCACCGGATGAATTTGGAACTCGACGAGGATATGTATCACGAACTGACGCCGGAGAATGTTAAGCAGCAGGTGGATATGGCGCTGGGGCAGCTGGTGAATCCGTTGAAGATGAAGGAACATTTGGTGGCACAGTTGAAGACGCAGGTCGCTGATTTGGAGAGGTTTATTAATTATCTGCAGGCGGATACGAAAAATGCTAAATGTGCGTGTGGGTGTTCTTTGCATACTGTGCAGAAGAAGTTTAAGAATGATACGGCGGGGATCGTGCAGAGGACGGCTGCTTTGTTGCAGATGTTTGCACTGTTACAACTCGGATGTGGGCAGCAGAGATTTAAAAGAAACGATCTCAAGAAATCTATGAAGATCAATCATTATGGGTATGTTATAAATTTATCATCAATTATTATTTAACTACACCCCTACACCACCATTATGGTAAATGGGGATTTTAGATTATATATATATATTATTTAACTAAATATTCAATGGTAGATTTTTTTATTTGTTGAAACTTCATTTTAACATACAATTTTTTTATTAATTTAAATTTTTAACAATACTTACACTTTACACAAGGATACCGTTGTTAAAAATTTATATTAATAAAAATACTAAACGTTTTTAAACCTTGCGCAAGGGTTAAAAAAGTTTAATGTCTCCATTTATTTAAATATTTAATATAAAAAATGGAAATAAAGCATATGAAATGTCTGGAGTAAATAACAATCCAATAACATTTTTAATACTGTTAATAAAAGTGGTTATTGGATTTATATATCACACACTTAAGTTTACACTGTATAATAAATAATTTATTATTCTACATAAATGTTTATGTACAATAATTCTTTGGGTATGTGCATTCACAATAAAACGAGCAAATTCTTTTAAACTGCTGGTAATGAATTTCTAGAAACACACTCGGACAGGTCGATTAACATTTTTAACTGCGAATAAATGTTTTGTGCAAAAAATGAGTGTCCAAGTGTTTTTCAAAAAATTGATCACCAGCAGTTTAAATAAATTTATTATTTTCATTATTAATGAATTTTTAAATTGTTGTTACAAAAATATATTTATATTTATTAATTCATATTAATAATGTTAATTATAGTTTATTTTTTGTGGTTATATTGAAGATTATATTATTTTTGTACAAAATGGGGTCTGCCGTAAATAAATGTATTATTATTATTAAAAATATCATTGTTATGTACCCAAAGGATTAAATTGTATTAGAATTTAATTCAAGAGCACTTATTGTATTTTACATATAATAATTAATACGAATTATTAATAATTATAGAGATTTAAGAGCACGTTTGGAATTAGCTATAGCTAAAGTAGTTGATCTAATAAAAGCAACTGAATCAAACCCCTATTCCCACCAAGGAGACTACAGCAGCGACAATGAATCCCCGACAGTCTTATGTAATGTGCAAGTCACCACTGCCGTTCGCAAATATTTAGCGACTAGTATAAGAGACTTAATGCAACACGGTGCAACTGCCACGAACCACAATCACAGTCTGGTGCCGTTCATCGGGTGCTTTGCTCGCCGCCACACTCATTCCCAAGAAACGGTGCACGCCTGGGAACTAATTCTCGAGTATTATAATCTCAAAAACGGAGAGAGGTTCAACTCCACTCCTGCCAGGAAACTATCGCAGAGTTTCAACTTGGATATAGCAGGGGCTTCGACTACCTCCAACAAGCAGAACATGCTGTGCGCAATCGGATCCATTATTACAACGCATACACGATATAAGAGGAGTTATGATTCACATTTTAAAGCATTTGTATGCGCTGCATTAAAGTAAGTTTTTTTTAATTACATGTAGAATTAACATTTCTAACTGTAAAGACCCTGCATGTTTAGTACAAAAGATGAGCAGTTAAAATACGAAGCGTCCAAGCTTGATTTTATATTTACCCATAATAAAATTGTTTCTACTCTGCTTAAATAAAAAAATTAATCGAATATTATTTTGAGATTTGCATGCAAATTTATAATAAGTATATTTATTTTCACCTCACACTGAGAAGTAGAGAGGAACGATGTTATATAAGACTAAATAAATAGAATATTTATTTTTATCTGTCAACCATTATTAACCATGATTAACTACGGTCAAAATATAGAATTACCAAACCCCACAAAAATGGAAAAAAAAAGAGTTATTGTACACACACAGTATTTTACTATTTCTTCAAGTTAGTCTGGTAGGAATTTTAAATAAAGCATAATTTCTTAGTTCGTATTTTCTTTCTTCAAATAAGTTTGTTAAAGATTTTAAAGCACTAATTAAGAAAAAAAAAGCGTAATTTCTTATTTCATACTTTCTTTCATGAAGTAAGTTTGTTAAGAACGAATTTCCATTTAAAAATAAAGATTAATTTCTTAATTGGCACTTTAAAATCCTTAAAAAAATCTTACTTCAAGAAACAGTCAAATATTTCTATCATCATTTCATGCATTTTTTGAAGTGAAAAATATTTTTTTATCATTTCAAGTTCAATGAATTGTAGAACCCATTTTATAAAATAGATGAATTTATAGTTATCATGATGATTACATCATCATTGTATTCAAACAATTAATGACCTAGAAAATGCAAAGTTCAAGGTCAAAAAAACCTCTTTGAACGAATTATCTTAATAGCTTTAAAATTTAGGTTAATTATAACTCATGCATTAATAAATAATGAGACGTTATCAAAACACAGATAAAAAATCACAAATTTAAATTTTCTAGTGCCAACAAACTCGTGACATGGTTAAACCTGATATTCCAATGCAGACAGCTGATAAACATCTATTATCAACCCTGGAGTTACGTGGCGAAAACAGGTAAATGCTGAATAAATTCGTTTATTATATACGAAAACTTTTAACAATTCATAACTTCAATTTAACAAAGTTTAAAAATAAACATTTAATTCTAACTATAACACACATTATAAAATGCTCCTCTTTGTACCGTAGGTTTCCAGGACAGCCTGCAAAGCCTTGAACAGCTGACTAAATACAAGTTCGACTTGCCGGTCGATTTGGCTATACGTCAATTCCAGAATATAAAGGATGTATTCACTTAAAAAAAAATCTCTACATTTAATGAGTCTGGTTTCTAACTTATTTATGTAATACTAGTCGAAGATATTTACATTCAAGTTTTATTCTGTATGCTGTGATGAATGTATAAAGAACGCATTGTTATTTAACCCCTTCAGGATACGGCTGATAAGGACTGTGTTCCTGAACAATCGATCTTGAATAGGCTAAAGATTATGTTTAAACTTGTTTTTTTTGGGCATCAATAAAATGAAAAGAAAATGAAAATGTGTGTTAATTGAGGTTAATGGAAAAGTCAACTATATTAAAAAATACATCACATTTTATTCAATTGATTGTCATGACTGAAGTCTAATAAAAAAATAACACAAATTATGACCTTTTTAAAGAAATAAATGTGTTTTTTGGAAAATTTCAGGTCGATTTCAGAAGAAATTCATATTTATTCTCCCTGAGAAATACTTCGCGGAAGCCCATGTCATATGTTTTGATCGTCTTACAAATTTAAGGGCATTTTTAACTTAAAATTAATAAACAGAGTTATTAATTTAAGTTTTTGCGAAGTCTACAGATCAAAATATTGTTAATTTTTTTTAATGACAAAATATATTTATAATTAAAAAAATAAGAACTCTTTAATATAAACTATTAAATGTATAACTCTCATCAGTCTTCAATGACTGGAAAAAAAACAAAACAAAAATAGCATATTGCACGCTTTGGATTGTAACTAGTAACTCTATTAAAAAACTACAATACTATAAATACTTAACTCACAAAAAGATACCAATACTGTCACTATTTAAAGAA
This sequence comes from Philonthus spinipes, assembly GCA_963082785.1. Lineage (NCBI taxonomy): Eukaryota > Metazoa > Arthropoda > Insecta > Coleoptera > Staphylinidae > Philonthus > Philonthus spinipes. The sequence continues at coordinate 5,925,443 of OY720301.1, forward strand.
AACTGTGATAATTCAATTTGTTTTCTTCTTTTTGGATTTGTCCATACTTTCAGCAATCTTACTGAAAACCTCAGTGAAAATCAATGTTCCAGTGAACACTAACAAAGTCCCGAACCAATGTCCCCAAGTAAACGGGTTTTTGAAGTAAACAATGGAAAATATTAATGAGAAAAATTTCCTCAATGTAATCACCAGCGTTACCGTCAAAGAGGAGCATTCTGTTGTGAGAATATATACGGAACTAATACATAAGTATTGAGTTAATACATTCCCGATCATGTAAACCAATAAAATCGGCATTATTGTTCTGATGAAAGGCAATTCAACCAGTTCACTCTCCATCATTATTTGGGAATGTTCCAAGATGCTCGGAGCGTAGACAGCAAAGAGAGGTACCGATAGAAGATGCTGTAACAAATAATTCAAATTAGTAATAAGAATAGAACCCCTACACCACCATTATGGTAGATGGGGATTTTAGATTATATATATATATATATATATATATATATATATATATATATAAGAATAGAATTGAAAAAAAAAGCAACTTTAAACATACTGTGTAGTAAAGAGCTTCCTCTGGGTGTTTGCCATTCTCCTTGTATAAAGTTTCTTGGAAAATTCCCATTCTTGCAGACAGAAGTAAGGCTGTTGTTAAGATTATAATTCCAATCACCCACCAGAAAAAGTCGGCATTACTTGCAGCGGCAGCTTCACTTGGGAGTTTTGTGTCGTCGCAATTGTCACATACCTGAAGTGAAAACAAATTTGAAGAGTTAATTTAAATAAAAAAGAGTATTCATTCATTTCGTCAGAGTTATTTAAATAAATTAAATAAAAATGATTTGAAAATAATTTTTCCACATTCAGCTCGAGTATTATTTTTAAAATCCTTGAGATTTAAAACGTATTTAAAATAAATTGTAAAAAAATAATACATACTTTGGGTGTACTGCTCGAAATTAAAGTGCAGATGAGAATTCCAGCAGTGATCATAAAAACGGAAACATATTTCGACGTGGTGTATTTTTTATTCAAAATCCAAATTCCCATGATCATATTCGCTATTAAAGAACCCTGAAAGCACATTTTTAATAATAATAATCGTATTTCATCAACGTCACCCCTACACCACCATTATGGTAGATGGGGATTTTGGATTATATATATATATACATATTTCATCAACTTATTTAATTAAAAGTTCTTGTAATAAAATACTGACCGCTCTAAAAATCATGTGTAGAGGAACCGGGATGTTGAAACTGAATGCCCAGTTGTTAAAAACGCTTGTTATGAAGAAGAAAAAGACGAGCTTCAAGTACGCCACTAGAGGAATTTTTGGCTGTACGCTGCCGAGCTTGTGCGTTACGATGAAGCCCCTCATCGCGATAAACAAAAACTGCAGGAACGTAATCAAATGCCCACATCCTGGATCGATGCTTTAAAACAAATGAAACAATATTAAAACGCACTGCTTTTAAATATATATATAATCACTTTAATAGCTCTCTTTAAGTAAATTACATAATACTCACCGAATGAGGTACTCCAGGAACACGTTGTTTAATCCACAGCCGATGTAGACCATGCAAATTGCGTAGATCGCTTTGGCATTCATGTTGGAAGGGTGCACACACTTCTTAGGGCTGTGCTTACTTACACGCGCGAAATTAATTTCGCCTTATCACTGATATTTGGTATGTAATGAAGTTATAAAATACACTTATCACCAATGTCAGATTGTAATGCTAAATAACCTTGGCGCGCGTTTACTAATCGTTATGTGTTGGATCACTCGGGGTCATCTCTTTACACGAAAACAATTACTTAACAAGTGCATGAAAGAATCGCCAACGGTTTTTATTGAAAACAGTGACTAAACAAAAGAGGTTAGGCGCACGACCGGTACAAATTGTATTGAAAACAATTGCCATGTGTCCAAAAATAGGGTTACCAACTATTTATTTGAAAAATTGGGAAATCTCAAGGCAATAGATAGGAATTTGTTAGAATTTATTTTTATAAATAAATAGATTAGATAATGAAATGTGCATATAGGCATTATTAATCAATAAAATCTTGTTTATTATATAATAAATCTATTAATAAATTTTTAAATAATAATTATTACGAAAACTCTCTGATTTTCTTCTAATAATAATAACTATTGTTTTATTAAAATTATTTAATAACAAATCATAAAATTGTAATAATTGCATTGGAAATAAATTATTATTATAAAACACGTAATTATTTTCAAAAAGAAATAAAGTTTATTTAGAGAATAATTTAATTTTTGTTATAATTATATTTAAATTATTTGAAATGTAAAAACATGCTTAAATTTCATAACTTTATATTTTTTATATTTATAAATTTATAGCTTAATTTAATTTATTCTGTAATTGTGTTAAACAATGAATATATTATTATTATAACTCTATAAATTTATGTATATCTATGCCTAAATGGCATTGTATACAAAAGCAATTTGGGTTGCCTATATTACGCCAAAAATGTTAATCAAATGTTTTTATTAAAATCGAATATAGTAATTCATAAACATTTAAACAACATGAAATTTATGCAAAAATTTTAATATAAATATTAAAATTATTAAAAAAAATACATACAGAACTATGATTTTTTCATATGGAATAACCCAGAATTTTTCAATTATTATTATTTATGTAGGTTTTAACAACAATTTTGCAATAATTAAATAAATTTATTATCATAAATCATAAAAATAGGCGACTTACTATTTAAGGTTTTAAAAGAACTTATTCTAATTATAAATAATTTTATTTAAAAAAAATATTTAATTTTTGGAGTACGAGTTTTTTTCTATGTGCAAGCAATTTGGGTTGCCTATATTACGGTATGGATTGCAATAAAATGTTTTTAATAAAATTCGTAAAGATTCGTAAAAATTTTAAAACATTTTAATAACATGAAATTAATAGAACATAATCAATCATTCATTTTAAATAATAAAAATTCCTTGACCACAGATCAATTAAAAAAAATAAATAAAGAAACAATACGCAATAATTTAAATTTATTTGTTAATATTTCTATTCGGTATTGTAATTTCTGTAGATATTAACAAGAATTTTGCAATATTTCGAATAAATAATTGATTATTATAAAATACATGAACAAAGAAAATTAGGTGATGTACTCTCATTACACCTAAGGGTTGTTAAAAGAAAACACCCCTTGTAATTTGAACCTGTCAAAATTCCTTTCTTAAAATAATCCCTGAGACAAAATTAGGTAGATAAATTTAAAAAAGAATTTGTCGAGAAACAATTAAAGGGTGGTTATTTTATTTAAATCAACAATACAAACGTACGTATTTACAAACACCACCCGAGCAGCAAGTCAGTGAATTGATTTTTTTGTATAACTTTTTTGACAGAAAGGTAGACTTGATGTGATGGATTTTTGAATTGAATAACTAACTGCATGAACAAACAGAAATAAAGTAGCTTAGCGTATTTAGTTGTCGTTATTTTGTTTTAAACGATGGATAATGAGTCTGTAGAAGATGTGTCTAGGCTTAGTAGTAGAGAGAGCAGTCAGAAAGATTTGAACGCTTCGCGTAGTAGTATTAAGAGTACGAGGAGTTTGGATAAAACGCCTGTGTCGAATGCAGGGAGCAAGAGCAGTAAAGATGTGCACTTTGCGAAGGGGCATAAATCGAAGGGTGACGAGAAGAAGATTGAAGGGGATTACAGGATGGGTACGGATCCCTCGATTAAAGTGCCCAACAAAATCATTGCTAATTGGAAGCATGCTTGCGACCGGACGAGGGACCGTACTAGGGATTTGTTGAAGCGCTGGAGGACGTTGCCGGAATATGAGGCTGTGGCTGATGGGGAGAAAAAGGGTTCCGAGATTGAGAAAACAGATAGTCAGCCGGATAGCTGTGGCTGGAGTGTACACGTTTGGAGTAAGGAAATAATTTCTTTCGCACTCAATCACTTTTTTCACAAATACATACCTTACTAATAAGCACATATTCCCCTAATAGTGGCATAGTAATTCTCGGTGACGACGTAAGTTAGGACTGCTTTCTGTGCATGGGTTTCCCGATGTAAAAATCATTTTGCATTTACATGTGGATTTTCTTTATGTGCATTTTTTTTTAACTGTATTCCATCTGAATGTCAAAATATGTTTATTAACCCTTAAACGGAAACAAATTATTTCTAAATTGAAAATACTTAACTTCATTACACAATAAATCATGTTTCTGATTAAAGGTTAAGTAGAATTGTTACTTTCACTTTTTCCATAGGAAAGTATTGTTTATGTTTCTAAATGTTTTGATGTGTAGTTATTATAAAAATTAAAAATATATATATATATTTGTTGTCTAGAGAAATTAAAGTCTTTAAATACTATAAGAATAGTTAATTGATTTTTATTTTAATTGCTCCACTTTATCAACAATAGTATTGTTACATAATTTGGGCCTTATTCCTGAAATTGATTGTACGTTCAGTTATATGAAATCATATAGATTGGCATTTAACATGTGATATTAATAGTTGCATAAGTCCGATATGTGCAATCAATTTTATATATAAAAACATCATTTATTTATAACTAAATGATGCGTGTTTTAAAAGTATTATTCTGGCTAAAGTTCTTATAGACAAGAAGGGTACTTGCCCTAATCAGAAAACTAATTCATTCTGGATTCAAGTATCTTTTTATATTAAACCTCTTAGTTTCTAATGAAGAATTTGGTGGTTTATTATAATTTTTACATTTATAATTTATTACATTTTTAATGTTTCATTTTCATTAATCACTTTTCACCAATATTTTTGATTTTGCAAAAGTAAGGGCCGATTCACAATCACTCAGGAATGAGAACGGATCGTATACAAAAAGTCCATAAGGTCCCTTTCCCAGCGATTGTAAATTGATACTCGTAACTACAACTCCTGTGTGATTGTGAATCAACCCTAAAACTATGTTTCTATTAAATTTATTTTAAGCATAATTCGTAAAAAAAAAACTACAACCATCAAACTTGTATTTCAGGAAGTATCACAAATGCATGCTAAAAGAAAGAAGTTACAAAATATCATAGCCGAGTTTTTTTTAGCTACATGGGTGGATAGATACAGTGTGGATACAATGGAAGGATGGGAAAACGAAGCGCAAGTTTATCAACTAACACCGATTCAAAGCAATAAATTCACACATTTCTTTTCGACACTGCTCGACCATGACCAAGATGAGCTCATCAGCGAGCAGGATATTAAGGCTCTCATCGAGGTGAGCTGTAATATTTTTTTTGTTCAACTTTATTAATCTTACGCTTCAATGACTTACTTTATAAAGAGGTTGCGGCACTTTGCTGACTGGTCTACTAATTCTCCAGAATATAATATTTTAAGGGAGGTTGAACGAGGTTTCATTGATACTTTTATGCAAGATTTAAGTGATGACAGAGGTAATGGATGTTTATATTAATAAATATTTGCATGTTTTCTTTTTATTGCTATTTTTAACCGCAGTCAATAGTAATCAATTATTTTAAGATAAAAACTTTTTATTGAAAATAATCTTATTATACATTCAAAAATTGTAAAAGGTGTTTCATTAAGCATAATGTACACCTAATATAATGTTAATACAAGAAATAGTTACTTATGTTTAAACTATAATCCAAATACTATGCCACTAAAGTTTGGCTTAAATGCATGGCTGTTTCAAAAACAAAGCTTCTATGCAAATAAGTCATCATTTTTTTATTGCATTTATTTATTTTTAGTTTTTAGATTACACTATTTCCTTTTCTTAAGTCCTTTTAATTTAAAATAGTAAAATGTGCTTCAATAGAAAAACTTTGCCTTAAAACTTCATATTGTATTATAAATGGTTTTGGCTGTAAAATTGAATGGCTTCAAACATTTATTGACAACCTTTAGAAAATGCAGTATTTTGTTGGTAAATCCTTATAAGGATCTAAACGTATTGAAACAAATTTATTTCCAGTATTTCAGGTGAATAATGAAATTTACGTAACTATCGAAGGTTGGCTTTACAAATGGGCACAGTTGGTTTCTGGAAATAAAAATTTGCAGGACTTCCCCATTTGGCTTCAATATTTTGTTAAAGTTTTATTTCAAGTCATAAACAGGAGTTGTAAGTTTTAATCGGAATATCTCCCACATTTTCTTTTGATCTTTAATTTTACAGCAAGTGGAATTATCACAAGGGATGAATTGAGTGCGTATTACTCATCAGTCCTATGTTTGGACACAGTAAAAGTTGGAGAGATTTTGGATTTAGCTTACCAAGCAATGACTTCAGTGCGTAATAAAATAAATTATTACTCTAAAAACTAACCAATTTTATCTACTTATTTCCATTAATTATTTCAGAATGGTGATCATCCGTTAAACTACAACGCTTTCAGATTATGTTTCTCGAATTACCTCCTAGGTAGATACCCGAATGGGCCAGGACAATACATTTTAGGAACTACAGGTCCATTGTTCTCCTCAGCACTGTTCCCCGTTGACTATTCAGCCCTAAATGCACAACCCGAGGATTTGGAGCAGTACGCCCCAGACAACAAGACTAACCGCCGAAGTGTTATTGTTTGAACTACACACACATAAGCCGAAGGAACAACAATATTTGCACATCGATGTTAATAATAAAGATCTTTATATGACGCACAAATGTGATAACATTTACACACAATTTTAAAATCAATATGGTTGTATTGAAGTTATGGATGTGGTCGTGTTGGAAATAAAAAAAAGTGTGGAAATTATAGTTTGTTTCATTTAATAATACCCAATCCAAATATAATAATTCCTGATTATATTTGATTTAATAAAAATAACACCGTGGTAGTGACTGTTGTTAATTTAAAAAAAAAATCATACACAAACTTGATTTAAATTAAAATTAATATGTTTTATAAATATTTTCTTTATTTCCACAAAAAATGACTAAAATAAAGCTTTATAAAAAATAATCATTATTAAATAAAAGGGAAATTTGCGGGTGGTACGAACATTACTTTCTATTTAACTCGAGTCCTTATTCAGGCATTTAACCACCCATACAACTTCAAGATAAACAAAATCACAACAAAATTTACTTTTGTAAAAAATCCAATAAAGTACGCACAAACAAAGTAAAATACATAGCACTACAATCAGTAGACAACTTTGTATTAATTGCCAAGGCTTCGTCCAAACGGTTTTCATTTATATGCTGGATCGTCTCGTAAAACGATTTCCTTACATGTTCACTAGTTCCCGGGGAAGACCAGTGCGATTGCATGTTGTCCATTTGTCTCCGGATATTCTCTGGACACTGGTGTTTTTCGAAGATACCATTCACCATTTGTGCCACATTTGCGTAGCTCGCATCAGTTTGCTGATTATCTGGCTGAGCTGGAGAACCTTGCCCCATGGGGAAAGGTACACGCCGAGTTAGAAGAGGCTTTCTCACTGGTTTACATGCTTGCGGATCCAGTGGGGGTGGATCGTTCCACCCTGGAGGATACGTGGGTGGTTTTTTCAAATTATTAGAATCTAAATAAACAATACATATTTACAAAACATCATCAAATTTAAACTACCCTTGCTTGATAATAAAAACATAACATATTTAAATAAATATGAACCAAACGATGCAAAGTTTTATCTGAATATTGTTTTAAAATTACGTAATTTTTTGTTATAATATTCTAAATAATATATGATTGGATATTTTCTGTAATTTACTTATAAGTTTATTATAAATCAAATTAATATTTATAACACGTATCCAAAACAACATTCATAACCTCAAAAATAAAGAATAAAATGAAAATATGTTTCTATTTACACGTACCTCCAGATTCATTCATTCTTTTAATAAACACACCACGCTAAATGAACACTAACTATGGTTATTAACTTTCGTTCTACTTTCAAAATGATTTAAATATAAGCATTATGCAGAAGCATTTGACAGCTCAATTGAAATGGCGCGCTAATTTGAATTTATAAACTGCCAACTGTGAAACACCAAATAGATGCTGCCAACTTTTAGGAAATTAAATGAATTTTGCTCTGAGAGAAAATTATTGCTAATTTACTTATTGTAATTATTTAAATCGGGGCTATTCTGTAAGGAAAATGTTGAGTTTACCATGTATGATATTTGTTATCACCACAGCTATTTTAAAAGATATATATAGAATGTGAATTTAATTAATAAAGTGTACGTTATTAATTAAACTTAACATTTCTCTCACGGAATAGTCCAGAATATTTGTAATATGTAAAAACAATTGATAGATTAAATGAAAAGGCGCGTTAAATTAAATGGCCTTGTAGAAAACTTTTAAAACAATAAATTATTTGTTTTAAACGCTAAGATTTACTTAGGTAAAGCGAAAATGGTTTGCAACTTTTATTATAATATTTAATTTATTCCTCATTGCAATTATAAAATATTTTTTTAGTTCAAATGTTGTAGTGCAACAAATTGAATATGGATTCAAATTAACGCGCTTTTTTAATTTTACATATTGCCAACCTATTTTATTTAAAAAATTAAAGCAACATAATTTATAATAAAATAATTTATTAATTATTTTCAAATCAGTTTTATTTTATTTAATGAAGTCTGAGTTAAATCACAGAATAATCAGTACTCCAAATTATTCTGTGCTTAAATTTAACATTTCACGTGCGGAAGAGCACCTAATATAAATAGTAATCAGTTGAAAATTATGAATGTTTTAATATAGTATAGAGTTATAAATTTTTATAAAATATTCTTGGATCTTTGAAGCGTTTACTTCGTGGTATAATTTCAATATTAGGATAAAGAAAACACTTAGTAACTATTTTATACCACTTAACAACAAATAAATTGTTAAGTGGTATAAAAAGTTACATATAGATTTAATTGAATTGTGGATAATTAAAAAAAAACATGAATTTAAAATTTAAAAAAATGTATTAAAATATTTGTTATTCGTTTTTACAATAATTATTATTTTTATTTATTATTTGTTAATCTTTAAAAAATATAAATCTATAATTGTAGTTCGATTGTTTTTTTTTTGTATTTTTTTTAAGGTTGGTAATGTCATCGCCATTTATAATTTTGCCATTTCTATAATCTTTGCTATGAATATAACCAAATCAGTTTGTGTGTTTGTGCGGGTGTTGTGTTAGTTGTAATTTGGCAAATAATTGTGTTATAAATTCGTGAATTTTAGTATACACCGCCGACTGTATTAGTGTCTAGTTATTTATTTATTCAATAAAAGTCATTCCGTGTGGTATTAAATGCAAATATAATGATGGGTTCAAATGCAAAATCAAGAGTCCCCAAGTCAACCCCCATCAGCGTTGATTACGAGATATCAACGAACGTATTAGGCCTAGGGATAAACGGCAAGGTGGTCGAATGCTATTCGAGGAAAACCCGGGAGAAGTTTGCTTTGAAGGTAAGGGCCCATTTTCTTGTACGGAGCGAAGAGCTAGGTTATTAACTTTACGTATATTTTAAGGTTCTGCATGATTGCATTAAAGCGAGACGGGAGGTTGATTTGCACTGGAAGGTCAGCGGTTGCCGGCACATTGTCAACATAATCGATGTATATGAGAATTCCTATAGTGATACGAAATGTTTGCTCGTTGTTATGGAATGGTAATTGAATTATTTTGCTAGCCCTAACATAATCTTTAGCCTCATGGCTTTTAGAAAACCCGGTGCATTCAAAAGCTTTGGCATGGTTGCCTGAATGATTCATACTGACACCTGATGTAAATTTGTATTTATTTCTGTATTTTTATTTTTTTTAGTATGGAAGGAGGTGAACTGTTTCAGAGGATCCAAGATAGACAGGATGGAGCATTTACGGAAAGAGGTATTTTTATCATGTTTATTTTGATTATATTTTAATTTCAAGATTGAGGTTACATCCTATCAGATCACATCATAATATAGATATTTATGTGATTTGTGGGCGGTCATGAATACATTTAATATAAAACATCTTACTATTCCAATTATAATAATAAAAACATCACTCCCAGTTGAGCGCAAAGTTGGTTTATTTTACATAGGTTTTTACATGACCATGTGAGAGTTTATAGTTTTTACATTTTATGAATCCTTATCTTGAAAACTGTTTGTAAAGGCGATGTAATTAAGTTGGAAAAATAAATAAAACCTGGTATTTTTAGAGTTGATATTTATTTTAATAACGAAAACATCTGCTTATATAATTCACTCTTGCAGTTCTCAAAAAAGCAATTATTCTAAGATTTTTAACACGTTTATCGCAGGTTTAAAAATGTTAATCCATAAAATTTTGTGCCGCAACCAATGTGTTAAAATGTTTTCCAAGTATTCTACATTTACAATAATTAATTTGTTTTTTCATTTTGTCCAATAAGAAACAAAAATTATACATAACAGTTAATTTTCAACTTTATAAAATATATTAAAGAAATAAAGGGGTAAAGAATATCGTTTTTGTGCAAGCATGCCTCCGCCCCCCGTGCTAAACAATTCTTGACTGTCAACTGAATTGAGTGATATGTTAAAATATTACTGAAGTAAACTGTTTGTCAGGTCTATTTCGGTTTTTAGCCCAACAAAAATAAAAATATTTTAAATGAAATAAGAAGAATTTTCAAATAATTAATTCAATTTTTTTTGTTTGATGTTTGTTTGACCAAGTGAGTCAGTACTTTTTTTCTGTTATTAAAAATATTTTTCTGGTTTTACATGACATTTATTACAATCAATTATTTTTTTACTTAAATTATATTTTTCCAGGATTATCTCTCAGTGTATAATTTTCAAAATAATAAAGAATTACAAAAATGGTATTTTAATTACCATTACAATTTCACAGTAATTAATATTTGTCCCTGAAACCTGTTTTCACTTAGCAAATAATCTTTATTGTTTTATGGAATTTGCTTTATGGCAAAGGTTAGCATTAATTAGCATTGTGATTGAAAGATTACCTTTGATTTTGGTTCATAATCAATATTAAAATGTATTGTTCTTCGAAATGGTGACGAGAAAATAATTCACAATAATATTTATTTGTGCGAATATTGTATTGGAAATTATGAATTCATTCATTTTCCTTGTTTTAAGAAATAAAAACAAGGTTTTTCGAGATAATACATTTTATAGTAGGAAATAACCTTAAGTCGATAATAATAAAGATAAATAATCGACTTCTGTTATATTTGTTTTTATTAATAAATCGATAAATATTTCAGAAGCTGCTCAAGTAATGCACGAGATTTGTATAGCTGTGAAATATTTACATGATAACAACATAGCTCATCGTGATCTCAAGCCTGAGAACTTACTCTACACAAGAAATGGCCCAATTGGTATACTGAAGTTGACCGATTTCGGATTCGCAAAGGAAACATTTAGCAATGCAAATTTACAGACGCCGTGTTACACTCCGTATTATGTGGGTTAGTGGGATTGAATTACAAAGTTTTTTATGACTGGGATTTTGAATTGTAATGAATTTTTACAGCTCCTGAAGTTTTGGGACCGGAAATGTACGACAAAAGCTGTGATATTTGGTCTTTAGGAGTAATTATGTACATATTGTAAGTATTTTTGATAACTTAATTATTGCTAACCCTACATTCTTATGGGTATAAAGGTTTTTTTTTGATAATATATATATATAATTATTGTAAGCACCTCACATTGAGAAGTTAACGATATTATATAAGACTAAATAATAAATAAAATTATTGTAAGACGATGATGTTATCATAATTAACACGAAAATAAATTTATGTGTAATATTTATTTTTGTTTTAGGCTGTGTGGATTCCCTCCATTTTATAGTAATCACGGGCTAGCAATTTCTCCAGGGATGAAGAAGCGTATTCGTACCGGACAATACAATTTTCCCAACCCTGAATGGCAAAACGTTAGCCAGGAAGCGAAAGATTTAATCAACGGGATGCTCAATGTAAAAACTACGGAACGGTTAACCATCGATGAGGTTATGAAAAACAAATGGATTGCTGTAAGTAATAATAAAATAAATTTTAAAATTAAAACAAAAAAATTATGAATTATAAATGTTTATCTATGGGTTAAAGTTAGAAGTTAATTAAATATAGAGTAATAACAAATTAATATCACAAATGTTGTTACTATAAATTGATTCTCAGTTGTACACCGACGTGCCGCAAACCCCACTTCACACCAACCGAATGCTGAAAGAAGGGGAAGAAATTTGGCCGGAAGTCCAAGAAGAGATGACACGTTCTTTAGCAACGATGAGAGTGGACTATGACCAAGTTCACATAAAAACACTCGACAACTCAAATAACCCCTTGCTAAATAAAAGACGTAAGAAGTTACCGACTGATACAGAATAAATTCAGAGATCATGCTAAGCCATGAAACATCACATTAAGATTATTAATTTAGGAACTTTCGGTGCACGGAAGTAATCAGTTTCTGTGTTGTGTGTTGCTTTCTAAGATAAGTAGTTATTGTTGACCTTATTGTCAAAAGGTGAATTTCCAGTGATGGATGGTTTTGGATCTGCAAATCCCTCCATCACTGTTTATTTTATATTAATCAATGGTTAACTTATACACCGATTTGCATTCCTAATTGTTAATATTAAATGTTAATACTCTGAAGATTTCATAAAGATTTAATAACACTTTTCATTATTAAAAGGTATATTAAAGACAAAGTATGGTTAAAAAATAGACTACAACTTTCTTATATTTATTTTTGTTTAATTAGGAAATTTAATAAAATGAGGCTTTTTGATATCACAAAATGAGTTGATGAATATTGGGGAATTAATTTTCTCTAAGTTAAATTTATTAGTTTATATAAAATTACAATTTATTTAAATTTGATACAAAAAAATTTGACATGTTAATAATTTTTATATAGTAATAATATTGCGACAACTAAATTTTTAAATTATCGGGGTTTAATTATCCATTTCATTTATTTTGGTTATTAAAAAAAAAAAGAAAACAACTCGTGCATATCATCAAGAAATTATTTAATTTGTTTGTTTTTTATTAAAATTTCCAAATACAAAGTAATCAATAAATATGTTTCACATTATTTACATTAGTAATCATTGTGTGCCTTTAACAAAGGATGTGTGATAATGTAACTTAATTTTTAAACATTAAACTGGCTACAAGATATTGCATTTGTCACTCTGAGTCGGCTTTCCTGGAGTGTTTTAGATGTTTTTTTCGTGCTCATGTCTTATATTAAGATCTCAAGGTTTATTAAATGATTCTAGGTGTTTTCATTACGAACAGCTGCTCACGGTTATGTATATGTGAAGTGACAGTATTAAAACACGAAACGATAAATAAAAAAGTCAATCGAGGTTCATTCTGGAGAAATCAATGAGTCTATTTAAAAAGTATATATTTTACACTGTTAAAAAATAAGCGTTACTGTAGATTTTAAGCAAGATATGTACTAAATTATATTTATTGTTATAATAAAAGAAAATTTGGTGCGATCAATTATTTCGTGATTGATTTTTTATTTTAATTTTCTAATCAGATTGTAGTACAACTAACTCATTCCTGCTTAAATAATTTACAATACCCGCTCCGAGTGAATCTCCCATGACATTTATCGTCGTCCTAAATCGATCCCTAAAATCATTTTAATAATTAGGTTTTAATTTTTATTTTTAATATTGACTTACAGTAACCAATCAACTGCTATAATTAATGTTACATCTTCGGCTGGTAAACCAACTGTATCTAATACCATAACCATTGTTACTAATCCTGCTTGAGGTATTCCGGCTGCTCCTATACTGGCTGCTGTAGCTGTTATACTAACAGCAACTAAGCTACCTAAACTTAATGGTATTCCTCTTACTTGCGCTATAAAAATAGCTGCAACGGCTTCGTATAAAGCAGTTCCATCCATATTGATAGTAGCCCCGATTGGCATTACAAATCTTGCAATTCTCGGGTCAATATCGTTTTTATCTTCCAAACAACCAATGGCAATTGGTAGGGTTGCTGAACTGAAAATTTTAAAAAGGGATTATATAAAAGAAATTTGTCATTAATTTTGTATTTACCTAGAAGCAGTTCCAAAAGCTGTAGCAAGTGCTTGAGCCATGTTTAGAATATAAGTTATAGGCGACTTTTTTGTGAACATAAAGTACATAAGTGGAAGAACGATAAACCCATGTATACACAAACCCACTAAAACAGTCATAAAATACATCCCCAACTGTCCTATGATAACCTGGAAATTCTCCATTTCCAAAATTTTCGAAGACACTAGAAACAAAACCCCAACCGGCGAGACCCATATCACCCAATTTGTAATGGTCATCATAGCAGCGCTTAATCCCTGAAAGAATGACAACAGCGGAGCAGCCGCTGGTCCCATTTTCCCCAAAGTTATCCCCAGCGCCGTGGAAAACACCACTAATCCCAGGATGTTGGTTCCCAGGACATACTCGTGTGTCATTTTCCAGGTGTGAATATCCGCTACAAAATCGACAATTTATTTATGTGGAATTTCAGCCAGGGATTAACTTACCAGTTCCTGCTTTTGGTGGCACTAAAACAGTCCGGTACTAAAAATAAACGAGTGTTAATAATGTGAATGCGATTTTAATTTGTATTTACCTGCTGCACACAAGCTTGAACTAAATTTGGTGGAAACATGTTCCTAAAAAAAGATGATTTAGATTAACTCACGTTTTTAGTTTTAAAAAGGAAGTAAATAAAAATTATTTGAAAATAATTAATGAATTATTTCAACATTTTCTATTTATTTAAAAAGGAAATTTATGTAAAACAACAAACTCAAATATTGTTCATTCTAATTGAGTAATTTTGATTTACCTTTTATAGTAATGGATTAAATATTAAAAAAAATGTATATAGCATTTTAAATAATTAATCATTGAGGTTTCTAATAAAGTACATTATTTATGATTAGATGAAACAATTTATATATGACCCTTTCTACCCATATGGCTGCAGGGTTAAAACAATGTTTAACTAATTCAATTAAATTCTTATTCCGTTTTAAATTATATTTAAATCTATGAATTGTAGAAATTTTTAATGTACAAAATTGAGGTATAATTTAATTATTTAATTAAATATCAAGTGGGAAAAAAACATCTCTTATGGGATTTGAACCCACCCTCGCACTCAACAGGCAATCGAGGGACGTGGGTTCGATAATCGGTACTATTCCATACAGGATATTTTAAGTTTAAAGTGTACGTTATTAATTAAATTCACATTCTATGTATTATAAATTAATTAAACAAGCTACTTAGACTGTACTGATAAAAAATACGTACACGCTAAACTTAACATTTCTTTTACAAAATCCGTAATGATTTACCAAAACATTTAATTTTAATCTGTTTCCAAATTTAAAAAAATAACAATTTTTTAATTAAATTGTAAATGTGTGTTACATGTTTACAAATATTTTTTTATTGATAATAGAGGCTTCTACTTTGTTATACATTTAAGTTTTATTAAAAAGAAAACACTGATTCGCTTTGTATAACTTTAATTTTATTTTAGTTTAGTGATTATAATTTCAACAATTGTAACTTGTCATTCAGGACTAGCAGCGTTACTGCCAATGAATGACAAGTTAAAATTCCGAATTTAAAAAAAACAACAATTTTTTAATTAAATTGTAAATGTGTGTTATTTACAATTTAATTAAAAAATTGTTATTTTTTTTTAAATTCGGAAACAGATTAAAATTAAATGTTTTGGTAAATCATTACGGATTTTGGCAGAAATGTTGTAATTAAAATGAATCAATTGGAATTTGGAACAATTCTTATGAACTAGTTAAAAATGAAAGTACCGAAATTAAACCCGCAGGCTATAGGTTGCGGAAATTTAAACAACGCAAATACCTGAACAAATCCATCAAAGTATCAACAGTGGTGACGTTTCTGGACACCCCCGACCTAGCTATGGAAGCGGAATCCCCGTGTCCTGGATGAATAATGACGACCATCAAAATCCCCAGAACCACCGCGCAAATCGTCGTCATTAAATAATAGCAAATCGCCCGATAGCCTATTTTCTTCGATAACGATAAATCTAAGGAGCCGATGGCGGATATGAGGGATGAAACGATTAATGGTAGGATTAAGGACTTCAGCATCCTGAGGAAGATGTCTCCGATGAAGTTCACGTAGGAAACCTGTCTGGCCGGCCAGGATCCCTCTTTCGCTCCGCGGAGGATGAAGCCCAGGAGGACACCCCCTAAAACGCCTGCTACTGTTGTTAGTGTTAGTAGGTTGGTGCGTAGGCATGATTGGAGTTTGCTGCTTTGCTTGATTGTTGGAGGAGGTGCTGATTCTTTCAAATTTGCTAAATTCATGTCGCCGATTTCCGTCATCCCACTTTGGGAACACCTGGAATGAAATTTAATTTTCAAGAAAATCATTTACGGTTAATGAAGAATTGATATTTATTCAATTGCAAGAATTTTATTAATGAGATTCGGAGCTCGCACAGTTTATTCATTGAATTTAATGTTTCTATAAAGTTGTTACTTCTAATCTGAGAAAAATAATAATACATCAGGCAGAAATACCGATGGTCGATAGCTGTTTTCTAAGAACAACGTATAACATAGTATAAGAATTATTTTGTTAATTTATTGTATTTAAAATTGTCTGCAAAAATAAAGATGTTATATATATATATAATACATCATATACAATCTAACTAAATAAATATATATATAATCTAAAATCCCCATCTACCATAATGGTGGTGTAGGGGTATCTAACAAAATATAAAAAAAATATTTTCAAATAAGTGCTATCGACCATTTGGCCTTCTCCCCTCTATAAACTTAAATTTCAATCATTTATTTTTGTTTTATAAATAAAACTTTATCTATTTGTATTTCTATAGAATGGTTATAAATATTCATTCTATAGAATTTAATAAAATGTTCAACAGCCTTATATCCCACATAGCACAAAATATCCAATGGATATCCACCATATATCCCAAACGTACAAATACGTTCGGCAACATACAATGGATATTCAATGAATATTATTTAATGAATATTCATCCAAGTATATTCAATGGATATCATTTCGTGATTTAAATATGGATATTTATTTTACTATATCCTATGGATATCCATAGAATTTTTATTCCGTACATTTTTAAAATTGGAAATCAATTGGACGCTCAATGGATATCCGCGGATATTCCAATATTCGAAAAGGGATATTCAATATTTGTGCTATGTGGGATGTATCCATTTGTTATTAAATGAATTTCGTTTCCTGTTCTCATAAACAGGACAAGTTCGCTTTCCTTAGTGGATTCTCAGTCGTCTATCTAGTAAACCCAAATCGTTGACACTGCCACATGAAATTAAGCAAAAGATGGCGCTTGCGTCGTTTTCCATTTTTTATGATTTTATAGAATGTTTTGTAAATCCTGCTTTTTAATTTACCTATTTTATTTTGAATATGGCACATTAAAAATATATTTTATCGTATGTTCATGTTGGTAATATTTTATCGACATTACAACTACATTAATGAAAACCCTCAAATAGTATTTTATTTGCTTACAGGAGAGGGTCCATTCTGAAGAATCAGACTAACGCCGTTTTGGATACACTGGACTTTTCATCGAGATAATCAGTTCGTACAATACAGTTGCAATATATTTTATTTATTATTTTTTTATTCAATCGTTCCGATCAAAAATAGTACTATATCTACAACCAAAATATATTTAAACAAATTTCAAATGGAATAAAAAAGAGTCATAGATTTTATTTTACATTATTTGGCTCAAGTATAGTTGCTACTTCACTTTACCTGGTGTTTTAAGAATGGTTAAGAATTATCCAATTGAGCAAAAACATTTCTCTAATATTGTAATAAGTATACACTTTTTAAAATTGATGAAATGTTATTCACGTTCATATTGTATTTTTGACATAACCATTTATTATAAATATTTTTCGTTATTAAATAATAATAATTATCTTTAAATTTTACGTGTTTTTTATTCTTTAAATTAAACATGCATCGCGAAGAAAGTGCTTCAAATATACAAGAATACTTATTATTATTTGGTAAATATTAGAAAGTGTAAGCAATAATATTTATTGTTAGTATTCTAATTAACACCTTCACAATGCACCCCCTTGTGATTCTCAGGGTATTTGCCGCCCCCTGAGTTAATTAACAACGAATACCACCTACTCCCCTCTCTTGTGACCTTAGATCTGGAATTTGCCACCGCCCAGATTCTGGGTAGTCGCGTATTCTGTCAGTAATTTTGACAAATTTTGAAAGTCATCAATGAAAAATATAAAGACCAACAAACCCTTTCAACGAATTATAAATATTTAAACGTTACGATTTTTTCTGGTTTCGGGGGTTGATTTTTAAAATTAAAACATTAATTGTCGAGATCTATGCTTTAATTTTGACAATCATTCTCTATAAAAAACCGTTACAACGTTTACAAATTAAGGAGTTTACTACTACTGGTGAAACACACAATGACACTAACAGGAGATCTACTAGAGGGCGAGGAGTCAAATCCCGAAGATCCTGTTAAAATCAAAAGGGCTAATAACACCCCCATCATTAACCCTTTTGTTTTAACAAGACCTTCGGGATTTGACTCCTCGCCCTCTAGTAGATCTCCTGTGAATGTCAATATGTGTTTCACCAGTAGTAGTAAACTCCTTAATTTTTAAACGTTGTAACGGTTTTTAATAGAGAATGATTGTCAAAATTGAAGCATAGTAGATCTCCTAGGAGTGCCACGGTATGTTTCACCATTAATATCTTTATATATATACAATCATCTTTATTGTGGTATTTATATATACATATATTATACAATATATTTGATCTAAACTTATAAATGGCTATCGACCTTAGGTCTTTCAGCCATAATATCTTTATTATCATACGTTTGTAAAATAGTTTGAAATAATACATATATATTTACATTTTTAATCCTTGCAAGTGTGGTTTAACAAATATTTTTGAACAATTTATTTAAACTTTAAACAAATGTTCTTATAGGAATTGGCTATCGGCCGGAAGCCTTTCAGCCACTAAATAATACATTAAGTAGTACATTTTTATTTACATAAATGGCTATCGGCCAGTAGCCTTTCTGCCACTGTTTCACCATTTATTCTCATCGAGTTTAAAGAATATCAAAACAAAAGAACATTATCAGTTTTGATCTCTTTAATTTATTACTTTATGTTAATAATAATTAATTTAATAATCGTTAACATCCTTTAATAATGACAAAAAACAAAAACACAAATTGTTTATTGGAAAATGTTTTTTTTTTCAGTTCGTGATCACTTTTTTTCGGATTTAAACTTTTGATCACCATGAAATTGAACCCTATATTTCATGGTGATCAAAAGTTTAAATTTAAAGCGAAAACGTGATTTCAAATTTATGTTTATTAATAAATGGAAAGTTATGCTTGATATTTTTCTAATAAGTAGCATTTATTAAATTATAATATACTTAATTCAGCAGTAATAAAAGATCGACTTTGAATTGAGTAATTCTAAAAATATTCATTAAAAGGTTATTTTTTGGTCTTTTTTTAACAGATTCGTTGGGAATTATAAAAGTGCGCTGATTAAACAAAATCGAATTGTTTGCACGCTCACAAACATATTATTAAATCAAATGAACATCCTTCTTGATTGGACTTCCTGCACCGCAACCACAAGGTTTTTAACACCGGAAACCTGCACACACTCACAAACATGAAAATCACCACAAAATAAAAATACGCCTGATCGCAACCAATACCTGTCTGGCTTGTGAAAATTCATCCAGTCGCTTTCCAGAAAGAGAGAATTTAATTAAACAAGCTCACACTTGATTAGGGGTGTCCTTAATTTTATTTCACCATTGAAGCGCTGCGATCAAAACGTCTGCCCGAAAAAAACGCGCGACCATCAGTCCCGTTTAAACTGCAAACTGTTACTAGTTATGGGAGCGATAGTCTCCCTTACAGTTCATTATTAATATCCCTTTTAACTTCCTCAAATTAATTTGAGTACAGTTCATTCAATAAATGGTTACGTGCTGATTATTGTATCATAGCGAAAAAAGAAATGCCGGAAGTACGCTATACATTATCCCTTTGATTTGATCATAATGTAATTATGGACTCTTCTAAATGCATGTGCTTGATTTTTTTAAATGGGTTTTATTGCTCTTAATAAGTTTTGTGCATAAAAAATTATTAATAGGAATAATTTGCTACACTAAATAAAATCATTTTACCAATTACAATCATTAATACAAAAATATTCTATAACTTTTTTTCTTCGTTTAAAATAATACCTAAGATATCCTTCTTAATATTAATTTATCAAAACTATAGATAATCAAGAGAACTCGTTTTCTAAAGGTTTACAATTTTTCCAAATTCTTTCTTCACTTAGATTTAATGTTTTAAGAAATTATATTCTAGATTTGTTAAAAGGTAGAATCCTTTCTTCACTACTTTATTTTTTACTAGATGTACATTTCGGACACAAAGTGACCATTATCAATGGTTATCAGTAATCGAGTATTACTAAATATGTCATTTTAAGTATTTAAAGCAAAAAGTGATTTCAAATTTATGTTTATTAATAAATGGAAAGTTATGCTTGATATTTTTCTAATAAGTAACATTCATTAAGTTATAATATACTTAATTTAGAAGTAGTAAAAGATCGACTTTGCCCATCACTAATAATTATCACTTAGTTTTGTTTTTCTTAATTGTATATTCGTTCGACTAGATTTCGGCTAGATGCTATTATTAAGAACAGTCGAAAAAATATACAATTAAGTAAAATCAAACCAAGTACTTAACATCTTTGATTATCCATAATGTTTTATCAAGCGATAAATGAGAAAATAGTAACAGAAAAAAAATTAAATACAATATATCAATTTCGCAAATAGTTAAACAGAGGTGTTTTTATTACTTTAAAAAATATTAATAATGAAATAAAATGATTTTTTTAATATTTCTAAATGGTAGAAATAATGTTACTTTATAAATTATTTAATATTATATAATAATCGTAATTAAAATTTATAAAAAAAGTTTTTGTTATTTCTTAATCAACATTTTTATTAATATTTAATTAATGTCTTAAATTTTTTGTTGATTTCCTGTAAATAAGCCATTGCGTGAATTAAATGATTTGACGCAAATTACATAAAACACGTTTGCTGCTATATAGACCAGTGCTCCGAGTTTATACAATGCAAGGCCAAGACAGACTATTAAATATAGGTGCATGTGATAGCCTTGAGCTTGGCTACAAAAATGTATTTTATATAAAAAAATCTACCGAAAAAAGGTATATATAAATAAGGTTACAAATGCGATATCGGGTTTTGTGCATGTCGATTGAAATCTTAAATATTATCTGTCTTGGATTTGTATTTAAATACTACCACTACTAAATCTTTATTACCTGAGAAAAAAATATAATAATACATTGTATATAATCTAACATAATATTAAAAAAAATGAGTAGGAAGACCTCTGGTTGATAGCCCATGACAGACTACTAACCCATCTATATATGTATTGTAAATACAAATATTTGTAAATAATTGTAATTGTGTTGCCTGAATAAAGATGTTTGTATATACATAAAAAAATTAAGGGCAGAAAGACCTTCGGTCGCCCAAACAGACTAACATTAACTATTAATATTACAATGAAATTAAGCAAGGAAATTTTCTGGCAATGATCAATAAAATTCTATAAATCTCTTTTTCCAACTGCAAAAATTACTTTCAATGTAAGTAAATTTAAATATTAATAATTACTTGTACATATTTTAAATTGTATCAAAAATTGTCTGCATGAAGATGTTGTATACAGTGGAGTAGATACCATAGGTCTTTCTGTCTATTATTATAATATTTACATTGGATATTTAAAATTGAGAATCTATAATAAATGAATGAATAATGTCTGAAAGATTAAAGGTCAGGAGCAATTGAAATTATTATTAAACAATATTTAATTTGGCGGAAAAACCTTTGACACACTCATTTTTCATAAATGTATTGGAAAACCCCACATTAATATAAATGTTATCACTCTGTACATTTTTTAGAAGCACTGGATTAATGAATGTGAATACTCACCAATTGGAAATTCGTTTTTAGTAAATCTTTCAACACCACATTATTTCCTTTTTAAGAGATTTTAATAAATAAATGAGCTATATTAGTCTGCTTTAAACTAGAGACTTTTATCTTATTTAATTTATGATTCGCTTGTTTCACACTAGCATTTTGTAAATCAGCTCGAAGTTATTTACGTTGTTACTTATCTTGAACTTTAACTAACTTAGGATAAATATATTTTAATTAATAATAATACTTTATTTACGGAATACTCAATTTTGCAATTTTTAAATTACAAATATATTAGTTACATACATAAGTAAGAGAGCTAAATAAATATACATACTGCTTAGCTTAAATAAGATTAAAAATAAAAAAATAAAGTAAGTATCAATTCAACGCAACAAAAACTACAATAGTAACTAGAGATGTGCAAAGTCGATATTTTTTTGTCACTTCAAAATAAAGTAAATGACTTTTTTTAATATTATTTATATTCTAATCTTCTTTATGTTGGTTGTTGGTCGTGGAGACTTTAATTATTTATATTACTAATATTTGGAAGTATCACTTATTTATCAATAAATTCAAATTTATTGTTACTTAATAATAATAATCTTTATTAACAGATATATACAGAAAGTATACAAAATAAGTAATAAACATTAACAAACTCAAATGTATAATTTATATCTGTTAATTGGCTATCGACCAGTGGTCTTTCAGCCTGATTGTTACTTATTAACTTGCTTATTCAAAAAATACTCGATTACTAAATTCACTCGATTTTACTCAACACTAATGGTAACGGTTAAAGATCACTTATGTCTAAATAAAATTGAGTGTCATTTATTTTCACTGTTTAAGGGAAGTCCGAAGTGGTTCAGGTAAAAAGAGACAAAAGTGGAAACAATCAACCTGATTGGGACAACAAACAAAATGAGAATATCTTTCGGGATAGGAGTAAAAATAAAAAAAAATGTTATTTTCACTGTTTGATATTTTTTTACAAAAGAATACAATACAATAACTAATTATAACATAAAATATTATAATGTATATCACAAAAGTCTGCCAATTGGCTCTCGACTGCCGCGATCGTTTTAATAATTAGGGTTTTTTATAAATAATTTAAAAAACAACAATGAAAATAGATATTTTCGTAGATCTTAATATTTTTGACAACAAAAATGCGTGCAATGAAAATATCAAGGATTTCACTTAATTCTACATTTAAATAAATTCATGTTCATTACAAATTAAATTCATTATATGTTACAACTTTTCTTTCCAACAAGAACTAGTGAATTTGCATAATAGACATTAATTAGCCATTTTTTCTTTAACATAGACTGATATTTTTCCCTTAGACAGATAGGATAGGGGTTTAAATCCTTGTTACTGACTATTTTTTATTGTTTTTTTTTTCAGTTTACTATATTACTCTCTCTTTAAACAGCAATCTTAAAACGTATATAAAATTTTACACGTTTGCAAATATTTATCCAGAGAATGGAATGAGCATAAAAAAACGTTTTATTGATAAGAAAATAAGAGGAAACGAGATAAAAAATGATAATTGAGGATTACATTTCGTTAAATCATCTTTATTCAGACAATATGACAACAAAAATTTATTATAACAATATGTAAAATTGTGTTAGTAGTCTGTCATGAGCTATCAACCATAGGTCTTTCTGCCCTATTTTGTTATATTTATATAGAAAATCTTTATTTCTGAGAGTTGCATTAAAAAAATTACATCCCCACTGAACAAAATGTTCACAATTAACGTTGCATCATCATTAAAAACAACATTAAACGTTAATGTAACATTGGTGCAACATTATTATGTCCGTTTTGCTCAGTGGGTCATTACAATAATTTACAAATAATCCAGGATATTTAATTAAAATCAAAACACTTGGTTTGTTTCACTTATTTATATTTCCTCCGACTAATTTCGACCATTAGTAATCTTCAGGGAGGAATGTACAAAAAAATCTATAAACAACTATATAAATACAAATTCATGCTATCATAAAATCAGGTAAAAAGTGCGGACGTTATAGGAGAGTTTCAAATCTCATCCATAATATCAAAATTATACAAATTTGTGTGATTTTTTGAGACTACAACTAGTTAAGCCTCAGAAAATGGCTATCGACCATCGGTGTTTCTACCTATTTCGTTATAAATTGTTAATAAGTTGAATTAAAACAAGTACTTTCAATTTCGTTATAAATAGTTAATAAGTTGTATTAAATTATATACTTTCAATTTCGTTATAAATCCTTAATAAGTTGTATTAAATTATGTATTTTCAAATTTGGTTTTAAAACTAAATTATACTGTAAGTCCCATAAGAAGAAGAAGATAGATAGAAAAGACTATTTATTTACTTGGTCATAGTTATTTAATCTCGTATGAAGATGCATCATAGGGAATTCCCATGCAATTAAAAAAAACAGTTTTTATCTTGCACGACCACAAATAAACAAAAAATAAATATTTATTTCTTGATAAATAGAAAAAATCCTGAAACGCATGTCTGTATAGTCTTATATCACGTGATTTTTATTATTTGCGTTAAATATTCTCGAATCATTGGCGGAAAGACCATAGGTCGATAGCCTGTTCAAGCAAGCAAGAAAGAAACCAATATACCATAATATATTGTAAATATATGTAAAACAAATAACTTTGAATAAAGATATTGTAGTAGTATTCTCGAATCAAAAAAAATGTTGCATTATACAATTTTCGTTAATAAAGTTAATTATTTAAATAAATAAATAGTTGTCATTTCTCATACTTATAAGTAGGAGAAAGGACAACTATTTTTATTTAAATAATTAAAGTCTCCACAACCAACAACTAACATAAAGAACATTAAAAGTTAATTATAATATGTAATTGTTATGCAACAGAAAGTGTCCATTATGTAATTCAATCTCTAGCGGGGCACTGGCCCGAAAAGTAGTTATTTTAATGTACATTTGTTTTAAAGTAAGAATGTCACAGTAGCTAAAGAGGGCATAATTTATTATTTTCAAATTCTTTCTTTTTTATTTATATTTTGAGTTCAATATATATTTTTGGTTCAATTTTAAGATTGCCTTCTAATAATAACATCACAGTAGCTAAAGAGGGAATAATTTATGATTTTTTTCTTTCTTTCTTAATCTTATTCCTCTTTTACCCGTATTGGGTGTAGAGGTTTGAATTTTTTTTTAATTTATTATTTTGAGATTTCTTTTTAAGTTTATTACATATTTTTGGTTCAATTTAAAGATTGCAATTTAATAATAGTACTATAGTAAACTTTCTAAGTGTTTTAATTTATTTTCAATCTTAAACATATTTCTCCACAGGTTAAGTGAGAAATTAATTCAATGGATATATTGGACAGAATATACTCAAAAAAACATCTAAGTGTTTGGGAAAAAAATATGCATGTGTAATCATTTGTTTTTGAACATCTAAATCAATTAATAGATGAAAAATATAGACGGTTGTATTCACAGTTTTATTATACATTAAATGTACATTTCGGATACTAAGTATCAACTGAATTCTTAAACTTACAGACATCGATATAAATACGAGGAGATAAAAATAGGGGATTATTACATGTAATAGATGAATTTTAAGAAATTACATGGGATTTTCGTATGATACTCCGTTTGAAGAGCGACATAGGGTATAACTGAAAAATGTATATATATATTTGTTATTGAAAGTTAAATAAATTATAAGTGTCGTCATTTTTAAAAGTTGTTTTAATACAGTTTTTAACTTTGTCAATATAGAGCCAATTGACAAAGTTATTATCGATTTAAAAATTATAAATAACTAACCATCATTATTCAAATGTGTATATGTATGTATAATAATATACAAAAATTAGAATTATATTCTGTAGATGAATCGGCTATCGACCGGAGGTCTTTCAGCCTAAAAATTATATTTTAAACAAACTCCTATATAATACAACGCAAAGAAAAAAAAAACAAAAAATATTGATGTAATGATAAAAATACGTTATCTGTATTCTAAGTGGAAATCAATAATGAATTAATGATTTTGTTTTATTAAAAAGTGTTTTAATTAATTTGCTTTAACGTAATTAATGATAAATGTACCTCAAAAGGTGTACACAATGGGTAACATTTTGCAGCGGAAAACAAAAGCCGAATAAGGTCCGAATTAAAACGCACGGACAGTTCCTCGGGTGGCGTTTATACTTCGGACACTCGTATATTCAACATAATTCGTTCGATTTCGAATTATTCCTTTTCAGAACATTGCGGCGCGTAGATGGTATATAAACTTTCCAATATACCTTCATCATAACCAGATCTGTTAGTTTAGGATGAACACTGTAACAGTAAGTAGTTGTTATTTAAATACATTATCGTAGTTAGTAATATTTAAAATTAATACGAATGCGAAAAGAATGTTTAAGTAAGTATTTTTTTAATTAAATTGTTAGATATATGATTCTACAATTGAATGATTTATAAAATGATTAATTGTGTATGTTTTAAGTAATTTAAAATATTAATCAAATTAGTTAAGTGAAGCCGTGTTCGTGTAATTTGAATAAACTCGAGTGGAAACAGCATCCTGTTTGGCGGGAAATTGATTTCTAAAATCATTACATTAATGGTTTAGTAAATTTAAAATAAATTAAATAATTGATAAATTTATAAGTGAAAAATAATGAAAATGAGTCATTCATTATCTAATTTAAGAGGCTAATTATCCTAATTGCTTTGCGGTAGCGTGATGTGGCACAATTGCAAGTGTTTTAAGCACATTTGTCTCTGATAAAGAAAGTTGTCAATTCACGCGATCTGTGCGTGCAGACAAACAGCCACGTGTATCGATAAAAATTCAATCGACAATCCGTTGTGTTGGAAATAATAGAAATTCCCACTTCCGTTAGCGTACAATTCGAATTAGAATTTATTTCCATTCGTATTTCGGATTTGCCTCGACTGACGTCACGCGCCGAATACGCCCCTGCCTCCGCTGTCAAACCGAAAACTGTTTGATTGGTGGAATGGGTCGAAGCGCTTGACCCACATACAATCCAAGTGAATTACAACAAAATAGCAGATCACTTTCCAATATTGAGTAATTAATTGCAGGGAATCACCAAGCACCTCAAACGTATCCAGGCGCACCAATCTTTTAAATGTAAGTAACCTCTCGGCTTCTACAAATTATATAATTCATTCTGCTTATATAATTCCTCTGCAGACTTTCTTCACACCAGCAGCAATATGCCTTGCCCGTTTTTAACGAAACTCACGCAAACATATGTCAGGAATTATGGACCGACACTTCTCAAAACTTTCGGGAGCCAATGCCCTTTCATGTCCCGCTCTCTAAATATCAACGGGCCCGCACAAGGTAAATTATTTTATTACTTTTAATCCACTATATCTATTAATAATAATATCACAAACATTAAAAACGTGTAATTAAACGTAATAGTATAAAATATATTTCGCAACTACTGATCGTATAAATCAATTATTGTCGAAAAAAAATATATACGGACATTCTGTTTTTATAAAATTCAGTCCTCTGCTTAGTACATAATATTTACATAATTTACAGTGCAATAATAATTGAAATAATAACATTGTAACCATAATCAGTACTCTCCGAGAATCCTTATCTCGAATAATTAACGTCACCGCATATTGTGAAAAATATTAGGGTATGACGGATTAAAAAGATAGAAGACGAGAGGATTGTAATATTTTAAAGTGACCTCTAGATAAAAATCAATAGTAACTTTAAAAATTTAATTCAATAAAAGGCATTTTCAATGTGCACTTAATTAAATGTGAGTTTCGTGAAGATTTGAAAGATATATGAAAACACTTTGTACACTTTTCATCATTAATTTTATTTATTAACAAATGTTAATAAATAAAATAAGTACACTTTTCTTCACTTATTAACTTTTTTTAACACATGTTAATAAATGAAATAAGTGAAGAAAAGTGTACAAAATGTTTTCAAATATTATTTTCAATGTGGTCGAAGTAAAAATTAAACACCGATAGAAATCCATATTTTAATTATATATTATCAGTTGGCTGAAAGACCTCCGGTCGATAGCCGATTCATCTACAGAATATAATTCTAATTTTTGTATATTATTGTACATACATATACACATTTGAATAAAGATGGTTAGTTAGTTATTATCAGTATTTAACTGTTTAGTGAACCGATTTGGATCTAATTCTTTAGACATCCTTTAGACATGGATAAGGTTTCATCATAAAGTAGCTTTATCATTAATCATCGGCCTGATGAAGCTTCTGTGTAATGAAACAAGAAGTGTAGGCAGACCTTCATCATTATTTATAAACCTGATGGAGCTACATTAGGTAAACAATCCTCGCTGAAGACACCTGGCGAGATCAAGGCTGATCCCTCGAGATCACCTCAATCAGACCAGAATGGCTTCAGGGAGCAAAGAAAGAAAAGTTGTCGCTTCTGCACCTTCATCATTAATTATTCGTGTGAAACGTAACAATCCGTCTAGATAGAGCTTCCTTATTTATCATCCGCCTGTTGAAGCCACTGTGTGATCAATTGGTGTATGTTGACCTTCATTATTTATCATCCGCCTGTTGAAGCTACTGTATGATAAAATCAATGTAGGCAGACCTTATCTATCTCTTCAGGTGAAGGATGTCTAAAGAGTTACAGCAAAATTGGACTTGATAATCGGCTTGTCGGCATAATTTTTTGTATTTCCAACTAGTAATGACGTACTGTGTGATCAATTGGTGTAGGTTGACCTTCATTATTTATCATCCGCCTGTTGAAGTTACTGTGTGATCAATTGATATAGGTTGACCTTCATTATTTATCATCCGCCTGTTGAAGCTACTGTGTGATGAAACAATCAATGTAGGCAGATCTTATCCATCTCTTCAGGTGAAGGATGTCTAAAGAGTTACAGCAAAATTGGACTTGACAATCGGCTTGTGGGCATAATTTTTTGTATTTCCAACTAGTAATGACGTATTCATTTAGGAAAAAAAAATCAAAAAACTAACACCTTCTTGAATAGAAAATTTATGTAAATTAAGTGTGAACTTGAATTACTGAATAATTTATATTGTTTTTATTTAAATATTTTAACTTGTAAATTACGAGACTGTTTTAATCGCTTGAGCCAATTATATTAAATTTTGTATTTAACAATCGACCAACAGATTAACAATTATAACAAAAATAAAAAAAATAGTGTGAGCACAACACTACTTCCATTTACTTGCATTATATTTAATCTAGAAAGAGTGAGATATGTATGAATTTACTCGAAAAAGAGAGATGGACATACATGTAAATTAAATTGGTTAAATAAAACAAAAAATTGAAAAGATTTAATGTTGGAGGTTTTAAACCAAAAATCACTGAGCTTTTCAGAATATAGTTAAGCTCTCAAATATGCAAATAATTGATTAAGGCACATTCCCTTAGCGAGTTTGCAGAAACACAAACAATTTTTTAATAATAATAATAATTTATTTATTTACAGAAAATTCACCATTTTACAAAAATTGTAACAATTTTTAAAAACCATTTTCAAATTTTGGAAAATTCAAAATGAATATTTCCAAAATTTACATGATTACTAGACTTTTCTTTACTTCTTAATGCAAATACAAAAAAAGAAAGCCGGATACAAAATTATATTATTTTTGATTTCTAACTTTTAAATTACGAGAAATAAAAGATGCATTGTAAACATTTTAAAATATACAATTTCAAATTAAGGTTTCAAATTATTCGCACTAGTAATATTAAATAAAAAGATTATCTTTAAGAATTTTATTAATAAAATAGAAAGTCGAACACAAAATTAGTGTTTAATTTTTGGTGATGACAAAAATATTAGTGTATGATTTTTTTGGAAGGCAAAAGGGGAGAGCGAGGTGAGATTTAGTGTAATTTTAGTAAAATCTAAATGGCTGTAACAGTCAATAGAAACTTTAAAAACTTAGTTTTGGTAGACAGCGTAAATTTTCACTCGAAACAATCCATATTAAAATGAAATATAATCTTGTTAATTGTTAAGGCTTCCACTTGGTTGTACATGGTTTATTATGACTTAATAAAACACTTTTAACAAACTAAGAGTTTGATAATGACACGCTAATGTTGTCGAAACTATAGTCACTAAATAATAAAAAATAGTTGTGCAAACAAAGTTAAAAGTGTTTTTTAAGAAATATAATCTATTCTGGACTTCACGGTTTAGTGATTTGCACTACTTTAACTAAATGGCAAACACCGAAGTAAAAAAAGGAAATGAATACAACCAAAACATCAGTGAAGTATAATTATGTTTTTTTCTGATTAATGATTCATAGGAGTATAAAAAATAAAAACAATCATGTTTATCTACCTGTGTTTTGTTGAATGCCTTTGAGCATAATAAAAATGTTTAAAAGCCATTAATTATTTTAATGGTTCATAATTTTCTTTAGGTCAAGTGATTGCTGAAAATGAGCCACCACAGCCAAAACTTGAAACAACCGAGAGCAATGTAAAAACAAACTGCCCATTTTTAAGCGAGGTCAACGATATGGTGAAGGAGGCCAGCCAGGAAGACATCATCGAAATGGGAAAATCAGACTTGCAACCATCTGATGGTGAGCAAATAAAATTCTTCAACACTATTCTAAATTAATCAATAATAATAGAAAGGGAGCGTTTATTCACTTTTTCACAATTATTTTATTTATTTAGTCTTATATAACATCGTTATACGTTCCTCTCTACTTCCCAGTGTGAGGTGTATTTAAATTAAATAAAAAGAAATTTGAAGATAATTAATCCGACATCTTTTGTTTTATATAACATAAGTAAAAATATCGCAGTAGCTAAAGAGGGAATAATTTAGAATTATTTTTATTTAATTCACTTGGATTCGAGAAGAAGAAAATAATATATATATATATATATTCGATGACCCCTTTCTACCCACATGGGTGTAGGGTAAGAAAATAATAAATTTATCAATAAACTGTTTTATTACAGGTGTTTTCAAATACGAACAATTCTTCCATCAGCAAATCATGAAGAAAAAGAAGGACCACTCATATCGTATTTTCAAGAAAGTCAACCGTCTCGCCGGGCCTGGGGAATTCCCTAAAGCCGTTGAGTATTCTTGGGGAGAAAGACCCATCACCGTTTGGTGTTCTAATGATTATTTAGGGATGTCTTGCCATCCTAAAGTGAAGGAAGCTGTGAAGTTAGCCATCGAGCAACATGGAGTTGGTGCTGGAGGAACCAGGAATATTTCTGGGAATTCGATGTACCATGAAAGGTTGGAGACTACTCTGGCGAAGTTGCACCAGAAAGAGAGTGCTTTGTTGTTTACTTCTTGCTTCGTCGCCAATGATTCTACGTTATTTACATTGGCTCAATCATTACCAGGTGATTGTTATTTTAATATATATATAATCTAAAATCCCCATCTACCATAATGGTGGTGTAGGAGTTTGTTATTTTAATACATAATCAAAAACCGCTTCGAATACAAATAGATTAAGATTATTTTCTAAAAATTAATTTTATTTCAGGGTGTCATATTTTCTCCGATGAAGGCAACCACGCTTCGATGATCCAAGGCATAAGGAACAGCAAAGTCCCTAAGCACATTTTCAGGCACAATGACCCCCAACATTTAGAAGAGCTACTAAGAAGTGTTGATGTTAATGTCCCTAAAATAGTAGCTTTTGAAACTGTACATTCCATGACTGGTGCCGTGTGCCCACTTGAAGTGAGTTTATTAAAAAAATATTCTAAAGTACATAAAATATTAATGCATACTTTTAGGAACTCTGCGATATCGCCCATAAATACGGCGCTCTTACTTTCGTGGATGAAGTCCATGCAGTGGGTTTGTATGGTGACCATGGTGCTGGGATCGGTGAACGTGATCATGTCCTCCACAAAATGGACATCATTTCCGGTACATTGGGGAAAGCTTTCGGAAATGTTGGTGGTTATATTGGTAAGATTTTCCTTTTTCTTTTCAAACACATTGGTATTGTATTTATTTTTCAACTAGTTTTGGCTTAATGCCATTATGGTATTGTTTCACTCATATGTATTTATTTTTCAACAAGTTTCGGCTCAATAACAATAATAATCAATCAATTATTCTTGATAATAGCATTAAGCCAAAACTAATTGAAAAATAAATACATATAAGTGAAAAATTACCAAGTTATTTTAATTTTAAAAATCAATTTATATATATATAAGATTTTCCTTTTTTTTTCAAACACATTACTAATTTTTTAAGTTAGTGTTTATTTTTATTTTCACTCCCAATAACCGAGAGAGTACTATAGGTGATTTTAAATATTTTTATTTTCAGCTGGTAGTGCATCTTTAGTGGATATGATCCGTTCTTACGCAGCTGGTTTTATTTTCACAACATCCCTGCCGCCAACCGTACTAGCAGGCGCACTGAAGGCAATAGAAATATTAGCTTCTGCAGAAGGCAGAGAATTACGAGCTAAACATCAGGAAAATGTCAGATATTTAAGGAACACACTTTTATCACACGGATTTCCAGTAGAACACACACCTAGTCACATAATTCCTATCAAAATAGGAAACCCACTGCAATGCACAAAAGTATCAGATCTCTTAATAAAATCAAAGGGCCATTATGTACAAGCCATCAACTACCCAACTGTAGCCCGTGGCCAGGAAAAACTCAGGTTAGCTCCTACACCTCACCATTCCAAACCCATGATTGATCAACTCGTATCGGATCTCAAGGAAGTCTGGGTTGACATCGGATTACCATTCACCGGATTACAATGCAACAGAGTAAGTTTTAAAATTCAATAACAAAAACTAATAATTAATATAAAATATAAATAAACAGTATAAGCTTTTCTTCACCATTATTTTATTAATACCAGGTGTACATTTTGATCATAAAGTGAGCAGAGTAAAAAATAGTTCAAAATGTTTTTTTTTTATAATTTAATTAATCTTCGTGTAACTCACACACTCCAAAAATATTGATATTCAGGGCTATTCTGTAAGGAAAATGTTAAGTTTAACGTGTACGTTATTTTTAACATCACAGTCTAAGGAACTTTTTTAATAGACATGTATTCATAGAATGTGAATTTAATTAATAACGTACATGTTAAACGTAACATTTCCTGTAGGGAATAGCCCCGATTACACATTTGTGAGTTAAAAGTTACTAATGTTAATATTGTTTTGCTTATAAAGGTTTTTTTTTTAAAATTAACCCTCGGTTATTGTTTCACAATTTTTATTTATTTTTCTGACTAGTTTCGGTCAGACGACAGTTATCAAAGAAATACAAAAACTTTTTGTATTTCTTTCATAACCTAGTTAAAAAAAACTTTATGCTAACCATGTTTCACCAAGTGTTAGATGAGTCAATAGTTTGATTTGCTTGGATTATGGCCTAAGTGGGCCATATTATTCCCCTCTAAATATAAATCCCTTACATTTCAGGAATGCAAATTCTGCCAGAAGCCCATTTTGTTCGATTACTTCGAAGCCAGGTCTAGATGTTCCTCAGAAGTTATCTGTGAAATCCCTAACTGCCCGCAAATGGTAAACGCTCTCTAAATATGAATGTTAAATATATGTGTATTAAAAAAAAAACAGGTGTTGGCGCAAATATATGTATTTTAAAATGTGTGGAAAAATATATTTTTTTGTTTTTAGCAAATTGGAAGCGAAATTTGCAAATTTCAATTCCTATATTTATCTTTTGAAATCTTTAAGACAGAATAAATTTATTATTAGATTCAAATTTAAGGTTTTTTTTTTCAATTTACCTGTGTGTATTACATAATTATCTACTACTAAATTTTTATTATTAAAAAAATAATAATACATTACATGTAATAAATAAATATTTGTAAAATAAATGTTTTGAAAGCAAATACTTTGATGGTAACACATGCACCAACGTGAGACCAACAAAGTGTTTAATTTCAAAAAATTTACCTTATTGATTTAAATTAATGTATTGGATGGTTGAATCCACTACTTTGTGATACGTGTTTAAATTAATGAGGTATTTTTTTTTTAATTAAACACTTTGCTGGTATATTAAAATTTTATAAAATTTTAATATAAATTATAAATAGTTTTTGTGTATTAAAATTTATAAAATTTTAATAGGAATACACGTAAGGAGTACCATTATGATGTTTTCGCAAAACGATTAAATCATAAAAAAATAGATTTTGTATTGTTCATTTTTATTAATTTGTTAGGTCTATGTATTGATTTGGTAAATGTAAGTCCAATGTTGGTCCAACAGCACTCAACCACGAGACAACAGGATTTTTGCTGAAAACAAAAATAAATAAAACAAAATCATCTAAAACTTAAGAATGTTTGGGAACATTACAAAAAATATTATTTCAGTTTCATTTTATTAATGGAATCTCCAGTTCCATTTAATTACAAAAAGTCTTATAATTTTTTTTAATTTCTTGTATACTACAGCAATTAAGAATTACTCTCGAGTCAGATAGTTTTTGTCTATTAACCTTTTTTATTAAGAATATGGGCGCTTACGGAGAATTCAATGTAAATTGTTAACCCAAATTAAAAGTAGATTATTCAATTTTTTTAAATTATTTTCGCCTAAGGAGTGATTTCATGATTAGAAAACGTTACCTGTTGATTAATTTTTATTTATTTTTGCCATTGTGGTTTTTGCGATATAACAAAGTGCGAAAAAAAATTACCTGAAATGCTACCTCTAGTACTGTTGCTGTATATTTTCTATGAAGAACTAAAAATCTTTACAAAAAAATATACAACAGTACTTATAAATGTGAAGAAAATTAATTTAATTTTGATTAAAATTAATTAAATAAAAATGATTTGAAAATAATAAATTATTTCCACATTTAGCTCTTGTGACATTTTTATATTTATAAAATTAATTCATTACCTGTTTGTAAAATAATTCCCAATCATATCTCCTGTTTTGCACGGGTGCAATGTGAGGAATGGCCTTTGATAAACAGGATGGTCCTAAAAATATATACAATTCGAATTAAATAAAATTTATTCAGCAATTTCATTAAATAATGTTGAATTTAAGTAAATTTAAACTTGTAGCCTTTAAAACTTTAAATAAAGAATATCTTTAAACCTTAGACTCTCTGTCTAAGTGAAGCTTTATTTCTATAACAGATTTTTTTAGTGACAATAGTAATGTATAACTGAATTTTTAATAGTGACTATAGTTTCAACGTCATTAATCAAACTAAGAGATTGACAATGACGTGTTGATTTCATCGAAATTATAGTCCCTAATAAAGAGTTGAGTTATACAAATAAAATAATATTCTTTTATTATTATGAATTACGATATTTTGTTGTACATCGTAATTTAGTAAGTATAATAATCGTCTAATTTTAATTTTCTTTATTTGCGATGTAAATTGGGTTGCCTATATTAACACCATTAATTTTATTCAGTGCTATAATTCAAACATAGGGGAAGATAATATTGTAAATGCTTCATTATGTTAAAATTTACACAAATCCCGTTGTATACGTTATGTTGAGACAAAAGTGGAAACAATCAACCTGATTAAAAATAATAAAATATATTTACCATTTGTGTTAAGACTGTAAGGGCAATTTTCTCGTCGATATTAAACATTTTTTTGCATTCATCTAAAGAAATCATCGTTCCATCTGGAATGAAAAGACAGCTTTATTAAATAAATATCAGTTAGTATTATTTATTATCGAATAAAAATATTTGAAAAAAATGTATGGCATGTTCAATCAAAAATTACTAACAGGGACGGATCCGCCCCTAAGATTTTTTTACTGCTCTAAAAGTAAAGGTAAAAGATGTATACATTGTTTCTTCTAAAAATGATCCTACACTTTTAGAGCAAACGATGTATTAACGTTCATCAAATCTAAGTCTATACAGGGTGGTCCAGATTGGTTTTCCACCCCCTCCAGCTTTTTTATTTTGACAGTAAACTATAACAAATCATATATATTTGTAAACGGCTCTATTTAATGGTGTCACCAAATTGACATTAAGATGACAACCGTCAAGGTAGCGATAGTCAACTTGTTTTTTTTTTCAAATGACACCAAATTGTTTTTTTTTTTTTCAATTCGAATAGCGGGCACTTTCCTGCATCCAAATATCAAATATCAACTATACGCTTAGCTAATAAACAAACAAAAAATGAATAATATAAGAAATTATCCAAAAAAAATAGTATTCGCATTGAATGTCGGAATGTTTTGAAACGTGTCTGCATTCAAGAAGTCATGCATAAAGGAGAGTAATGTTTATAAGTAGATGGTGGGCATTTTGAACAAATGCAATAGTTTAGTTTTCGTTATTTTTTTTTTTTTTTTGAATATTTTCTTATGTTATTCATTTTTTTTGTTATAGTTTACTGTCAAAATAAAAATGTTAGAAGGGGTGGAACATCAAACTGAATCACCCTGTATATATATATACAGTGTAGAAAAATAATTTCACTGTGCAATCCCGCGAGGTTTAAAAAAAATCCGTGACTCCCCGCCAAATGGAAAGCTGGATCCGTCCCTGCTTACTCTTAATATTAATAATCTTTATTGTCCAACAGATATACAATAAAAGGACAAATATCAGAAAAAAATATATACAAATCAATTAATTAATAACTAAAAATGGTTCAATAACTACTGTAAGTATAATATAAATGAATCATTAATATGATTTCGAAATAATTTTGAACATTTGTATTTATTATTTTTTATATTTACAAGTGTATTAAGATGTATCACAAAGTGAATGCCTACAATATAAAACTGTTTATTTTCCCCCTTTATTTCTATTGTAAATTAATTCAGTAATAACGAAATTGGCACTTAAGTCTTACAATGAATTTCACAAACAATTTAATACTTCAGGTTTACGTAATTCGATATTAAATACTGTTACGCCATATAATTTAATATCAGCTTACGTAAATCCAAGGTATTAAATTGTGTTTTCAAATCACTGTTCGTGTTTTCGACGAAAGAGAAAACATCAGCCGAATCATATATTATTTCGTTTTCACTGGTGCATTATCTCAAAAGATGTATATTTTTTTAAAATAAAAACTTTTGTTATGCCATTTCTATTAAAAATTTAATTGTTTTAATATAAGGTCTGCCCGTTACTAATGCAACATTTTTTTTGCATTGACAGCAATGCGTACTTTATGGATGACATCACAAACTTGCATTCAATTCAACTTAGTGCAGAGCAAACCTTGTTCGTTACGTGAACTGATCCAGTATTTTTTACACTTTCTGCGCTGAAAGAGCATTTCAAATTTCAATTCGACTTCACTTATTTCTAATCTGCACTGAACTTGCAAGCATTCCACTTATTCTGGAGCAAGGACAAAACGAGCAAGTTCGATACAAGTGAATTAACGGATTATGTGTAACAAACCGTTCGTTACATGCACTAACTTGAACTGACGAACGGTTCGTTATATGCGCTAACTTGAACTGATGAACGGTTCATTACATGCACTAACTTGAATTGACGGATGGTACGTTACATGCGCTAACTTAAACCGATGAACGGTTCGTTACATGCACTAACTTGAATTGACGGATGGTACGTTACATGCGCTAACTTGAACTGATGAACGGTTCGTTACATGCACTAATTTGAACTGCATGCACTGAACTGCTTTCTGCCCATAGACGTATAATATTATATATTAAATCTATGTTTCCGCCGTTGCTCCAGAGTAGGTGGAATGCGTGCAAGTTCAGTACAGATTAGAAATAAGTAAATCTTAATTGAAACACTAACATTTTTATAAATGGTTATGGAATAAACTATCTGGAAACACATTTGCAGTTGTGAAAATGTGATCTTATGGCTAAAAATTGGTTTGTCGTCACTCAAAATATAATCATATTTATGATGAAAAAAAATTACGATAGCCGATTGATAGGTAGTCCGTATATTTTGTGATGTATAAATATTTTTTGTACATAAATACAGATTACTGTAAATATAAAATTAAAAATTTGACTTTCTCACATAATCATAATAAATATTGCATTATAGTTTCAATTCTTCTTACCATTTCGATATGCATTAATGCAAAGCTTTGGTACCGCGTATGATAAATCATAAACAACGTGGTACTCAATGGTACAAGATTGCGAGTCGGGTAATACTTTAGTTATTCTTTTACAAATATAAGACCCGTTGGGAATGTCCTGTAAATAGAAGAAAAAATCCGAAGTTAAAAATGAGCTATGGAACGGTTGCATGATTTACCGTTCGACCGCGAATCATCCATCCGTCATCCAGACGATCCGATAAGGCCTCGATGTCGCGAATACAATTCGAGAAAGTTTCCCAAGAAACGCCGCCTCCTTCCATTCCGCCGGCTCCAAAGAGGCTAAGAAGTGAAGGGAATGGAAGGAAAAGGCGCCATATTGTTGTAAGAATGTTGCCGGCTGTTTAATTATTTTTAATGCTCGTACGCGATTGGCGGGTTTTGAATGGCGGCGCGAGACAGCCGATTTTTAGGTTGAATGGGTACTGCTATAGTGGACCACGCTCGTGCCGTCGAATGAATGGAAATTCGAAATGGGCGAATGTTTGGCGAATTCGCGTATGGGAAACAAACGCAAGAACGTAACGAACCGGCGAAACCGACTTTTGGCCTCAACAGCATGCACCCACTTCAAACCGGCCAAGGTGTCCTCACGTAAATAGATGAGGTCGCGTAAAGTCGAATCGTTCTTCTATCAACTGCGTGGGCTGTGACGTCACCTGAAAATAAACGTTAATGTTTACAAGGAATATCTTCAAATGTAACATCAAATTGGATAAACTTACAAAAATATGCTTTATATTATTTCAATCATATAAAAATTTATTAAAGACGAAATTATACACTTTAATTAAAAAAAAGACTAAAACATTATTAACGTACTTCTAACAAGTTTGCTTTGATTTGAAATGACAGTTTACATTATTTAAATGTCAGATTATACAAAAAAAGTTCAATGTGTTTTGATGAGAACAACATGTTCAATTATATCCATGAACAATTATGATTAACTTTCCCCCCTATTTCAGATAAAACAAAAAATAAAATATGTGCATAATTTGGGGAGTGCCTTAGTTCCGTAGCGTTTATACGTATATATAATTTGGGGAGGACATCTTTCATGGAATGAGGATATCATTTGATGTTTAATTATTTTCACATAAAAATAAGGGCTGATCCACGGTGGGCGATCACCCTCTCAAGGACCCTTCATATGGGACTTTTTAATGGTTAACAAAAAGGGATTGTTCGTTTATTCTGCACTAAATTGAACTGAGTACAAGATTGTGACGTCACTCACAAGATTTACATTGTTGTCAGTGCAGAAAATGAAAACAATTCTGCACTAATTCATGTAACGAGCAAACCTATAAAAATAAAACTCAATAGTTCTTGACACATTTGTCTTCAACTTTAACATTCGCTAAAATTAAAAAAAAATTGCCAAATTTTGTCATTTGCCTCACCAAATCGAAAACAAAAAAAAACCTTTCTTTCTTTCTTAATCTTACCCTCTTTTACCCGTATTGGGTGTCGAGCAAAAAAAAACCTAAAATATAAATTATATTTTTTTTTAATTATTTTTATTGATATCTTGAGAACATTTTAGAATTTTCTCAGCTTTGTTGGAGGTTTATAGGTCTCAAAAATATGTTTTGAACGAATGCGCTCTCTGCACTGATCTTTTGTCCCAAAGCTAGCGATATCTGTAATAATTATCAAATTGACAGTAACTGTCAATTATCAAACTGACAGTAATTATCAATTATAACGATTCTTATAAATCGTTATTCGCAGCAATAAAATACACAAAATTTATTTTTATAACCGTTAATCAACAGTAACTGTCAATTATTAAACTAACAGAAACTTTCAATTATCAAATTAACAGTAACTATTAATTATAATGATTGTTATAAATCGTAATTCACAACAACAAAACACATTAAATCGAACTAACAGTAGCTGTCAATTATTAACCTGACAGCAATTGTCAATTGTAATGATTGTTATTAATCATAATCCACAATAATAAAACATTTTTAATTTGTTTGTATAACTGATTTCGTTTAACTATAACCTCTAGTTTCGATGACATTAACGCGTCATAATTAATTCCTTTGTATCTTTTGTTCAAACAATTTATTGAGACAGTTGGCTGAAAGACCTAAGGTCGATAGCCATTTATA
Source organism: Philonthus spinipes (assembly GCA_963082785.1). Classification (NCBI taxonomy): domain Eukaryota; kingdom Metazoa; phylum Arthropoda; class Insecta; order Coleoptera; family Staphylinidae; genus Philonthus; species Philonthus spinipes. The sequence goes on from OY720301.1 coordinate 5,966,047, forward strand.
AGTTTATATTAAATATATTGTATGATATATGTATATATAAATACCACAATATAGATGATTGTATATATTGAAACAGATTTTGTTTTAGTTAGATTTTTCTTCGTTTGTGTGAAAACAAACAACAAAAATTGGCATTAAACGAAAATAGTTCGTTATTTTTTTAAAGCAATGTTGATTCAATTTACTAGTAATCTTAAAGCGTAAAATAAGAAAAGCCATTAAATAAAATTACTGCGTTATTTTCTAAATTAATAATATTTTTTCAGCCATCTTAGAAACGTTCTGAAAGAAAACAAAAAAGGTAATGTATTTCCTTAGAGCTGATTTTTTTTAAACGTCAGTGTGGTTTTAAAGTGCATTTTCTCTTACTAATGGGTATTAGAAATAAATAATTAAGGGAATTGTAATTGAAAATATAAAAACATGTCGTTATTAGAAAATCGATTGATTTGGTGTGCATTGACGGGCAAAAATAAACAATTCACGGGATTGTCAATGCGCGTATTGTTATTATAATTTAAAATGTATAAAACAAGATAGTGTAATGAGTATAGAATGTCGTTTGCGTTATTTAAAAATGTCTGCGTTTTGAGGATTAAATTCACCGGTGACGTCATTGGAGTAAAAGAGGGAAGAAGCGTTCTTTACACTACCTATGAGATGAACATTAATAAGCCTTGGAAATCTATAGATGCCCGCTTGATACACGCTTAATGCGCAGTCGCAGCTCGGCACATCAAATAGTCCTAGGTTGCCAAGTTTAGTGCGACTCTCGCAGCATCCATAGCGCGTTGTACAGGTAAACTAAGAGAATTTCGAGCCGACACGACAACGGAAAATTAAGAAAATCGCTGTAAGATCCATCGCGGATTTGTGTCGAATGTGTTAAAACCGGTGCATTTTTGTGTAAAGGATCCCCCCGTTTGTGGATAAATAATTGTGTAAGATAACGGGAACTATAACGAAACGCATGCTCAGACGTGACTGAAAACCCTGCTGTTGTTTGAGTAGCGGCGTCGTCAAAGAATTTTTGACGTGTAGTGTAGTGTTTTGTTGCTGGATAATGACATAAACCGAGTGGTTTAGAAAGTTTTTTAGTGTTACATGTGTGGTACTTACGAAGGGCCTTTAACCCTTAAGTAAAATGTAGATGTAGGCTCAACATGTTTCCCAGTAATTTACTTCATATATAAAAAAATAAACCAGTGCTCCGGCACACACACGTTCATGTGGCCAATATTTTAAGGAAGAACTCATCAACGACGGAAAATTAGCGTCGTATTTGTTTAAAACATGTATGCAAAGGGAAAGGGCTCGGCGGTACCGTCCGATGCACAGGCGAGAGAGAAGTAAGTTTTTTTTTTTCTTGTTTTGGGGCGACGAGTTGGAATTATTAAAAACAGCAAAACATAACTCGATATCCAGTTTAACAAAACAACAACACGCGCGTAAAATAGTTTGTAATCTAATCAGAAAAATCCCTTAACCGTACTTTAAATTATCAACCAAAATACGTGATAAATTTTGAGGTTATAATTATGCTATTCGCTCACTGTACGTAGGGGTGTCACACTTGAATTACTTCCACTTATTGAATAGAAAATTGTTTATATAGAAAAACAATAATTATTGGTAATAAAATAAAAACAACATACTGACAATGAGGTAGATTTAATTGCATCACAATGACGTTGAAAGAAATTTACCTCCTTTTTTTATATACTCGTGTGCGCTTATGTAATATTTTCGCACAAGTTGTATAAATTTGTTCTGTTTTCGGTGTGAAAATTCCGTGTGTGCTATTTGAAAATTCAACGAGCATGCGCGCGCTTTGCTTTTATAAATTTAGACTTATGTTTTTCCACCTTCGAAAGCAAAAAAAAAATAATTAAACGGAAGCCACGGCTATAAACAAATACGCCAAAAATAACACCGCTAAACCCATGCTGTTTGAATATGTTGTCAATCCACTCGTTGCTCTAAAAAAATTAAAAAGAATAACAACAAAAAAATATTGTTTATTTACTCGCATGTATGCATTTTTTTAGATTGGCACTATATGTTTACGAATATTTATTACACGTTGGAGCACAAAAGGCGGCGCAAACGTTCCTATCGGAGGTAAATAAATTAAAATAAAAATCAAAACAAAGCCCTGTTCGTAATGACAAATTAATTACAGATCCGATGGGAGAAAAATATAACGCTAGGAGAACCGCCTGGGTTTTTACACTCATGGTGGTGGTAAGTCTTAAAATAAAATAACCCGCGAAATTTTATTTATTTACAACTCGTTTTCCAGCGTGTTTTGGGACCTTTATTGTGCAGCCCCCGAGCGGAGGGACACGTGCGAACACTCATCAGAAGCGAAGGCGTTTCATGATTACGTGAGTATTAATTGAAACCACCCCGAATACCCCCATTTTTTGCTTATACATTTCATTTCAATTCCAATTCCACCATAATCTTTTTGTGGATCAATACTCAGGTTCAACAGTGTGGCAACGTTGCATTTAGTGTACGCGTTCGTCCAGGTACTGTAGCCCTGTTCGTTCTTCGTCATTCTTTCCATTCTTCATTACCAATCTTTCACTCGTTTATCACATGAAAACCGCTAATTCGCATCGAATTTTATTTATTTATTTGAAAGCACTATTTGCATAAGTTTTAACTTGAGTTGTGAAAGTGGTTCGGCATTTCCCCCACTTGCCCGAAGTGAGAGTCGAGAGTACACTTCTTCGGCACTTGTTTTTCCCTGGATTCTAGCCTTTTTTCCGTTTCTTTGTCGTCGCTGTTTTTCGATTTCTTTGCGAAAAATTGTTCGTGTTTGTGGTAGCAAGTGTTATCGAAGCGCCTTTTTTTCGAGGCGTGCGACCTTAGGCGAATGACCTTGTGTTTTATCTGTCGAGTCGACTGCAAGGTTTTCAAAATAATAAATACAATCCTTTAGTTGTTATATTGTTATGTTTCCCACAACATAATATAAATAAAATCAATATTTAATACAGATATTAAAATTAAGGGCTGAAAGATCGTCGGTCGATAGCCCAGACAGACTAACACTAAATATTAATAATTGTAAATATTTTAAAGAAAATTGTATTAAAATTGTCTGAATAAAGATGTTATAGTAGTAATATTAAAATTATATTCAAACTAATGAGGATAGCTACCTTTATTTCAAATTAAAAAATGATATTTTTTTCTTAATTTGAAATAATGTTTATTTACTAAAAAAACATTCATTTATTACTGCATAAAACTCCACTGATCATTAAATTATGATGGATTCATACTCTTTTTATTAATCAATAATATACTACCTATGAAACTTAAAAAAAAACAATTTGATTTTTGACATTTTTTTTAGAATTAATCCACTAAAGAATTGAATACATTAAGTTATTCTTATATAATATCTTTCATCCGACATCTCAAAGGGTATAAGGATTCGAGAAGAAGATACAACCTCTTTATTGGGGTTGGGATAGCCAAGTGGGCAAAGGCCTTGCTCATAAGGCAGAACACTGCGGGTTCGAGTCCCGTTTCAGATGGAAAGATAAATTTCATTCATGGGTATATTGTGACATCTTAAATTGTTATTATAAATAGACGAGGCTGGTCAAAAGGGTCTAGTAACCAAAAGACCATTTTATGCATAATTCATTTCCTTAACCTTCTTCCTTTTATATCACATCCTTTTAATCTTTATTCAGAAAAAAATGATACAATTTTCTTTAAAATATCTATAAGTAATTATTAATATTTAGTGTTAGTATCAACCAGACCATTGGTTGATAGCCCAGATAGACTGACACTGCCCAATTTTTCTTAGTTAATTATTTCAAATTATATGAAAAAACCATAATTATTATTTAAATGAGTTTAAATGATAACACATTTTATTTTCTTCAAAAAAATTAACAAAATAATAAAATTGACATTATTTTAATTACATTTCAATTGCACTTGAAATAGTCTTTATTTATACAATTATGGCTATTCCTAATGAAAAACTGTTAAATTTAATGTAAACGTTATTTTTAACATCACAATCTAAGTACACATAATAATTACCAAACTTGATGATAAATAATGTGAGCATTAAATTTAACATTTTACGTATAGAATAGCCCCAAATATCTTTATTATGCTATGTTAACCAGTACTACTATTTTTGATATTAATTTTAAGACGTCACAATACTCCCATGGACTTGAATGAAATTTGTCTTAAAAAAAAACGAACCCATAGTCTTCTGTCTCATGAGGAAAGCCCACCTCAGCTATCCAAGCCCCTTTTTGTAGGTTATGTTTTTTAAGAAAGTTTGAAATAGGGAATTAGAGAGTTGTTTTGGGGATAAAGGCAGTGTTGCCAGATCGATTCAAGGCCCAGTCAAGACACACACCCCCGGTTTCCCCAACACATCGCCAAATGTATCTGTCACACCACAGTGAAATGTCATTGAAAATGATCTAAGCGAATCTTGAGACGTTATTTTCGTCTGCTTAAGCTGTGAAACATAACTTACATAAAAGAAGTTGCCTTCAATTTGTAGGTTATGTTTTCGAAAAAGTTTGAAACAGTCATTCAGAAAGTCGCTTTGGGAATAACAGGAGCGTTGCCAGATCTTTTAAAAGCCCAGTTATGACGTACTTCGTAAAGCCCAGGTCCAATGCAAATCCGCTTTGAGCTTGATAAATCTGTGGCTCAAGTCACCTTGGAGAAATTGTGCAATAGTGTTTAAAATGTACATTTTTCTTTAAATACAGCTAGCTAAATCAAAGAAAAAAATGGAAAATAACTAGCATATTTTTTTCCAAAATTGAATAATTAATTAATTTCTTTTAGCTAAAAGGAAAAGGAAATAAGCCAGTTTTAATACAACAGAAAACACTGTTTATTACTTGCTGTTTTTATACAACTGTAAATTTGTTTATTTCATGACTGGGGATTCAATCAATGTATCGTATGGTTTGATTATTGATAAATTAATACTCTAGTCACCAAATAAACACATCTACAGTTTTAAATGAAACTATTAAGTTTTTGAATTTCACTTTTATTTATTGTTCGCGACAATTTTTTCACTACACAGTAGCTTCTTCAGTCGAAAAAATATAATATAAATATATAGTATATAATATTAAATTATAAATAAAAGTGAAAATCAAAAACTTAATAGTTTCATTTAAAGTTATCATGGATTTTCAAATAGTTAATGCCTTCACAATCAATAACATCTACAGTTTTCTATCTATCAGCTGAATAATTTAATTGTGTCTGTTTTAATACAACAGAAAACATTTTTATTACTTGCTGTTTGTATAACTGTAAGCCTGATTATTTGATCAACTGTAGTCAGAGATTTTTTTTATGTACGGAAAAGCCCTGAATGAATATATTTAGATAGTTCATTTTTGGTGGAGTTTTTAATTGATTACCGTAAAGTGGAAATATTCATTATTAAATGTATTTTATTGGTTCATTTTTGATGGAGCTTTTTTTATTGATTATGGTAAAGTGGATATATTCATTATTAAAGAAAAATATTACAAATGTATCTTGAACAAAATTAAAAAAATATATATATTATTTTTCTTAGTTTGAAATGTTTATTTACTTAAAAAAAAAACACATTCATTTATTACTTCATAAAACTTCACTGATCATTAAAATATGATGGATTCATTGATACACTTGTTATTAATAAATAATATACTACCTATGAAACTTTTTAAAAACAATTTGATTTATTAATATTTAGAAAAAAAAAAATTGAATCAATCCACTGTAGAATTGAATACATTATTCTTATATAACATCTTTCATTTTTCATTTATTGGCTCATTTTTGATGGAGCTTTTTTTTATTAATTATCGTAAAGTGGAAATATTCATTATTAAAAAAAAAACATATTACAAATGTTTCTTCAACAAAAGTTTTAAAACTTTTTTCCTTGTAAAAATTTCAGGAATGCTTTTTGAGATCGTAATGGTCAAACATATTTATATATATATAAAATTAGATTTGTTCTACACCTGCAAATATAATATTGAACGGAAATAACGGCTGTAAAGAATATGTTTTAGGTTACAACTCATAATAGTAAACTTCTATAAATATATGCGTTTTCTCGTAGGTATTTATAGAAAATATACACACATTACATTACACGAGGAAATAGTTGGGTAGCTATTGTGGATCTTAAGATTTGTTTGTTTAATGAAACTTTAAATAATGTCTTACATTAAATAGAAACTTAGATGAATCATTTTTTGCAGGTTTTAATTTAAAATTGAATACGAAAAATAATGCAACTTTAAATATATATACACACATCTTTATTCAGACAGATAATTTTAACAATTTAACATAAATAATTACAATACATGTAGGTGTTAGTCTGTCTGGGCTATTGATCAGAGGTCTTTATGCCCCGTCATGAATTTATGATAAAGTTAAAGAAAAATCTTTTAGCTAACTGAACTGTTCTAATGATTTTCGCAAACGAATTGATGAATGGTGATGGTAGGATGTTTGTAAACTTTAAATATCTTCAGTTTAATAAAAACTTAGATGCAGTTATTCAATTTAAAATTAAATTCTATTTATATTTATAAATATATATTTATCGTTTTATGAAAAAGCAAATGATTGCGCTTAATTCACAGAATTATAAGTTTGTATCATTTTTGAAAAATCCATAATAAATTTAAACCCTATTTTTGATTTTCAACTATTTATTATATTTTACTACAATCAGAAACAGGATTTAATTAAAAAAATATATATGTATATGAAACAAGACAACATATAAACAATGATTGTGAGAAATTATTTAAATGGATTAATGGTGAAGCAATCCATTCACGTTAATATATATTTAAGCTCAGAACTACAACTCTAATTAGCAATAAAATAGTTGAAACCTGAACAATAATTTAATTTTAATATAATAAGTACATAATCTAATAAAAGCAAATTCCAGCTACTCATAAAGTTGTTTGTCATCAAATCATGGCAATGAAGTGCCTTTAAAATCGTGGCTTTTTTTACTTCATGAGTGTGGTCTATGCTAACGGCAAAATTCCAAATGTTATTTAGTAGTAATAAACACCACATGTTAGCATAATATAAGATAGACAAACCATACAGTAATCTAACTCATTTTTTTATTAATAAGATTATATTGAATCAACAAGCCTTTGTAATTCTAGATGACCCAGATTAAAAATTATATTTATCTTAACTTCAGTTTTAATAATTGAAACACATTATTATTATTAAACATCTTTATTACTGTTGTGATACAATATTTACATCGGCCATAAGTTTTTTTTTCTGTACGGAATAGCCGCCATTAAAATTGAATAACAATGTATAACAAAATAGAAGCTTCAACAATTATTAAATATCTTGACTCATTTTTTTTGCAGCTGTGGGCAATAAAAACAAATTTATTAAGAATCAGGATCAAAAAGCCTGCATAAAAAAATCTGTTTAATTGTTAAGGCTTCTACTTTTTTATTGTAATTCACAATTATAAAGCACTTTTACTTAATATTCTCGCTATTGTAATGCATCCTAAAGAAGTTTAAATGTCGTTATTATTATGTTTTTTTTTTTGTTTTGTTAATAATAAAAATTGTGGACGGATTTTATTTAAAAAAAAGGCTGAGAAGATATCGCATTACTCATTGAAAAGTAATTAACCAGTGTGTTTTTTTTAAACAATTATCTTAATGCTATAAAACTGCGAAAAAATCACCTCGTGATTAAAATACGATTCTGTGGGCGAAAACATTAATCATATATTCTTATTATTTTTTGTTTATCCGCTCATATATTTACACTCATTAGTTTTATTATTACTACATTGATAAGAATACACGTTTGCATCTAAGTTATGCATTGAAGGTTTTTCTGACCCGATAGCTACGTTTTATCACAGTTATATTCATTGGAAATTCAATACTTTCACTAATTATTGTGAGTTATTGTAGTAAATCATCATTTCTAAAATTTAGAAAGCTCATTATTAAATGAGTTCTGCATTGTGTGGATAATAAAAGTGGATTTTTTCTTTATTATATAAGAATAAATTCTATTGTTTTCCTTATTATTTTTTTATTTATATTTTTATTGCCGTAGTGAATAATTACTTTTAAAATTTAGAATTTTAGTTTGAGATTTTCATTGCACATTTCACGGTGATGTTTATAAATTTTGCTAACCATTTTACATCAACTGTTTCAAGGTCATACAGCATACATCTGATTGGTTCGTTTCAGGTATTTTTGTTTTAAATGTGTTCCTAATTTTTTTGCCATTTGTCTGAATTACTTTATTAAGCAATACTTATTAATATTTAGTTGTTGGTAATATCAACATTTCTCAAGAATCTCCAAAAATATTGTTGTAATTGGCTGAATGACTTATGGTCGATAGCCATTTTAGAAATAATAAAATTATTTATATTGTATTTTACCATGTATAAATACCTCAATAAAGATGATTATATATATATTGTTTTAATTTAGTGTCTGTGGGTCTTCTATTGTTGTTCTTTCAGTTTTAAACTGATTTTTATATAAAGTATTTGTTAGTCCATAAAAATAATGCCTTATAATAAAAATTTGGTACAATTCGCTATGTTATCTAATCTAATATTCTAATTAATAGTTCGTTTAGCGCATTAAGAATGTATTCGGTTCAAATTTTATTATCATGGTTTAATCTTTTTTTTATTTGAAGAATATTTTGTATTAAGAATAAAATATTTTTGTATTTATAGGGATTCGTCAATTCCGGATATGGAGTAAATGGTATTGCACATGTAAGTGAATAAATATGTTGTAAGATAAGGTTGATATTCATGTATTGTGAATGATATTTCAGAACACTGGACCAGCACCAAGCCCATTAGGACAAATGCCTCCGAATGACGGCATGCCGGGTGGACCAATACCCCCAGGCTTCTTTCCAGTAAGCGCAGTAACCGATAAAAAGTTTTTTTTAATATATACATTGTTTTTAACCAATCGCTTATCACCCGAAATTGTTTTTAACAGATATTGCTTATAAATGTGCTTCCTCCTATAAATTCTGTAACAAATAACTGTTAACATGCTTGTGTGCGATTGGATGAGTTTTTGAGAGATTGTTTGAGTGGCCCAAAAACTCAAATGATCTAACAAATGAAAAGTGACTCTAAGAATGTTTTTGTGACTTTATCTGTTTGCATTTGTAGAATTCTACAATGAGACCATCACCTCCCACTCATCCATCAAGTCAACCTTCCCCACATTCGCAACCACCACCCCCACATTCGCAGATGATGTCAACGCAACCTTTCATGGGTCCACGTTATCCTGCAGGTCCCCGACCCGGTGTACGAATGCCACAAATTGGCAGTGATTTTAATGGAGTAAGTGTCTTATTATATGTTACTGTACCCAAAAGGCTTTATTGTGGTTTATAACACTTTGTTAATTATTCAATTCCTTCACCCTTGCTTTATTTTATGGGCTTAACTTTCTTTTACGAAACAATCGCGATAATTAATAAGTAACTCTATTTACAGCCACCCGGACAGCCAATGATACCCAATAACATGGACCCCACGAGGCAAGGTAAAAATGAGATATTGTTACACTCTGTCGATGATAAACATTTTTAAGGAGTTTATAATTAATAACAATTTGATTAAAGAGAAATGCACAAGCATGAAGCCCGATTTCATATAAGATATGCCTCATGTAATTGCATCTATTTCTGTCTCCAGGTGAAGGCGGAGAGTTTGTAGGTTGGCAAGGTAGGCAAATGCGCTCCTTCACCACCACATACACCCATACTGTATATACATATATGTATACACTCTTGGCATATGTATATGTTATATGTATGAGCATTAGATACACTTTGGGCGGCCCCATTAATCTCTTAACTAAAAACATATGCATACATTTTTTGGTGACATTATTTCATAATCATAACCAGACATATTCTATAAACAAAAACATTAACGTTATCTTGTACGTTATTAATCAAGCCTTCCTTTAATAAGCGGATTTTGTTTAATAAAAACACAAAACCCGCTTATTTTCTTTTGCCAAGCCATTATCAAACACATCATCAAAGTTAACTTATGCATCATAACAATAGGGCTTCATTGTTAGTAATGTATATCTTGTCTTTAAAGTTTTTATTTACAGAATAAGCCTGTGCATCTCAAGATTTCTGCATCATTAATATTATTTTAAAACTAATTAAATTGAATAAAATCGGCCGAAGCGCCATCTATTCTAATCTAATTCTATCTAATTTTGAAGTGATATCATCAACAATTTGATTCTAAAAGGTAGATGCTGTTCATCCATTAAAAGAAAGGTGAAGTTACTCTGATTACCAAAACAGGAAACCAATTGATTTATTTTTTATCGCTCAGTATATAGATAACTGGTGATGGCCGTATCAGTCTTCAGATTAAAATTATTAATATATTAATTAAATTGAATTATTCCTTATATATATTAAGAAATTATGTACATCAGTTTCGAATACTGAAAATTCTCTAATATATTTATATAAAAACACTTTTAAATATTCTACTTAGGCTGAAAAACCTCCGGTCGATAGCCGATTGATTCATCTGCAGAATATAATTTTATATATTATTGTACATACTTCGACACCTGAAAAGGTACAAGAAGAAAGTTTATAATAATATTGTACATACATATACACATTTGAATAAAGGTATTTAGTTAGTTATTCTACATAAAAAAAACTATATTAATTATATTTAAAAGTTTTAATTTTAGCTGATAAAATAGGAAACTGTATTCAGCTTTTTAAAAAATTCATGATAATTCTAATACTCTTTCAACTGATATCTGTTTTCTGTATTTTCAGAATAAATCTTTTTTTATACATCATATAATAAGGAAGGTAACACTAAGCGGCATCTTTTGCCTAATTGGATAAATAGCATAAATCATCATCTTTTTTATATATATAGAAAATATTTATTTTTGAGAGTTAAATTAAACTACATTACAATATTTACGTCATTATAATCATTTACAACCGTACACCAATGACGGTAGATAGGTTTATGATTAAATAAATAATAATTATTTACAAATTGTTAAGCCTCAGAAAATAGCTATTGTCCGTCGGTCTTTCTGCCTAGTCTTCTTTATTTTTGTTAAAAGCTTGATTATGAAATTAATGCCCGTTTGTACCAATATCATTTTTAAATTATCCTTAGTAAAGGGCGCCTTAATCATTTATTTATTTCTTATTTTACCACTTGGTAAATCATTTTTAGAATAGATATGAATTATTTATAAATAAAATCACTTGGTTTGTTTTACATTCAGAGTATTATTATTCTCAACCACTTTTAAACAATTCTAATATTAGGAAATATTCGGTAAATACTTTGTTCACTGCATTCTTGATGAAACGAAATTATAATATTAGGTAATTTCAAATTAAAACACTTGTTTAGTTTCATATTATTATATTCCAATCCTGACATTAGTTATTTTTGTAATTCCTTTGAGATTGGTCGTAATTGACCGAAACACCTCTCAGGAAACTGAATATAACAATATGAAACTAAACAAATGTTTTAATTTGAAATTACTTAATATTAGAAATTTTTAAATTAATAACAATTTTAATAAAGCGGTACAAACGGGTATAAGTGATGAAGTTCTTTTTGGAACAAAACTTCGCTTTTCGTTGTGAGCCCTTTGCTAGCCTTTAAATCTGTAGGGAATGTGTTATGGGTGGTCAAAGAAGTGCATCAAAATTCTGTTGCTTAAAAGACAGATGGAATTTATTTTAATTCAATGAAGATTCTTGAATTAATTTGGAATTCTTCTTCTGATTCCTCAAGAAGTGATAACTAAATAAAGAAAATGTTGTAATAGTAAAATATAAGGGGGATAGTGATGAGCAAAATCATTTATTTAAAGAATTGATTTATCTGAAAAAAAAAATGGTAAAGGAAGTTTGCTTTAAAATACATTAAACAGTTATAATAATTTTGTTTGAGACAATCGATAGCTATTTTCTGATGTATTTATCAACCATGATTGTATTATATTAAATGTAAAAATTCTATATTCAACTTCAGAAATAAAGATGTATATATATATATAATTTTGTTAGAGTTTTGAATCATAAATCTCATGGAAATGAAAGAATCAATGTTTGATTACCTGAAATAATTGATTTTGCCTATCACGAGTTTATAGATAAAATAATGAGATTTTATGTTACGGGTATTAAAAAAAAATTGTGTAAATAAAATTGATGATGCAATAATCTTGTTATTTTGTTACATTTAGTTATAACCTTTAGTGTAGGGATTGGGGAAAAGTCCACTTAAATTTGCTTGCTTTTGCTTTCATAACATGTGAAGATAGCATGCTGGTGTTTCGTGCTATACAAATTAATACAACAAAAAAAAAGCATCACGCCCGATAGTATCAAGTGTACTAATTGATATTTGCCATCAGGACCGCCTGGCATGAACCCGATGAACCCGCGAATGAACCCACCCAGAGGCCCAGCAATGGGCCCACTGGGTCCAGGATCTTACGGCCCAGGTCTGAGAGGTCCGCCACCGAACAGCAGCTTAGGTCCAGGAGGTCCCATGCCCCCGATGTCCATGACGGGTCCTGGAGGACGTCCGCAATGGCAGCCTAATACATCAACGGTAGGGATTGTTTAAATGGGTTTCTTTTTTGTTTCTTATTGGTATGAAATTTGCAGCCCATGAACTACTCGTCATCATCACCTGGTAATTACGGAGGCCCCCCTAGTTCGGCCGGGCCTCCAGGCCCCGGAACACCCATAATGCCCAGCCCACAAGATTCTTCGAATTCAGGAGGAGAGAATATGTACACACTGATGAAACCAGCGGTGGGGGGTAACATGCCGGGAGAGTTTCCGATGGGAGGCGGGCCTGAGGGAGGTCCTATGGGACCCATGGGACCTAATTCGATGGGACCTGTGTTGAACGGCGATGGAATGGACGGGATGAAGAATTCTCCTGCGAACGGCGGGCCGGGAACGCCGAGGGAAGACAGCGGCAGTGGCATGGGGGATTACAATTTAGCGGGCTTCGGTGGACCCGGAGAAAACGTGAGTAGAATTTTGGTGGCCGGTGCTTGTGCTTCTGTAGACTGACACCTAACCACTAAAAGTCGCTTTCCTTGCAGGACCAAACGGAATCGGCTGCTATTTTGAAAATAAAAGAGAGCATGCAAGAGGAGGCCAAGAGGTTTGAGAAAGACTCGGACCATCCTGATTATTTCATGCAATAACTCCCTCGCTGGCCTCTCTGGCTGGTGGACGCCTCTCTTCCTTCCTAACTCTACTAACCCCGGGCGGTGGTCTGCTCATCTCCTTCCTGCCCCGTCGTCGCGTGCTCGTCCTGTCAACTATTTGGCGCAGGGTAGTCATACCTGTTTTCTGTTTTACAGATATTCCTATGAAAATTCTATCGCAAACTGAAAATGACCCGAGATGTGAACAGAACAAACGAACGAATTTCAAATGTGAATAATTAGTACATCAATCGAGTGAACGAAATAGATGAACATCATCGTCAGTGAGAAAATGAGAAGAGGTGAAATTAAATTTACAGCAGACAGTGGCAGTGTGCACAGGGAGTGGAAGTGTTGTTTTTGTTAATACTTGGGACATATGGTTACACAGAGACAACACCAGATGGACACCATCCGTACCTGCATCCGAACCACATCGGCATCGTCACCAGCGTTTCGCAAGACAGCCATGTCTTCCCTAGGATGTGATTTGTGTAACAATGATCTCTCAGTGGCCCGAATTACAATACCTTGTCCACCGGCCCAGGCTAGGTTGGATGTATTCACGGCGTTCTGTGTTGTATAATTATTCTTGCATGTGTATACATTCCTCTGGGAGGCAGATTTTAGATGAAGAGCGTAAACAGCTCGTGAGCGCCCTCTCTTCATACTTCACATACACTAGTTGTTTTTTAAATTTTTATAGTAGTCACAATACCATAATATGGGAGATGACGTAATCTCTAATCTGCCTCAGCCTAGTGTGGTTACTTCACCCAATTTATATATATTATTATATATATGTACATGCAATAGACAAGTGCAAACAAAAAATAAAATCGTGGAAACTTTGATCCAGCTCCAGATTAAGCAAGTTTAGTTAGTCAATTGATTAATTGTATCCATACTCCAGAAAAAAAATATCCCTACATCACGGTTTTTATGTAACTCAATAATTTTTTTACGATTCATTCATTTGTTTTGTTAAGATATCCTCGATGAAATTACTTATTAAAATTTAATATTACTTTAGATTAAGAAACACTTAATTTATAAATTCTATTCTTGAAAAAATAAAAAAATAAAAAGTGTCTTGTTCAAATTACCTTTTATTATAAAAATTCTCTATTCCTTATAAAAAAATATCCCAGTTTCTCGTGTTAAATTCATGTAGTACATACAATCAATTTTTAATCATATTTAAATTGAAAACATTGTACAAATGTAATTAAATAATTTAAAAAGAAGAATCTGCCTTTGCATGAACTTAAATATTAAATCAAAATCATTACTTAATTATTTATGGAATCTTTTATTTATTGTAAAATAAACATTTCATTTACAAAAAACTAATACACATATGAACATAATTTTAATATTAAAAATTCAAGGAAATTTAATAAATCAAGTTCAAATTGTTAAAACTGTATTCACTAAATTAAATGTATCAAGTTATAAAAACAAAGTAAATCAGAGTTTTATTTAACGTTAATGATTTCTTGTAGTATTGGGAAAATTTTAGTATTTGCATTGCATTGATCAATTTTATGTAGTTTATTAATAAACTAAGTTACTAATAGTAATAAAATAAGTAACATTAAGAAAATTGTTACATAATTAATTTTGCAGTAAGAAACAATATCGACTTTGCCCATCTCCAATTTTTTTGTAAAAAGCTACACATATTGTGGTGTTGGGCTTAATATCAATAACTCAGTGTCGGGTCTAAGAAAATCTAGCGAAGTTCAAAAAAATCATATTTATTTACATGTTATGTACATATAAGTTGCTGGTGTCATACCACTAATCTGTCTCTCAATTGAGGGTGCAATAACCCATAAAGAAACCTTAAGGGTGATTACACCATCAACCGAGAGACTAACAAAAACTTTCTTGCTTAACATCTGGTGAAATTCGTTGAAATAATAAAACTTTCAATCACTATATTAAATTATTTTATAAAAGAAGGGTAAATAAATAAATATTTAAGTAAATAAAAATGCTATTTCTTATAATATATATAAAATAATATACATATAATTTAAAAATATTCAGTTTTGTTTTCAAGCAGTACTTTCAGTGTTAAGCGATATAGGTGTGATTGTGTCGTAAATGTCTTCGGAATCATAGCCGTTTTCTGGCCCGTTTATGTGATCGTAAATATCTTCTGGGCAATCTAAGAAGTCGTAGTTTTCTTCGGCAGAACATTTACGTGAGGGTGATTTCGGTTGATTAATACTGAAAATAATACAATCAATATAACAATGAAATAAATTCTTTTGTGATTCAATAATTTAAGATTGATAATAAAAAAAAAAACAAAATTTGTTACTCGTTAAAGGTTTTCTGCTTTGTACATCGATATTCAGTTAAAAAGTGTTATTGAACTGTGTAGAATGGATATTGGCTTCCGGGCTACACGGTTTAATAACATTGATGAGTTAAAAATGTGTTTTATTTAATCATAAAATAATAAGATAATTTCATGTGGCGTTGTCAACAATTTTGTTTTTTACAATAATGAAATATATTTTTGTTTACAATAATTAAAATATACAAAGAAAGTCAAAGTGTTTTCATTATTGTGTTTAATTGTCTAATAAGGATCAATAAAATATATTCTATACCTTTCATTGCCCAATTCTTCATAAATTTCAGGTTCTTCCATTGTTTTGGCATGATTATGTCCAGAAGGCGTTTTGGGTAGTGGTTTACTAATTGGAAAGAAATTCTTAGTTGAGCCTCGGTTAATTACGGCAACCCATTGCAACATATCTTTATGAGTCAAAGCGGAAAACTAAAACATTGCCATTTAATAATATTAATAATAAAAATGTTGTAATACTCACTGTGTGAATTCGTCCATTTGCTTGTTTGGGAATGAGTTCAAACGCTACTTCTTTCTTTTCAATAAACTTCGTTTCATATTCCTTCAAGTGTATGCATTCAAATGGCTTGCAATCTTTTTCAGAGTAATAAAGCAACATCCAGTCATCGATTATTCCTGCGTAATGTTTTTTGAAGTGTTCTATAAATAAGAATTTCGCCTTTCGATCTATGTAGCCAATTTTATCATTCGGTAAATCCTTCGCTGCAAGAGCTGCAAACATATGTATTACTAATAATAGAAAAAAGGATTTATTCTATTGGTCACAGTTATTTAAATAAATTAAATAAAAATGATTTAAAAATAATTAATAAATTATTTCCACATTTAGCTCTGTGAGATTTTGATCGCCAGACTGGCGGGGTATTTACCCGAGAAGTAGTTGTTTTAATGTGCATTTGTTTAAAGTACTTACATATCGTAAGTCAAAATGTCGTAGAGCTAAATGTGGAAATAATTTATTAATCATTTTCAAATCATTTTGATTTAATTTTTACAATCGTGTTTGATAAGTACATTAAAAAAATGGCTAACTACCGCCGGTCTTTCTGTCTGAGAGAAAATTATTATTTAAGGTTTATTATTATAATTTAACTATTCTTAATGTAATTATTCAAAAATTATTTTTATTTAATTTATTTTTGTCCAATTTTATTAGGCTATTAAAGCCATATATATACACATCTTTATGTGGACTATACAGATAGTTTTAACAATATAACATAAATAATTACAATACATGCAGGTGTTAGTCTGTCTGGGCTATCGGCCAAGAAAAAAAGGTTAAAGAAAAATCTATGCTAGCTAGCAGAACTGTCCTGATGGTTTGTGCGAATGAATTGATGAATGGTGATGTTAGTATGTTTGTATTTCCTCGTTCATTTTTTTTTTAATTTTTAAGCTCATTTAATACATTTCAATAAAACAAGATTCTTGATTTAATTATTGTTTCATTTTTTATATCGTAATTCTCTATTTGACTTATTATTTTTTTTTTTTCAAAAAATTTGATACACAAACCTTGATACGGGCATGTAATTTTATTTTCAGATTGTTTTTCTTGTTGGGCATCTATGTCTGAATATATTTCTACCGGCTCCTCTGGTTTCGGTTTTGCATCCGGATCAAAATATTCTGGAATATTGTTCACTGAAATTATATTTAATTGTTATTCGTGGTTTATTTTCAAAATGGCGGCGTCTGTGAATTATTTCGTATAATTATGTTTAAAATCAATTTCGCAATATTTACCATTTTGAGTCATATCCATATATCGATTGGAATCATTGTCGGGAAGTATTAACGAAATTTGTACTAATTTTGTTTTCGATCTGTTTATTAATTGCGACGCCTTCGCAGCCGCTTTCGGGGATAATTGACCTGCCTCATTACTTAAAAAATCGCAAATATCTAGAAAATTAATTATAGAACGATAAAAATAATAAATAATCAACAAAAAATATTTTTTCTATTAAATTTTAATTTATTTTCAACACAAAAACATCTGTTATCATTACGATTTTGCTAGATTTCTTACGAAATCAAATATTTTTATTACAAAAAAATAATTTTATTTTGTAATAAAAATATTTGATTTTATAAAAAATAGCAATACTGTAATATTTTATCTCCCAATATTATTTGCACACAGTACACATATTTAAGTGATAAAATCTGTTCACATTTTATCCAAACGGAACTGTATTATCAGCAAGGACTAAATTCGTTCGTTTTCGCCTGAATCAAATGAAATCATCAATCTTAATTGAAATTAATGCTAATTAAAATTAATTACCAACTCAGAATTTATTCTTACTTACCATTCAATAAAGCACTTAATTCATCATAAACCATTCCAATATCGTTTTTCATTTTAGCAAATTATTTCCTTGTATTAGTCACCAAAGCACAATTTTCAAAAACTCACTTTTGCATTAAAAAAATAATGTCGGTTTGTTGTTGTTGTTCACGGCTGAGTTATGTTATGTTTCATTTTCAAAACGTTTCCTCTGCGAATTTCTCTTTAAATGTATTTTTAAAGCCAATGGTCTCCCGCAAAGTGAGGCGGGGCGGAGCGCAACACAATCAACTTAATTTATCTTTACATTAGTAATACCACACGGAGACACTCGTACTGAATGGCGCTGCCTTCTACTCGATTTGAAACTTAATTAAAACTTTAGAAACAATTATAACATATATATTTTAATCGGAATAAATACATAGCAGTGAATTACGACGGGTTTGTAATTTTATCTACGTATGCAAGTAATAAATGATATAAAAAAACGAATTTCTATGTGCTCTACAATAAATTATATCAAACAATAAATAATCCCCGAGAACATAAAATAACAATTCCTATTTATTCATCCATAATCATATTTCGTACGATAAATGTTAAATTTATTAATAATAGAAAACCCAGAGCAAACAAACACTTTCATTTTATTGTATATACTTAGTATTTTCTCAATAAAAAAATAATAATAGTATTTAAAAAAAATGTATTTTTTGCCAATTACTCGAAACAGTGCTTTGTTATTGAAATTAATCGCTGGTTGTAGTGGGGGTTGAAAATATCTGTAGAAAATAATTATAATTGCAAATGTGGTTATTCAAATATTACAGTTTGTATTAATATTAGTGATGAGCAAAATCGAGTACTATTAGTAATCGAGTATTTCTAAATGTGCAATTTTAAACGAATAAACACTAACTAACAATAAATTGATGTTTTTCAATAAATAGGGAACTGTTATTTATAGTAATAGAATATGTTACATTAATAACAATCTTATATACTTAATTTTAAAGTACCAAAACAGATCGAAAAGATCGACTTTGCCCATCTTTAATTAATATAACATTTGTTTTAGCATCTAAAAAAATATATACAATTAAAAAAAAACAGAATATACACTCTTTTGTCTAATTGTAAATGATATATCAGATGTTTAAATAAATATAAAACGAAATAAATAAGAAGCCTCGGTGATCAATAATTTAAACATTTAATTCAAATTTAAATTTCCCGCGCTTAGTCAGTGATCACAAGCTTGAATATGCATTTCAATTGGTCCAGTGACGTAATTTTCCCGCGTAAATTTTAAATAGTCTTTTGATTTATGAATTATTGATTGATTGAAGTAAACGTGAATAATGATAATAACAATAATTGCTAGTATCATTTACGTCACCCTACACCCTCACGGGTATAAAGGTTATTTAGTTATAAACAGATACTCTTGATAATAATAGAAAAAGCATTTATTCACTTGATCACAAAATAGTTTTTGTACAGCAGGCGTGTTAATTACGCTTATAAAAAATGAGCGAAAGAAATTGTCTAACTTTGGGATTTTTTGTGGAGAAGCACAAATCCCCAATTTTAATGATTTTCGGGCGAAATGTAGATAAATAATTCCTGAATCTAACCATTTAAGTCCCAATATTCTGACTCTTCAGAATGTAATATGTAGATAAATCATTCCCGAATCTCATGTTTTAAGTCCCAATATTTTGACTATTCTGTGAACAAAATTATCCTATTTTAGTCAACACAAGCTCTAAAATTCGATTGGCGTGTTTCGCTTATACCGTTCCTATAAGACTCCATGTCTTCATTCCTGTATTCGGTTCATTAAGGCCTTTTGTATTTATGAGTTCCATTCTTCAATTAAAAAGACTTTAATGAACCGAAAATTATTTTTTTTGTGATAAAATAAATATTATTAGGTCTTTATATTTTTTTCAAAATTCTTTATGATTTATTCGAAGGAAAAAATCACTGAATTCATTCATTCAATTCGATTAAATAAATAAATATAATTAGAGAATAGAATTTCTATTATTTATTGTATTTAACATAATACAATAAATAATAGAATTTATTGTATTTAACATAATACAATAATAGAAAATCATTTAATTTTGAAAATCCCGCGTAAATTCAAATTTAAATTACCCAATCACAGTATATGTATACTGTGACCCAATCGTTATCCACCGAAGCCACGCGAGCCAATCGGAGCCGCACGACCAAACAGTTTCATCTCCGATCGCCGACCGTTACATATCATTCGGTTTGACCACCTAATTTTCTTTGGTGAAAAGTGCCATAAACCATTTCCCAGCGGAAAAATCCCACATTAAACGCTTCCACGGTGTACGGTGCTTTATTTAAGCAAGAAAAATTCGATGGGGTGTCTGTATTACTGCTGAAAGCGGCCGTTGAAATTTTCCCTCCAAAACAAAAACTCTCGACAGCGGCGGTAGTCTCGTAACCTGTTATGTTTTAAAACAAAATTCAAACAGAAGACCGTTGGATTCCGTCTAGGACGTGCAGTATTAGTGCTCCGCGAATTATCTTAGGAAAAAATGGCTCAATCGAAGGAGAAGAAGGATACTCAACATGTTCTCGTTTGTACGAGGGTCCGGTAAGTGTTTTATAAAAAGATTTTATTTAATTCGAGTTGATATAACCTCAAAATTATTTTCACCCTTTACTCACAACTTTTTGCATAATGGCGACGATTGTAATTTTGGGCCCCCTTAACAATGTCAATTGTTTTATTTTTTAGTTTCTAATATATAAATTGCGTCGATTTTATTTGATTCCCTAGTAATAATCATCTTTATTTTCTTTTGAATTTAAACCACCTGTTGTGACAGTACGATTTTAACATTTGAAACAACTGTGATGTATGTTTGGCCCCCCAAGCAATGTCAGTCTATTTTATTGTTGATTTTTTTATGTAAAGCCTCGCATGACGTTACGCTTTCTTTACTAGGGGCCGAAGTTGATTTCAGTTTACGCCACAAACAACGATAGTCGTTTGTTATTGTTTTATTTGAAATGTTTTCTTTTTTTTTTACATCTGGGCCCCGAAACAATTCCAGTTTCGGGCCCCAAACAGTGTTTGTTTTTTGTTATTATTTTTATTTCATCTCAATTGTTTGAAGTTTCAAACAATGTTTTTCCTCTTTTGTTATTCTAGATCTGTTCGCAGCCGATTGTCAATCGGCACTTGAGAATCGATTGGGAACAGACTGGAATTGGCCCGAGAACGGATCGTATACCGAAAGTCTGTAGGGCCCCTTCCTGGGGCGATTTTAAATACCATGATTCATCATTCATTCAATTCGATTTTAACTAATTAAAGATATATAATTAGGGACTGTTGTAATAAATTTCTATTATTTATTGTATCATGTTAAAAATCATCTAATTTTTAAAATCCTACGTAAAATTCAAATCATATTTAAATTCCACTCTCGTTTCCAGACGATTGTGAATCGGCCCTATCTTTTATTATTTTGATTGGTTCATCGTTTCTACTTCAGTTCCTAGGTGATTGTGAATCTTCTATAATTTTTATTGATTATGTTAGTTTGAGTGTTAAATTGAAACGATGGCAATTTTTTTATTACGTACTTGAACAATATAACATTAATTATATAAAGTTTGTTGCCATAATATAATTGTAGTGTTGTAAATGTCGAGCACAACTCTCGTGTTATTATTTCGGGAGTGCGGAGGCGAGTGTCTTCTTTCGAAGACTATTTCATGTAGTGAAAAAAACGAATGAGACAAAATTGGTTCCGTGTCGAATGATTTTATTAATTGTCTCAATTATTAAAAATAAAGTCACTGTTTCTTAATTTAATTGTACCTCGATTCTTCTGCAGTCCCTTCAATTCAATGGAGACGGAATGTGGGGCTAGGAATTGCGTTGAGCTCCAGGGGAAAGACGTCATCGTGAAGGTGGCTCATGGGACGAAAAAGTACACATACGACCGAGTCTTCGGAATGGACTCGAAGCAAGAGGATGTATACAACACCGTCATCAGTCCCATGATTGAAGAGATTATGCAGGGTTACAACTGCACCGTATTCGCCTACGGGCAAACAGGAACAGGGAAGACCTACACTATGGTAGGAAATGACGACGCACCAAATCATGAAAACATGGATGTATGTTTTGTCTTTTATTAATTATTAATTAGATTATCATCAGGATTTAGAATGTTTCTAATAGATTAAAGTACAAAGATGCTAGCTAAAAAATAGCTATAATTATTAAATAAATTAAATAAAAATAATTAATAAATTATTTCCACATTTAATTATTACAATTACCATCTTAATTATCGATCGTTTTTATTGTTTGGTATTTTAAAATCATAACAGATTAAATTATAAATACAACATGCTTTATTTTAGAATTATAATTTATAAATAATTCACACAACTTACCTTCAGTACTGCTCTCATTATAATACACATAATTTTTCTTCTGCTTTAAGTTGAACTGAATGAAAGTTTACAATCTTACCCGCAGTACTAGTTCATGGAACGAACAAACCATGATTGACGAGATCCTATTTAACTTTAGGTTTGAATTGTTATACAAGATTGTAAAGAAATCACAGAAGCATTCTGGACCCTGTTTATTAATAAAATTACTAACTTATATTTATTCTGGGCTAATTAATATAATATGCTTAACAATCATTTTAAAAGTCAAGGTGTAAACTCAAACGGTTTCAATTTAAAAATGTTTATGTTTTAATTCAATACTTTTCACATTTTAAAAATCATTATAGTATTTGTCCACTTTGTTTATTTCTAACATTTTTTAAAGTTTGCGTTTATTAATCATTTACTCAAATAAAATGTGTTACTAACGATTTATAAAATTAACGTAATTTGATTATTGATAAATTAACTTTTAAAAAAAAATAAGGATCCCCACCTTGGCATTATTCCGCGAACTTTGGATAACTTATTCACCACCCTATCGGCGAATGCAGATGTCGATTTCACAGTCCGCGTGTCCTACTTGGAACTCTACAATGAGATACTGATTGACCTATTGAGCAACGATGAGAAAGTCTTGAAGTAAGTCAAAGCTTTATGCTAAACCTTGGGCTCGATTTAAGTTCTTATTTTTATTAAAGAATATTCGAAGACCAGAAGAGCAAGGGTTCGGTTCGTGTTCACGGTTTGGAAGAGGAGACTATATTCTCGAAGAAACAGGTCTTCGATATTTTGCAGAAGGGATCGCAGAAGCGTATGACCGCTGGGACTTTGATGAACACAAGGTCCAGCCGTAGCCACACAGTATTCACCATCACCCTCCACAGCAGGGAATTAACTCCGGAGGGAGAAGAGCTGGTCAAGACCGGGAAATTAAATTTGGTGGATCTTGCCGGTAGCGAAAATATAACGAAATCAGGCGCTACTGAAAAGCGTGCCAAAGAAGCGGGAAGTATCAACCAGTCCCTGCTAACGTTGGGTAGAGTAATCAAGGCTTTAGTGGACAACAGCTCCCATATTCCATACCGCGAGTCTAAACTCACCCGGATATTACAAGACAGTTTGGGAGGAAAAACGAAAACTGCTATAATTGCAACAATTTCACCGGCATCAAGCAACTTAGAAGAAACCTTGAGCACTCTCGACTACGCATTCAGGGCTCGTAACATCACAAATAGACCGGAAATAAACCAAAGGATGTCTAAGAAGGCGTTGATTCAGAAGTACTTAGAAGAAATAGATCATCTGAAGAAGGATCTTACAGCCGCAAGGACTCAACACGGAATATACATGAATCCTGAAAATTACGAAAGTTTGATGGCTAACGAGAAGAAACAGAAAGAGGAGTTGTACAAAACGGTAGAGCAATGCTCCATATTTGAAAGCCGTTACAAGGAAGTGAAACGGATGAAAGAGGAGTTAGAAGAATGCTGCAATGTTGCCAAGTCGGACTTGGCACACACAAATGAGGAATTGGAAAAGTGCAGGTCCCTCGCCAAAATGTACAGAAGGGAACGCCGTATCCATCAGAAGTTAATCGATATTTACGACGAGGCACAAACAGCCCTTCACGAATACTCCAAGCGGTTATCTGAACATCTAGATCTAGCTGTAAGGGATCAGCGATTACTCGTAACTAAAGTGCAGAATTTTTATTCTGTCATGGATGGCAATGAGAAGTTCACTCAGGATTTCGCTAAAAATTTCGAGGAGAAGCACGAAGTAATAGATAAATATTTTAAAGATGCGATGCAGTCATTGACGATCTTTTCCGATGACATGATGGCTAAAATCATTAACAATGCTGAAATCACAAAGGGTGTCTTCTTGAGCTTCAACGCGGCTTTGGATCATTTTAAGTTATTAGTGGATAAGATGAGCAAAGATACTCGAGAGTCCATAGAAAACATTTCAAGCCAATGCATCAAAGGCATAAACAATACCAATTTCGTGGTAGAAGATATTTTGGTTGAGAAAAATGAAATGTTTCAAGCCGTAGGTAGTAACCTGAGGGAAGATTTGGCTAATATTTCAAATTTGCTAACCTTCTACCAAAATAGGGTTGAGATTGACAAAAATTTTCTTAAGGGTCAGGTAAATTAAAATTAATTTATGTTGTTTCTGAAAGTAACATATTTTTTTTGTTTTAATATTTTTTTAGTTTGACAGTTTAAGGAGTGATTTGCAAAATCACACTCGCAGTAATGAAAAAAATTTCGAGAAATTTTGTAAGACTATCAAATCATTTATTGATGTAATGGAACCGACTAATAAAAAATTGCAAGCTTCAAGTGATATAATCAGCAAGAAATATATGGAAATTGAAGAGGTAAAATAAAAGTGTCTTGAAACAACAAAAAATACTAATTTTTTTTTTTACAAAAAAAATTACTAGTTTTTGTCGCTTTCTTATAACTAAAATTCTCTAATTCGTGGTGCTTTTTTTATACAAAAAAAATCACAACTTTTTGTCGCTTTCTTATAACTAAAAATCTTTAATTTATGTTGCTTTTTTTTATACAAAAAAAAATCACAACTTTTTGTTGCTTTCTTATAACTAAAAATCTTTAATTCGTACTGCTTTTTTTTTACAAAAAAATCACAATTTTTTGTCGCTTTCTTATAACTAAAAATCGCTAATTCGTGTTGCTTTCTTACAACAAAACACCACACATTTTAAATAAAATGAAAGTGATTTGAAAATAATAAACACCTCTCTGGCTATTAATATAAGTAGAAAAGAGTATTTATTATTATTTTCAAATTATTTTCATTTTTATTTAATTTATTTAAATAACTCTGATCAAGTGTTGTAAAAAAAAATAAATTTTGTTGTTTTCTTCCCCAGGACATTTCCCAGAAGCTGGACGAGTTGTCCATCGAATTCGCAGGCAAAGTAAATTCCATAAAGGAGAGTTTGCACAAAGAACACTGCAATTCGTTCAGGTTCTTAATCAATGAACAGAAAAGCTGCATTTTTGGAAATCAGACAGGTATGTCTGAATTCCTCAGTAAGATGTTGAATAAACTCACAGAATTCAACCTCGAAACTCGTGATTCGGGAGAATTAATAACCACCCAGGTAGACGAAATAAGGAAGAAGGTTATTTCGGGCCAGCAATCTGCAAATCAATTCGCCGCAGACCTTACGGAGAATATCGATAAGGCCGTCCAGATTGTGGAGGATATTAAGAGTTGTGGAACTGAGCTGATAACCTCGAAAGATGATTTCAAAATTACCAATAATGAGGTTATTGAGAGTATTGAGGAACAGAGGGACGCAACAGTGGAGAAACTCGAGGTAACTTTCGTATTTCATACTTACATTTTATTAAAAAAAAAATCTCATGAAATATAATGTGTTTAAGGCTAAATTTTACAATCGGCAAGTAAGGCTTAAGTAACGTATTCGCGGAATAAAAGTTAATGTCTATGATTCTCTCCTTTCGATTATCAAACTTTTATTCCGCGAATACATTACTTACTTGCAGTTTGTAAAATTGGGCATTAGGGACACCCGATGTCACTTGGGTAACAGTCCGTTATACATTTTCTTGTAAATAACAAAACTTATTATTTATAATGTGTTTTTTCTTTCTTTATAGGAGTCTTCGGTAATGGAAGATGGGAACTTGAATGTCACATTAAATGTGGCAATTAGACACAAAGCTGCCTTAGAGGATAACCTGAAGTACATCAAGGAGACTGCTGATGAGAGGAATGCGTTTAGGGAGTCTTACTTGGAAGATCACGCGCTGCAATTCAAGGATCTTCTAGGTCTCGTCAATGATTATGTTGGCACAGTCGTATTTCCTAAGCGCCAAGGTGATACGCCGAAAGCAAAACAAGCATTACAGTCCGCAACGCCGAAGAAAGTATCCAAAAGTCTTTTGGCGCAGCTAATGGAGGAAGAACCGGTAAGATAAAACAAAAAGAAAACAGCCAATTTTTTTAATTTCGATAAGGAAATATGAAAAGAAAAGGCTTATTTAAAATTTAATCATATTTTAACAATGTTTTTTCTTTCATTTCAGGATTCCGAGACGGACACAACAGACAGCTTGTAGATGGGATGTTTCGAATTCCCTGAATTTTCTTCAGCTGCAAACATTTCGTTATTTATTGTTCTGAGATTATTTAAATATTTCGCCATTTCTAGATATATAATATTTTTTGACTATTTGTTAAATGTTCCTTGTTCAAATATTTATTTATGAATAGTACTCATCTGCATCGTGCTAACCCTTCAACAAGAAAAAGTTGGACAAATTCGTTGGCACAGGTAAAGTAAAAAAATTCTAATAAAAATATCTTGTAAAAATTAAATGTGTGAATTACAGGAATTTAGTTTATAATTAATTTATCAGTGCGGGGCAAAATCAATTACTATAGTAATCAAATATGTATGAAATGAAAACAATTGAATAATCTCTTTTCTCTCTCTTCATTTCAGGATTCAGAGACGATCTCAACAGATTCGGTCTTCAAGTTCGAATGTCTTCTTAATCATTCTTCGTTTTCCTTATAATGCAATTGTTTCGTTTCAGTAATCGTTTTGTGTTTTTTAGTATTCAAACTTTTCTGAGTTTCATGTTTCGTGACTACTTGCTGTTAAATATTTCTTGTTCAAATATTTATTTTTAAATGATAACATTGTGATGTGTATATTATTTAGTGATGCAATATAGTCAGTATTTATTTTATTATAATAGCAATTAATACAGTTTCATAATAAAAATATAAAAAATATTTGTTGTTTTTATTGAACAAGTTAATCTGAAATCCCCAAAAATAACATTACTAAAGTGAGATATAAAAATTAAATACGTTTTTATTTAAATTTATTATACTCGATAATTACAATAAAAAAATAAGATCCTCTAAAAAAAAGTAAGTTTATATATTTTTTTTATACTCAATAATGCAATAAAAAATTAAGATCCTAAAAAAGAAAATTGATATAATAATCCTAGCCTAAAAAAACATGTCTAACAAAGTTGAAACCAAATTTTTGGAAGAGTTTTAAAATTGATTTTGCAACTTCTACCTTACAAGATTTTTCAAAAATATCAAAAATCTTTTCAAACCAAATTTTCATATGATTTTTGTCTCAGAAAACGAAAATACATTTGATTTAGAGAAAAATATAGAAATGTTTTTTCCAATAAAATGCATTTAATTGAAAGAAAAATATTCATCACAAAAAACATTTTCAGTGGAAATTGCGACTGAGTGATAAATTTTATTTTAAGTTGAATATTAATTTAATAATACTAAGGGAAAAGTAGAAAAAATTAAAATGTATATTTTATTTACAAAAAAGAAGGTAGGCAATCAAATACACACGGTTCGCTTTAAGTTTGTAATTTTTCACCTTACAAGACTTAAAAAATATCAAAAATCTTTTCAAATTAATTTTTCAGATGATTTTTGTCATTGCATTTCTATTTAAGAAATTATAAAAATCTAAAGTACATTTTACATACATATTTAAAAAATGGAAATTTAAACTTACTTTAATAGAAGCGGCCATCTTCGGTAAACAAAGGGTTGCCAACTGTCGCGAAGTAAACCGCATTAAATAAATTGCACGTATTGCGAAAATTAATACTTTTTTAAATAAATAAACGTTGAGAATAAAAAAATGCTGGCTTATATTTAAATAAAAATTAAATTAATAAGCATTAGGTTAGAATTACGCTATTCGAGACGTGAATTTCTCGCGCCTCAGTTGGCTACCTTTTGTTTATTCTGCGATGCGTCGGTTCGAAAAGTTAAATAAGTGTAACATTTGTGTTTATTATTGTAAAAGTAAGTGATAATTACCTAAACATTATTCATTATTAATATTAATTCTTTTATGCTGAAAAGAGCTACAAGAGACTGTGCTTTCGAAATAAAAGATGGAGAATATAATCTGCGTCGTGAGGGGATTCTTCCATCTTTTATTGGAAGCATGGCGAAAGAAAAATAAATCAACTTATTTGATCTTAATAAAGAAAGCGAGAGTGAAATTGTATTTTGCGGGCTCAATTCGTGATAATTAAGTACGTCTGGCAGAAAAAGGAGACTTTAATAATGCAATTTTGCCATTTTGGGCGCCATGTTTGAATTAATGTAAATAGCATTTGACAAGGTGTGATAATCCTCAAGTAGGGCGGTTAATTTCCATTACAAAATATTGAATTATTTTTCATAACGTCCCACGAAGCCATTGAAATAACATGTGTCAGGAAATTCTATTTTTTTATATATTTTCGATAAAATCAAGAGAACTTACAATAAAACAAACATTTGTAAAATTTCACTTATACCTTGTTAAATAAATTGGAAATTTTATCGATTATATAAAAAAAATATTAAATGCTATAAAATCTTTTAAATGTTACTTCAAAATGGCTCACCAGCTATTTTTTTAACAATTATAATGATGACTTTACTTATTTAATTTTGCTAATTTATTATTATTATTAATAATACATGGAGTTATAAGTAACAAAGTAAAATTTACTTTTAAGTTTTTAAATGAACATTTTATCATAGATGGACAATTATTAAATGAAAAATAAAATAATTTTTAGAAAAGTATTACAATTTATTTCGTTATTTCTTACTTTACAATGGTTTCAAAAAACAATAGAACACACAGACATTTTTTAAAAATTGATGGAATGGACTCAGGGGACTTCAAAAATTAAAGTTGAAATTTGAAAATGTTTACCATCACAATAATTTCCCTTGCACAGGGGTAAAGTAAAAAAGATTAAAATGTAAATTTTATTTGAAAAAAGAAGGAAGGCAACCAAATACAGTTGTTTCGTTTTAAAAATACCTAAGCTCCTCTGTAAGGGAATTATTAAGTTTAACTTGTACGTTATCATCACATTCTAAGTATATACATAGATTGTGATTTTAATTAATAACATTTCCCGTATGGAATAGTTCTGTATAACATTGTGCATATTGGGTTGCCTATACTAAAAAGTGATTTTTTTAAAGAAATCTAATAAATTGATGATTGAATAAATAAAAAATTATGTAAATGATGTTTCAACCCTTCTTTGAAGTGAAAAGGTTATTATGAATAAAGCTTCAAGAAATTTTATAGTAAAATATATTTTACTTACTTGGTAACAAACCTTGCTCTTGCAAGATATACACATTTACATGCCGATCAGCCTTAACATCAAATTAAGTAGTGAGAAAAAGATAATAATAATAAAACAAACTGGTGATGTTGAGCTAATTTTTCCCCACTTTTAGCTGATTCTTTGTGTATTTCTGTACAAATGTAAAAATAAATAGCGCTAAATACAATACAAACTATTATAAAGAATTATTTACAAGTGATGACCATATCTGAAATTTGTACCCTCTTTTGGGCGATGCGATACCATCCCAAATGTTCACTAATTACTAGAGATTGTTGACACTGATTATTTGATTGATCCAGCCGATGAAGGATGACACTTTCACGTAAACGCCAGGAACGTCGACTCTTCCGCATCCGAAACCCCAAGAAACCAAACCGGCTAACTCATAAAAGCCGTCATCCTGGCACACCAGTGGTCCTCCGCCATCACCCTGCAATTGGCTTTAGTTGATTGAGAGTTGAAGGTGATTTTTTTAGCTTACCTGGCATGCGTCGTTTCCTTCTTCACCACCGGCGCAAAAACTGCTCGCAGGTAAGATGAATATTTTCTCGGTTACTGCGTTTACTTTCCTGATGCATTCGGCGTCGCTGACTATTGGGATTTCTGCTTCCCTGACACGCAGAGGGATTGGCCCAGCTGCAAAACAAAAACATTTATATTTAATTGAAGGGAATAAAAGTGAGGGTTCATGAATTCTTAAGTATGACAGCTTGGCGATATTTTCGTTTCCCTGAAGAATTGTGTATTTGCTTGTACAGTTAGATATATTTAATGAAAAATAAATAATTTAACTTGTATTTAATAATTGAAATACAACATTTAATTGTACTTCTTGAATTCTTATTAAATTTAAAGCATTATAGATTTGCTTGTTTGTAAGTGATCGATCGAAAATAACGAGCTTTTAATTTGATTTTGGTTTTCGTGGAAATCGAAAAGGATTCCTAGGTTTTTCATGTATGAGAGAGGGAAATTGCCCTTATTTTGGTTTTCGTGGATAGAATGTGGGGTTTGAAGGATAATTTGGAATCGAAAAGGATTCCTAGGTATTTGCATCTATGGGAGAGGGAAATTTCCCTTGTTTTGGTTTTCGTGGATAGAATGTGGGGTTTGAAGGATAATTTGGAATTGAAAAGGATACCTAGGTATTTGCATGTATGAAGAAGGAAATATTGTTAATAGTGATTGTGTCACATTTTTGTGGAATGGTATAAAAAGTTGGGACTTTGAAGGATTTATTTTGATCCGCCATTTGGAGCACCAGGCTTGAATGGAGTCAAAAGATTTTTGAAGGGATTGTTGGGCTATCTGAAGGGAAGCTGCATGCATCAGCGAAGAGAATATTGGGAAGGATTAAAGTGTGTGACTTACTTTGTTGATTGTGTGACTTACATTTACATACATAATGTTACATTATATTATTATTATTGCATTAATATAAAATTATATTAATGTAGATTAATAATTATGAAGTATTTTAATTAATACACTAGGTTGTTCGTTTCACTATTTTTTTTTATATTTGAGTTCCGACTAGTTTCGACTTCATAATTATTACATAAAAAAATGTTTCACTACGGGATAAGTGAGAATTTAATTCAAAATACATTACATTAGTGAAAAAAAAAAGTGAAGAAAGGATTTTAATTGTGTCTAATTATTCACGTTTTAAAATCTTCAAAATAGTTTGAATTAGTTATAATTGTAAATAGCCGTGTCTGTTTAGTATCGATAATTATTTGACTTTATACTTGTACCTATGTACGTACAACTCGGGGCCGATTGGATAAAGCGTTGTTAACATGTTTGCTAATTAAATCAAATTGGACCGTGCGAACATGTGTTACTTCATATACATACGAATTTTAAATACAAGTGCAATGTGTTCAAGATTATATTCAACGCCGGAAAACGTATCCAGAAAGAATCGGTAAGTTATTATGAAAAAAATTAATTGGACTAACAATGTTATTTTTTTATTTCGGGATTTTTAGGTGTGATATAATGTGAATGAATTTTTTTTTAATAAAAGAAAAACAAAATAATAAAAATTATATTTTACCTTCTCCCATGTATCCATATCCAGTAACCGTGCACCGTTTTCCAGCAGCATGACTAACCCCCCTAGCTGGAAGACACACCAGACAAACACCTTCCTTTAATTCCGCTTGACCATGAAGTTTCAGCAAAGCAATATCATTATCCAAAGTTTGACTGTTATGATTGTGGTGAATGTATGTCGTGGCAACCCTTAAAGTTTGTGCACCCGGACTTCCGTACTTCCTGGTCAAATCATGGTCGCCGACACGGACGTATATCGCATCTCCAGAGCGAACAATACTAAAATTTTTAGGAAACGTAAAATTATAAAGATAAACGCGGAATCATAAAACGAGCCCGTTGCGAGCGTGGTATCGGTAATTAACAAAGTTTTAGTGCATGAATAAAAGTTGTTTCCAATCATGGATGTTTAATCAATCCGGAAATGTTTCTTCTTTAACTAACACCCCAGTGGTTATTTAGTTTTTATATGGCTTAAAATACCCACAAAAAAATTCATGGGGTTGTTGTTAAAACTGGAATTTCTCTTTTAATTATTTCGGAATGGAAAAGTGGTATAATTAAAGAAGGATTTTTCAAATATTTTACAAAAGCCAGGATTTTTTATCCAGAGGGTTGTCCAGAGGGGATATTGATAGAACTACGAACTATTAAAGCTTACATGATTTTTTTCAAAGCCGTGAATACCATTTCACACAAATGACCTCATTTCAATGATTTTTTCATTGGTGCTGTGAATGAAATTCGTTAGTAATTATTGGAGTTATCATTTCCGCCAGTTAAAAAAATCGTGGTTTTGAGAAAATGCATTTGAAGTCTCAAGTACAGGGCCTTACTTGATATTATTAATAGGTTGAAAAATACACTTGGTTTGTTTCATTATTTAATTTATTTCCTCCGGCTAGTTTCGATTATCATGACGATAATGAAACAAATCAAGTGTATTTTTCAACCTATTAATATTGTGATCATATTCCATCAAGTAATTAGTGAGAACCAAATAAAAGATTCATCGGTAGAACGATTCATTGAAGTGGCATCATTTGCATATTTACGAAATTATTGTACTGATCGTATGGTTCATCAAAATCATCACCCCTAATTTTACTGTTGGTGTTTGACTGGGCTTAATTCACAGTTTCAATGTAATGAAAGTGCCCAGTTGTTCATTAGAGGTTTGTTTCAAATGGCTATACCTCTTGAACCTTCTACTTTTTGTTGCTTAATATAATAGCTCTAAGTGTCTATTAGATTAAGCTAGTAGCTCATGAGAGGTTTGTTTCAAATGGCTATACCTCTTAAACCTTCTATTTTTTGTTGCTTATTATAATATATGTCTATTAGATTAAGCAGCAAACATTGTTCAATTATTTTTTTCAACCCGACTGACCAGAAAGCAATTTATTTGCTTCTAATCTCATAAAATATTAAACTTCATTTTAGATTGATAAAGTGAGTTGATGTTTTTAACATGATATAAATAGTTATTAAGTGTACTAAATAGTATAGATTCTATTATAAAATAGATTAATTTGGGGCATTTTTTAGCGAACAACAATGTTTTTAGGTCATATGTAAGAAAATGGTTCAGGAATAGAATCCATATGAACAGAACAAAGGCGATGTGATCAATAGCCAGAATAAGTAACATATAAAATAGTTATCGACGTCAACCATTGATTGCGAATGTTGATAATTTATATAGCGATTCGACATAAGCTCCATGTTCAAATGAAGTTGAACACACGTAGCGGCGGCAAATCGAGCATCAACTGACATTCCTCATTTATAGTCGATTCAGTTACACCGCTGCACGTGTTTTCAATCAACTAAACGGCAATATTTAATATAATTTATGCCCCTTCACACTGATTTTATAAATACTTGCGTTAATTAGGTGAGTAATAACTTTGTTATAAATATCTTGGAAGTAGGAAATGGAGCGTGAATTAATGTTAAATATTTATAAGGATGTTTATTAAATCATCTCATCAAGAGTATTGGAGGTGATAAATTTGTTTTTTTAATTATTCGCTTTTTGTTGATTTGTTTTAATTTTTAATTGTATAAATACCGTTGGCGTAATATACAATGTACATATGTTTTGAAGTGTAAAACCAGTTTATAAAGTTGAACTGGATTTTGGTTTGAAACAGTTACTTTTAATTAAGCGTTGTTCTGTTCTGTTCTGTTTTCTTGTTTTTAAATGAATTAATTTTAGTGTAATGTAATAAATCATTGTTTTGCGTATTAGAAGTGTAATAGAATACTTACTTTGTGACACAATGAGCAGCAGTTAATACCCATTGAGTACCAATAAGAGCAGCACCGCATAAATATTGATTAAGTGAATTAATTAAAGCCACTTGCCAACACCATTCCGCCCTCTCGCCGTCTTCTCCACCTACGACTCTACCGGTTCTGGATGAGCCCTTAACTCCGCATACGTACTTGCTGTAAACCGGAGGCCTCCCTGTAGTGGATGGCTTGCCGCTTTCCAGGGTCGCTGAAACGCGGGGCGATTAATAATAAAAAAGAATAATCGATATGTAATAAAAGCTCTACTTGCTATATTCGAATCATTTGTCGTGGTCTGCCAGGAGGTCGTGTACACAGATGTGACCGATGCTGGGGTTGCGCTTTTTTGCGGAGGCAAATCCTCTTCTTTGTGGCCGGTCATTTCTCGAATCAATGTTTTCGGAGCGCAACATTTCGTTCCGGCCTTGCGGCACTTGAAGACTTCCGTCATCTCGGCATTTCCTTTACAAATGACATATCGTGGTGATATTATTCGAGATTATTTATTTTAGACTTACTGAAACATGTGAAGCTCAAGTAGGAGACGATGCATGATCCGGGGCATTCGGGTCTGGGATCCGTCGTCGTCGTCGTGGTGGTTGTTGAGGGTTGCTGGGGCCTTGGGCGAGGGCGCGGTGCCGTCGGTGCGGATCGCGTATTATCGCAACACACGGATCCCCTTTTGCAATTTGACGTGTGGGGTATTAAAACTGACGGCCTTTCGCAGAATGCGGCCATGATGTTGAGCAAGCAAAAACCTGGACATCTAGGGCCGGAATCTGGTGTTACGGGTTTAGGGGCTGGAGTTGTCGTCGTCGTAATGGGCCTGTGCTGTTCAGTAACCGGCTATAAAATATTCCTGTGAATTAGATAGTGATTTTCCTCTACTTCCATACCATACCGCATTCGTGATGCAGCAGGAACCTTCGTCAGGACAATCAGCCTCGGCGTCAATGTCATCGCAGAATAGCGCGAACAATCCGCTGACGCACTCTCCTGAACATTTCTTGGTTTGGCTGGTTTTAGTGGATTGGATGTGCGCGACAGTGGTCTTCACGAAACTTTCGGTGGTCGTCGTCGTGTGTGGCTTCGGCTTGGGGGTCGTCCGCACGTCGTTCCTCGTCGAATTGTGCTTCGTCTTATTTGGTATGATCAAATTCGGGGGAATTTTATCTCCGAAAACGTCACTCGAAACGCAACATCTAAGTCCTGATTTGCATAGGTCCTCCGTTGTTAAAATAGCTTCACAATAATCCGCTATTCGATTTGCAACACAAACTCCCGGACACGCTTTGACTGCTAAAACGCAAGAATAACACAGCTCTACCACTAGACAGCTCCATAGTGCAAGCCCTACATACCTGTGTCCTTTTTATTGGACTCTGTCGCATGTCCTCCAGCGGGCTGCAGGGGAATAGTACACAAAGAAAACAGAATGAGTGCGTTGTCGTGCAATTTACCAATTATTATTTCTCAACGGTTTTGCAACAGGAACGTGACGAGGGTTCGGTTATAGCAACAAAAACCCTACACTCGAAGGGAAAATTTAATACGCACCACCCCTCAACTAGGCCATTTAATTAATGCTAGTGGTAATTTAGCGAATTTGCATATTAAGCATTATTATTTAAAATGTCTGAATGGTTAACGCGGTCTTGATTATTTTATAATTAAAGGGTTAATTGGATTTTTAAGTATGCATTTCCGCCGCGGACTACCAACCTTTATCAACCGGCTAAATCTATATCGCGCAATCATTTTTATTCTCAGCAGCCTTAAAATTACTCAAATGACAGCTTATTTCACAAAAGATAAGCGGAATGGGAAAACTTTAATTATATTGATTACGCTCCACCATTTTTTACACCTTTTATAGCATTTATATTTTCATAATTGTAAGCTTGAAATTAATACTCAATAAAGTTAGTCATCAGATTCGATTATGACATCCAATCGTTTGTAATTACAGTATTGGACAAAATATAGCAACTTTTAAAAATCTTGACTATTTCCCTAATTCTCAGGAGCTGTAAAATTGAAAATTTCGTATACACACAGTTAGAGGGGTAATTAATATTTCAGAATAAAATAAGCATTGTATTCCGTAATATTTCAATAAAGAAGTGAATATATATAATAATATTTACGTAATACGTCTTCAGGTATTTAACGGCAACACAAGATCCGTTCAACCGCCTTCATCAAGACATTGCACATGGAACACACTAGTTTGATGAGGTTCGAAAAAAAAAATAGTTATCCATACGCTAGATGAATAGTGGTTGAATAATTTATTAAATATATTTACGTACTTAGGTTTACATTTTAAGATTTAAACAACTCTCTCAAGAAAGCAAAAAAAGTTGCTATTATATTGTCCAATACTTATTATACAATTTTTGACAAAAAAATAAGAATTGTGTCATTTATGAAAATCGCCTATGAATTTAGGTGATTAGTTTTAATTAATTTTAAATAGCTTACTTGGCGAGCTGTAGTAGCCGTTGCCTTCGGGGTAGTCGTCGTCGACGGTGGTTCGGTGGTTGTGGTCGTCCTTTTTGTAGTCGTCGTGTGATTAATCTGCGACTGTGAACTAGACGACACGTCAGTTGTATTCGGGGGCGGCGGCTCTAAACAGCATTTCATGGATTGGGGACAATGGGCATCCTCAAGAACATCGTAACATATTAAGGTCGCCAAGGCGTGCACACACACCCCCGGGCAATCCTTTGAATCAGCTGTGCTCGTTATCGTATCTAGCAAACCTAGAACGTACACGGGGATTAAACGTTACAAATGGCAACATTTCATTTGTTTGCAGATCGGAATCCCATTAAAAAAACAACAACAACAAACGCCCTACACAAACAACCCCGAAGGAAACAAGGCGTAAATTAGTAAAAATGCGCGGAAAATATAAATTTATGATCGTAAAATCTTATTAATTACTCCCCTCTCACAACGCCGCTAAAAAATTAATAAAAAATATTTACACTGACTTTTTTTCAAGGGACTACTCCTCCCTCGACATTAAGGCTGAAAACTGTGTATCACTTAGAGACGCATTTTATGGAAATTGTTATTACCGTCATTTTTGTATTTTTTACATGTTGATTGATAAAAGTAATGCTGGAAATCATTACTGTAAAATGCTTGCTATTTTTTTATCAACATGCTGGTGTTATATACATTTATGATTTATATGTTTAAGTGGGCGGCGTATGGCCATTGGGATACAATCAGCGTCGCTTTATCACGGCTGGGGTGGAAAAAGGAAAAAAAAAACTCAATAACACACTCAAATACACAAATCAACACTGTGGATAATAAGTTTAATCAATCTTTTAAATTAAAAAATAATAATTATTTTTTTTTAATATACAACTTTATATATTTTACATCAAGAAGAATTTATGAAAGTATTATTTAATTGATAATATATATCTAAAGTGTTTATATATATAACATCTTTATTCGTGCCAATTTACAAAACTAAATATTATTTATTTACAATAAATATGTTTTCATTTATTTCGTAAAATGAAAACATATCGCTATCGACCAAAGGTCTTTCCGCCTGTCTTTGTCTTGTGCTTGTCGTTGGCTACTTACTCGTCATGATCGCTAACGTTCTTATCGAAGTCCACATTATTTGATGAAGTTTTTAGATATAAATTATCAATTAAATAATACTTTCATAAATTCTTCTTTTGGTAAAATATATAAAGCTGAATGTTAAAAAAATAAATAATTATTATTTTTTAATTTAAAAGATTGATTAAACTTATTATCCACAGTGTTGATTTGTGTATTTGAGTGTGTTATTGAGTTTTTTTTTTCCTTTTTCCACCCCAGCCGTGATAAAGCGACGCTAATTGTATCCCAATGGCCATACGCCGCCATGTCATGGACATGTAGTCGAAAAAAAGGTGAAACAACACCAAGTGTCTTTCGTCTAAACAGCACCCTTAAGCTTTAAAATAGTAATTTATTATTATAAACGAGTTAATTTTCATTAATTATCAATATTTTTGTTGAGTAATATTTTAGAAATATCAGTTTTAATTCCGTTTTATAAAGAAAGAAACGTTTTTAATTTATTGTATGTATCTATACAAAGTTATCAGCTTTATTACACGAACCATACTGTAGTACAAACAGTAATGTTTTTTCTTTTTTAACGGCATAATATTTATGCGCGGTGTTTTGCGAAAGAAAGATGTTTGTATACTTAAAAAGAAATTTAAATAGTAAACAAATTTAATTAGCAAAACCCCACGCAAATGGCGTCGGAAGCAATTTATATCATCGTGATATATTATTATAACACAATTCAAACATTTATTTGCGCTGGTATTATTTTTGCGGAAGACTATTGTAAAAGAATACAAAATAATTACAGTCGGTGCTTTACGTGTCCTACTTTACTGAATAATTTATGTAATAACGTTAGGAAATTGTTTGAAGGTGTACTAATTAGTCATCTCTTTTATTTAACCCGTTCTTCTAATTAAAAGTCACCGTGTTGTTTATGCCATGAAAGTAATCCGATCGGATTGTTCGTCCCGATTGTTTGTGTGAACAAAAGTGTGAACGTCGTGGTTCGGTAATTAAATTATGTCACGATTACTCATCGATCAATGATATATTTTTGGAGTCTCTTGTGATTAAAAAAAACTTTTATAAATGATACTTTAAATTCTTTAATGACTGTGCATTTTATTTCATGATTATAAAATTTGAATTTTTAGTCAGTGTATACAGTGTTAAAATATGTTTCATCAAGTGTTTGATGAGTCCACAATTAAAAGTTTTAAAAAAGTGTTTTCTTATTGAAATTAAAAAAAAAGATATATAATGAAGTAGAAGCCTCAACCATCATTTGTTAAGGTTTCGACTTCGTTTTACATCGTTTTTAAATTTCAATAAAAAGCACATAAATAAAAAATAAAATGAATAATTTTAAATTTTGAAATAGTTAAAAATAATAATTTTACATTCTAGTTAAAACGCATAACTTTAAATTCTATACTAGTTTAGAAGAGTTTTCAAGAGAATTCAAAATTTGATTTATTTAGATTTCTGATAAATAATTTATGATTTTTAAAAAGCACCATTCGAGAGAATTTCTTTGTCGGATAAACCACAGGTCGATTATAACAGATATAAATAGAAAAGAGTATTATTCATTCACTTGGTCACAGTTATTTAAATATATTAAATAAAAATGATTTGAAAATAATTAATAATGTGAAAATAATTTATTAATTATTTTCAAAACATTTTTATTTAATATATAACAGATATAAATTAAACAGGGTAAGTGACCGAAGTGCCCGTCTTCGATATCTTTCTTATCGTTAAAAATTCACCATTAACTTATTATTAAAACTTGGTTGACTTCTGAAGATGGATAATGTAAAATTATTTTCATATATGCAGGGTGATCCATTTTCACAGAATTTATCTCAACTTATATATATAATCGATGTTCCCTTTTACCAATTGGTGTCGGGGTTTTATCTCAACTTTGTTAGTTTAAATGGAACACCCTATATATAATATTTTTATTCCTCTTTAAATTGTCTTTATATCAACATAACATAGTTAAATTTTCTAAAAATTGACAAACAATAAAGTTGATATCAATTCCGATAAAATGGGTCACTCTGTATACATGAAAATAATTTTACAGTCAAGCAAGTTTTTTTTGTAGTCAAGCAAGTTTTTTAATAAATTAATGCTGAATGACAAGGGAGATATCGAAGACGGGCACTTCGATTACTCACCCTGTATATTTGATTTTTTTAACATTCATTATTTATTTTGTATATATTTTTTCTATATATCTATTAATAAAGATTATATATAGATTAATTTATTTTCGATTATAATTAAAATAAAATAATTGTATAAGCTTATGCATTTTTTATATTTCGTTAGTTTTTGAATATACAGTTACTACAAGATAAGAAGGCACTGAAGGTCTGTAGGTTGATACTCGATTTACATTTTTTTATTTTTAGAAACGTCTACTTCGTTATACATGCTAATTTAAAATAAAAGCACACTTTAATTATATCGGACATTCAAGTGCAAAAAGCTCAAGTAGGTCTTGGAATTTCGTTAGAGAAAGACGCGATGAAAAAAAAAGGGTCCTTGCTAGGACTATTTTTAGCGAATTGATGTGACAACATTAAAACATTGTTTATTATTAAATTAAATAAAAATTATTAATAAATAATTTTTATTTAATTTATTTAAATAACTGTGACTAAGTGAATAAATACTCTTTTCTATTTATTGTTTATTATTATTATCAATGTATTATAAATTGAATAGGTTGATATTAAAATCTTTTCATTAATTAATCAATTTAATTATTGATAATTCAGTCTACTAATTTGGTATACATTATTTATAATTAAATTAATTATTTTGTAATTTTATTAGTATTAAGGTTTGTTTATTGAAATTACAGTTTTAATGTTTTATTTGTTTTGTATTAAAGGAAGTGTTATCTATTTTTTTTTTTATTTTAGATACCTAAATTTAATTGATAATAATTGCAATTCTAGAGAATTTATTTTAATTTAAATTGAATTTTGACACAGTGATGATAAGTATATGATGTTTTTTTAAGTGTCTATTTTGAATAGATATAAATAATGAATAAATAGAGTTGATTAAATTTAAAAGTAACGCAGTACCACGTAGTCAATCGTGTAATAGATGTTATCTGAGATCTGAAGATTTATGAAATCTCTGCCTATTATGCAATTATAGAGATTCCGAAAAGTGTTTGGCAAATGGGGAAGCTATTTAAATTGGAAAGAATAGTAAAAGATGAAGAGGTTTAATGAAGGTTTACTTACCGGAGAAGAAGCTGCCGGCCAGGGAGTCATCTTGAGCATCCGCGCCCGCAAAAAAGGCCACGACCACGGCAAAGATTGCGAAGGTAACTCGGCCTATTTTCAACATGTTATGTCTTTTAGGAACACAATGTCAACACAAACGCATCGCCGCCCGACTGATCTACTTGAGGCCACTGACGTTATACGAACTTCTTTCATTCATATGCGCGACGGACTGGTGTGCAATACGGAATTATTCCCAGATACCCGCAGAAATTTACCGTTGGTGGCTCAAGGTTCTTAGTCGATCCTTTGGCTCGTATTACTCGGCCATCGGTGGTATGGACGGCATTGTACAGTTATTCAATGCAGAGTATTGGCCGACAGCCGCATCTAAGACCATGGCCTTGACTATACATTGTGTCTTTGGTCATCGACCTCTAAAGTAGTTTGTAACACCTTAGCAATGTCCATTGCGCATGACAGCCTCAACACCTCAACGCAGGTATGAGGGTGTGTGGTTGTGTTTCGTGTGCACACCGACAATCACATTTACACTGAATCATTGTTGTGTATTTATTTACCTCACCCACGAGCACCGTCCCAAAATTGCTCACAGAACCACAGCCCATTGTAAGAACTAACCCAGGTAATGAAATAACGGTCACCTGACTCATCTCTTTCCCGAAACGCGGACTACCTACCTACTTCAGCAATGGTCAACGTTAACCTATGCGCAACTAGGACACATTCCAGTTTTTAATTGGGTCAGCCTTTACTTTTTTCTCGATTTAGATCACTTTACACCAACTTTTAAATAGTTAATGAAACGTAACGCACTTTAGATCACACACGCGACGAACTAATAATTCATTATAAATGAAAAAAGCGCATACGTTATTACATGTTTACTTTTTAAAGCGAGGATTTATGTAGCAACGAAATGGGTTAAATGATATGGTTACTTAATTATTTTAACCACAGTTTAAAACAACGAAATCCCTACTTTTGATAAACATCTCAGCGGGGTTATTTATGGACATTAATGTAATAGTTCTTAAATTTATTAAATAAAACCTTCAGACACACAAAAGCCGTATCTTATAAAAAATTATTTCCAACCCTGGATTTTATAATCCTGTGATTGATCTCTTGGATAATCAACTGCGTACATTAGAACTGTCAGTTTAATAAAAAAAACGAGTTTATTTTGATATAAACGCGAAATAAATAATAATCCTTATAATTGTTGCGAATGTAATAATTCCATTCTTTACTGAGCAAGTTTTTTTCTTTTTGATAAAAATAAACGTGCGGTTCAATTATCACATTCATCCACTCAAGCGAAGTGGAATTGGAGGAATGATTGTGTAATGACAAAACTAACATCCCTATGTAAAATTTTCCGATTTTCCAAACAATAAAAATTATGAAGTACGATTTGATATAAAAGAAGCAATGAAATTTAATTAGAAGCAATAAAGCGATGTTGATTATATATATTTTTACGAATCGAATAAATATGATATTTTATGTTCAGCGTTTATCTTCTCGTATCCAGAAAGTATTAGTTAAAGGAATGTAAAACAATAAAAATTCAAATGCAACGTAAAATTCGTAGCAGTGCACAGTATATGGCCGAGCTTTTATTAGACGCGATGTTTTGTTGTATCTTTTTAAAGTGTACATAAATTAAAGCAGAACCTTTACTATTTAAATGATCATCGACAACATAAAAGAATAAACAGCCGAGCTTTGTATGTAAATTGAAACAGCACCCTTTGAACTCGTAAACTCCTCGCGCAGCAACACCACAATGCTCGATAGCTCTAAAATTCGTATCAAAATTCAACTTCGCAATTGCACCACAATATGATAAAAAGTTTAAACGGAAAAAAATATTCAGTGTGCTAATTTCGCGCGGTTAAAATTCAATTACAGCTGTGTATTTTCGGTGGAATCATTGATATCCAGCCTCGATCCGCATTAAAAGCTAAATTGTCATGGAAACATAAGTGATGACTTTTATTAATAGCTGGTGTATAAACGCTGTCAGTTTTTATTTGTTGTTTTTTTCGCTATTGGGTGGTGGATGACTTGTCGCATAACGTTCACCGTTATTAAAATTCATATAAAATGTATCTATTTTAAAATTCCTGATAAATCTCATAAATTTCAAATACAATTTTATCAAAATCAATACATATATAAATTTTACATGTTTCCCTCTCAGGTATTATATTTTGAATTTAAAAATATATCCAACATTTTTAATAACAAAAAAATGATTTCTATGACTTATTTTTTGTTATTAATAATAATATTTAATGGGCGGAAACACCTTTGGTCGATAGCCGATTGGCAGATGATCCATAATCCATAATAGTTTAACGAATACGTTATTAAATAAATTCACATTCTATGTATATATATCTATTACAAAAGTTGTTTAAACTGTGATGATAAAAAATAACGTATACGTTAAACTTAACATTTCCCATACGGAATAGCCCCGATTATGGATCATCTGCCAATCGGCTATTGACCAAAGAATAGCCCCGAATATATGTCTTATATTGTTATGTTTGATATGTAATTAGAATAAGTTTGTATGTCTATCAATAAAGATTACTATATATATAATATTCAAATATTCAATGATGTGATTAATGGAAGTAAAATAGCAATATATTTTTGTAAGTAAAATATTTTTTTTATATATAAATAAATAATGTATATGTTAGAATGTATTTAAATTTCGGCTACAAAGAAACGTTAGTGTGGAACTATAAAATTCGGAATACGTTAGGGGGGAAAGATGATCGATATACAAAGCATTAGTTCTAGAAATAT
The DNA here is from genome assembly GCA_963082785.1 of Philonthus spinipes. NCBI lineage: Eukaryota > Metazoa > Arthropoda > Insecta > Coleoptera > Staphylinidae > Philonthus > Philonthus spinipes. The sequence goes on from OY720301.1 coordinate 6,009,825, forward strand.
TGACACTTTGTTAGTGACATTATTCAGTGGACGAAACGCTCTTTGGCTTACCAGTGGCGCTTATCGAAAGCTATAAATATGGGGCTTCCAGAATTTACATTGCAATATCTACTTCGCGTAAGATAGAAGACTATCTATTCCAGATCCCAGATTTAGTATTTGAAATCTGAATTGATGCAATGAGGACGGGGGCGAGTTAATAATTTTAGTTGGGCAGTGCGTGGGGGAGGGCGCGAATTTGAAGTAAATAAGTCGGCTTTGAGCGGGCGCGCATTATAAAATTTATTAGGGATAAATTGGAAAAGCCAAGTGCTAAGTTCGGCGAGAACAGTTTGGAGAACTTCTGTCTTCTATATGATATTCGAGCACTTAATTACCTGCCCGAAGTTTGCCAGTCTCCGGGGGGGTACGCGAAATGGGCCCAATTAATTGGGACTTACCTTCATGTACACGTACGTCGTACGTTCACGTACACACATTAACCGTAAATAAACCGTAGAAATGTAACTAAATATCCGTCCGCATTTGGCGGGCGCGGGTCATTGCACATATTAGCGAATGCCAATGCCAATTTCCGCGCTCAAGACGTTCCAGAATTTTTATTAATCCGCTGCGGAGGTGGCATTTATTGTGCGAATTTGCGAGCTGAGAACTTTTATTTTAGATGTGAAAAGTTGCTACGTTAACGTGGCTTAACTCACCTGGCTTTTTGTTTTTGTTTTTTCGGCTGGCGAACTTTCAGCTTTCCCGGCGACAAATGAAGGCTTCTGAAAGTACCGTTCGCGAAAATACTAAAATTATGTTATATGAAAATGTTTCATATTCCACACATATTTCCTGAAATTAATTAATAAAACAAAAACAAAACTATTATAACATGCTAATTTTCACTTCATAAAATTATAAACCAAATAAGAAAAAAAAATAATAAGCAGATGTTTTTTCTTGAGTGTAAATTAGATATAAAACGGTCGTTTTTGTAGGAAGAAAACACTTGTAAAAGAGTTTTAATATTCAAGCACGTGTTAATATAAAAAGTTAGGAGAAAATTAGCATACGAAATAGTTTTAAGTGTAGGTAAAGTTCATAATGTAGTCGGATAACATAACATAGGTAGTATATATTTATTCATTTTTTATACATCATATAAATTACAGGCTATACAGGTCATTAATAAATTCCCCACGTTTACGAAGTTCTGAGAAGTACATCATTTATACACCGTGCCTGTGATTCGAACAACATAAAATTCCTCAATATAATGACGTCTTTGAAAGTTTTACAGTTAGCGAATGATATTTATTAAATTAGGGTAGCCCTTATACAATTACATATATACTTGTATGGAACAGTGGAAAGTAATGGTAAATAATATATATGTTTATATGTGTGCTATCTACAATATTAGATATATTGAAAGTATTTTTTTGTTTCTTTAAATATTAACATGTATTTTATTTACAATTTTACATTAATTTAAATCTAGTGAGCATTCGCTCAAAATACGCTAGTTATCGACGAATGATTCATCGTATAAAAGTTTATGATAAAAAAATGTACGAACGGTGCCCGCGAGATTGGATATAGAAAATATACACAAGTATGGATTTTTCAGATTCAGATTGAACTTTTCTCGTTAGTAGTGTAATTCGAAATTCCAATATAAAAGATTTGCCGATTTTATTTAAGTAGCACCGCAATCCGCAATCTACAATCTGCAAAGTGCAATCTTTGCCTTACCGCTGTCAGTATTTCACTATTTGCGTTTAATTGGTTGAATGGGTTTAATACGGGTTTAATAGGGGGTTGGGTTCCCACGATTACACGTTTCATTTAAAATATGCATTCGGTTATCCGTCTTCGCTGGAAATGGGATAATAAGTGCGCGCTGGTCCGATACTCGTTATTATGATGTCCGCCTCTTCTGATTTATTTATAGGCAAATCACTGCGAACTGTTTCCTTTCGTAAGTACGAGGGTGGAAAGGCTGGTAAGGGTGGAAAGGGGTGCGAATTATTTCATTGAATTATGGCTACATGGCGTGTCCGAAGACAGTATACAGCTAGTCCCGCCTTTCGATTCTTACGTAGCGATAATTGATTCAAAAGTCACTTTCGATTCGAAATCTCTCCATTAATCTAAAATAATAAAATCCTCCAAATATGTAAATTTATGTTATGTACACTATCTCGAATTGAATCCTATATTAACAGCAACACTTACTTTTTTTTGGGGAGGGTGCGAACTACCCACACAATACACACAATGCGCACTCTAATAAATTTATCAATATTTTATGATTCTCATTTATTCTTTAGGTTACTAATGACACCGAGGAATATAAATTACGTTGATACATATTTTGATATTGATATTGTTCCACTTCGTACATGTAACACCGAGCGTCGCACAATGTGATATTTTATGAGAATATACCCAGCGGAAAACTAGTATCTAAAATCAATTTAAACTAAAAAAATACATCATTTTTATAACTTTTACAAAAATACGGAATTTCAATGTTTTAGTTTAAGCCACACTTTTAAAACTAGCACATTGTTGGGACAGTCTGGTCGGTATTATCTTTAAAGTTGAAATATGTATATATATAAAAAAACACATGCATTCAAGTTCTACATAGTTATAAAATGTGCTTTTTTATATTAATTTCACTTTATAAATTCCGTTTATACCACTAAGAATAAGTGGATGATTCAATATTAAGGTATATTATTAAATTATAATAATATTCCCCCGTGGTTTCTAGAAATATTTTGTATATTTTATAGTTTTTAATATAAATATAACATTCCCCTACAGAGCTGGGTGTATTCATAGGAAATAAATCACCGTGCGCCGTGCGCATTGTCCAAGCAGCTCGCAAGTTTCTTATTTACAATACAATTTACATAGAGATTCTTTGTTTGGTAAAAAGTCGTTGAGGTACCATCGACTATGGTATTTACATAAATTGCGATCGATCAGATGGCTACCTTCTCACAACCTCCTTTCTTGAATCCAGCCGCAAGTTGACGTTGATGTAGACTACGCAGTACAGGTACAGAGTGATTATTAGGGCTAATATGTTGATGGAGCTATTAGACAATCCTGCAGAGCCTGTTTGCATCGCAGCCGGCCTTTCTCCTGTGGGAAACCAGGAAAAGCGAGTCAAACAATAGTAGCATACAAAACATCGGAAGCGACGTTAATATGCCGAGTAAAACAGAACGCATATCATCACTCCTCAGATTAACATATTTGACATTTAAGCTTGATAAGAGAGAAAGTTTCAGGACGCAAACGCGATAAAAATGTAAGATTGTGTTGTTTTGGTAATGTCAGAAGTCGTGCTTCTGTTACGGTTGAAATGATACGAAAACGGTATTTGTGGTTGACGTTTCCTGCGTTGCGCCACTGCTGAATCACTGAAGGCAGATTGTAGGGCATGAAAAGCGCACAAGAATTCGTAGCTCTACTCTACTTTACTCTGTGAGGCGAGGGGGAGTTGTTGGAGTTGGAGTTGTCGCTCGTTCAACTATAATAAACTCCATTAATATCTGCATTTAAATTCTAGGCCAGCATGCCAATAAATCGCCCCCCTGTCCTTTAACCCACCTCCCCTTCACCGAATCCCCCACCCAAAACGCAAACACAAAATTTCTAAACATTCATCCCTCGCCACACGCGTACCTATTTCTATACATCCCAAGCAGAGCTTAATTGACATGAAATTAATTATTGCCGCTTCAACCTTTATGCGACTATCAATCGCATTCTTTATTCAAAGTAAAATTTTAGATACTCCAAGGGAGTTACGTGCAATTGCACATCATTAAAATTATGAAAGCCAAACTTATTTTAATTTTATTAACTTATTTATTTACTCATTAATATCGCCGCCTCCGCATTTTCCTTTATGTAAGTTTTAAACTTCATTTCATATTTATTTGCATTTAAACTTTCGAGAATATTTTTATTTTTTAGTTTGATGTATAGGGGTGATTCATCAAAGTGCCCGTGTTCGATATCTTCCTTGTCGTTAGAAATTCAGCATTAATTTATTATTAATAAAATTTGTTCGCATTCTGAAGGAGTATAATAAAAAAATGTTTTTATGTATGCAGGGTGTTCCAGGATGTCACACATTTAACATTATTTTTCAAACACACTGTATAAAAATATTATACATTTAATATTAATTTTATGGCAGAAAGGCTACTGGCCGACAGCCATTTATCAAAATAAAAATGTACTACTTAATGTATTATTTTAAACTATTGTACACACCTATGATAATAAAGATTTTTTATTTTGGCAGAAAGGCCTATGGTCGATAGCTCATGACAGACTACTAACACAATTCTACATATTGTTATAATAAGTTTCGTAAATGTTTATTGTCATATTGTCTGAATAAAGATGTTTGTATATATATAAAGATATTTAATACTATTAATTCGAACAGAACGGTATTTTTTTAGCGCGCATACAAAAATCTATTCCTCCATCTCGAGAAATAAAAACTTAACGATTTTTTTAATTAAACCTCTACATCTAGAAAATATTTTTTTCTGCAGTAACGACTAAAAAATACTTTTTTAATGATTGAACTTTCTACCACTTTTCTAAGGTAAAAAAAATACTAACAATGTTATATTGTTAAAGGTAATTTAAAGAGGAATCGAATAAAAAAAATATATATGGGGGTTATATTTAAAGTAACAAACTTGATATCAATTTCATGAAAGTGGGATACACTGTATATGTAAAAATAATTTTACGTTATGCATCAAAAGTAGGCGAATAAATGCTATTGATAAAATGTTACTGATTTTCTAACGACAAGGGAGATATCGATGACTGTATAATATTTAGTGTTGGGCAAAATCGAGTAATATTAGTAATCGAAGATTTCTAAATGAGCAATTTTAAATAAATAAAGGCAATAAGTAACAACAAATTGATGTTTTTCAATAAATACTGAATAGTTTTGACATTAAGAGAATATGTTGCATTAACTTATACTTAATTTTGCAGTAACAAAAAAGATCGACTTTGCCCAACTCTAATTATATTTAGAGTTATTCAAAATTAATATACAATCAGCAGAAAAGAAACTTATATAAAAAATAACAATTCTACTGTATTATTTGAAAAATATGCTTTTGTTGCAGCTTTTAGTTTATACTATTTAATTTTTTTATTATTTGAGTTATGAGTAAGTTTTGGTAATTATTTTATATTCGTCGAGTCGGTATTAAAATATTTTTAGCCGAGAGACTACTTACGGAGACACATGAGATCATCATCATAACTCACAGTTTTTTATATATATTTTTTATGAACTTTCAGGTGTAATGTCTTTATTCAAATTTAAAATGCACTAAGTCCTGCATACGGCAGTAGGTAAAAAACCAAAAGTAAAAACGTCCGCATGAATAATATTTCCTGAAACGAGTATGAATTTGAATAAGTTGATAATTAATGTTAATGAAAGGAGTTGATTGATGGGTCGCTTACCGTTCAGAACATGGACCCTAACACTGGCCACGTCAGCGTTAGACGGACTGCAGGAATATTTGCCCGAATCCGAAATGTCGGCGTGCTGGATTAGCAAAAACGATGTTGTTACGTCGCCCTTTTCTGTGATCACGCTCACGCCACCCCTATTGGAATCATAACTGATAACCTGCGAACCAAGAGACAGAATTTAGCCCGATCGAACAGAATGAAATCATTTTCCCCCGCGAACAATGAAACTCGCACGGAAATCATGATCCGCCTTCGTTTTCGTTCTCCTCGGAGAACCGTATAAATAAAATAAACACACAGGCCGGGGAATCGCATTAAAACATTAAGGAATAATGGCCGAACGTTTAATTTACTGTGAAAACACACGAGAATTCATACTTACATCTTCGTGGTGATACCAAAAGATGTATGCGGGCGGTTCGGGGCTGAAACGGATTGAGCATGTTAAGTTGATGGTGCTACCCTTGTCTACATGCAGATCGGGACCTCCTAGGATGGCCGCCGTTGGTACTGAAACAGATATCGGAAATTCCATGTACTTCACACCTAATTACTTATTCCGAATGTTAGCGATCACACAATAATTCAATCGTCAAATATAGATTTATAATTAATACACTATCACCTCCATGCTACTGCTATCTTGCATTCAATTATTCTCCAGTTAAGTTATGTTAATAAATAAATATATAATATAAACAAATATACACTTCAATAAATACAATAATTATTAATAGTTAATTAATTTTAATAACGCTTGCGTTAGTTTATGAATAAATAATGTTAATTATTAGCATTGCATTAAAATACTCTATAATTATAAATAAACCTTTTTCTCTGGACCCTGGCAAAAATCACTTTAAAACTTAAACACTCTGTTAACGCCATTATTTCCACGATGCAATGGAATCGAAAAATCCTAAATTTCTTATTAGAAAAAAACTCCTGACGTTTAATTTATTCACACAGCCAAATTACAATTCTAAAAATGAAATACAAAAATAAATTCCTTTGATTTAAACACTTTTCGAATGTAGTTTCAACAATTACAATTTTAATGTGATGTTTAAATTCCTTCCTACATTCCAAGCCGGTTGTGTAGGTTATGAATATGACCCAAACTATTAATCTTGTTAATTGTTGAGGCTCCCACTTTATTATACGTTATAATTCAATTTTAATAAATAAAGCAATTAAAAAAGTGTTTTATTTATTAAAATAATTAATGTTTAAGATAATTGAAATTGTTGAAACAGTGAAAAAAATATTTTTTTTTAAGTTATAAAATTAGGGAACTGTCAAATTGGAATGTTGATAACACAGTCATTAATTTGTGTAACGGTGAAATTTATTTAAATAAAAATGGTTGTTCTTCCTCCTACTTATTTTTTTATTGAACTAAATATATTTCGGAAACTGTTTCCATCTTAAGTAGTTGAAGCTTTATTAAAAATAAGTAGGAGAAAAGACAACAATTTGTATTTAAATAATTAATTAAAAGTCTCCACGACTAACATAAAGAAAATAAAAATTGTTTTAAATTATTGTATATTGAATATTTGATTATTGTGTAGACAGATTTTCATTCTATATTGCGTTTGTTTCTTTATATGTGTATGTAATGATAAATGGCTATCGGCTCTATTTTTTGTGTATAATATTAGGTTTGTAATTAAAATATTACTGATTAATTGAAACATCAATATTAATACAATTACTAGATTTATTGGAACATCAATTGTTATTATTGTAATAAAATAAATTATACCGTATGTTTCATTTTTAGACGCATCATGGTAATATTTTTTAACAATACATTAAATATAGCCCGTAAGCCAATATAATAATCTATTAACCCAATTTCTGAATATAATGATAGAAAATTAAAATACTTGACTTTTTTATGTTTCACAGATTTTACTTTATTCTTTGACTAGTTTCAGTCAGTGACCATTATGAAGGAGTAATGTACAAAATAACTGACCGAAACTAGTCGGAGAATAAAATCAAATCTGTGAAACATAAAAAACGAAGTGTTTTAATTTTCATTATTAATTAAAAATGTTTCACCACGGGTTAAGTGAGGAGTTTATTCAGAATATAGTCCTGTGGGAAAAATGTTTATTCATTCTTTTTAAGAGATATTTCATATAAAATTGAATTTCTAAATGTTTGAAAATAAATATTGCATGTGTAATAATTTTATTTTGGTCGTGTAAGTCAAGTAATAAATATAAAAATGGGTTTTATGAAATTATATGGGAATTTCCTATGATGTGTTTTCAAATGAAATATACGGTATATTTTTGTGTATAAAAATTGTGATTATTAGTATTAAGTATTAAAAAAATATATGTTTGTAATTTATGTAAATTAATTATATGGCAGGAGTTTATCTAAAGTCACTTAATACATCATCTATTTATTTTCCAAAGCACCAAAAAGGTAATTATCGATATCATAACCAATATAACAATCGTAATAACTAATATCAGAATAATGACGTCAACAGATTGTTTACATTTTGAAGTCGATTTTTGCTGTTCCTCATCATCGTAGACCCGCTTCTCGCTCGGTTGTGCGTCGTTGTACAATTTATCTTTTTCACTCTCGAGTGGTTCCTTGTTATCAAAGATATCTGAAAAGAAAGTGTAACACTGATTCGCAAAACGGAAGTATAAAGCCATTCAAATAAACAACAAAAAGTCACTCGCCGGCTGCGCGCACAAATGAACAAAAAAAACAATCTTTTAATAAGGGCGTTGCAATAAATTTGGAAAATGGAATGTTTAAAAAAATACGGGGAGCGATTTGGCGAAAGATCCATTAGCTTAATAATTCTATCGCATGCGAACGGCTAGTTGAAGGTTGATGAATGAGGTTGTAAAAACTAAATAATGTATTACGTCCTCTTCGGGCATTAAGAGCGTTCGAAATAACTGGTTTGCTGTTTTCCGCAATGGTTTAATTGATAATTATTAATGGATTTGCTTTTTTTTTTAGTGGTGTGATTAAATAAAGTGTCGCTGTAACGCATATTTGCGGAAATATATTAGTTTTATGAACTGAAATATATGACTATGTATTATAGATTCACTATGACGTAGTGTTTGTGCAGTAAAGTTCAGCAGAGTTTGAAATTAAATTAAAGAATAATGGTGTGTTATAACCGTACCAAATAATCCTATATTATTATGAGCTTTTCTTTATATAAATAATTAGTGATGTGCAAAATTAACTATTTCAGTAATAAAATATAAAATAAACGATTATTTTCAATTATCGAATGATTCATTGAATCGTTTTTATAAGATATACAATTAAAAACTTAGATTTAATAACACACTTTTCTATGATCAATATTTATTTAACCAATAAATAGTGATATCATAATAAAGAGTTTTATTTACCAAAGTGTTAATATGGAATTTCACCAAGTAACAGCCTCAACTATTATTTTTTTTAAATTTTATGATTATAATTACTCGATCATCAAATCATCAATGATTTAATTAATAAAATGAACAGAATTATATTAAATAAAAATGATTTGAAAATAATTAATAAATTATTTCCACATTGTTGTTTTTGCATGAAATTTTTCTCGGATCAAAATTTGTTGCATTATGCAATATTTTATTGATATGCAACAGCAGGTGTACATTATGTAATTCTATGTCCGGCGTGGGTATTTCCCGGGAAGTAGTTGTTTTAATGTGCATTTGTTTAACGTACTTACGTAACGTAAGTCAAAAGTCACAGAGCTAAATGTGGAAATAATTTATTAATTATTTTCAAATCATTTTCATTTAATATATTTAAATAACTGTGACCAAGTGAATGAATACTGTTTTCTATTTATACAACAGAATTATCTTTATCTTAATATTGAAAATGCATCTTAAAGTGAATTCAAGCAAGAAATAATAAAAAAATATTTTTTCCTAAAATATGGTTTTTATTACTATTTTTTTTTTCAACATGTACAGTAGAGTATGCCATTTATTCTACGTAGCAAATATCACTCCATCCATCATTCGTGTTGCACTATTCAAGTCTCGTTTCGGTGTTACCCCACACGAGTACCAATATCACCTCATTGATCAGCTGCACTTCTTTTCGAATAGTTCCTTCAGGCTGTCAAAGACGGCGAGACGTTTTATATTAAATAGAAACAACACTCCCCACAATCTTAAAAATGAAGGAAACGATTTAATCTTATTATTTTAAAGGGAATGTATAGTATTCTGTTTACATGTTAAAAATGAATAAAGATTCCATTAAGTGATATTTCAAGGATGTTTTATTAGCACGAAATGTCTGGTTTTTAGGCGTGAATTCAATTCGAAAGCCTGAAGGAACTTGTATAAATAATATGTGGAAACAAGATATTTAAATAAATGCCTATTTTTTTCAAACTTATAGATTTAATCTTGTAAAGAATGTGGAATAATGGGAATTGGATTTAAAATATTTCTACTTTTTTAATAAGCTTGATGTTGATTTTTTTAAAAGTAATTCGTGTTTTTTATTTTTAATGTTTAATTATTAGGAAGTTTTATATAAAATTGGATTCTACAATCATTTGATAGCTTGGAGGATCTTCTATAATCAATGCGTAAAAACAGGATAATTTAATAAATGTCTATCTTTTTCTAAATTATAGACTTGATCCTGTAAAGAATCGGGAATTGTATTTAAAATAACTTTGCTTATCAATAAAAGCTTGAAGTTCATTTCATTTAAAATAATTCGTGAAGTTTTATTTTAAATGTTTCATTATAAGGTAATTTTATATGAAATTGGATTCTACAATTATTTGACAGCTTGAATGATCTTTTAAAATCAATATGTAAAAACATCATAACTTAATAAATATATTTCTTTTTCAAACTTATAGACTTGATCCTGTAAAGAATGCAAAGTAAGGGGAATTGGATTTAAAATAATTTTACTTTATTAATAAAAGCTCGAAGTATATTTCTCTTAAAATAATTCGGGAGGTTTTATTTTTTATTTTAAATGTGTCATTATAAGGTAATTTTAAATGAAAGTGGATTCTACAACCATCAATACACATCAATGTCAAATGGACATTGTAGTATTTTTATCAGTAAATGTGCTGAAATAACGTTTAGCGTTCCATACATATCTCTAATTTTGATGGAGCACTCCATTAATTGGCTTGTGTGACAGTATTGAGATATCAGGATTTGCAGTGGAAACGAAACTATTGAAGGAGAGACGAGTTGAAAGTGATGAACGTCGCTGTATAGTAGGGAATAATCATTTGATAGAACTTTAGTGTCGGTGTAAAAATATTTATGTGACATAAGCGTGAACATAAATCCGTAATTGAATCTGAACCAGAGGAACACAAGAAGTGGAAGAAGTGGGAAGTAGGAAGGGAGACCTCATGAATACTCACCGACTACGTTAAGATTTACGAAGTAACTTCTGACTGGCTGAGTGCTAATTTGGCACTCGTAGATGCCGGCGTCTCTTTTCTGCGCCCATTTGATCTGCAGCGTCCATTCATCAGTTTCCGGATGGTGGTTGGCCTGGAAGCGCTGGTCGCTCGTGTAGGTGTAACTGCCCACCGTCAAAATGTGGATGTCCCTGTGCCTGATCCAGGAGACCTGCGAAAAGTAAACAATTAATTCTTTTTCTGTTTGAAACTCCGAACGGTGCAATTCTGGACGGGTTATATTTATGCGCACTTCTTTCGCCTCAGACATATTAAACGAACGTGTTTGTTTGGCCCACTAAATTCACGGCTCTATCCGGGGAGCCCATGTATCATCCCAACGTGAAAAGGTGTCATTTGAGAACAACACTTTCATTTAATATATTTTCGGCCCTGACATTATGAGACCTGGCGTATATCACCCTATGTAAAATGCTATTGAATAAATAAAAATGCGCTACGTTTTAATTAGAATTTACCTCGGATGAAAATAGGAATAGGCAGAGGGATATGAAATGTGAAATCCCACCAGCAAATTGCATTTTCTGTAAGGACTAATTGCGAGCGCGAGGAGATCCAACCGGGGCAAAAGGTATTCGCTGTAGGTCATCCCGAAATGTCGAAGGAATGAATTGTAATGAGCGTTTCGTGTAAACCATTTTATTTTTCAGAAGTTGCATTGCAAGGAAGGCCAGTCCCGTTACCTAGGATTGCGCCTGCATTATTCCACACGCGACCGAGTGATATATGCACAAGGGGATGACGGCTTCACAATGGAGCATTCTTGCTGCGAACTGCCCGTTCTACTCTACCCCCCAAAACCCCCCAACCCACCCTATATAAATTACAAACTCTACTTTACACTGCTTATTTAAATTACCCACATGTGTTATATTTGGCTTCGCCCGGTACTTGCGCTTTTTATTACCCTATTTAATGGGTTCACTCGAAATTCCGTTAACCTCTCGTTATTTGCCGGCAACTATTTATTTGCCTCATAATGTTATTTTGTTTCAATTCATTACAATACTCTGGTGGGCTGGGAGTAGTGTGTTTGCCTCCAAGCCACAGGGTTGCTGGTTCAAGTCCCACCGGGATGGATGTTTCTTTCAACACAATGTTGCTCACGAGTCTATGGATCTATTGTCTGGTTTAGGGATTTACGAGTTTATATATTTCATTGACCTTGGATGAAATACACACACAGCTAATGCCAGACAGATAAAAATAATCTATCACTTAACTTCGCGCCCGCCCTTTCGCCCCGAATAACTCAGTTTCAAACAATAAATAAATGCATCTCGATTTAAACAAAAATAAGCTTCGCTCTTTCCATTCCTTTCATTTCTTAATGTGTAAAAATATAAAATTAAACAATATTTAAATAATCACTGGAATATTTAAACAAAAATTAGCATCGCACTTTTCAATGCTTTCTATTCATAATATGTAAAAATACACAATAAAATAAAAAATAAATTAGATAAAAATGATTTGAATATAATTAATAAATTATTTCCACATTTAGCTCTGTGATATTTTCACTTAAGTTACGTAAGTACTTTAAACAAATGCATATTAAAACAACTAATATCCCATTATTTTTATTTAATTTATTTAAATAAGTGTGAACAAGTGAATAAATATTCTTTTCTAAATAATAAAAAAACAATATTGAAATAATTTACATTAATCACTCTAACAATATTGTAATCTACAGTGAAGATTTTATTTCATTGGACATAGCCCTCTACGTATTCATTATAACAATTTATGACATAAGTGATATTTGACTGATTATTTAAATATTAATGTTAGGAAAAATCGAGGAATATTAGTAATCGAGTATTTCTAAATAAATAAAGTCTTTAGGGCAGAAAGACCTCATGTCGATAGCCCAGATAGACTAACACAATATTTATTCTTGTTAAGTAAATATAAATATAAGCTTATATAATGTCTGAATAAAGATGTTTGTGTATATATATAAAGTCTATAAGTAACAATAAATTGATACTTTTCAATAAATAGGGATGGTAATAGAATGTTGCATTAATAAAATTGCCATGTATTTAATTTTTCATTAACAAAAATGATCGAAAAGATCGACTTTTTGCCCATCTCTAATAAATATATGGAAGAACAGTCAATGTTCAATGAAATAAAATCCTCACTGTATAAATACACCTTTTTCTAATATAATCAACACAATTACGTTTTCATAAAATCTACCTTACTGAGTATTGAGTGAGAAAACAATTCAACACATTTGTAATTTAGATTTCTAAACAACTTACAACGTCCTAATCGTGTAAGTTGATTAAATGGACAAGAATAAGAGGCCATTAAGATTTGTGGCTGTCATTACAGATAATGGCCAACTTGTTAATTTTAATACATCGACGACTATTAAAGTTAACGTGTTGATTGATAGTCTAAGCAATTTGTCTATATGGCCTGTAAAACAAACATTTGAATAATATTACAATGCTATAATGATTGAGAGACAGTAATATTGTATTTACTTGTTGTAATATTAATTACACAATAATACAATACTTTTAGTTTGTATAACTAAAAAAAATATTAGTGAATATAATTTCGAGGACATTAAGGCGTTATTTTCAAACCAGCAGGCGCTATACATGTAAATGTTTGTATAAAGGTTTTTTCTTTAAATAAACATTATTGTAAAAAGAAAAAAAAAAATATTCACTTGGTCACAGTTATTTATTTTATTTTATTTAGTCTTATATAACATCGTTATATGTTCCTCTCTACTTCTTAGTGTGAGGTGACAGTTATTTAAATAAATTAAATCTTTCTTTCTTAATCTTATCCTCTTTTACCCGTATTGGATGTCGAGGTAAATAAATTAAATAAAAAAAATGCAACACATTTGTAATTTAGATTTATAATCAACTTACAACATCCTAATCGTATACGTTGATTAAATGGACAAGAATAAAAGGCTATTAAGATTTGTGGCTGTTATTACATGTAATGGCCAACTTGTTAATTTTAATAAGTAAGTAAGTGCTTTAAATAAATGCACATTAAAACAACTACTTATCGGGCAAAGATATTGATATTTTCTCGGATGAAAAATTGTTGCATGACGCAATTTTATTAATAAGTAGTTGTTGTAATGTGCATTTTTTTTAAAGTACTTATGTAACGTAAGTCAAAATGTCACGGAGCTAAATGTGGAAATAATTTATTAATTATTACCGACATCAACAATAAATAATAAATTAAAACAAACAATGTGTACAACAAAAAATTTTCAACAAAATAAATATATTTCTAAAAAAATATTTTTATTTAACTTGGGTATTGTTTAAAAAAATGTATTTATTGTTCTGACTAGTTTCGGTTATCAAAGAGATACAAAAAGTTTATGATTTTACACGAAGTGGCCCGCATTCTATATTTAAGGATAAAGAAAGCTTAAATTATCGAGACGTAAAATTATATAGTGAATTAGATGAGTCAAAAGTGAATAGTTTTCGTAAATGTATATTGAGTAAGTTTCACTTGGTTTGTTTTACACGCGTGATTAATAAGGCTCAAATTGAAAATGTATAGTTGTATGTATGAAACAGCTCTTTGAGTAAATATTTCAATAATCCATGTCAACTGATTTATTTAACACCCTATGCGATTTTGTAGTAGATATATTGCATAACCGCGACAGAAGGATCCACACGAGAACTCTCCTAGGATTATCTCTTATAACTGAGTCACATAAAGCTGGGAACTAAAATGAATCAAAATGGAAAATATAGTCTAGACAACGTCGATATCAGTAATGTTCTTTATTGAGTCGACGTCAACATACTTATGGACGTGACACGCTATCCATTCTTGCTGTATGTATAAAGGTAAAACTAACATTTATAGACGATTTTTTTTTTGTAATATGCAATGTTCAATGACGGGGATAATTTAAAAGGTATTTTTTTTATTTACATTTTTTTATTCTTTGGTATTTTAAATATGTATTCTATTATATATACACATATTATTATTTAGACTTAAATTTAAATAAAAAATGAAACGCATCCCAATCAGCAATGCTTTTTATTAGATTTAATGAACTTTTTAAAATATTGTATACAGGTAATAAGGGTCAAGATTTAAATTTAAGCGAAGGCCTAGAAATAAATAGAGTTATTAAACAAGGAAAAACAATTCTTAACAACATCGAAGAAATTTGACCTGACATTATCATTGTCAATCTTCTCAATTGTATATCGACATGTTTGTACTTGTCATTTTATTACTTCATTGAAAATGACCACTGGTCGAAACTAGTTGGAACACAAATGTATACAGATAATACAAAACGATCTAACATAAATAATTACAATCCTATTTTGAATTTATGATGACGCCAAAGAAAAAATATATGCTAACTAGCCGAACCGTCCTGATGATTTTCACAAATTAATTAGTGAATGGTGTTTGTATTTATTACGGATATCAGGATTACGGGGGATATTGTAATTGTATTAATTAATTAGCTTTGTAAATTTAATTAATAACTTTTGTGAATGTTATGTAATATATATATATATATATATATATATGTATTCATTAATTTAGAATTAAAAAAACAACATAATTTGGTTAATAACAAAGGTTTGTTTTTACAACAGTATTTAACGTAATAATGAATTAGTTAAAAAGCAAGCGTCGTTGTATTTCAAAAACAACAAATCAACTCCATACATTTTTCAGAAATTAAGCATTATTATTATTACTTATTTTCTTTTTTTCCCCAGCCTGAATTCATTAAATATTAAAAATAATATTACGTTACTGTTCTTTATGATCATCTTTCCGTCTACAACAGCACTGGGTGGAGTACATTAGAGGGCTTATTCGGGACTTTCTGTAAGAAAATGTGGGGGCTACAAAAGAAGGAGCCACTAAATAACTGGATACCCTGTCTACATTGTAATATTTCACTGTGTTTTTTCCCGGTGATTAAATGCGGATCCATCGATTATTAAAACAGCCGGAGCGTACTTCTTTTTGCAGTTTTAAACTCCGGGACGGGCGGGCGGCCGTTTTTATTTTCGCCGGGATCATATTAAGACCTCATCGGCGGTTAATTTTGTCAATAGAAAGTTTTGGCTATCTTTTGCTTGGTGTGTGGGTTTAATATTAATCCACAGTCGCTTCGAAGATCGTAAATAAAGTCTGGGGTTTATTTGTTATACGATATTATATAGTGGAATTTTGTTTGGCGAGATAAGAAAGTTAAGGAATATTGATTTTAAGGATATTTACTTAAAATTTTGACAAATAGTTCGAAATATATACAGAATGTTATGAAAAATTGAGTTTACTTTCGTATGATATCGATTTTCCTTCTTCATGTTTATACTCTCTTTATTTCAAAAAATCAACAATTTTATATATACGCACATTTTTATTCAGAATCTACAGATAATACAAAACAATATAACTATTTAAATTAATGACACTAATTACTTTTTTTACTACCAAGTACTTGGTTCGATAATGACTTGCTGACGAGTCGAAACTAGTCACCGTAAAAATAAAAAGTGAGTACAAAAAAGTAATTAGTGTTATTAATTTAAATATTTAAAATGTATGGTTACCTTACCTCCATCACTAAATATTTAAAACAATATAACATAAATAATTATAATACATATAGATGTTAGTCTGTCATCATAATCACAGTAGGTAAAAGGAAAATAATTTATTAATTAATTATTTTCAAAATCTTTTTATTTAATTTATCAATCAAGGTTTTTCTGCCCACACTTTTATATTCATTTAAATTATTTGAATTTGGTATTTAAACTAACTTTAAATATATGTAATGTAGATACAAATTAGAATTGTATTTTCAAACCTAGAGTGCATCGCTTAGCGGAACTCGACTTAGTTCGCAGTTAAGACAATATTTATGAGGTCGAACCCTGTGTAATATTGTGCAAACGCGAAAGACAGAGACAAAAAGCCAAATCCGTTATTATTTCGATCTCGTTTCCCGCTATCGCGGCAGTATTTGGTTTCGCAGCGATTTGTTAATTTCTGATTCAAGTTCACCCCTGTCACGGTGAAACGAAATAAATCCTATTGATGTTTAAAAGCGGCCCTATTATTTATTTTATATAAACTCCCACCCATCGACTTATCGACGAAGCGGGAGGGGGACAATAAACGGCACACGCGGAATACTAGAAAAAGCTCCAGTGCGTTAAGAGCTTTCGTCCATTTTTCCGCGAGTAAGAAAAGCTTGAGCCGAAGCATTACAAATACACGTCCGGATAGGGTTTTATTATTCAATAACCAGTGATTTTAGCTTACACATTTAACCTAATATCATAACCTATTTATTGTAGAATAATTTAATCTAAACGATTTATTAAAAACCAATAATAAATCCTATGCAAAAAATAATAAAAGAGATTTAAAAAGAATTTAATATTTTTTTTATAAACAGCGATATATGTAATATTTAGTGTTGGGCAAAATCGAGTAATATTAGTAATCGAGTATTTCTAACTGAGCAATTTTAAATTAATAATGTCAATAAAAAACAATAAATTAAATAAAAATGATTTAAAAATAATTAATAAATTATTTCTACTAGATATATTTCGGAAACTCTGGTTCCATTTTCAGTAGTTAAAGTTTTGATAAATATTAATTTATAGTATATATTTTGTAAAAATTAGATTCCGTAATAATTGCATTATTATTATTATTATTAATTGATGAGTTTGATATTAATTAAATATTTATTACAATTGTATGCATGTGATAGAACTGTATTTGAAAAAATAAACAACCGTGGGCAATCTTGTGGAGCAACCCCGTTCGGAGTTCAGGTTTAGTTCCGCCAATAGTTTAATAGTTAAGTTCGTCAAGGGACTTGAGAGAAACTAATAGTTGTGAATACAAATACTTGAAATAGGTTCGGTTATTATCATAAATTGGAAGTACGTGCAATTTAATGTGAATAAATTGGAATTTAAGTTTAATAAAATGTTTAATAAAAAAAACTTACTGTTTTATTTCCCAAATTCCGAACTCTGCAGCTTAAATAAGCCGATTTTCCAACGAGGGCTGTAACATTCCTGGGTGTCATTGCGTCAAAATAAGGTTCGAATCGACTTTGGCCTGATGAAAGACCTCCTAAGGGTGGCAGAGTTCCGCTCTCTGGGAGGGAATTGAAACCGCTCCCTCCCCCACTTTGCACTCCACCCTTTACCAGGAAAACACCTGAAAAAGAAATTCGTAAAATCGGTTAATTGATCGGCGTAACAGATTAATATTTAAATAGATTCTGCGAGGCTGTGTATTATGAGCCGTTGGAGTGTTTTTTAATTTTTAAATGGATATTGGATCGCTTCCAAAGTATATTTTTCACGGAATGATGGATAAGTCGTGGAAGTGACACAGCAGGGCAAGAAAGCAATTGTTTTCGATTAACAATTACTCGTGAATTAGTTGTGTCGCGTTTTCAGGTCTTAATTAAATTTGAAAACGCAATGAAACACGGCTGAGTGCGTTTGACGGGGTATAAAATAACAATCTTTCCCGGCCGTAAAGTGTGTTTCCGCTTTACGCCAGGAATTGTAAATTCAAGGGGCGTTCTTAAATTTGTGGAATTGAATATTTAATAACAATATTGAAATGAATACAGTGTTAAACACAACACATCCTGCATTTCCGTTGGTAATCAATATAGTTCCCGTCGCATTCACCATAATTGTGGGCAAAGGGTCGCTATTTGCCTATGCGATTAATTTATCATAGCACGTGACACACTGCGCTGTAATGAAATATAATATTTACGCGAATTTTTCCAGGATTTTTGTTTGTTTGGAATAAAAGGACTGTAATTGGCATATTTTTTGTGTACAAATGGAAAACAATATCATGATGAGGGATATGAATATAAATTGATATAATTTTAATCCGGCAATTACGAAAGTGTGAAATATTGTCAAGTGAGCGATAATTTCGTTTGTCGATTTCCATTCAAATAAACCGACAACAAAGCATAACAATCGACAATTGGTGTTTGGTATGATTTTGCAAGTTCGCGACAATTAAATAATTTCGTTCATTTATCAAATGCATTAAAAATACGTCAAGTCCATAAACAATGAGAGCGAAAATTGATTTCCCCTCCGGCATATAGCATTGTATTTTTTATTTAGCCACTGCCACCGAAAGCTGTTTTATATTATGATTTCATCCCTTCTATCACATTTGCAGAGTTGGAGTTGGATTTGCTCGCCTCTTTGTGTCAGAGTTAAAAACGTTAGTGTCCGCTGTCCAATGTCCACTGTTCACTGTCCAGTGTCGAGCTCTCGATGTCCGTTGTAGAAAATCCGATGGACCTTTCGCATTCTCATCGGGAGATTTTATCCCATTCATCCGCTCATATTCTTTATTATTACAGAACTAACCGCCCTACTTTATCTACAAATTAATACGAACGGAGGTCTAGTTAAGTACACATAGGCTCGAGACTTCTACTTCGGCGAACATTGGAAATGGGAGGCCAATCTACCGCAATCAGTACAAATCGAAAGCAGTTAAAGACTTTCTGCACTGCTGCCAGACTAAGTAATTCCAAATGCTCTAAATGTGCCCTTATTTCTTAGCGAACAAGTAATTTTTCATTAAAAGAAAATCCCACCTTACTATTAACTTTCTTTATTCTTTCTTTAATTTTAACTTGAAATTAGATTCTCCACATAACTTTTCTTCCCGGTTCATTCCATTAAAAATATATTCGATCACACAAATCTTACAAATAATTACTTTTTCATATAAAAATATCAAATAATAATGTAAAAAAAAACGATTTATTCACTTCGTCACAGTTATTAAAATAAATTAATTAAAAATAATAAATAAATTATTCCCTCTTTTAGTTGCTGTCATTTAATTAATAAATAAGAATTTTAATATCTATTTTTTTATTAAATTAATTTAGCGGAAACAATAAAAGAATAATATTTTGAATGGACTGTTTCACGAATGATAAATTAGATTATACAACCAATAACCCCTGGGATTTGATTCATCTGTAATACTTTCAATTTAATTTATACATATTTTTCAAATCTTCTTTCATGTTCCTTCCATGCGAAATCCGCAAATAGCCCGCTCCCCCATGCGATAAAAAATATGTATAACGACGAAAATTCAAATGCTGAATAGATTATATGATATTTTGGAAAGTAAGAGCACTTTTATGTGGTTGAAAATTAAAAGAGCGCCTTTTACCAAAGGCGACTCGGCGTTGCTTTGTAGCTGAATTTTAAATTATGCCCTAATTTCGCTTGAGATTGAATGAAAGGGAATCTGTTATTTCTTTAATTATTCTTGGGGACCGCTGTTGTGCTTTTTTCCCATCTGTTACCACCAACAAACAAAGCCGATCGTTATTATGAAATATTCTATGAGGTTTATTTTCTTAAATTATTTTTACGTGCTTAAAAACAAAACCCGCCTTAACAAATAATAATAATAATACTGCAATTAAGCGCGGAGGTAAATAATAAATAAAAATAAACGTTAATAAAGTTTCAATTGCATATTAAATTGATGAGGCTATTACTTCCAGCCCTTATAGTACTTGTAAGGCAAGAGCACAGTTTCTTAATTAATGTGCATAATCATATCAGAAACTTTTGCAACAATTTACATCCGATATTAACGTATTGATTAGAGGGTATAGCAAAATAGAATAACCATCACCGCTATAGACATACATTAATGGATATTGCAAAGCTTTATAGAAACGCCGGATTTCAGATACACATTATTCATAGCGTACAACAAACAATATATCTCCATGTTCACATTCTTAATCCACTACCAGAATGCCTGGTTAATTTAAAGTAGATACATTGCGGGAATCTGTTTATTTATTAGGAGATTATTTGCGCGCCGCGGAATCCTCATATTGTTATTAAGTCAATGTTAAGTACATTGCATGCGGTTTGTGCGGTTAATCGGATAAATAGTTGATGATTTTAAAGGCCAATTGATAATATTTATTCGACTATGCGTCAGTCTGTACCACAAATGCACACGGAATCACTGAATGAAAACCCACAGCTATGCATTTAATCAATTTATATATGTTTATAATGATGTTATACACAGTAGATTTACTTTTTCAAAAATAACGCTTGTTTTTAATAGAATTCCACTGTTTAAACATACATTAATCCAATTAAATTCGTTGCGTCGTTTATTTTACAAACTAATTAAATATTTGTAATTAAACTTTCTCCTACTTTTTTTTTATTTTCACTATATCGTTTCCGATACATATATATATAGTGGCTTTACCCATTGTAGGGGCTGTGCCGCTCCTTTCGGAGCTTTCTGGATCAAACTTCTTGAGACTGATCAAACCTCTTTTTCTCTGTTTATATTCGTGTGCTTGTGTCTTTCCAAGTTTTTCTATTCTTAGATTTTTCATGCCAATTTCCGATACATATTTAATGCAATTAAAGTGAAGAAAAAATGAAAGCAGTTTTATTAATTAAATTATTTAAATAAAAGAATTTAATTTTGTTTATACAATTTTTTTAAAGCTACATGTAATGTACTTTTATTAGAAAGTGTCGACTTGTATGTTATCGAAACGTCGAATAAAACATCCATAGTATATCAATTTCCAATCGGTGAATCTTGAAATAACAGCATTGGCAAAACATTTTAGAGTGTCGCCCGATATCAGTAATATTGTATGGGTCATGTAAGTTGAAATAAAAGCGTCCCTTTTCCGGGCATTTTCCTTACTGGATCGTTCGGTATTTATTATTCAAGAGTGGGCATCTCTTCCGACGTGTCATCTTGCCATTCTGTCTTGCCATCGTGGCATCTTCTCCGGGTTGTCAGGTGAGGCCGGAATTAGTATTATTCATGATGAAAAATATAGCCGTGACTCCTTTTATTTAAAGCGATGTAGTGATAACAGCGAGCGCTGGTTGGCTGCTGCCAGTTGGCAGTTTTCGAGCGTAGCTTTTATAAGCAGCAGTTATTAATTATTGTCTATTCGAAAGCGCGCTTCCAGACGGGCGCGCATGGTTGTTTCGCGAAATGAAAGGATTGCCTGTGTCTATTTTAAATGATGCCCGTTCCAACAGGCACTTTTCAACAAAGGGGTCTTCATGGATTTTGGAAGTAATCTGTGATTATCGCGGGGTAATGAATCTTATCTGGAAGTATAAAATCAGAAATCCGTGTTTAAACGGCTGTTGCCGGAATGCGGGACTACCAATTAATTTTAGATATCAAGTGTGTCTTCGCAGTAATGTGCCGGGATAGATAAATTGGTAGCAATCCTGATGATGATGTTGATGATTTCGGGTCGCCCTGGAGTCACTGCTATATTTATAACAGCCAGAAGGGACTAAACCCTCTGTATTATAACTTTGAATATTATAAAAGTGATACAATTAAAGTTAGTTGTTATTACATATTTGGTGAATGCGCCGGGCTACACTAATTTCATAATTCACTCTTATGTTTTTTTTTTTAATTTAATTCAGACTTAAATTTAATTTAATTGTAAATGTGAAAATAATTTATTAATTATTTTCAAATTATTTTTATTTAATTTAAAATGTATGTGTTTTGTAAAATATAAATTAAAATGTAATATTTATCCAAATAAAAAAAAAACTGTGTGGGGGGTGTTGAGTGGCACTCAAGGGGCAGACTGGTTTACATTAGCTAATAATTAATAGCCGTATAAGCCATTTAGAGTTAGATAGTTGCAAAGGCGCATCCTGTGAGAGCGGGTACGCCGGGATTTTCCGCTTCCTTAGCCTGGCGTCGTTTCCGCTGTAAGATTACACGTGGTGAACATTTCATATGAAAGTCATTGTTAATATTTGAGATGCACACTTATAAGAGTAAGTCATAATTGAATTGATTTGGCAATTGTGCGCCCTGGTGCTTTTAAAAAATCCCTTTGTTTGAGATAGCGACTGCAATAACGCTTTGTGTTACTTCTAATTGTAGAATTTAACAAAACAGAGAGACGCGATGAAAACGTTTCAACACAATATCCACGAAACATAGTCTTGAATAGGCGTTTGAGAGTTGCGTGCTTAAATTTCACCATTACAAAGGTGGATTCGGAAATGTGCTTTCTTAAAATTTCCTCTTTCTACTATTCGAGTTCAGCACGAAGGCATTTATCACAGCGGGCGAATCCGACGAACGGAACGATTAGAAATTTTAATAATGAATATATTATTGTCGATATTAGAAGCTGAAGCCATAAATCGAGGTAAGCTCTTTGAGGAAATAGACTTGTCCGAGGCAGTGGCTTTCGAATGACTGACCTGGGAGTTTATGTGATACTCGAAAGGGAAAGGGAGGGGAAAAGGAAAAGGAAGCCCCGTTCCAGGGTCGGTTATTAGACGTAATTAACCACGAATTTCTAGTCACTGATACCACGACGGACGTATTTTCTGCTTTCGCTTCTGCTTCTGCTTTTGCCGGGGTCCGTGCATGTGTTTGCGCGAGGAAAGTTTCGCTGAAAGTATTCATTTAATAAAGTAGACGTGAGATTTGATGTTGGCAAGAACATCAAGTCAGTAGAAAATGAAACCCACTAGCGACTAAACAGTCCCACATTTCCAGAGTTCACAGTTCCAGCCCTCTCCTATCTGGCGCTCGGGCGTGTCCCGAATTCAGACGGCATCGATCTGCAACTAAAGTCGGCGTCATGCGTGAACAATATACGCGTTATAAAATAATTCTAATTCTCCCTAATGTCCCGATTAAACGGTAGTTTGCTCGATGATTAATTAACTTTATCGGCTAATATTTAGGAATAAATTTGGCTGATGTTGTATCCTGCACCGGAACGAATAAAACCCATTTCGCACTCCATGCACGACTGAAAGGGTCGTGGTTTCACATTTAAATTTTACGCGTGCTAAAATGTTTTCATTTACTTATTCGAGTCATGAAAATGATTAGGGTCGATTTTCTTCCCTCACACCCCAAACATTCAGACTGCGTGATTCCCAGATTCCGCGGGTACGCGATTTGGTGTACTGTTCCTCTCTTTGTGCGACTCAAGGAAAATTCTGTCAAAGAGGATAATGGTTGAAGGTGAAGGGCCCATGTCGGCACTTTGCACTAACAGTCCACATACCTTCATTTCACCTCACGGCGCGGTGCTAAGTGTTCAATCCGGCGCTCGTATCATATTTACCCTCTCTTTTGTAATACCATTTTCGCTGAAATTCTGAATCTACATTTCTCTCTTTCGTGTTGCATTCATATTCAAATTCCCGAGGCGGCTTCGGTTAATATCTCCGATAACCGATAAACGCTAAACGTTAAACGACGCCGCGATGGCAACTCCAAAGATACTACCTAGCACCGATTTTGCCGATTTACAGGTGTGAATGCGTGCCAGTCGGTTGCATGCCGCGTCACGCATCATGTTCGTGTGATTTCAGCATGCATCCTCAGATAAGAAAACGCAATTTGCCATCCCTTGTCCTATTCGGCTTTAATCGCGTGTCAATTATTTAAATTACATCCGCATCACGCTACACATTCACATCCACATCCACACACATAAACACAAACACATATAATACCACCAAATCACACAGCGATTTCGATAAGGAATCACCATAAAAAAAGAAACAATCGCAATCTTGCCGATTCTTTCGAATTAGAATCTTTATCTACATAAATCCAATTCATATAATTCTTTTCCATTCCTCGCACAATCAATAAAAATGACCTATTTTATGGCTTTTATTTGATGAATGCATTAATGAAATGAATTTCATTAAAATCGCATAAATTCTTATTAAAACGTAAATTAAATTTTATTTCTTGTCAAAGCAATTCTTCCTAGAATAAATTATTTCAAGTCATATTAAAAGTAACATATATTAATTAAAAAAAAGAAAAAGCTCCTGAACAAACTTACAATTGTTTTGCTTCTTAAAGCAAAGAAATAATTGGAGCGATTACAAGAAATATTTGAAAGTATCGTAGTGTTTTAACTACTTAAAGTAGACACATTGTCATAATTTATCAACCAATAATCTTTTAGTCTTATGATTAATAACAACTAAACATCACTTTTCGAGTATATAAACATATGTATGGCAGAAAGGCTTCTAGCTGTTGATTGCTTTTTTGTTTGGATTAAAAATCCATCAATTTGAAATATTATATATTATTGTATAAATATTGTATCAAAATACTAATAAAGATGTTTAATAATAATAAACATAAATTATATTTTGAAATCGAAATATGAATCGTATTACGACCGGAGGTGTTTCAGTTTATATGAATAATATTAATACGAATTTGTGTAAATTTTAATTTATTTATTTTTTAAATGAAATTTCATTTTATTTTGTTTTTAATTATAAATAAAATATTTCCGAGCGCGTTAATTCTTTAATCATAGCGCAGCTTTATCAGATATACGCATTATTTTAAACGCGAGCAATTGTTGCAGTGATCAATAATGAATTTATGGGAATGACACCGCGGTGATTTATAGAAAGTACAAAAAGGGCGTAATGTATTTTGCATGATAAGTAGTTAAATTCCATTATAATTCATTCCGTAAACGGGTATAATCGTTAACAATTACGTTAAACACGTTTATATAAGATAATACAATTTTCAGATAGGAAACGCTTACCTGGCAGTTAAGTACGAATCGCGGCGCATTTTAAAATTTATTCCTCAGCTTAATAGCGGGATTATTTCATTTGTATTTGCCGAATAAATCAAGTCTCCCAGGAAGGTTTTTAGTGGATTTTAAATCGAGTGTGCGGAATGATGTATAACGTGAGGTTTACGCGGATCGCCCTGAAGGGTGTAATTAATACAGCATGGCATCTTCTTGTTCCGTCTATGCTTTAAGGGTTCAATGTTCTAACTTCTAGCACGTAGCGGGTATAAAATAATTTTTAAAATAGTCCGCACGTTTAAGGGCGGTGATATACATAAAGTGAAAAGTTTGTGAATACCCGACGTTTATCCATTACAGGCGGAGTACAAGGCTTCAACGTGCTGAAGTGACAGAAGCTCTGTTGAGATTACAAGGAGCTTAATGTTCCACTCGGCACCACTTTCCTTCACCCAATTTTTCTATTTGCTTATTTGCTAGAAACCGATCGGGAATGTTTCCTTCCTTTCGAATACGATCACTTATATTTGCACAATAAAATAATCAAATAGAAAGCTATACTAAAAGTTCTTAACCCACTGTGCGTGTTTATTTAGTAATAGCACGAGCAATAATATAAATTACTTCTTTTGTTATACCATTTCAGTACACTTTATTCTTTAATCGTTATATAACTTCCAAGAGTGTATTGACTGCGTTTGAACCTGGGGCGCTAATGCCGAAATGTCCCTTAGAAATATTTAAAATTTGTTAGTATAATTGACTCGTATTATTACAGCTATTTGTAACGAACGCGGCTATTTGAAATTTGCATGAAAAATGGCAGCGCGCCGTTTCATCAGTATTGTGGTTCCCGGCGCATCCACCATTTGTGAAACGAGGTTCTCCCGTGGAACGACTCTGATGAAAATATGCGCATTTTTTTATTAAAAAAGAACGAATTAAGCGTAATTAAGTTCTGCGTTATTCGCATGTATAATGAAGAACACGTAAAAGTTAGTCAATGTCAGCATGACCACCTAAATTAATTGCGAGTCGACCGTTACATGGGTTATACCTCGAAAGCCCGCAAATAAAATACGGCTATTTGAGGATATTTGATAGCTTTTTTAGTGAAACCTACTGTTCGTGGATAAATGTGCGCCGATTAAAACTTAAGTTTTTTATATATTCATGTTATAATTATCTTTTTATTTCATTTACTTCATCAAAAATCGATTTTAAATTAAAACATTTCAGAACATATATCACATACCTAACCTATACATAATATTGTAACATTAATTATATTCCTAGAGCTTTCGCAATCTATGTATAATGATTTTTTTAATAAATTAAATTGTTATGTATTTTTATAATAAATATGAATAAATTATTAAAACTTTTAATTACACACTTGGTTAGTTTCACAATTTATAAATTGTAAAACTAACCAAGTGTTTATTTAAAGTTTTTAACACAAACCTGTTTAATGCAGTTTAAATGAGATTGATTACATGAACCAAGAAGTTAGTAATCCCTGAGTGTTTAATGATTTATTCATATTTATTATTATAATATGAACTACCAATGTTTATATATTGGAAATATTAATCTTATATATTTATACCTTAAATAAAATACGAAATATATTAATATTTCATATATTTCAAAAGATTTTAAAGAACAATTTAAATATATTACTATTCAGCAAGTTGTGGGAATGCCTGGTGCTGCTGAAGAATAAAATGTGCGATGCCCGCATATACGCCAGTGTTTTACTCAGGGTATATCTCACTACATAAAAGAAAAACTATAGAAGATATTCCACAATATATTAAAGTTACGAAGTTAGGAAACTCTGCCAAACAACACCTGAAAAATATCCACTATACAGAACGCGGCATTGTATACACAGCAAACAGTTATTTATCATCTTTTATATATAGATATATATATATAGAAAATGGATTTCAATTATAATCAGATATTAGTTTGTTTCTATTTGAATTCCATCCGAGTAAATGGATATTAATTAATCGAGGGTTTAGTAGATTTATTTAATTTAAATTAACTGGTTCATAATATTAATTTTATTATATAAATAGTGAAATTGTATGTAATTATTAAATAATTAATTTCTGTAATGAAAAAAAAAACGTAATTGATAAATTACAATCTCTAATTGATGTAGATTAATTAATGAGTTAACTAATTAACTAAATACATGTTGATATATAAATTTAATTTAATATGACGAAAAAAAAAAAATAATGAATTCACATACTTTTGTCAATCGCAAATAAAACAATGTTTGGATTAGCACTAGACTAGCATGCAAGGGGTCCCTTGTTTGATTCAGGGACCTTTTATGACTTGTAATAATATGATCTATTAATTATCTAGACTTAGTAATTAGTACAAAACTCAATATTTTCTTAATTATTTTCTTTTTATTCAATGAAAAGTAGTGAGTTGCAGTAAAACATTATAATTAGATTTTTAAATCGAGACTTGAAAATATCTGTTTAATTGGCTAGACATGTAAGTGGAAATAATCATTGATAAAAAAAAGACAGCCTCCGGCAGGATTTAATCATACGAAATTAAACGCTGAAGGCTGTTTCTTTTTTTTATCAGCGATTATTTCCACTTTATTGCATCTACTAAACCACAGCCTTAAGGAATATCGATAATAAAACTTTTATAATGTAAGACAATAAAAATTTTACTGTTTAATTTATGTTTTTCAATTCGTAAACATTTAATCGATAGATTTAAAGTTTATATATAGAAACTGTGCAGAATTTGCATTAAAAATAATTGCAGACCATTTCATGTTTATGACCATTCCCGGCGTATTCACCATTTATGAAATTGGGTTCCGTCCTAGTTGCACACTTCGTCGCAAAATAGAATCGTCCGTAAAAAAAACACATAAAAGATAAAATCACTATGCACATAACGCAAACACCACTTTTATAAATAACTGAAAGTAAAAGTTCAAACTTTGTATGAATGAGTGAATTGCGCTTAAATATTTCAACAACCCCAATACAACCCGACCGCCATTAAGAATTTAAATAACAAATAACCGCATAATTTATACAGGTTAATACACCATTTGCGATTTCATTTTGGTTCTTTTTCCCTTCTGCACAAAACCCGGAAACATCCGCAGAATCATCATTTGCGCCTTTGGAAATTATAGCGCAAATTAACAAATAAACACTCGCGAGCGCAAGCAGGTAACGATTTGTAAATGATCTTCAACGGTTTTAAGGGTTTGGATGTGTGTATTTCGCCCGCTGTGAGTCTCGCTATTATCATTTAGGCTTGGAATAATGCTATAAACAATTTTTGTAAACATTAAAAGTAAATTATATGGCCATAACGGAAACGCAGAGTAGAAACTTTCGGAAATGCTATATAAAACTCGATGTAAACAGTTCGCGTGCTCCAAAGTTTGGTATAACTGAAATGAATTGCTCGATAATAACTATATCATGCTCGTTAACGTACACAGGCGCAATTTTTAAATATTGAAGCTATTTCATTTATTGTTATTGTATCAATTATTTGAAAAAGTTTAAATGTTTGACTTTGTGAAAGATTTCCAATTAATGAAATTAAATTCATTTTTATAAAAGAGTATATTTATATTGATGTTTATTTTGTGTGTTTTTAATTTGAAGATAATATCGAGGAAAATAACTTTATTAGAAAAAGAAATTATTTATTTGCGGAAAGGCAAGCGGTCATTGTATCCTTTGGAAACCGAATCCCAACAAATAAACGTTCGTGTTCAAAATTTGATCTTAAAGCAGAAGGTCAGAAATATTGGCCTGCGGACAAATCAAAACGTACAATAACAGGAATGAAAGCGTCGTCGGGTAGAAAAAGGTAGGAGACACACACACAGAGTCAGGGCTTAATAGAAATGTTATTTCCATAGTCGATCGGTTTTCGAGCTGTTTGTGGATTTTATGGGGTTCTTTGTCGGGCGATAACCGGCCCAAGGGGCGACGTGCTTGGCGAGTATAATAGACAAGTAGATAACGTCATCCTTAATTTGCTACCTCGTGGTGTCGGATAAAAACTGGGACTAATATTTTTTCTTTAAGATCTAATATGTATTGGACTGTATTTTCACGCTTGCTCCTCGGGCTGCTGCAATGCATACGGTATCGGTTAACCCTACGTGCCACTATTACCTCCAGGATATACAGGATATTCCCATACTCATCCCAGCGGTACGAATTCCTGCTGCGTGTTGGAATGGCGGAGGAGTGGAATGTTCGGACGGAAATTTCACTTTGCCTTATAAAAATTTAAATGCGTCGCGTTGGCTTCTTCTGTGGATAATTTCCAATTAGGCATGTGGTGTAAAATCTTGAAACGCAGACACTTTATAAATGGTTACCGTATTTACCCATCAAGTACGGTATCAGCTGAACAGAGCGTAGCTCTGCGGTTTGGTGTTTGCAGGCTCTAGAAGCATAACCCCCCATATTACGCTCGGCTGGCAATTAATTTAAGTGGTCATGCTGACATTGACTAACTTTTACGTGTTCTTCGTTATACACGCGAATTGTTCAAAATTTAGTTTTGTTCGTTTAATTTTTTTCCGTTTATCCGTGCTGTGCTAATTAAATTGTGGCGTCATCGATTGCGGACCGCTTGTGGTCAAAGCGGTTTGGCACCTGATTATAATCTGGATAATGTGAATCCAAATTCCGCTACACAAAAAAATCATTTCAATCCAATAATTACGAGCATAATGCGAACGAAAAAGCGAAATCTAATTAGCAATTATTCGTTCCAAATGAAGCCACATCCACTCATCCCATACGACATGGCTTCGTGCGGTGTATATGATGCACACCTACCATTATACATAATCAACGAAAACAGGGAAAGCTAAAAATACGAATTAGAATTGCCGAAAACGTATAACTGTCATATTCTATCTAGTCAGAGGCGGATTAACAATCACGCAAAGCAGGGCAACCCTCTGCGGGCTTCAGTTTGAGTAAAATATGTTTTCATAACTCCAAAATGAAACATCCGTAGTAACCAGCTTGTGAAAAAAACAAAAAAAAACGATAATAATATTTATGTTTCTTATTATTTTAGTGTAACTACATTAACACGATTTCTAACCCATCAAAAACTAAGAGAGAAATATTACAAACATACATTATTATTATAAAAGCATTGTTGTTTCACGCTTTTGGATTGCATTAGCGGAGTGCAGTTAAAAACAGCGGAATCATATATCTCCCGGGCATATTTACATAATTTCATACTTCACGATATTTCATCCTAGTAATAGAACGCGTGGTGTTATCGAAACTTTTATAAGTAACAAATCCTCTGCCAATATTTGTTATTATTACCTTGCGCTTTATTAATAAATTTATTGCTAGACACATCTATACAATCAACATTCGTAATAAATGAGCCGTGATTGCGGACTTTATAGCCGGATACTGTTGTTAAAAACAAACATAACCATAATCGAATAATACGCGGCTTCCCAGATAATACGGTTTATATTACCAGACACAGAACATAACCATTTTCACAGTTGTTACGTTACAATTTTCTGCTCGTTCGAATGAAATATCAATATCAATACGGGTGCTAAACTCGGTAATTAACGCGTCAACTTTCCGATTTCCGGTTTCTAGGTGCGCTCGTATTTTTACCCCCGTTTGTGTTTGTGTTTGTGTAAAAGGCTTCTCTATTCATTCCGCAGAACTAATGAAATTTCGTCATTTTCCCGCAATCAGATTATTTTCCTTTCGCGTCCAGCGGTCCGGCGTCAATTTTTGTCTCTCATGCTCGACAACGGCAGCATGTCACTCTCGAGGCCTGAATAATTAATATTCAAGGGGGATTTTCAGAATGGTATTAAAGAGTCCCTTCAGATTTTAGTATTATGCATACTGGGACTTTTGTTAATGTGCTCACTTGTCGTGCCTTATCTATGTAAATAATGTTACACATACTTCTTGTTGGATTTCAATTTTTGAGCACACACAGTACACACGGGATTTATTTGTTTGTTTTAAAGAAATTATTACAGCGATGTACACACTTTATGCATAATTGTAATTTTATTGCATTTATCTACAAAAATTATTCCTTCTCATATTAATCTTCTAGATAAACCGAATATAACAAAAAGAATTAATCTTAAATTTCTCATAAATGGAATATTATTTAGATGAGCTATAACTCATCATTTTTTGCATTCATTTTAAAATGATTGATGATACAAATTCTAAATATCATTCTTCGCCTGAAGAAGCCTCAAAATGGTGCGAATAAAGGACAAATTTATATTTTGAAAGAGTGTTTAATTTAAAAAAAATCCTTAAGATTTTAAGAAGTATGGACTTTCAAAAATTAACAGCCTCAACAATTAAATTAAAAAAAAGAATATTTTTCATATACAATTATCGTCATTATGAATTTATAAATAAGTATTTTTCTTAATTAATGAAAGAATTCCGTATAATATATATGAAGTTGTCAATGAAGATATTTATCTAAATGACCAAAATTAAACACTTTCTTCACATTTCGTTTCCCATTAGCAATTAAATGAATACTTAATGGTTTAAACCAACCTATATTCCGGGTCAGTGAGCAGGGGAATCGAATACCGGAACATTAAAATACGCACGTAATTAACAACCAATTTATCTATAACACCCTCCCAGCAGACGTACGTTATCGAATATTCGGGGAGGGAAAAATCGCGCCATACATTATTCGTTATATACCTACATAAAAGAAAAGTTGAAACATCTAAGGGTCGGCCGGGGGATAAAAGGGCAACGGCGATCGGATCATTTCAACACAATGCCCGCTATTTTCGATGTATGATTTGTTTTTGAATATTTTTTTTAAGCGGGATAGTGATAAATAGGTTTTTTTTAATAACACGGAGTATTTTATAGTGTATGTTTTGTAATCTATGCATGAAATGAGGACATGAAAGTTCGCCAATGCATAAAATTTCTATGAGGGAAAAAATCAACCATGGCGTAGTCGTTTGGAAATGATTTATACATTCGGAATCGATGTACTGATGCTAGTTCCGAGTTTTGTTGGCTTTGTAGGAAAAAAATAACTTCGTGGATTATGGATTTAAATATTGTACGCGCTTTTATTTTATCCTGATGACAGAAAAATTACAAAAAAAACGTTTTTTATTTCATTCTCATTAAATATTCGTTATGAAAATTTTGAATTCACGTAAAAAGTAATATATTGCACTAAAAATATAGGTTTTTTTTAATATTCGCTGCATTAAATTTGCTTCATTTGAATGTTTGTTAATTAAAACAAAAAATCAAAGCGAATGTTTAGAAATGCGCTTGTTTTATATGAATAGTAGAAAAAAATTATAAAAATAGAATCATTTATGTAAATAACGTAATTTTGTTGGTGTACCTGATTTCGAGGGTTTGCCGTGTAAAATAGGTCGATTCGGAAACGCGCGATTGCATGCAATTTTCATTTAGTGCCAATCGCGCAGTGGTTAACAATAAGTATCAGATATTATAGGGGAGTAAATGAAAAAGAGATTTAATATGATGTTTAATATAATGATATAAAGAGCGGGTGTGGGTCAGCAGAAATTGTTAACGGCGAGATTGACGGGGGTATAACGAAGACATTTTTGTAGGCCATGTTATTTGGTGTAATTTAACACTTTCAGCCGAGCTGTCAAGCAGGTGTCTCGAAGTCGTCTTTGAAATCCCGAAGCCGTTGCGGTTTAAATGGCAACAGAAGGCCCCAGCTTATTAAAAGCCACCCATAGACGTCGGCAACCAACAAATTGTGGCAGTGATATGAGTCTAGTAATCTCCCACTAATTGAAACGATACGAACAATATATTTAATTACAGGGGAAATGCAGGAAGTTAAATCGGTAAACATTTGTTTGCAGAATATTTGCAAGTAATCACGTCCCGTTTGCACGCGAGTAAGAAAATGATTAAATTAACAGAAATTCCGCAAACATGTATGAGCTGGAGATGGCGAAAGTTTCGTGGAATTTAGTTCTCAATTCACACGGAATTGCGTAAAGAATTTGTAATTCAACTAACCCTCGAGGAATAGGTCGACAAATGATTACACCGCCGTTTAATATTAATTCCATAATTAAAAAATACGTTTGGAAGAGCAAGTTTTTTTCGGGCGTTAATAATTCACTACAAATTCAGCTTAAGTAGAACTGCATAATTATACACTGTTTCACAAGTTTCGGAATTAGGTTTCGGCAAAAAAGTGGGCGAAGCATAAGGCGGCACCCCACACGGCAACGGCTAAATTATTATTAATCAGGCCTTAATTAAAAATTCAGTTTAATTAAAATTGCTTCCACCATCTCGCAGTAATTAGCAATGCACCTTTTTAAGTGTCCCAACTTAACCGGTTTTAGATTTACCCGTGTAACGCGAACGAGAACGTGAGCTGAATGCTGAGTACCCGAAGATATATAAAATTCAACATATTATAGAATTTATAAAATTAACAAGTAACGCGAAACTCTAGGATTAAAAGAAATATCACGAGGAAAAACAATTTCATTCAAATGTACAAGACTTTAATACTAATTGCACGTCGCGTCGTGTCCGTAACAGCCAACTTTTACATCAGCGGGGCTTTGCGGGTGTCACTCACGACAATTTTCTTTTAAAAATTTTTCACTGTCACTTGAATTCAATTAATACAATGAAATTATAGGTAACAACATAACCGCCCGGAACCGCAATAAATTGACGTTCTCCACATCCACATCAATTTATAGTTTTGTTTTTGTCTGCTAAAGAAGACAGGGGAATAAAGTTCCGCATGACATATCAAGAAATAACTGCCGCTCAAGCACCGCAATCTCAAAATGAGATTAATAAATCTACTTATACGGTACGCTAGCTGCTTGCTGTTCGCTATTTGCTGTTTGCTTCCTCCCTTTCACCCCGCACATTTTATACATGTCAAATCCATGTGCTCTGCTCAACTGCTCTATCAGATTGACCAAAACAACATTCCGGCCCCTATAATGCTGACAATTACGGCCGCGATGTGAAAAATTGCATCACTGCTAACGCTACATTAATTATTCACTACAATATTTCAACGATTACAAAATCCCACAATAAATACAGATGAATATAAGATTAACAACTACCATTTATTACTGCAATAAAAAAATACTATCTCATTCAGTCTAGACTATTTTTTCGAGTGAAGCTACATCCAAATAATATTACCGAGTGCCGAAAAAGTCAATTACAATATCAATAGTACTAATTAATTAGAAATGTCATGCCAAATAACTTCTCGGAGTAAGTTCCCTGCAAGTTTAGAAGTTACGCTCACAAATAATTCTCAGCTATAGATGCAACCGCAGAACATTTCGCAATATTGCACAATAAATTAACATATCGCTTTTCATTAAATTAAGACTGTAACGAATTTTGATGCTATATAGAGATGCGGTACACTCGACATAAAATAATAATATTAATATACCGAGCAACAAAATGTATTATGAAATATGTATAATACTCGCAATAAGTAAACATATGTCGCATATGTAAATATTTTATTATTATTATCCACAACTCACGACTCATCAACATTAAAACTAACAATTAAATTATTACCTCTGATATTTAAACATTGGTTGTGTATACTATATTAATACATGTGAATACATTAATAAAACAAAATGAAAACACATATTAAATTGAATAAATTAAAATAAAACAAAAATAATCATCTTTGTATGCAGTTGAAAAAAGGGATTGATCGAATTTTATTGCCAGAAATATTCCTCGTATAATTTCATTGTAAATTAAATTAAATAATCTTAAATTCTCGACCAGTTTGGGATTATTAGCTAATCCTCGAGATTCTAATTTATACATAATATTTTTATTCAGACAATCTATAATACTTTAAATGTACAATGAAATTAAACAATTTCTGGTAATGATCAATAGAATTCGATCAATCCGCTTTTCCCTTTCATTTCAATTTAAATAACTGCAATGTGTGAATCATCTTTGTTTCATTTTATTTACTTTAAATGTAGTTTAAATGTAGTATAATACTTTAAATTACTTTCACTTTTTTCCGCCTAATTATATTATTTTCCCCACTATAACTCTTCATGAATTCATTGCATCACTTCGCAACATTAATAACGGTTAAATTAGAAACTTACCCGACAATAACTTCTGACTAAGACAGTTAGATATCATTATACTTATTTCATGAGAAAGATATAAATACGAAAAACAAAAAAAAAACAGGATGACAGTGGTCTTTCATCGATAGCCAAATTAACAGATATAAATTATACATTTGAGTTTAAAATGTTTAGTATTTATTTTGTTTATGTTTCTGTATATATCTGTTAATAAAGATTATTGTTATTATTAAATTATTTTCAATATACATTTGTTTATAATATAAATTGATTTTTTCTGATTTATTTATTTTATAGCTTGTTTAATTTTAAGAGCAGTTACTTTTGTAATTTTAAGTTCCATTAAAACACAATTGAAATCTTAATTAATTACAGTTTGATATAAAAGTGAATGAGTTTTTAAAAGAGTGAAAATGAAACAAAACGGAAATTTTCAATCTAATGAAGAGTAAACACGATCGCTAAGTTAATTAATTTTAAATAGTCGCAGTGACCTGTTAATCAACTATCGGGGGCGAGTTCCGTACTTGTTTAGAAGTTGCATTTATCGTGTCTCGTAGAAAAAAGTAATTTATATAAACTTCGTGACAGAACGTAATCGGGAAAGTAGGTAGGGTTTTTAAAGTAAGTTTAGAAAAGGAGCCCAAGTTAGCCGGTGTCCCCGTGCGTAGGCCATAATATTCCCCGACAACCGTTTTTTTTTGCGCCGACAAATATATCGCCATTAACTAATTACCCGGATTAAAAGCTTTTATGCTTTTAAACCGACGCATTTGAATTTTTTTTAAAAACCGTCCGCGTAATATATGTGGGAAGATTTGTTATAGTATGTAATTGTAAACAGGGAAAGGGGGAAAATATAATGAAATATAACATTGCTTTATAAGATAAATAACGATTGGATATGTGGACTATTTGTTTAGTATATATGAAGAGGATGGACTGCAAATATGCGAGATTTATATAAAATAGTATATCATTGGTTTGTTAGACATTGATAATAATTCCATGAAACTCCTCGTGAATTCAATACGGTAGAAATGAAATAAATAAATTATAATAAATAGAGCGCGCACAAAAATTCAGCTCGTTCTCCAGGTAAACTTCAGGGAAATTCACAATGGCTATTCAAATGAAAATGAGGGAACAGGAGTAAGAAATTGTTGAAAATAGCATAGGGATTCACATTGCATTAAACTGCTACCTTTGTGTGTATGAATGATGCATTTCATATAAAACCTGTTATTGAAATATAATGAAGTGGAATTATAATTATATACCAATATTTTCGAAACCCTCTTTTATATCCATTTATAATATTAATAAAAAAATATGTATTCATTTTCCAATATACAACATTAATCCTTCGCGTCGAAACGTATTATTAACATTTTGCAAACATTGGAATTATATTTTATTTAATTAAACTTATTAAAACGTTTACATATGTAGACATGTGAAAGCGCTGTTTCAAAGTGTAATTAAAATTATTCCGGCTGCGATTAAAATATAAGTGCGTGATTTACAAATATTCCACGGAAATATATAAGCTCTATGAAAATTGTGAAACTTTTGGAATTCCCAACAATATTAGTTAATTTATTATATTACTAAAACATTAAAAAAAGGGTTAGAGTGAAGTGAATGTATATATTTTTTGTAACGTTTTACTAACGAGGGAATTGGAAAAGGACTTTGTGATACCCCGAGCCCTATAATTCTAAAAAAGAATTATACGGATAGTTTCACAAAGTGTACATTATTAACGAAGAAAAATGCATTCTCGTTTTCCTTAAGCTTGAGGAGGTCGTTAGAAGCTCGGGTGAACACGTTAAAGGATTAATATGATTTGATGTTTTTGCATGGAGAACGAGTATTAGTTGATTAGTGAAATTGATAGTCGAAAGGGGATTGTCGTCTTCGTCGCTTTATAAATGAACGGGGATCAAAAGAATCGTGTATCCAGTAGCGCGCGCGTCAATTAACAATATAAAGGTTAACAAATGTTCGAGGGCAACAAAGCTGGTTCTATTGTCCAGGCAATAATAAACCGTGGGTAATTAATAAATGTACGCCAATAATGGAGTGAGAGTGAGGGTTATAAGTTGGAGAGTTTTTAGCGGATCCGCCCTTTTCTCGAATTCTCGTACATTCGTATATTCCCCGAGCGAGTAGAATGGAATGGAATGGAATAGATGAGTAACTAATAAGTACTATCTGCAGGGGTAATTTGGCGATTTCGAATATAGCCCGGCTTATCTACCAATTTATCTTTATTATTAATATGTTCCATAATAATTGTATTGACTATAAAGTTTATATTCGTGCGACCCACGTAATGTGTAAAACCCTTTTTGGCGAACGCAAACAAAAAGGTTACGTCATAATTTCTAAATACCGACAACTTTCAGTTGCCATTCAATAAACTTTACTTACATTATAATATCACATACCAATTTATAATCCTAACGTAATGCGAATTCTTCGAGTTTCCAACTTTATTCCGCCCTGTCTGCCTCTTTACCATATTACATTACAAATATACACTAAACTTTGCACCGTGCACATTAATCACAAATATCATAAATTCCCATCCTTCTTCCTTCCCTTTCTTACATACGGAAATTTCGTTATTAATAACATCCTACTTTTAATATATACATATATATGAATGCGCGTTATTTTTCACCCTCGCTTCTTTTCGCGTTTTCTTATTTCTTTTATCTATACGCTCCTATCGCAAATCAAAACCGTATTTTTTCCCAGAATACTGTCGCAGCTCGTGTTGTGAATTTTAACCATCTCTGTTGCATCTGTTACTTTATACACCTGTTCGCTCCCCCTTCGCTGCCCTTTCCCTACGTCTGCATCCCTCCCCGTATGGCTTCCTTCGCGACGACCCCACTGATCGCATTACCTTTAACACGTGGACTTCTGCGATAATTTACGAGGATTTTGCCGCAAGGAGCGACATGTGAATTATATCTCTTCTTGCTCCTTTTACTTTGTGTCACGCCATACGTTTATAAAATCCCTTAACTACTATACGTTTAATACTTTCAACTACTAATATCATATTTAAGCATATATAAGTGAATAAACCTTTTGTTTAGGTTTATCCACTTTTTTGTATTTAAAATAGCTTTTCTGTGGCTTTAATTTCAAAATTAATAACGTGATTTATCGAAAATAAAATGGTGAGCCCCTTAAATAGATTTAAATTACAGTATTTGATCGTCCTGATCTACTATTTAGCACGTTGCTAATTTTAAAATTAAAGCCCCGAAATTTCAAATGCAAAAAAGTGGATAAACCTTCTTCACTGTTCCTCGGCGTGAATGGCCTTTACGTGGCCATGCATCGTAATTATTAAATTATTCCGTATAGTATTGGATTCTCGAGTCAGGACCTTCCTGTTTTATCGATAGGGTATTTTACAATGGAAAAGATTCCAGCAGTAAGATATAAAATATTCCAATAATTCTTGGATAATTGTCGGCTCATTAGTAAATATATTTTTATTATTCAAACGCTGTATTATTCATAAAAGTCGATTCTATGTCTTTAGTTATTAAAAACTAAAAAAAAAAAAAATAAGTACGTGTGTATATGATTATTCTGTGGGAAATTGTTGAAAATATCATAGGGATTCACATTGCATTAAACTGCTACATTCTCACATTTATGTGAGAAAATAATTTTTATTATTATTATTATTATATATACAAATCTTTATTGGCAGATTATTTTTAACAAAGTAATAATAATAAATAAATACAATAAATAACTAACATAAAAATAAATTCTTCTGCCAATTGGCTATCGACCGTTGGTCTTTCCGCCTGATTTTGTAGGCGTCTGTCCTTGTCAGTTGCTGTGTCAAAAAGGTTTTGACTACTGTGACATTTTAAAAAAGACAGTGGCTATAGAGTGTCTTATTCTTGTCATTGTCTACCTACTCGTCATGATCAATTTGTGACTAATTTGTGATTCTGGTAATGATGTGGATGTTTACATTTTAAATAATTATGAATATAACATAATTATTATAGTCCGTATTATTTGATGAAACGAAATTAAAAATAGCAGAAGTAGGAAAAATGTATTTTGGAGGAATATTAGGCTTACGGGGTATGCAAATGGGTTATTTCAGGATTTTTTTGCAAACTTTAGGGAAAGGTATTGGTGGTTTGTTTTTTTAATGGAAGAATATTTTTCCATTAAATCTTAAATAATTATCTACATAATTTAGTTTTCTCGTTATTTATTTAAAGTTACTTTTTGATGCATATTTTCTTGTACTTAAGTTTATACGGTACATTTCGATTTAATTCACTTTATAACTTGTAAGATAATAGTTATTATGAGAAATGTAAATTAACATTGAAAGTCACGAAACATAATCGCGATATTGATTGTACGTGTTAAATAATAAATAATATATATGTTTAAAAGTCACAACGAGCGAAATCAAAATCAATTTAATATTTCATGAGCACGCACTCCATCTTTTGTTTATTCGCATCTCATTAAATCGAAAATCGAGAATACTTAATAAAAGATGAGCCTCTTTAAGCACGCATTTAGGACCACTTAATTATTCCTAACATAATTGTCATCTTGTAAATTTAATATGATTTTTTTAAATAATAACCAATTATTCAGTCGGAAATTCATATTTTCGTAAGCTAGAAAAGGTTGTTGGTTCACTTTAATTGAAACAAAAAAAAAAATATCTTAAGAGGGGTTTGGGTGTTCGATTATCTATTCTGTGTTTCACCTATTCCGAAATAGAAATAAGTATGAAATATCATGTGAACATATAAAGGACATAAATAGAAAAGAGTATTTATTCACTTGGCCACAGTTATTTAATAAATTAAATAAAAATTATTTGAAAATAATTAATAAATTATTTCCACATTTAGCTATGTGTGTTTTACTTACGTTACGTAAGTAGATCTCGAAACACGTGTCTGCAGATGGTCTTATATTAAGTAAAATTCTTTTTTATAATTCTTTGTATTTGAATTATTATTTTTTTTAAATATAAATAAATGGGAGTTGTAAAAGTTGTACATTTTATAATCATGTTCTGCCGGTTTGGCAGATTGTTTTATTATTTTGTATAATTAATATATGCCATGTAAAGAAATAAAATTAATTGTGCGTTTATAAAATGCGACCATATGGTGTTGTAGATAAAAAAAGGTAATTAAAAATATAGGTATGTGTAAATTTTAGCGAAAAAACGAGCTGATTATTTCTAGAACATTAAATTGATAATACGATAGGGTGAATAATATATGTTTTATGTATAAAAATCCGGCGTAATGACAATTTTAAATAGCGTATCTACGCGTGCATGTAATATTTCCCCGGGTGGATTGCGATTCTGTTTTGATATGGAGAGTTTGAAATGGCCCACCCGCTGACAGCTGGTGTAAACACGATAATGCTGCTGAATTATTATTCGTACCGCTTCAAGTGTTTGCAACGTCACCATTATATTAATTTGATACTGCATTAGCCTAAACCTCTATTCCACCATTTCATTTCGGCATTCAGGCGTTTGCCCGTTACGAATGGAGAACCGCCTGCTCACAAACACCACGGATATACCTTCCACCCTTTCTCGTCATCAACAATCTTCACACGTAATAAGAATTAAGAATGCCGATTCCTGCAATAACGGTATCGGCGCAGAGCTGAATCCCGAATCCCGAATCCTCTAAAAGCAAAATAGATGATCACTTACATGCATGAAAACCCTCTTATCCCTTTGTGCCCTTTAACTCGGCGTTCGCGTTCGGTGCGTGGCGGTATCACTATCGAACTTCTCACAGTCCCTATTCCCTTTTCGCGAACCGGCGAAACGTTTCGAAGCCTCGCTGCCTTGTTGCCTCGGATCCGACGTGATTTTGCGTGCCAAAGATACAAATTTATCACAGCACTGCCTTTCTATGCCACTAAATCACCCTATAGGGCATCAAGACGACCATCGCGGAAAACTCATATTTATAAATTTCAGTTTACCATGACTCGGGTTGCCGTTTGCTAAGTTTTATAACAATCTTATTCAGATATATTTCTCCCCTCGAGTTTACAAATTGTTACATTTAAAGAACATTTATCACTTCCATGGATACGACTTTTATAGTTTTATGTAATAAAGGTAAATCTATGAAGCGTGTTGGCAAAAATTCATTTTCACGACTCCAGCTTCACACAGAAACTAATCAAAACCACACAAACCGCCTTCATTAATTAACATTTCTCCCTAAAGGGTTTGCACAAAACTAGTTGTAGACAAAAAGTTTCCCGCATAGGAAAATTAAAAAAAATCTTGATGAACGATAATAATTTCCCAAATGGATAACGTTAAAAAATAAAAATCACAAACAGAAAAAAAATTACAGTAATTATTATTTATTTATTTCAACGGCGTGCCATTTACATGAATAATACAATATACAACACAAAAATACATAATAGATTATTAATTAAGTTTCATAATTAAATAAAAAATGCTTATAATTTTTCAAAATTATTCACTTGGTCACAGTTATTTAAATAAATTAAATAAAAAGAATTTAAAAATAATTAATCCCCTTAGCTACTGTGACATTATGACTTATGTTACATAAGTACTTTAATAAATGTCTAATAATGGATATTTGCTGTTGCATAACAATAACATATTGTATAATGCAACAATTTTAGATTCGAGAATATTTAATGCAAAAAACAAAAAAAATATGGCTATCTGCAGACTTCATCAGTACAACTGTGCTGTAAATAAATAAATAATAAATAATTTATTAATTATTCTCAAATTCATTTTATTTAATTTATTGAAATAACTATGACTAAGTGAATAATTCCTTTAGCTTTTAATTTACTTCACAGGTTTTATTATTATAGACTAAATGTACATTTCGGATATTAAGTATCAGTTATCAATAGTACCAATTGTACAGTACAGTTATACAAATGTTACAATGTAAACTCATGTGTTTGTTAGTAAAGATATTGTATATATAATAAAACTATTTCTTCTAAATGAATCATTTAAATGTACC
This sequence comes from Philonthus spinipes, assembly GCA_963082785.1. Lineage (NCBI taxonomy): Eukaryota > Metazoa > Arthropoda > Insecta > Coleoptera > Staphylinidae > Philonthus > Philonthus spinipes. The sequence goes on from OY720301.1 coordinate 6,052,835, forward strand.
TTTTTATATCGTGAATAATATAAATGTATATTTCAGAAACAGTTTTTTTTGAGTTATGACACTTCTGAAGCGAGGGTGTGATATGATTTACGTTTTCATTACAGACAAAATAAATCGTCCAATTCATTATTACTCACACCGTCGAGAAATTAATAATAATAATTAAGCGTTAGTATTTAATTACTGTTTCTCTGTCAGAACCAGCTGGGAAGCGCGGTTACAATATTTTTTCATCTCATCACCAAGCACAATCTGAGTAAGCAAATTAATTTCAGATCTCAGTCTGGAGTACAAAATCTTACATGAAAGCATATTGTGAAATAAGAAGGTGTTGTTGTATAGATTTAATAACGAATTATGGTTCATGTTTTTACTTTTTTAATTAAAAAAACTTAAATAAAAATTATTTGAAAATAATTAATAAATTATTTCCACATTAAGCTCTGTAACATTTTTTAAGTTTTTATTTAATTTATTAAATAACTGTAACCAAGTGAATGAATATATCTATTTCTATTTAAAAAAAATATATATTTATAAAAGTTAATACATAATTTCTCACTCATATTTCGAACTATTAATAAATAAAAATAAAATATTTTTTTAATTAATTTTAATCAATTTAATTAACAACTTTGCAATTATATAAGGCACAGCTGTACTGATGAGGGATGAAATCCCGAAATACGTGTCTGCAGATAGCCTTATATTAGGTAACTTTTATTTTATTTGTTTTATTTTGCATTAAATATTTTCGATTCAAAAATTGTTGCATTATACAATATGTTATTGTTATGCAACAGAAAATGTCTATTATTGGATATTTGTTATAAGTCTAATTGTCACAGTAGCTTAATAGGAAATAATTTATTAATTATTTTCAAAATCTTTTTATTTAACCTTTTTTTTTTATTATTCAAAATATGTTGATAACTGCGAAAGTTATTCAGAAATAATATTTTTAAGGTTTTAAATTAAAAATACGTTTAATGTGTTTTCTATTTACTCGATTAGTAAATAGAAGCGAAACTAACATAATATTGTCCGGTAGAAACATCATTACAAGTAAAAGCGTGTAAAATAAATAGGTAATGTGGCTGCATATATAAATATAAACACTAATGTATTTTCAAGGCAAAGTCTGAAAATTACATTAAAACAACACGCATAAAACAGCAGTCATCCACATATAAATTATTCACAATTCACGAGGTACTTTATTCAAAAATGTTTAAATAATAGCCGCACACAATGTATTCCGTATTTCACGGTTCAGCATGAAAAAATGTTACATTTGATAGCCGCGTATTATATAAAAGGGATGACATACGACCTCGTATTTGTAAGATTTCACCGGATATAAGAACGCATATTTTCAAATTGGGTGTAATTTGTCGGGTCGTGGATAAGTTTTGGGAGAACGAGCGGTAGCGGGGTGGTCGCCATTAAATAAATTTCTAATTAACTGTGTTTGTTGGTCACAATTTACGATCTAAAATCGATTTATAATATTTGGTATAATAATTTACAGAATTCAATGAATATATTGCCCTCAGTACCTTGGTCCGCATTTGGGCAATAATTCCCTCGATTAGCATTTAACCTCCCGTTACGGATTCCCACCGACAATTTTGCTTCTGGCTTTCCACTTTGTAATTCTGTACTCTGCAAGTGCATAGAATTTACTCCAATTTACCCGAACCTTTATATCCAATACGAATTCGCAAAAATACAGTCTTTGTTTTGTTCATTTTAATACAGTACTTTTAAATAATAGACCTATTTATATTAAAGAACTTGATTAGTTAGTATAAATTTCATATTAATTTAATTCTGAATTTATATGAAAAATAATATTTGGGGGCGGAAAAGAGCCAATGTACTGAACTGTATTGATTATTAATTTAATTCTGATATATATGAATATAATATCAGAATTAAATTTATACTAAATAATTAAGTCCTTTAATCTAAATCGTCCTATTATTTAAAAGTACTGTAATTGATAATTAACACTTTCTGCCTATGTATGTATTTATATATTCAAACATTTTTATTCAGTAAATTATAAAAGCATTAATATATAATAGATTTATATGTTAGTCTGTCTGGGCTATCGAGCGGAGGTGTTTGAATATTCGCATATATTTTCATATAAATTACTGGTTATAAAACTTGGTATATGTTTCACTGATGTTTATTTTATTTTCCAATTAGTTTCAACTGTATGTCATTATCAAGAAAGTATTTTAAACAATAGCTTATATTTCAATATGTTTCATCACGTATGAAATTAAATGAAGGTATATATTTTTTTACGAATAAGATATTGATGTATAAAAAGTCCATATATTACGTGAAAAAAAAAACGAAGATTTATTATCTTCATATAGCAAAAAACGTTGTTTACATAGTATAATAAAATAAAATACGGCATTATGTATACCTTTGCATTTATGTCCAATTTAAAAACATTTCATATTTACGTACATTGTATATTACGGAGCACGGGCTACTTAAGAATACCGCCACCGTCGCGAATTTAAATAAGGTTGTTACAAAGTCCATGTTTCTTTTATTCACTTGATTCGTAATGTGTTTAGGAGTTGAGAATTAAAGAGAAAAATTAAAATTATGACGTGTTGAACGGCGAGGGCGCTTTCTTTGCGGCACACATTGAGTATAATTCTGGAATAAAACACGTAAACTTTGTTACAGCATTAAGTTCAGAAATTATGGCAAAGTTTTCCAGTTTGTTTGTTATTTTTGTTGTTTATTTTTGATGTGATTCCGAAATTCCGCTAAGTACATTCGACCGAGTAAATGCTTTTTTAATTATGTTTACTGTACAATTAAAAAGATTTATTTATCATATACACATAAAATAATTAACGCCTCTTATGTATTCTTAATAATCTGATAACTTCATTATAAGCACAGAAACATCTCTTCGATTGTCATTTAAAATATTAATTGTCATTAGCAAATATTGTATTTAGAATAATAGAAAAAGAATTAGAAAATAATTAATTAATAAATTATTTCTTTTTATTTAATTGTATGTAGAACATTATAAATAAATTAATAAATAGCATTAGTCTGATGAAGCCATAGTGTGGTAGAACAATTGTATTGTCAACTACCAAACGATCAATACTAAAATACTAAATTTAAGTTGTGGTATGTACAGCGTAATTTATTCAAAATATAGTTTTAATCTGTTATTTTTTTCTCCTAAATGATTTTCAAATAGTGACATTTTTTAAAAAAATGTTTCAAATAGAAGTTTCTTGAATATAAACAAGCTCTCATTAAAATATATTTTAACAAATAGAAAAGAGTATTCATTCACTTATTTTAAATTCACAAATTTATTGAGATACGAAACACTGTATATTTTTATATTTTTAATTCTAAGAAAACTTTATAATAATATATTTTTAAATAAATTTTGAAGTTATAGAATAATTAAATAATTAAATTAATTACTTTTCGAACCCAAATTTCGCAAGAATGTGTTGTGAGTAGCATTAGGATCAAATTAATGTTTTTTTCTAAAACTGAACAGCATATCGGTTATGGCGGCTATATTAACCAGTTCATATTTTCAAAAATATCAACTGGATATATATTTAATATTTATAACTATTAATTATGTTCTTTATAACTATAAATCGTGTAATTTTAATAATTAGGTTTGGATGGAAGAACAGTGAGCGTAAGCTTAACTGAATCCCACCTAATGATTCACTTGTTTTGTTGTGTATTTCCTCCTTATAATAATATGTATTAAATTTGTAATGAAAACTTGTGAATAAAGATTATTATTATTATAAAATATTAAATGAATATATATTTTAATTTAAATATACAGGTTAATATAGATGCCGTAACCGCCATGCTGTTCATTTAAAAAAAAACATTTGAATTTGAATATACAGGTTAATATAGCCGCTGTAACCGTCATACTTTTCATTTACTTTCACGCATATTTTTTTGTATTTAATGTACAAGAATAAAGGAAGCGATAATTCCAAATCGATTTATTTCATCGCTCTTAGTTTTTTTATAATTAAATTCCAAAACTGAACCACTTTCCACGCTTTCCACAGCGAGCGCCCCTTTAATAAAAATTGTGATTAATTAAATTGAATGTATTTCAACAATAAAATAACTGTGAAAGAGAAGAGCGAAAAGGATGACCATATTCTCCATCATCTTTAATAATCTCATTAAAAGGATACCCACGAGATAAGACAGCTCGGACCAATCAGATTGGCCGGTGATGACTCATGCGAACAGGAGGTTTTATTTATCAGTTTATCAGATCAACAAAACAGGCGAAAGAAAATATTCATATATATATATTATTACTGTTAATTTCTAAATTTATTTTGATACAATTCATACAGTTCGTTAGTTCCACGAAGAGAACGGCATTAATTGGGTAAGTGTTACAATAATATTTAATTCTCGGGCGTGAAGGTGCGTCTTTAATTAATTTAATTAACAGCTTTGCAATTATATAAGGCACGGCTGTATTATTGATGAGGGATGAAATCGCGAAACATATGTCTGCAGATAGCCTTATATTACAAAATTTTTTGTTTTATTTTTTGCATTAAATATTTTCGATTCAAAAATTGTTGCATTATACAATTTGATATTGTTATGCAATATCAAATGTCCATTATTAAATATTTCAATTTCAATTTCACTTTATTAACAGAATCTCCATTTCCAAATTATATATATAATTACGTATTAAAAATTTACAAGAAAAGTGTGACATTACAAAATATTTGTATAAAAAAGGTCAATTATCGAATCACAAATTACGACAAAATACATAATGAAAATAATACGTATCAAAATAATTAATTTAATTTTATTTATTTTTAAATAAATAATTTTAAATAAATAATTTATTTATTATAATTCAATCACAAACAGTTTATAGAGGAACAATATGTAACCCGCTTATTCTTATCTTCATTTGTTTAAAGTACAAGTCAAACTGTAACAGCAGCTAAAGAGGGCATAATTTATTAATTGATTATTTTCAAATTCTTTTTATTTAATATTTAATTTGTTCATATTTCAAATTAGGTGAAAATTTATTAAAAATTAAATTCTTGTTGATTGATTTTAAAGTACATTCTGGTCATAATATTTCTTTAATTGTAGTAATCGTTCTCTCTTCGTTGGTCAGTATAGCCTCGACCTTATCCTCAAAGAGCGTATCGTTTTGTAGACAAGGCTTTAACAATATTCGAAATATAAACCAGAACTGTAATGCTATTAATAGTTGTTTTTATAATAAGCATAAATATAGTGCGAATATATCCAATGGATTTATTAATTATTTATAAAAAAATCAACATACATAAACGATTTTTCCCCATTAAATATTAAAATCCTACCGAAATATAAATATCCAGAACCCACCCTTCGTCAATACATCTCTTTTCACATCAATCACGACAACTGACGAACAAAATAATAAATGACTTCAGTAACAAACAAAAACACACTTATATTATTTCCTTCATTTTTATTTTTGAGCGTCGAATGAGCATATGTGATGGGATGTGCGCATTCAAGCTAAATACTAACTAGTGCATAGCATCCGACATGTACATTTAGTAATCATATGTTCGACAGCGGAATTGGGCGCCATCTGTTGCCAATTTGCTAGCGGTATCGTCAGTGGGTTATCCTGGCGTACTCGGATAATTTCAATTATTCGTGGCGTTATTAAATTTATTTCAGTTTAATGTTTAAGGATAAACGCGAAGATAGGGGTGTGATTGTATCGTATGTATTTAATAAAAAAAACATGCTACTTATACTTTGTTATACATAGTAATTCATAGCTATTATCAGGGCTATTCTGTATGGATAAAGTTCAACATGACATGATCGCTTTCGTCAAGTGGATTTTCTATAAATTATAATAAATCTAAATCTGCTTCGGCTGTGATTATGAACATAACAACGTTAAAATTTACGTTTACTCTTACAGAATAGCCTCGTATACATTGTAAGTTCATTTAGGTTGGAATTTAAGAGAATAATACCACTACAAAATAATCAATTGATAATCTTAGATAAAATCAATTGTTCGCGAATCACAAATTCTTACATTTCTTACATTGCCATTGTGTAATTCAACGACTGGTGTTTTTTCAAGTACTTACAATATGTAAGTCAAAGTCGTGGTGGCCAAAGATAAAAATAATTATTTAATTAATTGATTAAAAAAAATGATGTATAAGAAACACTTGTACACTTTTCTTCACTTTTTTTAAAATTTAATACCAGATCTGCATTTCGGTCATATACGATGTGATTATTTGCAATGTTTTTCGATGTGATCACATCGTGATCGAAATGATGTACATTGTATTAAAAAAAAAGTGAAGAAGTTTTTTATACTTCAGTCAACTTTCACACAACTCATAATTATATAATGTAGATATTTGTATTTTCTGTGTACTTACTTCCTAAGTCTTAAATTGCAGAGTAATTAGAAAGAGAATTGATTAATTGTTTTTAAATTCCTTGATTTATTTGTATTTTTAATATTCAAACATTGGTAGTTCATATTATAATAATAAATTTGAATAAATTATTAAAAATCTAATAATAAAATAATTAAAAACATATATTGTATACTCATTTATCGTGCATCAGCAAAGGCCCAGTTTGTAATTTAATGTTCAGTAGATTTTATTTATATTGTTTTTTTTTTAATTAATTGTTTCTAAAACAAATTAATGTTTTATGTATTTAAATGTTAGTGTTTAAAATATGTTTAAATGCTATTTCGTAAAATTATAACATATGTATTTTAAATAATATTTATATATATATTTATTCAGACTATACAGTTAATTCCGACAATATATCAATATAAATAATTACAATACAAGTTGGTGTTTGTATGGGCTATCGATCAGAGGTCTTTCTGTCCAATAATATTTAATTTTGTAAATTTATACGAACAAAGATGTTATATGTTTAAATTGATTAAACATAAAACAATATTATACGTTCCCCTTTAAATATAAAAAAAGGTGTAATAAGAGTTTTTTATAGCGGGTTATCTTTATAAGAGATTTAGAGAAAAATTATTTGCCACCGTGCATAAAAAGCATCGTCACTTCTATTGATTTAAAATTAAATACTTTAATGGAGCTACCTGTTTTTATCCAATAAAACCTTATCAAATGCGCGCTCGTTACACTAAATGCACTTACTGCGATATTAAAATCGATACATACCTCACTTACAGTTGAATCTGATTAGAACGGCCACTGCTACTGTGTCTAATTTTAAAATTGCCTCTCGCTAATTTTCTTATATTTAGATTAAGATTTTATCCGAGCGTGTCATAGTGTGCATAATTTTTATAAATTACCAGATTTCTAGTGCTAATAACAATAATCGATTTGCGAGTGTGGTGCTGGCCCCGATTAACGTCGCCGGGAAATGTGTTTGATTAATGTTATTATGCATGATATCCGCAGTTCAAATGAATCTTACTTAGTGTGAACTTTAAGAAATTATAATGGATACATGCTTAAGCTTAAGCGGTTAAAACGCAACGCATAATGACTATGAATAATCAGTGTGTAGTCGAAATATTTAATACGCATTTTAAATAAACTATGAAGTTCGACTCAACTGGCTTTATTACGGATATTACACCAAGATCATACATGATTGAGTTTGTTGCAAGTTAAATTACTTATTGAAAACTTTCTTTGTTGGGTCGACATTACATTACGGAATGGATATTTAAATATTAAATTTTAACATTGTTTCAAAATAATCGATTTATTTAATAAATACATTTTCTATTTACATCAAAGAAAAATTAATTTAGTTGTAAATAAATTCTATTTACTATCAACTTTTGAGACTCAATACACCAATTCGATTTAGGATTTTATTTATTTGTTTTTTGTAATTGAAATGTATATTCTAAAATCGAGAAATAAACTGAAATGTGTTTAATTTTATTTTATTTCAACGCTTTAAAACGTTTATTTGGTTTTATCAATTTAAGTTTTTATTTGAAGTGAAATATCAAATTGGGTATGACTTCTGATGATACGGGTTTTACATTTTGATGGGATCGTGGTATTTCTAGGGATACATAGTTCACAGGGGATGCGAGAATTCGTGGGGATTTCTGGATATTATTTGGTATGTAGTAACATCTTAGATTATTTATTTGAAACAATTCAAAAGCGTATTATAATTCATTTATTTCTTGCACACTACATCTTTATTCAGACACATTTGTAACATTTATTTATACAATACATTCTAATGCTCGTATGCTAGTAGTTGTAGTAAATATCTTTCTTCTTTCTTAATCTTATCCTCTTTTACCCGTATTGGATGTCGAGGTTTGTAAATATCTTCACTACTATTAATTACATATGTGACGTTTATTTTTAAGTACAAATATATTAATTATAATTATAAAAAAAAATAGTAAACGGCTATCGGCCAGTAGCCTTTCTGCCAACGTCTGTTAGTCATATACATAAACATCTTTATAAAATGTATTTAACAATAAATATAGCTATACTTTGAAATCTATTACACATTTATGTTTAGTAACTGGCTACCGATCTTTCTGGCTATCTTTTAGTTATTTAACGAGAGTAATAAAATCAATAAAAGTACAGGCAGAAAGACTGATTGTCGATAGGTGTTTACTAAATACGACATACGATGGATTATAAGATATTTTTGTTAATTTACTTTTTATAAAATTGTCTACAAAAATAAAGATATATATATAATACAAGTATTATTAAAATTACAATTAATAAAATAATATAATTGGAAAGTTAGCACATTTATATTTTTTTCCTTCAATCGTCAACAATTTGGGTCTTCGAAACAACGATTCTCGATTAAGGTAGACGGTTTAGGTTGGAATTTAAGATAATACCACTACAAAGTAATCAATTGATAATGAATTATTCAATTATTTGCGAATAAAAAATTCTTAAATTGTGCAATCATTTGAGTGAGAATCGTCGAAAACTCGTCCTGTTTATAACCAGGAAATGAAATTAATTAAATAAAATTCGTTTGTATTTTATTACTAGGAGATTGAACAAGAACTATATTTAATTAATTAAATAAAGAGTTTCTACAATCAGTTAATAGAAAATTATAAAATTACACGATTGAAGTAAATTATTAATTAAAAAATTGTTTGTATAGAATTATGAGATTAGTTAATATTATATAAGAGAAAAAGAATATTTTTAGAACTGGATCAATTGATAATATTTTGCTTTACGTCATATAAAAAGTTTTGTAAGACTCGAGGGAAAATATTATGGATTGATTTGTTATGAAAGGAGAACAAAGAAAAACGTGTTTTCGTTAAATGGCATTGGAAGAAATCTTCGCGTAGGTAATTATATTCAGGTATAAAAATATACGTAAGGGTTGTAAAAATAAACTGCAGAAAAAGATTAAAATTGGAAGAAGAGAAAATGTTGGTTGTAAAGCACAAGCAGAGCGCAGCACTCACCGTAACTCCTTTTTATTTTTCCATTATAGCCCATTAATCGGGCACATAACATAGCACATAGCATATAACACATATGAGCGGCGCTCTATCGATTATATGAAATTGTTTGTACGTTCAAGTCCGCTATAATGTATGTATATATGTATGTATGTGTGGGTGTGCGTCGAGTGGAATGCTGTTTCAGAATCTGAATTGGCAATTTGCGGATTGAAAAATAAAATAACATTTTAATTGAATTCACTTATCAATTCACACCTGAATTGAGCGGGAATAAATGGTGTCCCACCGAACCAAAACTATCGACTTATTCCCGTGTCTCATTAAAAACGCGTTCTGAATTTAAAGCGTCCCGAGTGTCCACGGCGGTTCTTTATCCCGTTTAAACGTTTAAGGGGAACAGGGAATGGCTGACGATCTTTAAAGTGCCCCGCGGGACACCCGGAAGAACATTACCCATTAACTAACACGCGCTAGACTAGATTTTCTAATTTTTATTTGGTAATTTATTTTTTCCCCCGGCGTACGCCCTCTGCACTTTATCGCTGCGCTCGATCGAATTTTCTATTTATGTCGGGAGCAGCGTGTACGGTTTTCATAATAATGAAAATTGTGTTTTAGGAATGATGGTCCCGAGAATGTGTATATTGAATACAAAAATTTAATAAATGATATATATTTCTTGTTTTTTTAAGCCCATTGCAAAACCCCGGGTCAGTCCCGGATTAGCGATGCGCGGAGCTTTGTAATGATGCAAAGCGGAGATATACAAAGCCTTTATTACATAGGTGAGTTTTTTGCACATACTTTCAGTCCGCAGGAAATTTCAGAAAAAAAAATCAGCCTTCTTTATAGTTTTTATTCGAATAACGAAAAAAAGCGTTTTAGCCCGGCGCATCCACCAATAATACATTAGTTTTTAAGAACGTACTTTTTTGTTTATCAAAATAAACATGATTTATTTTAGTCATTATTTATTAATTCACTTCACATTAATGTAACAATAAAAGGGAATATTCAAAATTATTTTTAAAGGCAAAGCTGTTTTATAATTTTACTTATTAATTAATTAAAATATTAATCATAATAAAAGTTCAATTATACAAACAAAATAAAAAATGTTTGACGGAAAGACCTTTGCGCATTAGCAATTTCATGTATTATATGTGAACATAACTCTACAAATATATTGTTAATAATTATCCAAACTATATATAAATGTTACATGAATAAAGATTAATTCAGAATAATTTAATTAAAATTAAAATACTTGGTTTGTTTCACTTATTTAAATAAGTGAAACAAACCAAGTGAGAAATTAATTAAGCATGAATAAAGATAAAATGTTTTAATATTGTGAATATTTCAGTAAACGAAATTCGATTATTTTTAAATTTAGTATTGCGCCAGAAGGGCCTTAGCTAGGTCGAAAAAAAAATGGAGTCAGCAATAGAAAAATGTATTTATACTTGAACAGTGTGTAACAAACAAGAAGCATCAGTTTTCAATAACTTTAATTTAATAATAAAATTCCAATTTATTGACGTATATTTACCAGAGTTTTAAATCTCTTTCAAATACACGTCAATAGATTACCAAAGTTAAAACTTTAATCTTAAACACACATTTTAATTCACATCTTTAGAGATCGTGTGCAGCATGTAGTGTTTGTTTGATCGTGATTGCAAGCGCGCCCTGTGGCTTATGATTACGTAATGCTGAAATAGGACAGTGAAAGGGTTTTCCTTGACGAGAGTTAATGCCGCGTATGGTATTTTCTCATTTGAAACCCCCCCGTATATATATGGGATGTCGACTAATGCGCGATTGATGGACGCGTACACATGCAATTAGGAAGCGCCATTTTATATTTGACCTATTATGCACGACTGGTGCGCACACAGAATTTAGATGTAAATGCGTGTTCGGAAAGCCTGATTTGGAAATTTGTTTTGTTGTTAAATATGTGTATAGTTCATTTACGCTTGATTTGATCCCTAATACTTATCCTATTGTTTACACATCATTCACAAAATTACATTAATATGAATTTATTCCTAATATTCCCATTTATTAACATTATATATTATATGTTGAAATGAAAATTAATATGGATCACTATTATACATAAATACAAAGAGACAAATATATAACATAATTTATTATTATAATATAATAGGTGGCTAGAAATCGTATGATATTCTTCAGGTAGCACGAATTGTTGATTCATTTTGAGTAAATAATAAAAATAAAAATAATATTGCAAAATTCTTCTTAACGTCTCATAAGACTGCTAGTTTACATTTCAGAAGCCTTATGTGTGATGTTAATAAGAAATTTGCAATATATTTTTTTATTCTAATTATTTACCAAAAATTAATCATCTAATCGCACTACCTGGAGAATATAATACATTTTCTAACCACCTTGTATATTCTAATAATAAAAAAATGTTATAAATATGTCTATAAATATTTTTGATATAATCAATAGAACTTACAATCAAATATATATTTAATTTAAAAAATATTTAAACAAATAAATAACTTTATTTGTATAACACAGTGTGTTAACATGTATAATGAAGTGGAGTCCTCAACCATCAAGAACTAACTAAACATCTTTATTCAAATGTGTATATGTATGTACAATAATATACAAAAATTAGAATTATATTCTGTAGATGATGAATCGACTATCGACCGGAGGTTTTTCAGCCACCATCAAGAATTTAATTATATATTTGCAAAATAAAATAAGTGATAGATAAATTGAAAAAAATCAGCAGTTTTATAACTTTGTCATAAATATTGATTTCAGATTTATTTTTATTAAAAATGCTTCTCATTTCTAGATTTACGATTATTATTCAACATCTATTTGGTCCACCGTTGCCAAATTTACAATTCTTTAAATTGGCTCATATGGAATTATAAGCAACAAAATCATTACATTTTTGATTAGAAATTAATCAATGAACCACTCTCTGACAATTGTCACACCTTTTCTGGCTACCTTGTATAAAAAGTAGATACTTCAGCATTTAATAAACGCGTTTTATTTACTTTTAATCTCGATGTAAAAAATGTATTAAATTTCATATTATTTAACTTCCCCTTCAGATACTTCTATAATCTCGACAAAATTAATTTCACTATTCACCACACTTAATACAGTAATCTTAGTACATCTTTAGAAAACCATTATGCTGTATCTATTTAACATGAAAGCCGATTAGATTTCAGGCACTTAGCTTAAAGACGTTATAATTGCAAACAAAAAAGCCCGTTTGTGTTTGTTCGAATAAATCAGAACCGTACAATTCCTTATTATGTCCGTAATTCCACGTTACCAAAAGTGATTACACTAATTTGGTGATTAGTGTTCATGTTTGGACACGCACACGCGGCACTATACAACATCCAACTTGTCGATTAAGAGTGCTTTCATATTGGTACACCTAGCCGCTGCACGCGTGTGCTTAAAATGCTCCAATGTTACAATTGCATAACCGCAGCGGTTATATTTTAATTACGTGTCAAATTCCGGTGATTTATTCCGTGGCTGTTAGGTGTTTGAGATTCAATAATGGCTCACTTACATTTGTGCAAATTAAACAGTATGCATATATACGTGTTTAATAAGCCTAGTTATTATATGTTTGATGTAGAATTATTAATACTTGTTTGCACTGATTTTACCTTAGAGGTCTTTTTAAAGAGTGTTTTCATATCAAAACTTTTAATATGAAAAATTAAAGAAATGATAGTAACGATTAGATTGCAACGCTCATATTAGATATCCTTTTTGTTAAGGTCTTCTTATTTGAGGGGGGGGGGATCTAAATATAGGTGTATATAAAAAAAATATTTATTATTTAATTTATTATATTAAAGAGGAAGTTTTACATAAATTATCAGTGGGTTAAATAACGAGCACTGCACTAATTGCTGCCTGACAGCATATTATTAATAACGTGATAGTTTAAGTCTTGGATGCGTTGCGTCAGTTATGGAAATAATTAATTAACTAATTAATAAGATTCTTGTGGAACTAATTGCTTAATATCACAAGAACATTTCATACTCTTGTGTTGTGTATTTCTTAACAAAATGTTTTCCCGTTTCCTCTCGCATATATATTGGATTTGTACAGTGATTGATGAAGTCTTTCAATTGGAAATAAATTAATACTACGTGCTTTTTTCTCCTCTTTTCATAAGAGCGACGTAATGTTTGTAACGAAACATAATCTTCACAGTGATGTTTCGTAGGCTTATACAAAGCTGCGTCATTGTAATATTTGCGAGGAAGGATTTTTGTGTGGAACAAACGGAATTAATAATTTGCGCTGAAAGTATTAATCGGCAGCTTTGAGTGTGTTAATATGGACAGCACGGTTTCTCATGCTGATGCTCATCCTCATCCTCATCCTGATCCGTATGCCGCATCCTTCGTCCCTCTGACATTAAATTGTCCGTAGTTAGTTGCGGTGGAACAACAATGAGTATAATGCCGAAATTGTCCGAGCACATCATATATGAGTCCGTCCAGTTAATAACAGGAATAACAACAAACCGTGCATTAGTATGGATTATGTTCGGCCTCGAGGTTACGAATCCATTACCGATTTGAAAGATCTCCCGAGACCGCCGATATAGATTGAATTTCATCGATCAGAACTCGCAAACATTTCGTAATTATGCATTAAAAAGTAAACTGTTGCAAACCAAACAGCAAAGAACAAAGGGGGAAGTGCCCGAAATGTAATAATTTTCCAATAAAATAATAGATCGTTGTAGTTACATGGAAGTTTGATATAGTATGGAGCACATCACGTAGCTGTGCTTCCTTTGAAGAACTGGGCCAAACTCGAAGATGCATGTAAGAGTGTGTTCGAATGTAGATAACATTCGCGGATCGCTATTATCGAGGTATATAAATTTCACGTTGAATTTAAGTTTTCTGATACGGTTAATACAATTTATCAACCATCGTTAACACTGCGTACATACACACAACATCGAGTTTTTAGGGGAACCCTCAAGTTGGGGGAAAAAAGATCCCCAAGGACAACGAAGATAATTATCTGGAGGAGGGCAAAAAGTGGACTACTTCTACATGCCTGGATAATTAAAATTGGTGCGCAGAGAATGAAGCCATCCGCATTTACATCTACATCTACGTCTAAGTCTATTACTTCCCCTTGCGCATTCAATATTTCCTCCTTTGGCATAAACATGCGGGATGTATCGCAATCATACACTGGATGATATCAAAACAGATGCTCAATCGCGGACGACTTGGGGCTGACATAACTTGAAAATGTCATAACTGAGCCCTTGCACATCTGCATCTCATGAATAAAACACGGCTTCCCTTCTCCTTGTCTCTCAAATCTTTGACGACATCACCGCACTCACTCCACACGTATGATCTTTCATTTTTACCCTCATTTAGAACAAATGTTTTAGCACTATCCACGAGTATTTTGTATTTATATTTATACACCCACGCATATTTATTTTTATCGTGCATGCCACATTTGCATATTCGTTATTTTAACATTTATGCTCCCAGCGTTCGTTAATCTGATATCCCGGCGCATTCACCATTACTTGTATTTGTTCACCGCATTAATTCACCCCATAAAATATTAAACCCTTTATATTTATTCACTTATTCACTCTATATAAATTAATAGTCAATTACTGGTTGTGCATGAATAAGTCATGCTGTAATGTTTAATACGAGCGCTTTAGTTAATGTTATCAAACATATTACCAGAGTTACCGCGCTTATTTACTCGTATAATATTTACAAAATACTATTAATTAAATGTTTGTTACTAGCACTTTACATAGATTTTAAGAGGCATTGTATTGCATTCGTGAATTGTAAACCAACAAGCCTGCATCGGAATCAATTAATAATTGTAATTTACTATGATTGCATAAGCCACAAACGAATCATTACTGACAAACACTGTTCGTGTTTATATATACATTTTATAAAATTTAAATATTTACAAGAGTACGTTCCGCGAATTTATTCGAAGCCTCCTCGTTTTACATTGTTTGATATACATAACAAGGAACATATGTGTTCGATATATTTTTTTTAAATAAATAATATTTTTTATACCCACTACCGTTAGTATATGCTTTTAATTTATTTAACTATACATATTTTTATATAAATATATTAAATGTCAAAATATTTCATTCAACTTCTGGTCGATAGCCGTTTCATATTTCGATTTCAGAATATATTTTTGTAAATTATTGTACATATAGTAAGGATTTTATTTCATTAAAAAAATGTTTCAGCAACTCATCATGATTTTAAAAAGTGTAGTTTTATGATGCCTTAATTAGAACTTTTTTTTAGTGATAATCGCAATATTATATTTTCGGCTATTCATTACGCCTCCCTACCGGAAGAGTTACGAACTTAAAAATTATTTCCAGCATTTTCTCATGATCGATTTCATTTATTTGAAAGCTCTGGGAGTCATAGTTCCCGAGATATAGCCGGTGACTTTTCTTATTTCTTATTTGGACGCCCGGTACAATCATTTACAAAATAATATTCTAAAATAGAAATATTTCATTTAATTTTGAAATAATAAAATATTCGAAATCATTATTAATTTCTGCGAGAGTGGAGTTGTATTGAATTATTGTTATTTAAAGTATAATTGTTAAAGTGTTGTATTAATTAATTCTCTTTTATAAAAAAACGGTAATAAATGTCTTATTCGGCGGCTCATAAATAAACGTTCCACTAAAGTTGGAGTTCAAAGTTAGTTTCTATTATAGATAGAAGCAAGTAAAATCGATAAGAAGTAACTATCGAAGTTTGAAATCTCTTGAATAAAAACGGCATCTGTATAATACTCAATTATTTATTTCAAAAAATACATGAAATTATCTATTTTATGTAATATTTATAATTATCTAAAAGTAAACAAAGTGTTTTTTTTATGAAAACTTTGTTAAGTAGGTGACATACATACGTACATACATACATACTATACACATGTTGTTGCTGATTTGTTTTCTTGAATAACTTTCTCAGTTATCACTTAGTGAAACTTTTGAATTAGTAATGAGTAAAGCAAAACAATATCTGATACAATATTTAGAGTTGAGCTACTTAACATTCCGGAAATATGCTTGTAAATATATTAATAAATTGAATAAAAAGAATTTGAAAGCCACATAGCTAAAATATGAAATAATTTACTAATTATTTTCAAAATATTTTTATTTAATTTATTTAAAAAACTGTGACCAAGTATTGATCATTGCCAGAAATTTTTCTTGTTTAATTACATTGTAATTTAAATAATTTCAAATGTGTGAATCATCTTTGTTTCATTTTATTTAATTTATTTATGAATACATAAAATATAAAAATCGGATTTATTTACATTTATAACACGTATTTATAAGAATTCTCCCGTGTTACTTTACAACTATTGCGAATCGCAACATAACAATACGTTTAACATTTTTACATTGAGCCGCAATGAAAGGGCCACACAATGGACTAGCAATTTTGAGTCCAGAAGAATGACTCTATTTTAACTCAATAGTTGATATTGCTAGTTTATAACAATTGAATTCACTCGCTTTAAACATTTTCCCAAGTGGAATACTGCAAGTGGAATACAGTGAAGAATTTTAAGTTAAATAAAATTCATTTTTGTTAAGAATTGTAACTTAAACTTATTGCTTAAAATATTTAATAATATTATAAAAAATGAAATAATAACTAATTAACTAATTTATATTGTAATTTATTATGATTTCACCTTCCTTTCAGTCTTGCTTTTAGTGGACAAATAGCGATTTCGTATGCCTACCTCGTAGAATAAAATTGTTGATGATATCATTTGAAAATTAAGCTGCTGTTGTGTAATTTATAAAAAAATACATTAATAAGTAATTTTCTAAAATCTGTGATCGGTATTGACAAAATTATGTTTCATATAAAAATAAGTTGAGGTAAGAATAACTTATTTTACAAGTAAATCACAGGATTTTGTTTTTAAGTTTCACAGATTTATTGTAGCAGTATTTTCTACAATAAATCTGTGAAACTTAAAAACAAAACCCTGGGTTTTACTTGTAAAATCAGTTATAATGGAGTTTTATCAAATAACAGCCTCAACCATAGAATTTTTGAGGTAAGAATGATAAATTTACGAAATATACAGTTTATTTTAAAATTTAAAAATATATGTAATTTGTCTTTAAATAAATTATTATTAAATTAGATAATTCTTTTGAAATTGCAAAATTATTTAATTAAATAATTACAAATATCGTTTCATATAAAGTGTTCCGTAAATTAGAACATTAATAACATTCTGTTTTTAATTAATGGATTACCAATTAACGTTTTAAAGCATAAGGTTTAACATTTATATTTAATTAAACATAACGACGTAACGTAATAACAATTTTCATATAGATGTTGAATAATAAATTTAAACACTCATGGCATTAATTGGAATGATTCCCATTGGATTCAAACATAAACCACTGATATGTAATGTATTATCTCATTCGATAATAATTGTTAATTTGATAACAAGCTATATGATCTGATTTCCGGGGGCAACAGTCGTCAT
Organism: Philonthus spinipes; assembly: GCA_963082785.1. Lineage (NCBI taxonomy): Eukaryota > Metazoa > Arthropoda > Insecta > Coleoptera > Staphylinidae > Philonthus > Philonthus spinipes. The sequence goes on from OY720301.1 coordinate 6,071,040, forward strand.
CGAAGATCCGATTATAGAGACTATTACTGGATTGACAATTATTGTTATCTCTAAATAACAGAACTAATTTAAATGCTTAGATTAAATTACATGTTTACAAAAATATGCACATCGATCCAGATTGATAACCTATGTTCTGTCGCTGATGGGAAATATATATTCCATGTTCCATCAGCGCATAATAATTATCAATTTAATAATATCCTCCATGATTGGATGTACGATAGTTGATTATTAATGTACTGATTGAGATGGGGGGAATTATTAGTCTCGATTATTGTTTACTTTTTCGTGTTTGTGGGTGTGCGCGAGAGAGTGTGATTTGTAATGGGACTGGGGTGAATAATTTATAAGAAAATCAAATAGGTAATTGGATAACATTTGATTTTTTTATGGGGTTCATAAATACAATTTGATTACAAAAAGATTACTCCAATATAAACGTACGATTTTATTTACTCATTAAATATTTACATTTCTATGATAAGAATTGTTTCACAATAATATTTATTTGTAGTTATTTTATTTAAAAAAAAATTATAAAAGATAGATTCTAGGTAATATTTAAAAAGCGAGAAAGTCAAATTCTTTTATTATATGATCATTCCAAGAATAATATTTTTCCGGCATTAAAAGTTTAAAACGGGAGTAAGTTTCAAGATTTTATTAGGAGAGATAAAAATTGTCTTGAAAAAAATGCAGCAGTCAATGTCAAAAGTGTAATAAGTAAAAGTAATCGTGTAATTTTTCATTTAAGACTTTCACTTGGAAGTAAAGTGTGATGTTCCCTGTGCCTCTTCATCAGGACCGCAACTTTGCCAAACATTTATAGCCGCCAGAGGCATCGTAATGTCATTAATACAGTACACGTACACCTTTACATGGTTTCCTTAATGTGTTGCGGTTTCAAACTCCAAAATCTTTAATAAGAGCACCGCATCCAATAATATACACCTAAGCGAACTTTAATAAAATGATTATTTACTCAACTGTTGCGAACTAATTAGATGAAATAAACGGAAATTAAATCATTACTTGGTTTGTTGTTGATATTCAGTAACATTTTGGGATCATATATTTATTCAAGAGCATCGTTATTGTAAAGTTTATTCACGCAAACTAAAATTATTGCTTATAATTTAATAATCAAATTATATGCAATAATTTTAGTTAGGAGGTTTTGATTTTTATTATTGATATTAAATTAATCATATTTTTGAATGATTGATGGCGGGCTTTAAGCATTAATTAATTAATTTTTATCCTTTCCATAAGCAAAACAAAAGAAAACAATAAATCTGCTTCAATTATAGAAACGAAGGGTTGTAATCTAAGACAATCAAATTCCTTTCAATCATCCCGCTCCCGTATTTGCAATCCCGCCAAATAAACCCTCCTCCTTCCCAATAAAAACACTCCTTCGTGTAAATCAGTAGCACACACGGATCAAAAAGATCCCACGCGAAACTTCAAACACCCTCATTATTCCCTCAACTATTAAAGATACAGCATTTTTTGTATTCCATACAGCCTGTTTATTCGAATCAATAAATCCTTTTGGGAATGTGTAGCGGGAAACTTTCGTCATTACAAATGTTAACGGGTCATCTTCCCCGCCCACTCCCTATATTTTATGACGACTTATTATTGAAAAAGGAGAAATATTTAAAACACTTTTAACGTTCCTTTATTTTTCGGAATTTATCTCCTTGTTTGTGAACACAGCTGAATATAGGTGCAAAACATTTGCCCCGGCGATTTTTGTTATTTATCGAGTCGCGGAGATTTATGTCTCCCCAAATATGAGACAAATTATACAGACTCACGAATCGAAGTGGTCTCGATTCGATTCTATTTCTCCGCACGGAAGTAGAGAATGGATTTCTCTATGTGTATGTACGCGCGTGCGTTTATGTGCGTGTGCCTGTATGGATGGACGAATGGATTTTTTTGTAGTGATTAATTTTAATTAAATAAAAATTGATTGATGGGAAAGTCGACAGGGCTTTTGCGGGAATTCATTAGTTTTCATTTATTTTGTATTCCGATATTTTTTTGTATATAAAATAATGATTTCGATGCTATACTAATTATTTTCATAATATCAAAATATTTTTTAATAAATTTTAATAGAAATATGCATAATAATTACTTGCGTTTTAATAATATATTTCATATATTTATTGAAATTTATAATTAATATATTATAATTCCAATCTATATAATAATAATATAAAAAGCGTTAGAGAGTGTCAGTGAACATATTTGTAATTTACATATAGTTTTTATGTAAACACAATTAAAAAAATATAATAAAATAAATAGTAATTAAATTAAATAAAAAATGATTCGAAAATAATTAATAAATTGTTCCCTCTTTTGATACTTTGTGATACATATTGTTATGCAACAGCAAATGTCTATTATTGAACATTTATTTTAAAATACTTATGTAACATAAGTCTAAATGTCACTATAGCATTTTTACTCATGTTACAGTCAAAATATCACAGTAGCTAAAAAAGGAATGATTTATTAATTATTTTCAAATTCTTTTTATTTACTGTTACTGGTGAAACTCAATTTTAAAACACTTTATGAAGTAAAACACAATTCGTTTTTGATAAGATTCACATCATCAGGCGGATGATCATTCGCCTGATGATAGTACTGTTTACCGAAACAATTGTAGCGGTGTTTCTATAATAAAGTTGTGAAACTTACCAAAAACTAATTATGTTTTACTTCATAAAGTGTTTTCTTTTTCTTTTATTTATATCATATCATTTTGTATATTTTTGTCGCAGTGCTCGTTGAAATATCCATATTTTTGTATTTTAAACATCTGAAATGTTTAAATGCTTATTTTACATAAGATTTTTTGAAAATTAATTTCTAAGATGACACCAAGGAAGGTGAAATCTGGGCTTGCCAGATGAAAATGTTGGGGAATGTAATTTTCTGTGGTAAATAACAGATGGAGCTATTCGTGATTTATTTAAATTAATATGGAGCAATTAGTCTATATGAGTTAATTAATAAATGCGATTGAATAAAAGTTGAATTCCCTGCATATCACTTACCAAGTATATATTTTATCTGTAATCGTACACCTCGAGTGATTGCGAATTAATTGGATACTACAAGAAGTAAGTGATTAAAGTCGTCAATTTGTTTTGAAAGAAATTGATTTCGACTTTATAATTCCGCCCGACATCGGTTTCAGTTAATCAGGTTTCACATCGAGGACTTCGTAATTGTATTATTGATTAATTTGTTAATTAACCTTTAAATTCTAATTTTAAGACTTTAAATGGTTTAAATGGAATATTTAATTGTTGTAAATAAAATATGATTTTGTTTAGTTGTATTGTGGGAAAATGTAGTAATTACTATCGGGAATCGTCCTGGGAGATGGTGTAAATATTTTCATTCGCTTCCACAATATTGGTAGAAATATATTTTTAAGTGGAAATGCAGGATTTTAACTCGTACTCGTTTTTAAAGATGTTTTCCAATATTCCAATTTAGACGGCTAACTCTTGTTAAAACTTTTTAAATTATATTTAATTTATGTAATCATTGTATCCAGCAAATAAGTTTGAAATATTTATGTATAAATATATTTCACGATCAATAGCAAAAGAAAATATATATATTTTAAACAATATTTGCTTAATGGCAAAGTTTGAAACCCGTTGTGTATACGAAAAGTGAGTGCGCCAGTGAGACTTCCTTTAAGTTTTAACGCAAACCCATAAACGCTTACTTTTCGACGATCCGCTGTTTTTCGACCGCAAAATGGAATTTAAGATTCCGATAGTTTTCGAAGACTTCCCGACTCCGGTCATTACTTGTCCCTTGTTTGTACAGTTTCAGCGCTCAGTTCGTCGCTGAACACGACCCTTAGGTATTTGCATTTCGGAATGCCACCCGAACAGAACCGCGCGGAGCTGCGCGCCTTTTATGATTCAGATATAAATTAATTCAAATGAGTGTATGGATTATTTAGTCTTATTGCGGTCGCATTATTGGATTTGCATCTAATTATAAATTTATATTAATATGTACAATGGATAGCCGCACACAGCGTTGTTAATTATATCCATAAATCCGCTCCTCCAGTTTTACTCAAACTAAAACTTATATAAAGTTTTTGTATCCCCTATTACAGCGGTCTCACTTAAATTAGATTTAATTTTATTTCTGGAAAGTTTGCTTCTTAATCAATTTTTTGTCATGCATCCGCTCGGAACAATGAACTGCTTCCGTGGTTCGTGCTTCATAGCTCATAGTTCAGCCCCCTTCTATTTAACTCGGTAAATGCTGGGATGGACAAAACAACGCTCCAACAGCGTGTTTTTAAATATTGTGTTTCATTTATGGCAATATTGTATACAGTAAATTGGTTACGTTGAATGCCACTGGCGTTAACGTTCATTTCCATAGTTTTAAAGCCCATTCATTGGTATTTACAAAAATATGAAAATTGTGAAATTTATTTATCTCTATCGCATTTAAAGGTGTAAATTGACGGCAAATGTGTCGTAACGTGTAATATTGAACTGTTTCATTTCACGTCGCTTTTCATTTGTCAACTCTCTAAAGGTTTATTCTATTTATAATTATTTCAAATAAATAGAATTCAGCTCTATGTATTTTAAATAAATCCCATAAATATTAACACTTATAATTTAAACGATATTTAATAAATGATAAAATTAAAATGTTCTATAATTATAATTTGAATTATAAAAAAACATTTGTTTTTCTTATTATTTAATATGAAATATACTTAAAATAAATTGCGAGGTTTTATTAATGTTTTATTAAATTAATGATAGAATTAAACCGTAGCAATTCATTAGGTTAATTAAGTACATTGTAGCATAGGGTGCAATAAAAATGTCCGCAGTATTTGCAATTAACCTGAGGCGTCAGGATTGCAAAACCAAGCAACGCAACTACGGGATTGATTAATGATGCCATTGATGACAAAATTGTAGACAAGTTTGCGCTTATTAAATTTTAATTAGTGAGGAACAGTGTGTCACATTGGAATCGGCGAATTGTTTACACTCCGCTGTTTCAAGTAGGTACAAAGGAAATTTTAATCATCGTGATTGACAAACCGGTTAATTAAATCAAACCGCACTTAGGAGTTTGTTTTGTGGAAATATTGAGGAGTCGAGGAATCCGGATGAGGAATTGAGGACGGGGAATCCCAGTTGTTAAGTAAACCAAGAATTATTGCGAGCCATTTGATAAATTTATGATTATACTCGTCCACGAATCCTATATCTGGCTCTAATGAAACGTAAAAACGTGATCAATTTTGCGCAGAAAGGACCCCATTCCGGTAGTCAAGATTTTAAACGTCCGTCGGCCCTTATTTGGATTCCTGTCTCCGACCGACCATGCGTGTTTTAAATAAGATTGATGTTTCTGTGTTTCGGCCGGGAGGGTGACGTTAATTTTTCAACAAAAAGAACAATCGCAGATCGAAAGTCATATCAGCCGCGGTTGCGGGGGCGTAATAATAAAATTTTAAAACTTCGCCCCGAAACGCGATTAATCTTGAATACAAAAAGGCATTTACTAGCCATGAATGGATTTTAATGAAAACTTTTGTCATTCTGCTTTGTAACTTCTGGGTACAGAAAAAAACTAATTAAGGTTATTTAATATTTAAAAATACAAAGAAAAATTTGCTCATCGAAAATTAATCTCAACCCGAAGTAAATTGTTTTGCGTGGGATTAATTTATTTCCACCAGCGACGTTTTTAAAACGCATTTCGCAATTCCAAACAATTATAACGTTGCTGTCATACTATTTATTTCTCTGTTTACTTCGGGATATTTCCACATGAAATATTAAACGTATTATATTCTCAATTTGAGCACTAATTAAATCCAACATTAATTCATTAAAATTTATTTCACTAAAACATTATTCCGTACTATATTAAAAACACCTACTACGATTTTAATATACGAAAATATAAAACAAAATAATCATCACATATTCACATAAATATCCTTCTTCATCCTGTAATTGGAAAAGTTTTAATTTTATTAAAAAGTATGTTTTTTTAATGAAATTAAATGTACAGTTAGGGTCCCCTAGGCGAGATGTTTCGTTCATTGTTTGTTAAGTGGATCTCAGCTTCAACTACGAAGCTTTGGGGAATATGAATAAGGAAGCAATAAGTAGCTCTTAAGAATTAACTTACGCACAAAGCGAAATGGGTCCTTTTCAGCACATAAGCTTCTCATTTTGAGATAAGACCGGAAAATAATAAGAATTCAATAAATTGCTAATGGTATTTTTGATGTTGACATAATTATCTGGCTGCCTTCTATTATTATCATATTAATTGAAACAAGGATTTCAAATTAAAATATTATTAATACATAAATAATTAATATATGTATATATATTTATGAGTTCTGTTAATTTAATTAATTATTAAACTTTAAACAAATATTCTTGTAGGAATTGGATATCGGCCGAAAGCCTATAAAAAAACGTATTGTTTTAATTTTCCGGGCGATTACATACGTATGATATTAATATTTTCGAACAGAGTTTGGGTAGGATTACGGAATTTTGAAGGTATATTTGGATTTCTAGAAAGCTGCGTAATAATATAATTTCAAAACATACTGCGAAGTGAATGCGTATAATATAAAACATTAATTATTTATTTACAATAACAATTAAAACAACGACTTGTTATTGCAATAAATTATTGTCACAGTGTGACTTTATGTTTGGATTCAGTCTCTGAATGCATATCACTATAAATCACTCACCAATTATATAGTTCAAACCGGATTGTTAGTTGTCCTACAATTGTCAGTAAGTCAGTCAATTAATGTCTTGATGAAATTATTGGGATTTCCTGGAAAATCCACGCGATCCATCATGATGCACGGAACTCAACACTCCAGTTGCATTTCTCTTATTAAAACAAAAAAGTTAATGCTGTAAGACGCGTATTGATGCGGGGTACATCGATTTTATGGAAGCCTCTTCATGTGAACTGAGGAATTATATTGTTAAATATAACCACTGGATAAACACTTACCTTTTTGTGCCTGCAAGTATTGATTAAATTTAATTTTTGTGAATAAAATAACTAAATATATAGAAATATTAAATAAAACGTCACATTTTCAACCTTATCGAAAATGAATAAATAATTGCTAATAATTATTTCATAGCAATTATTATTTTATAGGTATTTAAAATAATAATTGCTATGAAATATCAGTGCATGTCTGATTAAATAATTATATTAATAATTAATAAACAATCTATAAAAATCGAAATAGAAACCGTGATTCTTAATGATTTTAATTAATAAAATTCGATACAAATTTTGTAGATTTCGTGATGATTTTGACTCCCATTTAAAATGGGCCTAATTGGTGTAAATTATTTTTTTCTTGGAAAATAAGTAGCCCTTACCTTTCACCTTGGTGTTGAGGTTTTGTCGTATTTTTTTTTTTCAGATTTTTACAGCAAATTTATTTTTTTATCGAAAATGGTATATTTTTGAATTTCACGAAAAATCCGAAAATCTCCAAATAACTTCAAATTAAACCAAAATATTCAAAATTTTATTATCATAGGCACAAATCAATCTATAAGATGGTTTGAAACTGGATTTTTTTTAGTTTAATTGGAGTATGGTGTTGCAATTAATCAAATAATCACATTATTATCCAAATGTGTTACATCAAAATAATTAAATACTTCAAGAGTTATACGCAATATTTTTTTCTTAAAATTTAATTCAAGAAATTTGTTAATGGATGAATCTACTTGAAGGTTTTACAATCACAACAAGGAAAGGTTTCTTTAATTATTTGTGTTTCATTTGATTTAGCTGATATAGATTTATATTGTATATTTGTTTAAAAAATTGACTGTAATATTTTAAACGTAACTGTTTTAATATAGGTGCATAAACAAATCCAATAGAAGCAAATGTTGAAAGAAACAATCCTGAGCAAATACATGCATTCAAATATAGCCGAGCAATAAGAGCTGTGTCACAGATGGCAGTGTAGTGCACGTATTTGTTTAATAACTGTCTTTCTTGTAATTTTATTATCATAAGCTGGATATTGTTAAGAAAGCAATAAGTCAGTGTAGAGAGATAAAGTTGTCACCTGTGAAATAAGTGCAGCGTAAATTTTCTTAAAATAACACGAAATCTGTTGAAAAGTGTTCAATTTGAATTGTATAAGTGTGGGGGTGGACCGCTGAGCGCTGAGGGGGTAAACCCTCTTAGAAGCTTACCGGACGCCTACTTACGTTTGCTTCATTTGCATTCGAATCGGAATGTTTTCTTACATCTCAGTTTTCTTAGTGCCGCTGTCAGTCTCGTTTCTGTTCTTAAAGACTGCAATTTTCTTTTACTCTCCCTTTTATATTATTTGCTGAGTGTATTTTATTTTCCCCCATTGGATTCGAGTCAACGATGTGTTTACTTAACTTCGACTTCTCGCTAGTATTGACTTTGGCGGGGGATGGGCACTGCTAGCACTGATTTTCGGCGTCAGCAATTGCCGACATGCCGACGAAATCAAATGGTTATAATTAGGGGATACAAGTGAAATCCTAAAGGGGGTGGTAACGGATTTAAATAGGTGCGGAGTTAACCGCCATTAGAAGGAAAGTTTTCGGTAAAATGCCTCACCCGATTCAATAATGTGAGCTATAAATAAAGGGTGCGAATTTACACAACAGCCGATTTTGTCCCAAAAACCACGGGCATCAACATCCCGGAATCCCTCGGCTCCTTGCGTTCCCATATGCTTTCCTATTTCCGGTCTCCCCTTTAAATTAACTGTGAAAATTAAGATTATTACCGCAGTCAATTATAATATTTAATTAGCCGTTTGAATCAGTAATCGCGTGGGGCTTTTCTTGAGAGCGGTGCTTGCAATTATTTCAATTTAGAATACCATCCAGTTATTTACATATTTACAACAGTCGCACGTTTAATCCCACTCGTAAAACATTAACAACGTCGTAAAACGGATGATAATTATACTTTTATAAACAACTTTATGACATCGTCAGATGCCGGATACCGGATGCCGGATGCAGCCCTACGGGATGTAATTTTCTAAAATTGAAGGCGTCGACCGATGATCTCCGGAAAGAACGCACCCTTACGTCCGAATAAACATCGTTAATCGGATCACTGTCATATTAACGTCACCGTTTTCAAGATCCAAGGCCCATATGTGCAGTACACATCCTTTCCTTTTTTCTCTCCATTCCCCCTTCCACCGATCGCATAATTCTTGATTGAAAACCGCCGGACTTTGATTCCCCATTACTTTGTTTATACCATCATTTTAATTATGTCCTTACATGAGAGATAAATTTTAATCCCTAAACACCATTGGCACGCGAACCCCAACATCATCGATCGACGCTCGAACCGATTCTTACTCCCTTAATAAATCACGGACTGAACAAATACAAAATACCAACACCAACATTCCGACCTCAACTTAATTATGTTGTTAATCATGGCTCAAATTTTAAATTGCCACTAACACAAAGCTCACAAAAAAATCTGCACAAAATGATCACTCGGGAATGAAACCGTTCCGCGTATTTGCTCAGTAACAAATAAACAAACAAACTGTTACACGCTTATTTTATTAAACTCCCAACGAATTATTAATTATGTATTATAAGAGAAAACGCTATTTCCGCCTTATTACGCCCATAATTCATAACACATAACTATTCATATCCAAACAATCATTATCCCAGTTCGGCGATCACCATCTAATGTTCATTAGGTATTGTATGGAGGCGGTTTATTATATGCGCTTCTTTGTTCGAGTGTGATGCCATGCCGTCAGCGCCATTATTTAACGGCGACTCTCGGATATTTAAATGCTCACCTTTCTTTCAGATTGTATGAAGATACTATGGATTTTATGTCAGAATAATATATTCAGCGATCTGTCAACTTAAAAACTCTCATTGTTCGGTAAACAGCGTTTAACATTCAAATCGTACGCTCCGAATGGTGATAATATTAAATTTATTCAATTGTTACCTCGTGTAACGTAATGAAGTAATCATTACCTCTTACTTGCATATTTTAAATATACAAGACGTTTTTATTTACATTTACATAAACATATTTTTTCGCTATTAGATAAAGATTTTTATTTTATTTAATAATTAAATTAAACAAAAACAATAATGAAGTATTTTAATTAATAAGTGAGAATTTAATTAAGGAAACATTAAAACAAAACAAAAAATACGTTATTACATTATTTTTTAATAAAAACAAATTTGCTTATGATTTTAAACTTTTTATTAATTTCACTAAAATTATTTCGCTACGCTGTAGCTTCTTCAAGTGAAGAATTTAAATTGTAGTGAAATTAATAAAAAGTTGAAAATCATATAAAACTTTGTTTTTAATAAAAAGTAATTATGTATTTTCAAAAATTAAGTACTTCACTAATCAAAGATATTATTATGAAATTTAAAATATTTTGATACTAATAATTACAACTATTTTAATTCGCAAAGCTTTTGGCTGTGATTTCAGAATTAACTTAAATTTCAAAGTAATTAACTTACATATAGCCAACATAATTTAAACCGTGATATGTTTTCATTCAAAAACACTCGCGTTTTCCTTGAAAACTATTTCACATTTATTAAAACTCCATTGACTTTCATACGGTAAAAGCGGAACGCACGCCTTTCAACGTTTTCCATTCAATATACCTTAATATTTATTTCCCTAAAAAATACTCCGAATAATACCATTTATGCGTACATGTATGTTTATTAATAATTTGTTTTAAACAAATAAACCGTTACATAATATAACAAATTCCCTCTATTTTCATTTATTAAACACGTAACGAAATTAATGCATTTACAATACAAAAGCCCGGCGCATCCACCATAACACGCGCGCGTATAAATATGTTACATGAACATTTGAATATACACAATTATTTCAAATTGTCGTCCCTTTTTAAAAGGTGACATCCGGGTGTATACATGATAATACCTGGAATCGAGATGGATGTACGGGTTGAATAACAAATACACAGATAGCGTACGGAAATAAAAGAACAAATTCTGTTGCTATTTTTATATAGCAATAATTTAGACGTCGTATAAAAATAAAAACATCCAACCATTTTTTTCTTTTATTATTGTTATTTCAAACTATGGTTTGATTAATTCGTTTTTTTGTAATATATAAGTAATGATTTATATTTATTTTTGTAAAAAATATAGATACAGGGTTTTAAAGGCGATATTTTTGCCTGTAAATTCCTGTACTCGTACATCATACTTTAAAAGGGGATTTGTGTGAGACGCTACACAAAAATTTGAATAATATGTGTATTAAATAAATTGGCATTCACTGGAGTTGTAATGTTTAGTAGTATTATTATAACACCAAGTTCTTTCGTAAAACATATTCTTGTGGGAAAGCAGACTGTGCCAACGACACAAAGGCCCCCCAACAATAGGTTTGTTAAGACGAGGCAACATATTCGGAACAATAGTCAGACAAGCAGACAGACAAATGGGTTTTCACAGCTATTCATATACTGATTGAGTAATTATAATTGGGAAACCCCTAAGATTGGTACCGACATTCAGTTCCTGTTAGAACGCTCAAGAAATACGAATCATGAATTTTCTGACTTCTCTTCGCTTATTGTATAAATGAAATTACTCTAGATGGGATAATCAAAAGATTCATTATTTAATAAGTATACATTTAAATTTAAGAAATAGAGATTAATTTCTGTTGATTTGGATGTTGAGAGATTTGAGACCAGATTAATATTTAGCTGAAATATTCAATATATGCACGTGTATCTGACAAAGGTGAGATTACGTTTGATAATTGTACTGTAATGAATGAACATATGTTCCTGTAATACAATTGCAGAGTAAAAGTAATAAATTATCACTTTAGATGATTAGTTTGTAGTTTATGTGGAACAATAGTGGACGCTTTATGATGATAGATACAGTAGCCAAGGGAATGGAAGATACGAAATACAAAGCACAACATGCAATATTCACCGGGAGCCATAAGTCCTTTTTAAGTTGCAAAATGTCGCGTAGTTTCGCGACGGTCTTAATGTAATAAAAAATTTACGAAAAAGACGACTGTAAAGAATACCTACGGCAAACGCAGTGGCTGTAGCAGCCCCAAATATTTATAACATAAATCACGGAGCCTGGCGAATAATACTTGGCCGGGATTTCATAAAAATTAAATAATAAAACCATTGAATCTATCTCACTGTGCATGCACGTTTCGATGAGATTACTTTGCAAATTTTATTTTCAGTATAACCCGCAAAATTTACTATGTTTACAGAAGCCACCGTAAATCGACCCCGGCTGAGATTTATAGGGAAAAGAGTGCCCAACAAATATATACATACGTGCCGTTTCTTTGCACATGCTTCCATAACGATGTTGTTTCAAAATATTCTGCTTTTACAGCTTCCACTTTAAAATTAATTAAAATAAATTACAATTCAATGCAACAAATAAAAAAACATCCGCGCATCGCGCTTTTAATACTTTTACAGCCTGTAATGAACAAATCGGCGTATGAGTGTTGCAGAATTAAAGCTCTTGACAGTGTTTCGAGTGTTGATGGACAGGTTGTTCACAGAAGTATCACTCGCGAGCGAATTCATTGCAAGTCTTTTTTAACGCAGATTTCAAAATAAATGTGTATGCAGTAATTGAAATAGACACTTATTGACTAAAATAAATACTTAGAAAATTTAACTTTTTTATAAAAAAACCTAATAATAGTATTCTGAATAAATAAACTCGTGGTGAAATATTTTTAATTAATAATGATAGAAAAGTAAAACACTTTATGTTTCACAAAATCGGACACTCAAATGTTTTAATTTTCTATCATTAGGTAGAGAAAAAAAAAATCTATTAATTCAACTTGTAAGATTGTTATTATTCTTTTTAACATTTTAGATTCCTTTAAAATCTTAGTTTAATTCTTTCAAGTTAAAATTGTTGAAACTATAGTCACTAAAATAAAATTAAAGTTATACAAACAAAATGAATCAGTTTTTTTATTATTTTGAAAATCCATAATTACTTTTAAAAAAAAAAACAAATGTGTTTATGACTATCAACTATTTATACACGCTATAGCGTAGCGAAAAAAATGTAGTGGAATTAATAAATAGTTAAAACAAATTTGTTTTTAATGAAAAGTAAATATCAAGTATTTTAGTCAATAGTTTATGGAATTTATTATTAACGGATTACCAGAACAAAAAATAATAAACGCCATTAAGAATTTCGTTATTTTCTTAAATTTAATTCCAGACACAAACTTGCTTCATTTATTAATAAACAGAACACTTTACCTTTCATAAACACATTTTTTGTTTTAATCACAAACGCTGTTTATTAATATTGCAAAAAATAATTACACACTCTCTATAATGCTGTAATTAAATGGCTGTATAAACATAGTCTCCGCATTTTTTTCCCATTTTACAATATTTAATTAAAGTTGATACAGAAAACTTATTCAAGCGCTATTTAAAATTCATAAATTCTTTCTCCGATATTTTACCCCGAGTAAACGTTAATAATTATTAAATTATTAAACACGGCAAACAAACTTAATGTGTAATTTCGTAACTTCAGTAGCGGTGGAAAGTTCAGTTGTAACCTTTTATTTTATTAATTATTATTACGAGTTGTAATAGTTGGGTTTAAAACATTTTTGTATTGATTTATTGTTATTAAAAAAATATAAATCAAATTCGATAGCGAATTCCAGAACAAGTAATCCTGTTTTATGTATAATAACAAAATCATATAATGTTAATAATTCTTTTACTGGTATAGAATGATAAATTGGATAAATAATCTGAATAAAAAAGCTTAGTTTATTGTAGGTTTTATTGATTTTATTAAAAATATTTAGAGAATAATATTTAGACACACTTTTTATATTTTAAGAACCTCGCGATGGGCGATGTGTCAAGTGTGTCAATAAATTACACATTAATAAAATTATATTTACATAGGTGATAAATAAATTGGAAATTTCAACATTTCTTTCGTAACCTCCTTTTGGACCATCCTTTCTTTCAATAAAAGTAAATCAAAAAACTATATATTTTCATGTTCATCTTTCTTTTCCAACAAAAATAAACCAGATGACTATATATTTTCATGTGCAACTTTTTTATGTGCACTTTAATTAGACACTTACTAAAGTTTGTTAGATTTGCGATTATTATTTCACACATGATTTATCCATCCATGCTAATTTTACATTTCTCTAATTTGCCTCATGAGTAGTTAAAAACAACATTTATTTTCTACTAAAAATTTAAATCAATGATCATAATAATAAACAACAAGTTCTTATTCCTGTAAGGGCAATTAATTGAATGTACACGCTGGCCTGAAGCAAAACTACCTGAATATTGTGTCAAAATAGTGTTAAACAACAAAATAGCCGTGGCTTGTGTAAACACGTTGTTTTAATTGCATTAAACATTATTTGCTTCACAAAGAACAGATGTATTGAAATAATTATCATACTGTTAAACGATATATTCTGTATTATTCAAACAAATATGCCCAATGAATTATTAAATTATAAAATTGAATAATATTCTATATCATTGTTTTAATGAAATATAAATGTTAATTTAAATTATTTAAATATATAAACACAAACATCTTTGTTTATGAATTAACAGAATTATATTAAATGTAATATATAATTAAATATCGATTATAGGTAATTATTTTAAAAAAAATGAAATATTTAAATATAAACTTTTTTTTTCAATAATACATATGAAATCCTTAGCAGAAAGACCTCTGAATAATAGAATAAGAGACCTGATTATTGTTATTATTACCTGATATGTAATTAGAAAAAGTTTGTATGTCTATCAATAAAGTTTACTGCATATGTATGTATGTGAAATAAAAATATCCATCCAAAATATATACATGCTATTCTTACTATTTATAAACTAATTCATTAATAAACTTAAAGACGGTTCAGCTGGTTGGGGTTGGCACAAACATATTTACATGTGAATATGGATTTCCACCAAGTAAAAGCCTCTACGATCCAATTTTTACAAACATATATTTTATTTCACATCACCATAAATTAAAAATAGGACAGAAAAACTTCTGGTCGATAGCCAGGGACGGACAAAACACTTTCATTTTATTGTACATACTTAATGTTTATAAAAATGTATGTAATTATGTTGCAAATTACCCTAAAATATTCGTTATTCGATTTGAAAAAAAAAAATTGTGACGTTTTTAAGTGGGCACTGAAATAATGACACTTTTGAAATAATTATTATCAAAATTGACAGATGTTAATTTTTTAATTAAGGAGGGATCTATTAGTAAAAATGCCGCTCGTCCTATTAAAAGTTATAGGCATTTTTTAAAACGTCTATTTGATGTTAATATTTGACAAATAAATGTTTAACTCAAAAACTGTAAGATTTATGTGGACATAAAGAATAAATTATTGTATTTATTGTTTAAATATTACATGAAAGTGAAGTGATTTTTTTAGAGTTTAATTTTGTTGACTTAAATTTTTAAAAAAAGTTGTGATTTTAATTTTATCTGAGGGACTGAATGGTTTTCCCATTTGTGAAAGTGCTCCGGGCGTGCAATGAAAATAGAAAATTCAGAGTAAATCCCTTCCCTTTGTGTAAGTCGTGGGGGCAAGGAGTCTTATTTCTTTAGTGGATAAATGAGATGCCTGATTTTTAGTGAATCTGTTGTAAAATGGTGTAGGATGGCTAATTCCACTGACACGCTTACTCCGCCAACGAATGAGGAGAGTAAATGAGCCGCTTGAGTAGAGCTCCTGGATTACGTTATGTAATCATTCCAACAATGTAAATAGACCTATAGACACGAAGTGGCGCCGAACGTAAGCCGTGCGTGAAGGTGACCCCACAATTGTGCCTTTAAGAGCTTAGTGCACAATTCATTAATTTGTAAATTAATTTAATCGACGGTTTTGGAAAATTGTTTGAAATCTTTTAAATACATTTACGAATTTAATTAAAAATAATACCTACTCTGTAGGATTTCCTGTTTGTTTTTAGGAAACACACTGTATTTTTCAATCATAATAAATGGAAGACGACGTAAGCGCCATCTTTTGCCTAATTTCATGTGGCATCGTCAACGATTTGGGTCTACAAGATAGACAACCGAGAATCGTTGTTTCGTTCACTAAAGGAAGGCGAACTTGTCCTTTATGAGAACAGGAAACGAAATTAATTTAATAAAATGTTCAACCACCATCCATCTACAGTATGAATAACTAGTGATGGTCATTTCGGTTTTTCGAAAATCAGACTAATCTTATGAGGTTCGAAAAACCGAATCATTAATTATCCATACTTTAAATGAATGGTGGTTGAATATTTTATTATACACTATTTTGTTTAATTAAGTTTTTACTTAGCTCATCGCAAAAATTTATTTAGATATTTAAGGCTATTTCGCATAAATAAATCTTAATTAAATTAAATAAAAAGAATTTGAAAATAATTAATTAATAAATTATTTCCTCTTTAGCTACTGTTTTGATCCCGAAGAGAGTTCCAAATTTTGCCACCATATGGAGCATCGCTTATGTTGTATATTGAAATATCAACAAATTAATTATTCGTTTAATGAAAACCCTTTTTGTTAATGAAAATACTATAGTCACTAAATAAATTTCAGTTATACAAGCAGAGTTAAAAATGTTTTCATTAATCGAACAGCGTATAACAAAGTAGAAGCCTTAACAATTAGTGAATTAAATTAATTATAACTTAACATAAGCACAAAATAATTAATGCTACCTTAAATAACACTGCACTAAAGCAAATGATGAAACATGTAGAAACAATAAACAAACGCAGTAATTTAAATCGAAATAGCGAATGTGAAATCAATATTAAAATTGTTTGACACATAAAAACTCATATGAATACAGTTGCGTGGCCCAAACGGGTTTTGAATGTTATAGTTAACGTACATGTTATTTTAAATCATCACATTTTAATTGATTATATATTATATATACTGAGGTCAGAAAGACCTTTGGTCGGTAGCCCAGACAGACTAACGCCTACGTGTGTTGTAATTATTTATTTTGTATTATCTATTGTCTAAATAATGATATATGTATGTATATTAAGTATTATTAAAATTATATATACACACTGATTTTTTGAAATGTATAAAAAAGCAAATAAGGAAAAAAAGAATACATATATTTTATTGAAATGAATACTCCATGTAAACACAAATCCATACAACAATAACCTTTTACCTTTTAGTTATTTTAAGCATGAACGATGTTTTTTTTTTGTTAAAGCTTATAAGAAAATTTGAAATAAAGGTCAACAGAATTTATTTCATGAAAGCGTATATTTTAAAGCTGTTACTTGGTGATAATATTAGCTCGTGGATACTTCTAAATAATATAGTATCAATTACATCCGCACAATAAAGCCATTGTGTGGCGAAACAGTTGCCGCAGTGCATCGACTAATAAACGTGTGAAATCTAATTAATGTTATTTTATTTACAAGTCTGCAAGTGTTAATGGGGAGTTTCATTAAGTAATCGCGTGAATTCGATATGTTTTCTTGTTTATAAAAAAATAATTTATATGAAGAAATAATTAAGTGTTATGAGGGAATTGTAATTGTAAGTGTAATGAATTATAAAATAAAGGGAGTTGAATATTATGGGATATTTATATCTGGGGTGTAATTTAGTTATTGTATGTAGACGTTAATGTATTTTTAAAAGGTATAAAAGAAGCAATTTGAAGCGAAGAAGCGCGTAATTTAATTAATCAGTTATTGAGCAGGAAATTAATTAATTGTATACAATTAAGGAGTGATAAATGGTATTACAGGGGAAGAATAGTAGAAAGAAAAGGAAAAGACGAGGCCTATATAGCAGAAATTCTTGTACGTAACGACAAAGTGTATAAAGAGAAAAATAAAAAGGAACACGTAATATAAAACACGGCTTCATAAAATATATTGTTTTTATACGCCATTTGTACAATAATAATTGAGGAGGATAATGTTTACGACGAGGGTGTAATATTTTGTTTTCCAAGAAAGGAAGATAATGATTTTCGTAAAGTTTTGTGTCCACACAAAGTTGTATTATGTAAAATTTGATGCACTGGCAGGGGGAAACTTGGATGAGGGTAGTTTGCTACATTTTAGTAGTCGGTCACCAATAAATTCAGGAGCATGTGTCAAAACAAGGCGCCATATAAAATGATGAAAATCGCTTTGTTTCCGATCTGAGTCTGAAAAGCTGACGACCACCCCTCTTAACTTTTCAGTGTTTTCGAGAAGCGTAATTATGACGTGATAAATAGATTCGACCCTATTCAGGGTGTATTGAATATTTTTATTACGCAAAGGTATGGCGCATCATACACGCGTCCAGGACAATCTTTACGGTTCATAAAAAGGGTTGTCTGCCACCGTAAACCAACACACTATATTATTTTTTATACCAGGCAAGATCAATACCGCATCACAAAACACAGAACACAAAACTTTCCTCTGCCGCCTCAAACAAAGTGTTCGTTGCGTGCCTTTGCGTACATTCGCATGGGATACGCACCGATTACCGGGAATATTCTCTCTGAGTAATCAATGGCTCCCTAACTTCCCTCTTTTTCGGCGTGTCAATCTGTCAATCTGCATGCCAAATGCTATTTACATTGAGGCACCGCGAGCTCGGGCCAATTTATGACGCTGCGGGGACAGAATCGTGTGGATAAACATTAGCAGATCAGATACGGATTACATTATTTTTTCACCGAAAACGCCTTTTTTTTCTCATTTCAAAAATATTTATCGCTTTCGCAATAGCATTATTTCACTATTAACCCTGCAACACCTTGAGAACATTAATCATTTTATTTTTATCGTTTTATCGAGGAATTATTGTAATATCTAAAACAACGCAAAAAACACTCACGAACAAAAAAAAACAACTAAAATATACAGGTAGAAGGCTGCATTCATTATTCATCCCCATGCCCGTATATATCATAAACGGAGATAATTCTCACATTGCAGAATACCATTTATACGTAAAACATAAGAGGTGCGGTCTTGCGCGAGTAATCTACATGCACACTCAAATTAATTGTTTACAACAGCAGAATTGCAGGGATTCTTTCAAGAGATAAGAATTCGCCACATTACCTTTTTTGTGTGTGCGGGTGTTCAAAATGGACGACTGGATTAAAACAGCTTTTCAATCTGGACCTTATTGTTAGAGATGAGTGAATTCTTGAGAAATGAACCTGCTTTTTATCATTATGGGAAATTCGAAATATCTTTTTCAGCCACGTGAATTCCAACAAAGTACAACTAATAAGCGAAATAAATAATTGTACAATAAATTCATCTTTTTTGTGCTACATTTTAATGGTTATTTAAGCTTTGTAAAAAGTAAATGTTTATATAGGGTGCGGCAAAACAGACAGTGCAGTTTTGAAGGGCTATTAAAAAACGGGGCAATTTAAAGAAATGGGGTTTATTTTATCTTAATCAGCACATCATGCCGTTTTATGCATTAAGTCCACGACACAATGAGATCCCTCCCAGGTAGATACCCCCACCACACGGGATGTTTGGGCGTTCCAAACTGTTTATCGCACCCTGTACTTATATCGGACACTTTTTCTCATTAACCACTTGGTAAAACATTGTTAATATTAAATTAGACTTGTAAATTAAATTCACTTGGTTTAAACAACAACATAAGTAAAATTAAACTAAATGAATTTAATTTAATGTTAATATATTTATTATTTTTTTCAATACCCTTTTTAATTAATTTAATTTAAGTATCAATATGAAACCACAAAACAGAGGAATTTTGTTGTAAAATTATTTTATTTAAAACACAATTTCGCGTTATCAATATTTGCCCAGATACGACACCGCTCGCACACTTCCGGTTTCCGGATTTTCGTTTAAAACTTTTCAGAACCTAACAATGCCACAAAAAGCTTAATCTGGAAAGGTTTCATCTCAATATCTCTTTCTGGTTCTGCTCATTTAATGGATTCAATTGATCTCAAAATGGATGTTTCCTATTCTGATTCGAATCTGTTTACAACAATAATTTAGAAATTTGATTGCGCAGGCTGTTATTTCGTGAAATTTCGTATTAGGGTGTATATTAAATAAAAACACACTTTATTAATAGAAAAACACGTAACTTTTTCATTCCACTTTTATTTTATAATAAGGGGGCGGTTTAGTACATATAGATAGTCATAGAGTGTTTATTGGAAGTGACTAATTTTTGTTACATTGATGTCCTGGCCAACGGATAATATTGCATAAATTAGTTTAAAAGTCGAAGTAGCTAAAGAGAAAATAATAATAAATTACGTAATTTATTTTTTGGATTAAATATTTTCGATTAAAAAATTGTTGCATTATACAATATGTTATTGTTATGCAACAGCAAATGTCCACTATTGAATATTTGTTTTAAAGTACTTATGTAACATAAGTCGGAATTACAATGAAACAAAACAGTGAATATATCTGGCAATGATCAATAAAATTCGATCAATCCCTTTTTTCAACTGCAAAAATTACTTACACTGTAAGTTTTACATAGATGTTTGTAAAACAACTACTTCCCGAGTATTTACCCCTCCCGACATTGGATTACACAAGAGATATTTGTTTGTTGCATAGCAGTATTACTGCGAATTGCAACGGTTTCAGTCACAATTATTTAATGAAAGGGATTGATCGAATTTTATTGAAATGTTCCTTGTTTAATTTTATTGTAATTTAAACAACTGCAAATGCGTGAATTATCTTTGTTTCATTTTATTTAATAAGTCAGAATGTCACAGTAGCTAAAGAGGAAATAATTTATTAATTATTTTCATATTCTTTTTATTTAATTTAAAGAGGAAATAATTAATAAATTATTCACTTGAGTAAATTAATTATTTTGGAAATCTTTTTATTACTCCCTGAGGTAGAAGTCTAAACTACTAGAGGAGTATAAAGAATAGTAATGAAACAAACCAAGTGTATTTTATTCAATTATCAATATTTAATTATCAAGCACACTTTATTTAAGATTTCACTTTTATTTAGTTGATACTGTAAAAATTTGTACACATACATATAGTTATGGTAACTTAGATTAATGAAGACATCCTTAATTTTTTTTATAACTTATTATAGTACACAGTAGCTTTATCAAGCAGATGTACACAGTGTATTTTTTGTTAAAATAATATTAAGGACAATAATTGTTTGTTTTCCGAGGACTTTAAATCAATCTTTGATTATCGAAAGAAAGAATATCATCCGGAAAATGATTAATAAATAATATTTTGTTCAGTGTGGAAAAAGATAAATATTACTGTATTTATTACTATTAATGATGATTTTTAATATTATTCCTTCCTTTCTTTCTTTAATTTTAATATTAATAGCGGCAGGTGTATGAGTCATCTTTTTTTTTCATTAATTGATAACAAACCTGTTTTTTTTATCGTACGCCGAGTTGAGGTTTATTGTTGATAGACTGATAAATTTGCACATTGTCCGTGCGATCAGTTCGACTGAGTTACCTGTGAAAGCAGTGTGTGCGTACATTTTAACATCTAAGGATTTGCAAGGAAGAGCTGCACCGATGAAGGATAAATCCAGGAACCAGATTCTAGAGACAGTGTAAGTCATTTTTGCAGCTTTCAAAACGGGAATATCATTTTTATTTATTATTTTCAATATACATCTTTATTCGTGTAATCTTACATAATTAATTATTATTTACCTCAACAATTAATACGGGTAAAAGAGGGTAAAATTAAGAAAGAAATAAAGAATTATTATTTACAATATATATACGTAACGATATTGCGAAATGGTTATGGTCTTCCAGTCTAAATTTTCTTATTTAATTTTTATTTGAATTATTTGAAAAAAAAAAATGTTAATCATCTCCGTTTTTAAAATAAATATGAATAGATTATTAAAAATCAACCAATAAAACAAATAAAACAGATTAGATTGAATAACTTTAAATTATCGACTAGTTATTTAGTTTAATTTTAAATTATTTTGGAAATGGGCTAATAACCTGAAACTAGTCGAGAATTTAAAGTTATTCAATCTAATCTGTGTTTTATTTGTTTTATTGGTTGATTTTAAATAATCTATTCATGTTTATTTTATACAATATGAACTACCAATGTTTAAATATTAAAACTATTAATCTTCGTTTATATTATTTAATATTATACTACCACTAAACATCTTTATTCGTGTAACATTTATACATAGTTTAGATAATTACTTACAATGTATTTGTAGATTTATATTTACATATATTACATGAAATGGCTAACGACCGAAGGTCTTTCCGCCTTAATATAATAATTTCATATGTTTTCGTTTGTGACTTATTAGAGAAAATCCTATTCAGAAAAAAATAGTATAAATACACTGGGTTTGTTTCACAATTAAATTGTGAAAGAAATGAAGATTCTTTATCCATTTAAGACTTATTCTATCAAATTAAGACAATAGTTTTGTATGTATGTATTCTTCAGTTATGTGGAGATTTTATTAATAATAAAGGCATTATCCATAGTTGACTAGGGTTAGTCAACTAATGTTAATGGTCGCATATTGTCTGAAATATACATCTAGTGTTTAAATAAAAACAGTGAAGAACGGAATTTATCCGCTTTTTATTATTAACAATAGTTTTGGATACTTTGAATATGTAATTTAGGGTTGTAATCTGAGCATGGATAATTAATGAGGAACGTTAAGTAAATTCTAATAAAACAGTTATTCGCAAAGCGATTTTTTTTTAAATTTCAACTATTTAAAAAAATGTAATTGATTTTCATTTACACATCAAGCATTATGATATTTAAATAATGCTGAGATTTCAGTAATCTCAGGCTTATATATCGCAATGGTGAATGTGTATGTCAAAATCAAATACATTATTAATATATTTTTAAAAACAGTGGGGATTTTATTTCACTGGAGGACATAGTCCTATGTATATTTCATCGATTATTTGAATATGCTCCCAATGCGTTGACATGGATTTAATTAAATTGAACATAGAGCAATGTTCAATAACATAAAATCCTCACTGAATATATTTTTAATTTATAATTGTATACAATTCCTATTTACGTGAGTTCGTTAATTGGCTATTGTTCATTAGTTGTTTTGTTTATTGTGAAACACTTTTCTTCGTGAAATATATTTAATGTAGTTACTCATGATTTTTATTAAAAGGATATTTTTCGTTTAACTGTACTCCATTTGTGTTAACTGCTTCGATCATATGTGTCATTCATCAATTAATTTGAGAATTATTATCTACATTATTTTTATTTCTACTTCATCTGGAATTATATGTATTAAAAAAATAATTATTTTTAAAATCGTTTTATTTGATTTAATTATATGTATTCGACGGAAAGACCATTGGCCAATAGCCAATTAACAGATATAAAATATACATTTGATTTTGCAATTTTTAATATTTTTTGCGCTACATATTTGTTAGTAACGATTATTATTATTATATTTATTCAATCGTTTTAATAATGACGGAGAAAGAAAAATCAATTAATGTCAATTTGAAGATTTTTTGTCGTCAAAGTTAAATAGTAATGAAGTAAAGAAAAATCGATTAAGCGTGACATGAAATAAATGGCTTTTATTAAATTTATTTAGTTAAAAGTTCCATTAAGAGTAAATTGCAGTGAGTTAAATTATTTCATGGGCATGTCGTAAATTTGTTTGAAACAAAACAAAGCTATGAGTCACATTCACCTCCCGGGGGTCGTAGATATATAATGTTTTGTGCCACGTTACTTAGATTTGTTCGCAAAAAGATTAACACTACATCAAGTAAGGTTGTCTTGAATTCATTGAAGCAGTCTTCGCGAGAAAGCCCCGCATGTGTGATATATGATCAGAATTCCTTCCTTAAGCTCATGTAACACTAATTATTCCGTCAGATAATAGAATAAAACGATAGAATAAGCATTTATCCGACACATAAATATATCAAGCGCAGGAGGGTAATAACACGAATACACGAATGCGAGCCAGGCAAGTCGTGCGTTCGGATCGAGTTAAGTTTGGTAAGCCGGAGAAGATTACTTAACGAGTAGACAATGATAATCCTGTTGTGGGCAGAGCCACACCTTCCACCCCGAGAGCAAAGCACGTCGGAGATTTGCTCAGGCATATTTCATAACCGGCTAAATTATTATAATAAGCCGGGCCAACACATCGACTTCGCAAATACGCAAGCAACTTAATAATTACAAAGAGACAGAAGGTAATGAAATCATCGTCAAGGGAATGCCGTTTTTATCTCGAAATCTCTGCTCTTCTCCTCGTACTTTAAACATTTAACTTGCTACGAGACATTCTTTTTTTTATTATTTGTTTAAATCTCGAATTCCGTTTATGGTGGGTTTTAATATGAGGATCGCTCGCTGACACGGAGAGATCAAACAAGAAAGCCATGCACTATTTATTAAATGAAGTCACTGGTTTTATTGAATTTTTTATCGCCTAACCTGTTGACTTCAATAAGCTGTAATGCGGGGAATTTTAATCAAATTCGAAATATATATGTATATTGTAAACGCTTATGAAAATTGCCGGTAAATGCGTCGAATTAAGGCGTTTATTTATAAAAATAGCTAAATAGCCGCACATCTGGAATTTGTATTAATATTTCCCGGAAGTTCCTTTAAAGTTAAATGAAATCGTGACTGGATTTCACGAAATACTTTAATTAAGGCAGTTATGATGTTGTCATGTAAATTGACTTTTAGTTCGCTTTTATTTCCACGTAGGCGATGTGAAATATAATAAATAATCCCGACGCGGTAAAATATTTAGTATTCCTCCTTTCTTTTTTCTATGCGTAAAATCCTTGGAAGATCCGAATCCGGATAAGGTCGATATTGGATGTTTTGATTACGCGAAATGGAACGTGAATTAAACGTATTTCGCTTTCAAGTTGATTTGTATGAACCATTCACATATTAAAAGGGCGTATTGATTACGGGGGAAGCCCCCATTACCGGGGCAGTGGGGTAGTGGGGAAGTGGGCGAAAGCTGCAACCTACAACCCTCTTGGGTAGTTGGATGGCTAGCTAGATATCTGGATATCCCCGGTGCTTTCCAACAAATTAGTGCCACATGACCGCATGAATTTTCACTTTCTTCAAATTATAACTAAGCACCGGACGTTACTTCAGTCCCAGCGTGAAGTGAAAGTAACAATAACGAGTCGTTTTACCTTTGCAAAGGTCTCTCCGCGGCCATTAGTATCAGTCCGTGTTGGTTTTATCTCTAATTTTATTCATAATCCTATTATTTATTACATAGACATTTAAAGTAACCGCAATACACTGCTCCCCCTTTCTGAATACAAATAACCTTTACATTGTGAAGTATTTACAGCATTTTCCATATTACTGTCCGTGTTTTCCCGGCCACTACATTTACTTAAGCCACCGCTGTCAATTCAGTTCGGTTAACCTTCGTCACATTTTTCCCCCCACAAATGCGATTATCAACAAAATTAATTATTATCCCGTTATTTTTCTTCTAAATCCTTTCCAAATATTTACCCCACAAAATAATCCACTTCCTCTATATATTTTTTTAAACTAAACTAAACTCGCACTTAATCAAAGATCGTTGTATCGTATTTTAAAAACCGAAGTTTTCAAAAATCCAATATTAAATAATTTAGCGATTCACTTAATATTGGATTTTTTTTCGTGCAATTGTTTGCGAATCATACGTTTGGAATTTTAAACGTTGTTTTAAATTGGTGTATTTCAAACGCGGCAACCTCGATTATAAAGCTTGTATCCCTGCAGGGTATTAACGCAAATTCAATGTATGTTTAGTTCAGCTTATTGTGCCTACTATAAAATTATAATGTTATTAACAACTATGGGAACATAATTCTCACCACTTCCCAAAAATTTGAGCTACAATTTAAAATTCAATTTTAAATAGAATAATGGGTTTTATTTCACTTTAACAGAACTAATAATTACAATACTTATAATTCAACAGAAATATTTTCCAATTTAATTCAATAAGTCAGATGTTATTCAATTGTCATGATTGCTAATTTTTGCAAAGAAAAGGGATATGTGACAGGAAATTATGTTTTTATTGCGGAGAATACAAAGCGGTTGTAATAAGTCAAGGTGAATGGGATTAAAGGCAAATTTTGAAGCAAAATATTATGTAATCTCATTCCACACTTCGGCAGTTTCTTCTTTAAAAGCAAATTGAGGGAAAACTCTTTCAAACGCTATATTAATTTATTTATTTAAAAATAATGTGATTCAGGCGAAAAAAAAAAACACTTTTCTGTAGTGAGTTATAATTCTGAATTATATCCTTGAATCTTTGAGGCGCTTACTTCGTGGTACATTTCAAACTGAGTTTGAGTTTGAGAATGATTACTGTGTAGTCGAAACTAGTCACAGTGAAATAAATTCTTAAGTGGTATAAAAAAGATATTAAGTATTTCCTTTATCCAAATATTTAAATTATATATTTGATTATTTAATTATTTAAATAAAAAAATTTGTCCTTTCTACTACTTATTTTTTATTTTACTAGATATATTTGATTCCCTAATTTTCATTATATATTTAGAAATTTTGTATTTACCTATTCTACTATTTTTTTTTCTTTTACAAACTTTCTCTAAGATTTAATGAATTATTGAGTATCCTTTCTTCATAAGATTTATTAAAACCAGATGTATATTTTGGTCGATAGCCAATTAACATATATAAAATATACATTTGATTTTGTAATTTTTAATATTTTTTAATATATTTGCTTAATGTAATAATAATAATAATCTTTATTAAGAGATATATACTTATTATTATTATTATTATTATTACATATATCTTAAAATTTTATGCTATTTCATAAAAATATCGATCAGATTAGAGGTCTTTCCGCCTGTCTTTATCTTGTTGTTGTCTACTTACTTGTCATAATCGCTAATGTTATTATCGAAGTCCGCATTAATCAATGAAATGAAGTGAAAAGTTGTAACGGTGGGGAATTTATATTTTGTGGTGATATTTATGATTTATTTATTAAATTAAACACTTTTATAATTTTTCAAACAATTTTATTTATAGAATATTTGTGCTGCATTTATGTTTCGTAATATAAATAATAAAACACATATGTTTTGTTTTAAATATTTTAGTTGATAAAATATTGAAATTTTAAAATTAAATTTGGTTAATTTCATATCTATAAAAGTACCTAAAATACATATTTATGCCGAATAGTGTATAATTAATATCTTTACATAATTAAATTAAATGTGAATGTTGGATGAAGTAATCAATTATGCATCAAAGTATAAACAAATCAAATTAAATCATTGCCGTTAAATTGGCAAATTCAATGTATGAATGAGTAAGTACAGTAAATACCGACCTCTAATTAATTATACATAAACGTGAGTTAGGCTTGCAAATTAATTAATACAATGGAACCGTATTATTAACTTTACATCCATTAATTATTTCATTAAAATCCTTATGTAATAATACTTTCGTACCGTACCGTACAAAAGCGAACTTTGCATTATAATTCGCACCGTGTTAATAATTGTAAAATGCATATTTTATTATTTAATTCCGGTTATTCCGAATCCACGGAAAGTCGACGAACTTACCTTTCGCCTTACCTGGTCCAATTTAAATATTAATCAGCCTCTTTACGGTCAATTAAAAATTGCTACGTGCACTCTGCGCTTTAGCCCTAATTTAAATATTAAATGGAGAGTGTTGTCCCTGGCAGCCCTTTTTTCTAACGCAAGACGCATGCGTGGGCCTTTTTTCTTCTTCGCAAGATCAGAGAGAAAAAGGGAAAGTATAAATTGGCTTAGCCTTTAGAGTGCGCTCACTTGCTAATATTGTATCGATTGTTTATTTATATCTTTTTTGAATTATAAAAGAAATATCGAGGAAAGAAATTGCCAAAAAAGAGGACTTACAAAAAGTATTATTAAAGGAATATAGAGTGGTATTGTAAAGTTTGTTTTACATGAGATTCTCGATGTGTATTATGATTCCTTACAAAATAAAACAATTTACATAATTAAAATAATTAATACACAACTTTTTAATAACAATAAAAAATAATGTTTTTTAAAAAAATAAAATTTTAATTAATTATGTGATTAATTTCTCATATATCCCGCGGTGAAAAATGTTTGAATTAAGAAGGTAATTAAAGGGAGTAATTATAATTTAAAATTAATAAAGATTATTGTGTCTATATTTATATATTGAGGATTTTCAGCTAAAGAAACTTGCTTATAAATTATATATTTTTTAATTAATTGCTCCCTTTTGTGTATGATAGTAATGCAGAATGCTGATTGATATATAAAGAGGACTTTATTTAATTGAAAATAGCTCTATGATAAGTTTTATAAAATCCATGTTTGTGCATTGCAAGCATTCATTTATCTAAAATAAATCGCGATCTTCTCTCGTTTTCACTGTTTTTGATAGCAACTTTATTGCATTGATTGCTTTCATTTTCTTTTTTAATATAGTATTAAATTTTAATATCTTTATTGAGACAATTACATATATTTTTATAAATAATATAAGTATACACAATAAAATGAGTGTTTGTCCGTCCTGGGCTATCGATCAGAGGTATTTCTGTCCTAATTTTGTATTATATTTTATATAAAGGTTAAAATTCATAAATAAATAAAGTGAAATAAAATCCTTAATGTATAGATGTAGACACAACAATTTTTATTAATAAATTTACATAATTTTATTTACGTATTAAATATGTAATGCAAAATTAATGTACAATTCACAGATTGGCTATCTTTCAGGTGTTTCAGTCTGCCGATTGATATATGTAATTATTTAAAAAAAATATAGAATTATATATGAAATTCGATTAAAAGAATATTTAATGGAATTAAAAAGAAATGGTTTTAATTACTATTGAATTGTAACAGTGAAATAGCTATAGATTTGGAAAAGCAAAAGGAAAGTACTTGATATATTGAAAAGCCAATAAATTCAATTAATTCCATATTATCAACCCAAATAACCGCTGATGACGATATTTTGTTTTAATAAAGTTCGATTGTAATAATAATAAAGTTCAGCAACGACAAACTGTTTACCCAGTCCTCGCGTTGAGTGGAACAATAAATTGATGGCAAACCTTGCGCTAGAATGTTATGAATAAACCCATTCCCACCCCAATTCCGGTATTATTAATATTATTGGCGGAAATCCAATGTTTTATATCGACCCGCGGTTCGGCTCTAATTAGATTTAATTGAAATTATTTAATTACCTAGTACTTCTGAACTGCGCCCTTCAAGGGGGAAAGAACCCGGAGAGCCGTCTCGCAGTTCAGATTAGGAGAAAGCATCCTCGTTTTTTATTCTGCATTACTACACCAGAGAGTTGCCAAGTCTTATAACTTGATTTATTATTTTTCCAGACAATGAAATTTCGGAATACATTAAACTATATTATATGTTTTTGCGTCGGAATTAGAATTGTTTGTGTTTTGCTTTTTCGTTTGTAATTGGGATGATCGATCACTTGTTACGGACAATGGACTAATCGCTACAAACTTTATAACTCGGAGGAATCAATTCGAATTTTGAAATGCTTGTAGAAAAACGGCCAAGAACGAATGGAAGATGAGGGGAAGCGGAATTCAATAAGGATGATTGAATTTAATATAGTAAAATTGCTTTACAAAAAACGTAATGATAAAGAATAGACTAATAAAAAATCGTTTTTCTCATAGTTTATAACTAACTAACTAAATATCTTTATTCAAATGTGTTTATGTATGCACAATAATATATAAAATTAGAATTATATGCTGCAAATGAATCGGCTATCGACCGGGGGTCTTTCAGCCTAGTTTATATTTATTAATATTATTAAATTGATTAGGGTAACAATATTTATTCATTGAATGAAAACCATCGCGAGGTATTTTCTTGCTTAGTTATTTTTTAATACAATAATTATATATCTTTATTCCACACAAGTAACAGAATTATTTACATAATATGATTTTGTTATTATAAATAAAATATAATTCTGTAATTCAAATTAATATAATTAATATCTAATTTTAAATAAATATAAGGTAATAAATATTTGTTATAGAATATCCTACTATATAATTAATTTCAAAATTTTTATTTATTTTTATGTACATTTATAATGTGTAAATGGTTGAAAATAATTTTACGGCGCCGGGTATTCACATTAAGGGAACGAGGGATTAGAAAGTAGACCCATAAATTATTTCATTACTACAAAGGGGAGGGAGTGTTCAAGGAAAATCGTAAAATTTTAATTTCACAATTCTCAAAACCTAATTTCATTAAAGTACCCGTTAAATATACGGGAAAACATATAAAAGGCCTTAAAATGTTTCAGTAGTTTTTTTTTACCTCCTTTAATTATATGCCATTCAATTCCTAACATTATTCCTGCTTCCTTATATTTATTACCTTATTAATAATCTGATAATTAGAAATGTATTGGGTGATTAATTTTTAATAATTTAATAAAAAATATTTTAAATTACATTGGAATTTGTCAATCTTAAAGGCTGTTACTTGATGAAACCCATATTTTAATTATATTACAGATATTTTTAAATTATGGCGGAAAGACCATGGATAGCCAATTGGCAGACTTTTACGATATACATTGTAATATTTTAAGTTATAAGTAGATATTGTATTATGTTTGTCAATAAAGATTATGTATATTAAATGTAGTAAATTCTAATAGATTTAAAAAACAAAATAAAGCATTAAACAACTACTTATACATATGTTGAAACTTGGACGCAACAATTTAACAAAAATAAAAGCCAAAACAAAACTATGATTCAATTTTATAATCACTATACTCTATATTTTATACTCACTAAAATAAATAACAAAGCTAATAAAACAAAGTAAATCTGTGTTTTATTTTAAAATATGATTAATTAAATTGATAAGGACTTACAATATTTCAGTCAATAGTCACAGTCTTCTATTCCGTTTATTATTCATGATTAATGAACGATGGGATGATTTATGATAGTTTCTGTTAGTGATCATTCGAATAGAAATGTGTTTTTAAAAGCACAGATGATTAAGAACATTACTGAAGTATCAATTTGTTGAATTATTAAGATTCAAAATAAAGTCACTTGGTATTGTTTCACAAGATTTTTTAATATTCACTCGACTAGCTCCGACCTTTAATTATTTTTAATTTATTTAGTATAATCATAGTATTTTTTATACAGAATAGTCTTGATTGTTGAATTATTTTAAAATATTATGACCAACGAGTTTTTTAATTGTATTTAAAATCTATTTAATTTAAAACGCACTTACTTTAAGCAATATAACCCGGCGAATCCACCATTTCAATAACAATTCGACATACATAACGGGAGTTAACGCGGCTAGGTATACATCAGGATTTAGCATTTAAAAATAATTTTATGCAAATTCTTGCTTCTCTATTCATTTTAGAGAAAAAAAAACTGCTAGAATTAAAATATTCCACATTTCCATATTTTAGCTCTGTGACATTTTGACTTACGTTAGACAAATTTACATTAAAACAACTACTTCTCGGGCAAATACCCCGCCAGGCACTGAATTAAAAGTTTTATTATATTTGCTAAATTTCATATGTTTAATATTTTAGCCATGAAAAAATCCGTATTTAAAATGCATCTTTTACATGAAAATCAAGGCCAATGCAATTTAATTTTGCGGTAATTAGCAAATTTAATCGGATTTAATTTATTAATTGTACACTAATTGTAAAATTGAACAATATATAATTTTAGACAGATTTAAATTATGGACGCATTTTAATACTCTACGTTTTTATCTAAAATAAAAAAGGAAGCAGGAAGCCTCAATCGATCGTCGGTATTTCCGCCTTTATTAATTATTAAATAAAGATATTGAATTTTAATATATGCATGTCGAACTCTAGTTAAAATGGTGGATGCGCCGGGTTATATCACTTAAAGTGAATGCGTTTTAAAATTTAAATTTCATCCTATGATCAAAGATAATGTGTGTGTAGTATGGTTAAAGCAAAATATAGAGTTAAGCCAGCGGGAGGGTAATTTTCGAACAAACTTTTATGTAAGGCTGTTCATTATAAATTTACACGTTGTTGGTTTGAATTTCAGTATTCTAATTCGAGCATAATGCGCTATTTGCTTTGTAAATATTATAGGTGAATCTATTAATGCAATTGATAAAGTTTGTCCTGAAATAGTCTCTTATAATCAACTTTATCATCATACGAGTCAGTTTAATTAATAATTAAATGCTTTGATCCGTGTTTCTTTGATGTTTGCATAATATGTAATGTACTTACCTTGCGTTGTATTAAATTCACTGGTTTCGAAGCATATACATATACATTTAAAATGCTGATTTTTGTGAAAATATTTTGTGCATTAAATAATATTATATAAAAACTGTTTTATATCCGCTTCGTAATTTATAACACGAAGTAACTAAAACAGTTAAAATAATAATATAAAAAATATAACGCAAAATATTAATTACATTGCATTACATAATCTCTATTAACAAACATAATACAATATCTACATATAACATAAAAAATTACAATAAATAAAATAATGGGCGGTGGACTTCTGGTCGATAGCCGTTTCTCAAACATGGAGCCAAATACTTTATACATTTAAGTACATGTATTGTAAATATATTTAATGTTTGGAAATAAATACTATATGATAATGTCTATTAATTTCAATGTAATTTGATAGAGTTATTGTGATTGATAACGTGTTTAGAATGAGCCGTCAAAGTGGTAAACGTTGATAATTTTGTAAAGATAGGGGTGTAAAATGTTGACCGACGCGTCATCGAAGCGGTTCGCAACAATATATTAAAAGCTGAAAACATACGCAATCATATTTCATCGGTGAAATGCTAATTTTGGACCGTGGAAGTACACGTACATGGCCACACGAGTATAAATCGCATTAGCGGCCTAATAATAATATTTGTTAAATTAGTGGAAATATTTTTAGGTGTCGCATTATTGTGAAGCAAGGCAAACATTTAAAACGGATTTATAATTACAATAACAGAACGGAAAATTTCCGGCGAGTGTATTGTTATCCATACGTTAATTATATTGCACGCTCTAAAAATATATTCAAACGGGTTTCGTAATTAATTACGTTAATTTATAATAGGGTGGCTATGAGTGCGGACACGGGCAAGGTCAGTGAAATTTTATTGTTGTATTCATGTTCAAGTGCAATAAAAGTTATTTATATAAAGGGTACGTTGGCTGTTTGATTTGAATATGAAATATGTTCCGCCTGAAGGGATTGAAGCGCTAGCGCTCAGAAAGTATAAAGTAAACGCAAACTGTACACTATATTCTAGCGCATTTCAGTTCAGTTCAGTTGAGTTGAGTTGAGTTTAACAGAAGCAGAGTAGTTTGTTAAGTCTTTATCAACGCAGTGTATGATAATTATTTGCATGCCTGCAAAAGTTTCGATTGTTTACGGATAGTCGCCTTCGAGATCGCGTTCCCAGGTGGGATGACCCTTGAGGCATTCTAAGGTTTGAGTTCTGAGCTGACATAATTCCCTGATTCCTGATCAGATCCTTGTATACTCGTATGCCCAGCAGCAGCAATGCTTTTAGCCTGAGCCGACGCACCTCGCTTCTATGTAAATCACACGCCATACCAGCATACCTGGTACATAATGGACAAAGTTCCCGCCAGAGCTAAAATATTTCCCAATGGAATACCGCTTTTTCATCTCGTCCGATCTCCGCCTCAAACGTTATTACGAAAAATTCTGTACGATCACCGCCCATCCCCCGAATTCCTAGTTAAGGTAAACATGGATAAGATCTAAATAATCGCCTACTGCGGCTGAGGCGAGTCGAGTCGAGTCGAAGCAAGGCAAGGCAAGGCAAGGCGAGGCTTTGTTACCTTTTCGCCTTTCCACTTTACTTTATCTCGATCAATATTATTACTGTCAATTAAAGCGGCCGTTTTTTCCCCGGCCCTATTGTTTGCGTTAAACAACCGAGAGGGAAATTCCCGGCAAAAATGCCGAATTATTACTTAATTACACGAATCGGGATAATTTGTTGCTTCCGAAACGCATCTTTCGGAAAGAGTTCACGGCGAAAAAAGGTGCGTGCTCCCGATTTGCCAAAATCGACATGATTAATGGTCGCACGGCCGATTCGACATGATTCGATTATGTACACTGGATATAAAAAATAATTACGATTGATTAATAGTTCCGGTCATTAGGCAAGGGACCAATCAATAAGAACGAAAATGAATATACGATGTTGATGATTGAAATAACCGAAATTAGATAACGGCCCGTCTGCCCATAAATCTTAATTGTTCGCTAATGCAGAGATTGTTTATGTCGGCGCGAATTGCGCGTTAATGGCCCCGCGTATAAAGTACTGTCGTCATTATCTCGATGAATACAATTAATTACATTGATTGCTGAGTTCTTCTAGACGCCTTCATTTACAGTACACCGCCCAACCTCTTAATTTGCAATTTAAAAAAATACCCTACGGCCCAGGTAATTAGTTGCCGCCGATCAATATCTAGCCAACCCTTAGCTGTCAGATATACGTCGTTTTTGTAATAATTGGCTAATATACAAGTCACGATGGCGCATTTCCCCTCATATAAAAAAATATATACTGTTGAAGATTTATCTCACCATATAAAAAATTCCCTTGTTGCTTGATAAACCAAAATAATCGTTCGAGTAATTAAATAATATACGTTTTGTTACTTTCTTTGTATAATTTAAATTATTTAATTTCTTTAATATCCTCCTAAAATTAGTAAAAAATAGTGCTTCCATAATTTTAAATGCCATTCGCGATAAGTTTGTAGTAAAGCCAACTTTTTATCATAAAATATTCTGAAATCATAGGGCAAAATATTTTGTTTTATAAATTTTATGTTTGGGTCAATTTCCACAGTTGCTTTATTCTTTGCCAATTATTTAAAGTTTGTGCCAAACATTTCCAAATTGATTGATTGGATTACGTGAATATCAAATTAAATTGATCAATAAACGACTAATAACCTTTCTTTACACTTTATCTATGAAGGTTATTAAACGTCTCCAACTCTATATATTTTAATTTAAAAATGAGTAAAATGAATCAAAAAAGTCGCAGTAGCTGAAGGGATTTTTTATTTAAATTACCTTTAATTTTTTTATATAACAGAAATTTATTTAATGACTATAGTTTCAATCTTAAAAAAATATAGAATTATTTGAAAAACGATGTATAACGAAGTATATGCCTTAGCAATTAAATATTTAAAAAATGTTTTATTTAATTTATCGGTCGATGGCCATTTCTAAAAACAATGTATTATATAGTATAATAATTCTATTGTTAATTTACTTTATATTGAATTGTCTGCAGAAATAAAGCTGCTACATATATATATGCATAACGAATAATGCATTGTTTATAATTATTATTTCAATCATCAATAATATTTGTTTTCCTTTTTTGGCCTCGGATACGCATATGTCCAGCTCTCAGCAGTTCATCAATAATATTGCCTTCTGTATTTTTAAACAACAAAAAATATTATTTAATTATATAAAATCGCGTTAACAATTATTTTTGCAATCCATTAAGCATAAAATTACAAACTCATTAAACATTATAATAATTCAACCAAACTCGAATCGATATTATTCCGGAGAATTTATAGAGAGTATAATTATATAATTATGCGGGTAATAGATGGGATTATGAGGGTGTCTTATGTTGATATCACGGTTTTCTTGGCTCATAGAAAGTGGAAGTAGAAAATGATGGGGCATTAACAACTTGTGCGCTTCGGCAAGAAACTATACGAGGCACTAATTACGCCGGACAAATGGTCCAAATATCAGAGCTACGTTACTCAAACTTTGCTTTTGTAGTTGTGAGAGGACAGTAATTGTATGAGAGAGGCTTAGGACATGATTTTATGGCCCGAAGAGGGCGTGGACGGAACACAGCCAGCGAACATTCACACAAAAAGGGAGTTTATCTGAAACATTCAAGTAAGATTTGAGATTTGTGGACTGATTTAAAAACACTTTTTTTAATGCGTAACAGGATTTAACATGTTAGTATGTTACAATGGAATTAAACAAGGACAATTTCTGGCAATGATCAATAAAATTTGATCAAACTGCAATGTGTGAATCAGCTTTGTTTCATTTTATTTAATGTTAGTATGTTATAGATTTGTTTTGTGGAATTTATTCTTGCGAATTCGGGAGAAATACTCGATACATTTAACGAATTGTGAAATTAAACAGTTAGACGGAGACATCCAACTACATAATACAATAGAGACAATAGCAGAATTTTTCATAAACAGGCTGAAGGACCTCAGATTGATAGCCATTTGGCGGATAATTTTTACATAAGAATATTTCTTGTAAAATAATCATTTATATGTTATTATCAATAAAAAGAGTATTTATTCACTTGATCACAGTTATTTAAATAAAGTAAATAAAAATAATTTGAAAATAATTTATTAATTAATCATTTTTATTTAATTTATATATATTATTAATTAGTTATAACTGTCAATAAAAATGTGTATATATATTTAAATAACAAACATAAGGTGTAATAAATACAAACTCTCTCCAATCATCATTTTAAATAAATTAAATGAGTAGGAAATTGGCTGTTATCTTGTGGTCTTAATGAAAATATAATAACAATTACAATTTTTTTTATGTTAAATAATATAATATTGATACAAATTTACTTGAAATTTCAGCGAACCTCAATAATGTCCCCGGTCCGCGTTTCACATTTCTAGAGAAATGCACTCTATTTTGTATTCAAGCTGAAGTATTCGGAATATTTAGCATTATTTACAGAAGCCCGGAAATATCCGGCTAATGAAGGTAGGAAGGATAAAAGTTACTATGTTAGATAATTTTGTGCTATATGGATGTATGTTATTCCCGACAGTTTTATTTCACATGTGATAAAGGTACATTCTGCGGTGAAACTGCCATAATTTATTAATTCGTCAGCTGGGGTGGGCCAGGGACACGCTTAATTTTTAAACAGCGTTTTCCATCATTATGTTTAATAATATAAAATAAATTCCAATTCTTGGCTGTTATTTTATTAACAACATCTATGGCATGCATATTAATCTTAAAGTGTTTTAGAAGAATATATTTCATTTATTCTTTAATTTTTGACGCGTTTACTTTATGATACATCTACAATATTAGGATAAAAAAATACTGTGGTTTAATTGAAAGAAAATGCTGCACAGTTATTGACCGTCGCTAGTTCGTGTTATATTGATGTTCTAGCCAATGAACAATATTGTATTAAAAAAGTAAAGAAATTTCATCAAATAAATTAAAAATTATTTTTCTAATGAAAAATAAATGAAAACAGATTATTTTATGTCAATGATATAGACTTCCGACAGCTATTTTCTAAGGCTTAATAATTTGTAAATGATTGTAATTATGTAAATATTCTGATATAATTTAATTTAGCTCTCAGAAATAAAGATTATTTATATATATAATTATAAAAAATGTCTCTATAAATTATAGATAATTGTTGGTAATGTACTCGGCTAGAAATCGGCTCAAATCCCATATTTAATTTAAATTATATCTCAATGTTATATATTGAAATTTATTCAATTTATTCAATTCATATAAAACTCTCGGTTACAAAACATCAAATAATTTTCTTATTACGTCTTATTACAATGAAATTAAACAAGGAAAATTTCTGGCAATGATCAATAAAATTCGATCAATCCCTTTTTCTAACTGCAAAAAAGTCTTGTTCTTTACAATTAGTTTTGCAAAATAGAATATTTATTATAATTCAAAGTGTTTGTATTAAATAAATTATTTTATTATTAAATAAACAACTGGAATTTAAATTGTTTTAATCTGTGGATTATACAATTAATAAAATAGTAAACGTTATCGTATTTTTGTTTATTATTATTGTAATTTCCGTGTAATATCAGATCCAATATTGTGATGCACTGGGCATTTCAGCTATTCCTCTTTGATAAATCCTGATCGACTCAGCGAGTATTTCACGTAACAACAATGCGTTTATTGTTTTCATGCAATATTTGGTTATTCGGGCAATTTAGAATAATTTTATAATCTACTTAAATAAATTTCTATTATTTCCATTCAATGCGTTTTAAAATTAATTTCCCAGAAGTGTTTTTGGATAAATATTTTAATAAAATAAAACCCCGCCAATTATAATTTCGGTAAATTCGCATTCTCATTATCCTTTATAATTTCCAATAAATACGTATATAATAATATTTCCATTTAAATATTTTTTAACTAATTAATCATTAATTATTTGGCGAAATATGGTATATTTATGATATATAAATTTTAATTAATTTAAACTAACCAAATATTTTATTCAAAAATTAAAATTTATATAAAATCAATGAAACACAAAAAGTCATAACTAATAATAAAGATAGTGTAAAAATAAAATTTAAATTTAATCATAAAATTTGTCTCCTAATTAAATTATGCATATTAAATTGAAAGTTGGTGCAAAAATAAGAGTGAAATTTTATGATTAAATTTGAATCTTACTTTTGCACCAACAATCCTTATTATTAATTTTGACCTTTTGTTTCATGTTTTTTTATATAAATTTTAATTTAGCACAATCGCTACTAAATATTTTTCCTATGCTTTTCTATACTAACAATTGTAGTTAGTTAATAGACTATGTCTTAATTCTATGCTAGAGGCTGTTATTCTATGAAACTCTATTTCAAATGTACTGAATTAAAAAAAAAAATGTTTGGTTAAATTAATACGATCATATGCATAGTCTGCTAGGAAAATTATTTATTGGAACATGCATATTGCTCAAAATGATAAATGCATTAAAAATATAAAACAAGGAGGAAGAGACATTTCGGGAAGCGTTTTGTGTTCACTGATTGATTATATTTATTTTCTCAAGCTCGGAATTCAGCCAGTGTGGTGAGCCTTACGTATCTCAACATTTAAATAAATAACTTTGGGCCTTACCCGGATGTGACCTTGAAACAACTTCCTGGATTACATCCTGGGTTCGTTTCACAACAAAAACATTCATGGACAATCCCGATCGCGTATAAAATTTATTTATGAAAGATATGGGAATAATTTCCAATATATTTATATTTATGCTTACGTTATTTATATATTTTGAATATTTTATAAGGGATAAAGAATTAAATCATATATATATATATAAGCGGGAACTGGTTTTTGTTATTGTGGAAAAAAAATGAGATTACAATTTCAACAAATAAAAAAAATACGGATATTTTTATAAAATAAAAATTAATAATATTTTTGTAAAAGAATTTTATAAAAGCAAAGTATTAGAGTTAGTGCAAAAAAAGAGGATTCAGAACATCATTCAGGTTTTTTTTTATTCAAATGGCTCTAAGAAATCTAAATGATTTTTTTCTTCTGCAATATAAATAATATAAAAATTGTCAGATTTTGGAAATTTTCGTATACAAGAATAAAACCCAAATGTTAATTATTTTTGGGTAAACCTTTTTCGAATTTAATTTTTCAAGTTCCAACATTCTATCGTATCTTTGAACAACGTTATCTTATTTTAATCAATGTCACGTCCAAGATCGGCTGTCTCGCTTAAGCCATTCCCACAAGACTCCATATAATGGGATTTATCAATTCAAATGGCCTTAATGAACAGGGAATGCTTTTTTTTAATAAATATTCCACGCTCAGGCTGAAAGACCTCCGGTCGATAGCCGATTCATCATCATCTACAGAATATAATTCTAATCTTTGTATATTATTGTACATACATATACACATTTGAATAAAGATGGTTAGTTAGTTATTCCACGCTCTTTGTTATATCTTCAATGATTTTTTTTCAGATTTTTTCGGCATTTGAATATTTTCCAAGAAAAAAAGTGTATAATAAATATCCCACACTCTTTCTACTAACTTCAAGATTTCTTTTTTTAATTTATTTAGAAGAAAACTAAATCATATATTGGGAAAAAGACAATTTTTGTGAAAAAAACTCCCGGAATTACTTCAAATTACATAAAAAAGTTAAGTTGGATTAGGGCAATAAATGTTAGGTCAGATTGTGTATCTTAGGTTAGGTTGGTTCACGTTGTGATGAGAATAGTTTAAATTATGTACTTCACCTAACCTAAAGTATATAATTTAAGCTGATATATACTATTCTAACTCATTTGGTTAGTCTATGTTGAGATGTTACGCTTAAAATGAGCAATTTACAATGACAAATAATTTAATGTTAATGTTTTTTTTTTATTTTATGGATGTAAAATTTTATATTCCTTGGAAGTGGTGTAACTTTTTTTAAATAAAACGGTTATCTTTTTCCTACTTATTTTTTATTGAATAAATAAATATATTTAATTCAATGAACAATAAATGGGAAAAAGGACAACCATTTTTATTTCAATAATTAAACCTATCAACAAGACGACTATTAGTATAACTTTTGATAAAAAGACAAGAGCTTGACAAAGATAGGCCGTTTTATAAAGATAATACACATAATATAAGAATTCTATTGTTAATTTTCTTTATATAGAATTGTTTGCAAAAAATGTTTTTCTGCAAACAATTAAGTAATCCTGGTTGCAATTTCAATAAAATATTGGAATTGAATAATGCATCAATATGAGGCTTTAATTAAATAGTAATTTAGATTTTCCTATCACGTTTTCCATTTTAGAGATACGAAGAGAATATGAAAATTATAAGATAATTAAAATGGTAATTCATATCACCATTATTTGAATAGTAATTTGAATCGGTATGATTCATTCGAATCTTCTTGTTTTTATTCGGAAAATTTGATTGTTTTCATAATGGAAAAATGAGACCACTAATATAGATTATGTAGATATTAACAATTGCATAAGAATATTCGGTGACTTTGTAAAGATGTAATTATGTGTAATCATTATTAAAATTGTATTAGTAAATTAATAATGTTAATTTAAGAATAATATTTTGTAAATATTTGATCTTAGTTTGTAACACGTATACAATGTGATAGAACGCCACACATCTTAATGCCCCTGGAAATGAATACAACATAACGAATTTCAGGTTTGTAAGGCAAATAGATGTCACGGTAGTGAAATGGGTGAAATGGATGAAACGGGTTGGCCAGGCCTGTCGGATAAAGTATGTAGTAGAAATAACGCATCCGGAAGTTTACAGGTAATACCGCAGCTGTAAAGCAGTAAGGTAGTAAAGCAGCGGGTTACCTCACAAACGGGCAACTGCCAACTCGCTATCGCTATACTTCTACTTTCGACTACTGCAACGCTCATCACGATTTCAGTTTGGGATTCGGATTCAGTTCTAGCTCGGCTATGCTTATGCTCGCTAGACGGCATAAAAGCGACCCGACGCCTGCGATTGCATATGCATGAAACTGTTTTCCCGTTTATTAATTTAAGTTAACAGCCTATGCAC
The DNA here is from genome assembly GCA_963082785.1 of Philonthus spinipes. Lineage (NCBI taxonomy): Eukaryota > Metazoa > Arthropoda > Insecta > Coleoptera > Staphylinidae > Philonthus > Philonthus spinipes. Next base: position 6,112,903 of record OY720301.1, read on the forward strand.
AGTTCGGAATTATATTAGCTGTATGAATAATACTTGTTTGCCTCGTTTCGAGTTACAGATCAGAACTACGACTGCTACTGCTACTATGACACTGCAATGTGTGCGATACATGAGCTCGGTTTATCTCCGTTAGTGTTTGGGGTAGTTCTAGCTAGCTGGCGGAGTAGCTGGCAGTTACGCTGTAGTCCGCTGCTTTTCGAAATAAATGACACTCGCTGCCGCAATTGTGGCACGGACGTGTCCGCCCGCGGCGCCGCGCGGTGCGGCCCTTCTGCCGCTCCGGGGAAGCCGAAAAGAGAAAAGAGGGCGCCGGTGCGGGTGCGGTAACGTTTCTTACAAATTCATTACCCCCATTTACTCAGGGACGAACAAGTCTGGGCGCAAATAGTTATCTGGGGATCCCTTTTATAATACTTAAATGAAAATGAAGATGTGCTCAACCGCGGGGGATACTTTTTTTCTGCTTCTCTAAAATCCAAAAGAAGGAAATCTCATCATGCTAAATCCAATTTTAGAATCACACGTTATATATGGGACGGTCTCTAGTCATGTATTCGCTATCATGTCCGCGACAATAAGGCCGAGTCTGAGTTGTAACTACGCACTTAAACATACACGGATGCTCTAACTATTTATTGCAATCTAGGATGTGCTACACTAATTGCTGCATTGCTTCTGCGGCACGGTCCCAGCCGCAATCTATACAAATATCGCACCTCCATCAACACACTAATTAATTAGACACTCATTGATTATCGTTAATGGTTCAAACTTATAATTACTTTGAAATCAATATATTTCCTTACAATCCCTGAAATTCTAAGTTATTGAAGGAAGTAATTACCATTACGTTTTATTGCACAAAAATTAATATAACGACAAAATAATGTTGTATTTCAATTAAATAATTAGATGCGTTCCATTACAATATTTTATATAAATGTACAAATCAATAACAGATATTTAGCTTATTAATCGAATTTATGTTTACGCACTGATGATAAACATCGAATAATGTATTTTATATGATTCCATTAGAGAATATTAATGTTTATTATTATTACGCATATTGATAAATACAATAAGATTGTATATCGTTAATATTCGTTTATGTGTACGAACATATTTATTTAAGTAAATATTATTTAATAAACAAAATTACTATTAGAAATTTATTGCAATTCAAACAATATTAACAATGATGATATTTAAATGCAAGGCTATATAACATTAATACTTCAAATTAAAATTAGAACATTGTGTTTATTTTTATTGTTAATAATAATTAATTATCACACTTGTAAATAAAATAATTTTAAATATTGTTTAAGCACTTCAAATGTAACTGTCTGATTGGTTCATATTAAATTACAATTTTCTATCTGACATTAGATCTTAAGTCTCTTGCTTTTTAGGCAATAGACTTTCGGGTTATGTAGAATTAGGGGTAATTATCATTGCCCAGTTATGTACATAACATATTCTTCTTATTATTATTATTTCTTATTCTTTTCTAAACCTGTATTTAAGTTTTTACATTAATAAATTTCTTTACTCTATAAGCTTGTCATTTTCGCTGGTAACTTACTCTTGATAATGCCTTAAAAAGCGAAACTAGTCGAGTAAATAGAGAAAAAATAGTGAATTTAATTTAAATCTTCTTCAGTAATAGTTCAAAATGTTTCACCAAGTGATAAGTGAGAAAACCATTTAAGAAATATTTAAATATATAAAAAGAAATAATAATTAAATCGTTTACTGTTATAGAGTTTCTTAAATCAATATCTTTGGAGATTTGAAATGTTTTTTATATTTATTTTTATATTAAATAGAAAGTTTGAAATGTTTTAAAAGCGTAGGAAAGTGTATACACCGAAGACGTAATAAACAATTTAATTTAAGAAAATAATAAAGTTTGTACGTCTGGAATTGGATCAGCGGGAGGTCTAAAATACCAGCAGATTGAAGATGTATCGCGTGAAGTTGACACATTAGTAGCACACACATATAAACAGTACTAATCAGATATCGGTAGGAAATCAATAGAATTCATTTGAGCATTTGTACATTGGAACATTTGTGTATTTGACTCATGACTGAAAATCGATAGGTCCAGTGAGCATTAGCTTGGGGCCTTCAATAAGCATCAACATACATAATAATTGTGCATTAATAAATGATACAGGTTTTCAGGAACGGAATGGACGGCACACTTGGATTCCGCTTTATGGATTTACGCCCCGGCAAACAACCATTGACATTACATAAATATCTGTGCGCCTTATCCTGAAATGTGTTCGAATGCTTGTAATAAAAGAAGTTGGCCTAACCTGGCCTGCCCTGGAAATAAACGAGATATCCAATCGTTAAACCTAACTATTGCCAATTTCAGCGTGCCCTAATAATTTCCTGAAACAACATTAAACCACTTCCATTCCTACTTACATAAACCTACAGCCGATTCCCCCTGAATACTGGGGGGAAGTTAAATTAATTAAAATAAAAGCCGTTTCCTGTTATTTATATAGTTATTTAAGAAATATAAAACATTTTTAGTGACTGATGACTTTGTAAGTTCGTGAATTCTGAAAAGTATTTATCAAATCGAACGGACCTTGCGAAAGTTGCGCAAGAAAACAAAAATACATCTCCCTTCAAGTTTAAATTATGACACTGCCGGCATAAATCCGAAATGAAACGCAGCGCGACGAACTTTCCAAATTATAATCACGATGTTATGGATTAGCCCCTTCTAAATTAATTAGCAAAAATGCCGAGTGGGTTAAGCTTTCGGATAGCTAAAACCTCACAAATTAATATCTGATTGATAGTCAGGCTGGGTATTGATTTATCATCAATAAAGGATTACAGGGTGTAAACGTGTGCTGGCTGTAATAGCACTGAAAAAGTATATTCCAAATATGTGCAACGCTAATTTTACTATAATTAATACAATAAATAATGTAGCTACATGATGATGATGGATAATAATGGATTTTCGCTCTTTTATACGGCGTATTGATCAACATATATCAATCTATGATCAAATAAATATTCATTTAAATTATCATACCATGCTAATATATTCAAATAAATCACAATACATTAATTAAAAGATATATTTAGTATTTAAATTTATTAGATAAATATTTTTTTTAATGTTTAACACTATTTTTTCAAAATATTCAATTAGTATTGTACTATTAATTTTATTGTTTCACTAAATATGTTAGAAATTCTAATAAGAAATATATTAGAATTAAAAACAATATGATTTATATTTTAGTTTTAAATAAAAGTATATAGAAAGTGATATCCCTAGATGATTCCGAAGCATTTTCATCATTAACAATTTTATACGAGCTGACAATATCCCGAAAGAATATTTAGGCACGGAGCTTCTTAAAAAGGTAGAACATAAAACGGCAGGGACTTAATGCGCAGCTTTGTATGCAAATTCTTCGCCTAATACTGAAAGTTCCTGTAAATCCCATACAGCAAATTTACAACGTTTTCAAAAGGTATGTGCTAACTTTAAAATCTCTCTTTTTAAGTTGGTAACTCGACAAAAAAACATAGCCGCTTTCGTTCTAATTACAGCGGCTATTAATCACAGGTGGATCTGCATCGCAATCATTACAATCCCCCTGACAACGAATTGAATTTCCATAGCGGAAAAAATCAAATGGGATCAGATATAATCTGAAGTGTCGCGCAGTGGCAAATGCAGGAAATATTAGGGGGTTACGAATGTTTTCGCCCGTAAATAATGACCACGTTTCTGCCAATGGCAACTGACAAATGTTAAAACGCCGAAATACTTACAAAATAATCTCCTCTAGATTTATTATTAAAGGGTGTAAAATAAGAAATTATATATTCCTGTAGAGATAATTATTAAAATCGTATTTTTATTACAATTTTAATAATTGAGATATATTTGATTTATAAAAAAATGAAATATTTTTGTATTTTGCAACAATAAAATATTGAATTGAGGACGCAAATTATGGGGAACAATAATTAATGTGGATGACCTTAAACCCAAAATTAATGTATTCATTCCCTTTGTAATGCAAATCGCTTATAAAGGCAAGCCTCGCTTTGTAATAAATAAATAATTATTAAAGAATGGATGGGCTTCACACAAAATCAGAATACTAATCAAATTAAAAATAAATTACGAAATTGAAAAAGGCATGTATTATTCAGGCATAATCAACTGAAGTGTAAGCATAGCCAACCCATCGCGAAGCTAATTTCAGCTTGATTATTGTTGCCGGAGCAAGCATCGATTAGATTTATTGGACAATGCATTTATCAGATGGGCCTTAAATAAAAGCATCGTTGTTCCACAGAGCAACATTAATTAACTAAATATTAAATGGCAACAGGGAGATTCATGAACAAATTAAGAACCGGTGAACGAATGAGTAGATATAGAGATTAATTAATCTAAAATCGGTAGAATAAATAAAAGCTTTTAGTGAGGAACACTTATGTCTGAGAAAGGAAATGACATTACATGTGTGAGTCATTAATTTTTCCCTTGTTATTTTTGCCCCTGAGATATCTTGGAAATACTAATACAATGTGTGTGTTGTATTGTTAACCCCGGATGCTCATATCAGATGTAATTGGAGCACTTAGGCGTGAGCTCCCTCTGATCTGGGCCGAGGAATGATAAAATTTAATACAAGCGTTGCGAAAGAAAGAGGGAGAATCTATAAAAAAGCTCGGCTTTAAGAGAATACTTCAATTACTTCTCGTGGAGCCACTAATGTATTGATTTAATAATATAAAAAGCCATTCGTCATAATTCCCTTAATAAAATACAACTCCTCAATCGGTATAATTTAAAAAGATTTTCGAATACTCTGCACTTTATTACTTTTTATAGTTTCCCGTATGAAATGTTTACGAAATAAGCACGATTTATCGCAGCAAGAAACCTTTTCCCGAAGTCCTAGTCATTAAGCTGAACTTGAGTAGCCAGGCGCATCCACCATTTGTCACGCCGCAGACAAGTGCATGTAGGTATTCAGTGTTTCTTTACATATAATTAAGCCGTTATACTTTACCGCAGATCAAGCTTTCATATTATACAACAAAGCATTAATTACATTCTTTCAGAAATTTTACTATGAGTATTTACACTGAAACGTTTAAGCGAGAACGGTTTTTTTCTGTAATTTAGATTAGTCTTTGATATTATCTAACAAAGCATTTTAACCGTAGTTTAAGGAGCATGCCGTTGTTTAAAGCAAATAATTAATGCTGTATGGCATAAAACTTCAGCCCTGAGCTGATTTGTTCGCAATATTATTTTACCTTATAAGCGCTCCTTACGTGCGGACTTCGAGGTAAACATGCTTTATACTGCCATGTCGGGACTATTAAGATTTAGAAATATCTTTCAGAGATTTTCTTATATATTTACATGAAGAGTATTTAGCGGAGATTACTTGATATAAAAAAACGTATATACTTGTTAATATATTATTAAATATTTTTTGAAACTATTTTAAGTATTTCAATATTAATATAAATTTGCTTTAATAAATGAATTTATTATAAAGATATCGAGGATAATTTTTTAACGAGCGTTTTGAAATCTCTTGCTGGCGAGGGTGGATTCGATAAGAAAAGTTCGTAAAGTTTTTGCAGTTTATCTAACTAATTCAGAATAGACTACAGATAATAAATAATTAAAGTTAGAAAGTGTAGGTTTAACGGGGATGGAAAAGGCAGCGAGTGCGAAGGGGGGCGGGTGCTTGTTAATGCGTGCACCCTCGTAAATATATCAATTAATAAAGTATGAGCCGGATGGCGAAATCCGGTAATACAAGGGTGAATAGCGAAATGAACTAAAGCGGGAATTAAAATATCCAGAAAATCCGGCTGGATTCGATTTGTATTTGTGTTTTATTCTGTTATCGGCTTAAGCATTACTCGACGCTTTATTTGGTAGAATGACTGTTGTTTACAAGATCGGATTTTGGACGCAGCGTAAATTTAATCTCTGGCCGGTCGACGCGGTTCTTTCAATTATTCATGAAGACCCATTATTAAATTCGAAATATTCGAGATCCGGTCATCCGTTCATTATTACATTCAAGTTGAATATAGGTTTGTTTTATTTGGTGGCGACACCCTCGACACGTCCAGACTATCAATCTCCCGGGGTGAATTATGAAGAGAAAGGGAATAATGTAAAGGTGCCTGTGTATGTCTGTGTGCGTGTTGTGCCGATAAATTTAAATGGGAATATTTTTTCACCATATAATTACAACATCAAAGGTACTACGCCATTACTTTATTAAGGACTTCGTTTCGTAAAAACGATAAGAATATGCTGAAAGCAATCTCGGTAATGGAAATTCGGACTCCGTAAATAATTATAATGAATGATAGTACGTAGCGTGTCGAATCATAGAAAGTATTATTGTTTTCAATGGACTCTTTTTGTTTCATTCTTACTGATTTTACATTAATGCACTCATTTTATGTTGTGAAAATTCAAATCTGCAAAGTATACTTAACTTTAATGCCCCCATAACAATGCAAACGTGATTCTTATCAAATACTATACTTATTTATAACATTAATGCTTTTCATAACTATGAATTACGCAACAACTAAAAATAATCTGAAATATAAGGAAAATAGAGCATTTAATTTCCACTAAAAAAATGTTACATAAATATAACTTGAAGGGCGAAGCTTTAAAACACACTTACACGATTTGTTTGCTCTCGTGCCATTTAGCTGGCCATCCTATTGATTATAAAATTAGAAACCCTATGCTTTTTAACAAGTATACTTCAGTTAGCGGTTATCAGATTAAGCTTGTTTTACATAAGATTATATTACATTTATCTTGATATAATTGAACATAAGTTTACTAGAAATACGAAACTAGAAAATACTAAACGCGATACTTCTCCCAAACTGTAATTAGATCGATATATTTTAAACTTGCTTTTCTAATCTAATAAAATTAGTTTTATGAATTAGTAACTTTTAAATATAGAAAATCACACAGTTATTTAAAATAATATTAATAAAAATAATTTCGAAAATAATAAAAAGATAAATTCTTAAAAAGGACAAACATTCAATAAACAACTACTTCTGGTCTGGGGCTAATACTCCGTCGGATATTAGATTACACAATGGACATTTGTTGTTGCACGAAAAATGCAATCATTTTTGATTTAATAATTTGTCATGCAACAGCAAATGTACACAGTGGCAATTTGCTGTTACAAATACCCTGCCGTACATATGCAAGAGCAAATTGCCATTATGTATCTTTGCTATTTCATGAAAAATTATTATTGAATCAAAAATTGTTGCATTATGCAATCATTTTCCGCGAAACAACAAATGTCCATTGTGTGATCTAATGTCCGGCGGAGTATTTTCCCCAGACTAGAAGTAGTTGTTTCAATGAATGTTTGTATTACAGGCATAAATTCAATATATTTAAGTAATCAGTTTCTAATATCAATAGACATTTTATGTTTACTTAAATGAATATTGAATTAAAACGTTAAATGGCCCTAGCAGTTCTGTTGGCCAGTACTATTTTAGAGATTTGTGTTAGGTAAAAGGTTAAAGTTAGTATGGAACCCCTTTGAATCCTAAAAGAACAAATACTTAGAAGTAATTATATATAAATGTTATTTTCACATAAAAAGGAATAAAGGATATTGTATGTATTAAAAGATGGACGTGATAAAACGTATTGGGGGTTATATTCAATGAAACAAATTCCTCACTGAATAAATATATACATATATTTAATCGTCATTCAAGCTTATGACATTGAATGTGGAATTATATATGTGTTTAATAGTTTTCATTAAATTAATTTTGTTAGGTTCCTCCACATTTTTTGAATAGGAAAAGAGTTACACAGGGGGATTTTCTTGTATTTATAATAATCAATAAATAATTTACGCTAGAATTATTTCCCTCATGAACGTGATTATTATTATAACCTCGTGATAAAATCTCGGGCCGTAAGCATAATAGTATTCTTCACGAATTTCGTGAATAATATAAGTATTCTTATTTATTTTACAAACGTTTCCTACATATAATATACATATATTTATGAGGCGGATTTGCTTTAAGCTTTCCTAAAAGCGGTGGGCTCAACTAGTTCACCTTTGTTTTTCGCACGTTTAGGTTATAATAATTTAAAACGCTATGAATTTAGAATTTAGCTTGTGGTTTTTCTTGTTAATAAATGATAGATATAAAAAGAATAATAATTCCTTATTATCTTTTATATTATTTTATATGTACATATATATACATATAAAATTTTTTTTTAAATTTTTAACTATTTATTTAGACTTTAAACAAATGTTCTTATAGGAATACCGGCCGGAAGACTTTTAGCTAATTTATATGTACATTTAAAAAACAAATATTAAAATTCTGGAATTTTACAACATAAAAACAAGTGGGGCACATTTGCGACCTTAAAAGTCGAGACTCATGTCGACCACACTTTATCAAATTTAATGCTTCCATGTATATTCAATATATTCATATTCAATTATATATTACCTGTTATGGATATATTCCAATTCAATGGTATATTGTCTGTTAAGGACAATTACTAGAACTTTTATGATAATTCCTCCAAACATTATTATAACAATTGAAATATGATTGAACTGCATATACAAAAACTTCAATCTTGATTGTTTGAGATTTAACGCAAAAGTCTTATTTAAAAAGTTCCTAACGGCATAAAAAACGATAACAAACCGCATAAAACTCCATAAAAGAGTTAAAGCATTTCTTGTTTACAAATGCTTTTACTCTTTATCAGATCTTATCTTATTGATTTTTTGTAATAATATTCCATATCTCGTTTTAATCTGTAATACGAAAGTTATGTTTTTATTTTATAGTGGTAATTATAAAATTTTCAACAAGACTGACAATGTCTGATAGTTTGATATTATAGAAAATGTTCTTTATACTAAAATTGAAAATGTATCACGAAATAAACGTGTTAAAGATTAAAGGATATGGAATAAATCACACTTAATCATCCAGTTATATTAACTTGGATTCAGTATTGCCAATTCAGGACAGTTGATATTGATCAATCGGCAAAAAAAAGTATGATAACTATGAGTTTATGAGTGATATTTTTTGTAAGAATTATATATGTATTGAGAATATCATTGTGTTAATTTATAAATTAATTAAATGACTAGGGGTTGATTGAAGGGATATCGTTGTAATATAGGTATTCAAATGATCATGAATTAATTTGGAGATAAATAGCTTATATAACAGAAATTAAATTAGTATGAGAGTAGGTGGATGTTGGAGGTATATTATCATTGTTTAGTTTGATAATGATCTTAGACCTAAATTCGTTACCTAATCAATCCTTGCGTACGTGAGAGTTAATAGTAATGTGTGTTTAATTTGTTGCGAACTGCGACCTTGGTTACATTAATTAGAGTAATTAAAATGCCCTCCTTAGGGAAAGGGATGTAATTGAAATAAATGATATCTGCATTTTTTTTATAGGGATGAATCAATTAAAAAGATATCAAGCAGCTCATTTGTTTATCTGAGGCGCACGTATACGAGTATTAGCAGTGGGGAAAAGAGTTTTCCACTTTTATTCCAGGCAAGTTGGATGGAAAAGAGCGCAAATGTGAATTTTCTGTGAACTCACAAAGCTAATGAAGCGTAAGGGTATTAGGTAACAAGGCTGCATAGTGGTGAACAGTGAACGTTGAACGGTGAACATTGGCGAAATAGGCTTCCAGGCCACGCTTCTATGGATATTTTATTTTCATCATTCACCCCCCGACTCCGATAACAAAATGTTTAAGCCGAATTCTACTAAATCTGCATCGATTCACGCCCGGGCTTACTTCTAATATTTCCTTATCATGTTCATACATTGGAAAAGTGTTATTATGTCCTGTAGTGATGCGGTTGACCCGAAAGGTCGGGAAAGTCGTTGAATTTTAATTGGGGTTTCGGACAAACCGTCCCTTTCCCTACTTTTCCTCCTCCGCTTACGCCGACTTAAAATTTCACACTTTGGGGACCTTCTATAAAAAAAGAGCACGCAAGATATTTACGCCTGGCCATAATTCCCAGAATCTTCCCAAGCTCGCAGTGATGTATGTGTAATGATGATAATGCTGAAAATACATTCCTTGCAGTAAAATTATAAATATAATAAAACGCATGGAACTCGTAAAACATGCAATACCATCCCCGTAATACCGCTCTGAAGCGTTAAACATACTATATATATATTATATGATGCTGGCGATAAAACTGCATTACTATCAAAAAATATTCCATTTCATTTTGAAAAATCAACTACGATATACGCTGCCTTAAATTGAATACGTATCGATGTGTATTTTTACGAATATTGAATAGCATTGTGTTGTCCTAGTTCCTAGTTCGCGTTGCTTCTGCAGCGTCCCACTCGAGCTTAATTCAAGCTCCTTACATTCGTTCCGACAAAGTCGGAACGGAACAATGGTTGCGGTTACCGTCAGTCAGCCGCAAGAAACTTTTAGCTTTAGTTGGATAATTTGTCTGCGAAATTAACACAAACAAGCGCCAATTGCCGGAAATTGATTCAAATTACAAACGTGCGTTGCGTTGCGCTTTTCGTCACGCGAGTATTAAAACAATTGCGGGATTTTAATGCACCCTCACTGACTTTCCCTCCATTACATTCAATTTTAATATCCTCTTGTTTTATTTCACTTTTTGTATTTCTCTCTCATTGTTGTTTCACGTCAATTATTTAAGCTTCAAGAATCTCGAATAATGCTTTTCCTATTTACAAATCTTTTATATGCGCAGGACCGGTCCTCTTTGATGAATTTGTAATTTATAAGATGCACGACTCTAAAGTAATTGCAAAAAAAAAACTATTAATGAGCACCGAGTCAACTTTAAATTCATCTCTAATTTTTTTAGTTTTTAGACGAAAAATATTATATAGCTATTTAAGAACTTCCTGTAAAGCTTTATTCAGATACATTTCTCACAAATTCAAGAAAATATAAAATTCCTTTTAACTTAAAAACAGGTATTCAATTAAAAAAAATAGTGTTATACAAACAAAGTTTAATAACTGATGCTTCAACTTTGTTATACATTGTTTATCAATTAAACAAAACACTTTAAACTTTCTTTGTATAACACTATTTTTTATGAATACCTGTTAAAAAGAATTTTATCTTTTCTTGAATTTGTGAGAAATATATTTGAATAAAGCATTACAGGAAATGTATAGTATCATCATCATTATCAAAATCCTTAATTTTTGTTTGTGGGGTAGATAATTATATACATATAAAAAAATCTATTATTAGCAGGATTTTCCTCTTTTAAAATTTCGTAATTTAATTAAAAATAAAAGCATCTTCCGGGTTTGCATTTAGTTGCAATGCAGCAACACTTTATTGAGAATTTAGACAATCGTCATAACGCCCGTATTTATGTACATCAACCAACGTAGTGAAAGTTTATTATGAGTCTCGGTAACAGCGGTAACGCAGTGACAGCATAATATAGCACACCCCAATTCAGTAGAGTTAGACTAATAATTTAGTTTGTTAAATAAATTAGTAAGTGCTTAGTTAATTTAAATGGATCACTTTAAAAGCGTATATTATTTCAAACAAACAAAAATTATGAAAACAAAAATGTAAAAAAAATGCTGCAATAGTTCGTGTAAAAGTAAAACAAGTATCCTTTTCTTAATTGGTTTATTTTGTACTACTATATACTTGATTCAAGTACAACTAGGAACGCTCCTACTTGTTTGATACAGAAAACGAAATCAGTTTCATAAATGATGTCTTACTTCCAATCGGCAATTTTTGTCGCGGAAATTCTTTGTAAAACTCACAATGTTACTTATAGAAGCATACTATACTCACATTCACATTAATCTGAGCTCATAACCAAAGAAACTCCGAGCGCTCAGTGTATACTTTTACATGAATGACTGAATTATTATGTATTAGGTAAACATGGCCGCCGTAACCGCTATGTTATTAATTTTTTTGTATGCTCAATAAAAACTAATTTATTTTATCACTTTTAGTTCTTCTATAATTTAATTCCAAAGTTGTTTCATTTTCAGGCCTCTCATAGCTTAATTCGCAATTGAAATGAAAAATACAGACTCAAGAAATATACGTGATTTAGGCTTTTCGTATATATTTCTTAAAAAGAATGTGGCCTATTTTACGTGGAATCGTTAATTAATAAGGGCCAAGTATAATTCTCTTGTATAAATATTTTTTTAAAGTGAGCTAAAATACCTGAACAGTCTTAATAAAATGTGACGGTTTAATTAATTGTACGAGGGATTTCCTTTCATACCGTCCCTTTTATTACAGTAAGAATCGTATTCTTTGTGCTGCTGTTTTCATTTTCATTTCGGCAATAACACAATTAAGGAAAAAAATTCAAAAACGGAAATCCCGAGCCGTGCGCATTATTGACACATCCGCTAATAAAATAATTTATGAAAATTTAAACAATATCTTCCGAGTTCCGCGCACCTCAATTACATTAAAGTGCTTTTAAAACTTGGAATGAATTTATTTTGCCGAAAAGAAAATCCACAACAATAATATTTAACTTTGAGAGAGAACGCGCCGAAAAATCGACTTAAAAGTTTACCGTGCGCATCGCATCTCACCCTATCCACCCTATCCAGCGCCCAGTCGGCCCATTACCTCCGACTTTTAAAAAGACCCTTTTTGTTCCTTAAGCGGATAGAAGACACCAATGAATTCATTTCATTATTCCTACCTACTTCATTTTACTGCTCTAGTTTTGCACGAGCAAATACATTGATTTTCGAATAATTTCCTGAGGTGCCGGCGCTCGGGATTTTCTCCAAATTAAGAAAAATCTTCAAACACTTTGTCGGTTTAATTACTTAGCAGCCGATCGAAAATTCATTTGAATACATTACACGGGAAAAGAAAAAAAAACTAAGGCAACAAAGTTTATTGGTTCCGGATGTAATGTATTTTAAAATTTGAATTTTTAATTAAAAAAATCATTATTTGCTTTTTTCGGTTAAATTTAATTCGAATTTATGTAATTATAAGTTTAAAGTGCGGAGGGATTTTAATTAAATTAGAATTATATAATCTTCAATAATTAAGCAAGTTTGGGTGTTTGAATCTACACGTGGATATTATGAGATTCAGGTGAATATACATTACGAAACCAAATAGTTAAATTTATAATGCGGATAATTTAAAGTTAAATAAATTCAAAACTAAGTATAAATTATTCAAACAGTGGGAATATTTAATTAAACAAACAATTTATCATAAAGATAATATATATGAAGTTAAAATACATAAATGTCCCATTTATATCCGTTTCAGTGATGACATGTTTTAGTTACATTAGAGAGTTCATTTGTAACTATATTTGAACCATAAATTAATTGGAATGTATTCATTCCTTCGTAATTCGAAACAAAATTTCTATTTATAATATTTGTATTAAACCGTGTGGTTACAACATGGCTGGTGTTGAATTTAATTTGTACATTTGTACATTTGCATTCTGAAAACTCGATAATTCCGGACTAACAACTTTTACCATACAGTAATGATAGTATTATCGCCATTTGTTAATTAATATATGTAAAACGAGTAAATTATGTATGTCACCCTTAACAACAATCATTAATTCCATTCGCGTTTATACAAAATTTATGCCGGCTATTATAATCAGACAGTAAGACAAATATAATGAGTCCCCTGTAGTTATAATAATTACGGTCCTAATTTAAGTTAATCTACACGCAAATTACATAGTAATTTCGCGTTTCAGTTCGAACTTTAATATCTCAATGTGTTTTTTTTGCGGTGTTTTGTTTCTGGGGGAGTACAGTAAATCATCAACAAAAACACAACTGTATTGGTTGCATGTTGGCAGAAGTCGAGCATAAAATTTTATTTATGATATGTAGTGGAATCATGTACAGGCATATGTTACCAGCAATATGTGGACTGGGTCTGACGTTAACAGGCTACAAGGATTCAAGTGGATATTCATTATATTATTTTATCATACTGAACAATAATGTATCATTTAAAGTTTCATAAAATTCACCGTGAAATATCGATGACAGCGAGGGGTTCAACATTAGTGGGACACTTTAGTTGATGGTAAGAACATTTTTCATCGTTTGATTTATTGTTCGGCTTGTGTTTTTATATAGAATTAACCCGATTATAGGTTTTTATTCAATACGAACATATTATAATTTAATGCATTCATTTCATTATTATATAAATCCCCTATGATTAATTAATTCCCGCTAGAAAAGCTTTTATATATTTAAATTAGAACATTTCTCTCGATTTTAAACGAGTTTATTATAATATAATGAAATAATATTATTATAAACAATCCAAATTCATTAAATAAATGTTTAAATGGGGAAATATGGGAAAATAGGGAATTTGCCCGATAGGCGAATAGACTCCAAAAGTTATCGCTAATTTATTTCAGGACTGCTAACACAATATACAAATAATATAAATGTCGCTTATTTTATTTCAATAATTAAATTATATCGTGGAAATTAATTCTAAATGCATTTGCAATTAAACGTAATTTGACTAAAAAAATATAATTTTAGTATAAATTAATTAATCAAATTTTATGCCGAAAGATAAAATTTACAACTCAAATTAAATTATGGATCATTGAGGTTTCAATTTCGTTTAACATGGTGTATGACTTTAACTTTTATTTTGTATACAAATATTTTGTATTTGATATTAAATTTGTAATTAAAATCACTTGATTTAGTTTTATCTATGTTTATTTTGACTTCAACTTGATCTGGCGTAATGCTTTTATCATTATTATTATTTATAATGACATTAAGCCGATTTGCGTTAGCAAAATTGTCGTCTACTGAATTTTGCAGTAGAAAAAAGGACGAAAAGATCGGTTTCTAATAAAAATATTACATAATACAAATATAAAATACAGCATTCATTAAATTGTAACGATAATTAAAATATTATAAATAAGTAAGTAAAATAATTCCATAGTTGACTTCGTTCTTCTTTTTTAAAATAATATCTATATTAAGAGATTAACTCTTTGTAAATAATTCGTTTGGTGGAAATTAAAATACAATTATTATTTTTCTTTGATTGCAAATTTTCATGTTTGCAGTATTTATTTTTAATCGGTTCATTGTAATTAGCAGGAGCTTGCATTTGACGCTTTACGTATTACGAATAAATACAAATTAAATTAAATTCGCTGATACTTACCGTGGAATAGTTTCAAATGTGGCGTATTTATAATTTAATCCAGGAAGTATAATTCCAATGTAAGCGACTTACGTTTATGCAAACAATTTTGGAATTATTTTATTGATAGCATATATTACTTATTCATAATGTTTTAATTATCTTTACAATTTAATGGATGCTGTATTTTATATTTGTATTATGCAATATTTTTACTAGAAAACGATATTTTCGGTCTTTTTGTTACTGCAAAATTTAATTTACAATTTTATTAATGTAAATATTTTATAAATATCAGTAACTGTTCCTTATTTATTGAAAACATGAATTTATTCCTTTGACTATATTTATTAAAAAATCCTTATTTAGAAATACTCGATTGCTAAAAATATTCTATTTTGCCCAACACTAATTTTTACCTAATAAAAACTGGCGTTTCCAATAATAACAACAAAAATATCTCCTCAGCTGTTACAAATGATTCTATTCTCAAACGTTTAAATTGACAATAGGGGCTATTCTGTATGGAAAATGTTAAGTTTAACGTGTATGTTATTTTTTCATTTTTTATCAGTGTTTTATTTAATCATACACAAATTATAGTGAAATATAATGATCAATAGCTATTTGAGAAAATAATTTGTTCTATTGTACTTGGTATAGCCAGTAAGAGAAACGTTTTGTACTCACTTGATAATATATTTTTTTTAAATAATTAAGTTGGAAAAAAATTAATTATTTTTCCAATAAAGAGAAATTAATTAATTAATTTCCTCTTTTGCATTTGTAACATTTTTGACTTAAGTTACGTAAACACTTTAAAACAAATGTACATTAAAACAACTACTTCTCCCCCGGTGTATTAAGAGGAAATAATTTATTAATTATTTTCAAAAACCTTTTATTTCATTTATTTAAATAATTGTGACTAAGTGAATAAGTCCTTTTTCTATAATTATTTTAAAATATGTTTACTTTTTTTCAGGTTAATGAAATACATTCGTTTCACCACAAAATGTAGTTTAATACGTTAATAATTTTTCTATATCAAATTTACATAACTGAAGAATTATTAATGGAGGCCGTTTGTATAAAAAAACGAACACGCACAGATAACTTCGATATTGATTCAGTTAGATTTATTACGTAAAATTAATAATGGAAACTATTTGTAAAAAGGGCTCCGATTATTCATTTTGCACATATAAAAATGATAATGGAAAATCCGTATAAACGGAATTTTATAATAAAATCAATTTTTGTAATCTGTTTGGATGTTAATAGTATTTTGTTTTCATTCTAATGAAATACGTGCATGTTTTAACTTGATAAATAAAATGGGAATTAAATAGAAGATGAAATAAAATAGCCTTTGTGTGTAACTTTTCTAGATTAATTGTAGATAAAAAAACTTAATAATAAATAATAAATAAAATAACGTTCTTTTATTTTCACAATAAATTTATTTATTTCAATAGAAAATCCATTTATCGAACCGAAGAGTTACAAAACACGGAGGTCTTTTGCCGTATTTATTTTAATAATTATTAAAAATATTAATTTTGAAAGTGTTAATTTCGTGAAAATAAATTTAATTTTAATCCACAGTCTGTCTTAATTATAAATTTAAATTTGCTTTTGTTAAGAAAAAATGAGGAAATCCGTATTGAAACGCCAGTGTTGGCAACATAATTTAGAATTCACAATCTGCCCTAATTATAAATTAAAACGATCGCGTCGTATAATTACAATGAAATATGATGAATTTTATGTGATTTGTTTTATCGACCCGTTTTGTTTTATTTGTATTAATTTTTAATGCGGTTACGTGTTGGGCTTTTTTAAAAAAAGCCCGACTTTAATGAAGAATGCATGGAAAAGTTACATCGAGTTGATTGAAATAAAATAAAAATGAAATGATTCTAAAAAAGTAATAATAAAAACGGGGCAATGAAAGCCCGTAGCTTTTTCCATGAAAATTTATGATTGCATGCATGATTAACTGTACACAATGAATATTATTCGGAATAATGGTCTTGTTAATGAACAACAAATAAAATGAGTTGATATAATTGAATTTGTAAAAATGGGATTGGAAGGTTTTAAGCTGAAAAATAATTGGATGATTTTGGTGGGTTTTGGGAGCTGGGCAGGTATGAAACGTATTCCGCCCGGTGAAATTATATTGAATTATTAGTTAATATAGAAATTGATATAATTTTGCTTTTTGGTACGGGGGTTGTGATGAACGTGCAACTGCGTTGCATATTTGTGGTATGGGGCAATGTGCCTGCCTGCGATTGCCGTTCATCGTTCGGTGTTCGAGCACCGGGTTTAATTGGAAAAATTCCGATCCATCAACGTTATTAATATTGGTATTAATTACAGCGATATCCTACGGTGAATTGTTTCCCAGGGTTGTTGAAACAATTCAATTTATTAGGGCAATAGGGGTTTGTGTTTAATCCGCACAATGGACATTTTTGGCTATTGCATAGGTATCAGCTGAACTAATTCTTCGAAAGCAATTTGTTTAGTGCGTTCTTCGGAATTTTAATGGAACCGCCGGAATAAACTCATTTATCAGAATGTAATTACCAGGTACAATTAACGATGAGGAGGCATTTAAACTGGCCCCTTTTTTCGTAGCTAATTAATTGAATTCGTGACTTGGAATGTTTAAGAAAAATATTGCGTTCATTTCGCGAGTGGTTTATTTATTGTTATTGTGCGACTAATGGTTGTCCGCTTATTTGGATTAACTCACGTTTCGCTTCGTGCTTTTATACATACTGAAGTGTTGAAGCGCTGAAGTTCCAGATCAGGAATTCAGCGTGGACGTGTGTGTAGAAATGTACAAATGTACAAATATCGGACACCTCCGTCCTTTATCTGGACGAGTGATAAATGGACAACAATTTCTAGGTAAACGCGCTGGCTGCAAACAGCTACAAAGAACCAATAAGTAAGCGTTTAGCCCTCGTAAAACGGTTATTTACAGGAAAAACAACTCAATGTTACGCGTCGATTTAGTGTACGCTACTACTTCAGATCCTTCAGCTTCTACAAATAGCGGAGCCTACATTTCATCCCCATGTTCTGATGTCCCGACAAGATTCCTCATCCTCATCCTCATCATTAGATTCTATTTATTTTTTCTACTCCCTGTTATAGAGGGCATACACGTAATTATTGTGCCCTCACTTAATAACACTTCATGTGACGGCACGGTTTCTTTCAGCTTTCGGGTCAACTGTGAAGGGTACCCCCACCCCCACCTCCACCTCCACCTCAACCCCCCCGCCCTCAAC
This sequence comes from Philonthus spinipes, assembly GCA_963082785.1. Taxonomy (NCBI): domain Eukaryota; kingdom Metazoa; phylum Arthropoda; class Insecta; order Coleoptera; family Staphylinidae; genus Philonthus; species Philonthus spinipes. The sequence goes on from OY720301.1 coordinate 6,131,546, forward strand.
AGTGCTCCCACTAATGAAGGGCTGTTGCGTGGAGAAGCTTCCATAAGCAGATCATCCTTTATTATTTCTGAAATATTGATAAACATTTTTTCGCCGCAAAATTTAATCATCGTCCTACGGCTTAAGGGCCGCTTCATCTTGTATATACGGAGTTACATTTTTCTTCGTTTACGCCACGTTATATCGTATCATATCATTCCGAACATGAATTACTTTAGCAGTTGAACAACCTTTCTCCTTCCTTGCACCCTTTCCCGCCCACTTCAATGAATTTTAAGTTTACAATCAACCGCAAATACCCTCGCGAAATATCAAACCTTATTTTAATAGTTTAAGTACGTTATTACAAACTTTCCATTAATATACATTAAATAATTACAAAATGAAATTAATTAACGAACCACAACTTCTAACACGGGTATAGGAATATTAATTGATTACATAGGCGCTTTTATAAAGTATACAACTTTAAGTGTAAGATATATTTACAATTACTCGCTACATAATAAAATGTCAATAAAAAGTTTAACAATTAAATACCTCGAACAAAACAACTTCATTAAACAACACAAAAAAAGTTTTCATTATATTTTCTCCAGCATGTATATATTTTAACTTAATTAAACTAACTGTTTATATTGTTGCCTACTAAAAAAAATATATTTTACATTTTTGTGTAAATAATAAAATTTCATAAAGTAAAATCATATTTTTATAACAAACATTCATTTCATTAAACCGTTATTGTTCGCATTATTTCAAACTAAAATTAATTTTTAATTTAAATTATTTCTTATATTGATTGGTTTACGTAACCAAACATTGTTATTTTTATTATCACAGTCTAAGCAGCTTTTGTAATAGATATACAATATAAATAGAAAAGAGTATTTATTCACTTGGCCACAGTTATTTAAATAATTAAATAAAAATGATTTGAAAATAATTAATAAATTATTCCCACAATTAGCTCTGTGATATTTTAACGTTACGTAAGTACTTTAAACAAATGCACATTAAAAGAACTACTTCACGGGTAAATATCCCGCCGGATCGAAATTTGTTGCACGATGCAATATTTTATTGATATGCACCTGCTGTGTACATTATGTAATTCTATGTCCGGCGGGGTATTTGCCCGGGAAGTATTTGTTTTAAAGTGCATTTGTTTAAAGTACTTACGTAACATAAGTCAAAATGTCACAGAGTTAAATGTGGAAATAATTTATTAATTATTTTCAAATCATTTTTATTTAATTAGATATGCAATACATAGAATGTGAATTTAATTAATAACGTAAACGTTAAACTTAACATTTTCCGTATGGAATAGCCCCTATTGTTTACAAGAAAGATAAACTTAAATTTAATTAATTCAATAATAAAACACTATTTGACTTAAGGTTTTAAAGTTCTTTAATCGTGCTACGACACAGTGACATTATCCATCATACGATTGTGTGGTGAAAAAATGTCGTACTACGATTAAAGAACTTTGAAATCTTAAGTCAAATAGTGCTTCATTTTTTTAATTAAAATGCAGTTTCAACAAATAAAAGTCTTTATAAAACAATATATTAAATTTAATTAATACTTAAACATTGCTAGTTCATATTATAATAACAAACATCAATAAATTATTAAAAATCTGCTAATACAGCAAATAAAACACATTGATTAACTATAAAATTTCCACTAGTTTCGGATTATTATTCAGGAGAATTTATTACTACTATGAAAAGGATATGTCCGTCAATAAATTATTATTGCATAATGTTTATTGTTTGTATAACTGAAATAGAAATTATAGTTTTGAATTACTACCACTATAAAACTGCAGTATGCTAGTAAACGAAACTATAGACAATAGATAAATTTTTGTCATACATTATTTAAATAAAATTAAATTTTAATATATTATTTTAAAACTCAATAGCGTATCCAGTCAGTCTCTCTTGATACTGTGAAACTCACCTATGTAAAATATAAAAACCAAACAGCTCCCTCAGCGTTGTTTAAAAGTTACTAAGGGAGACGAAATTAAGTGGATCTGTTTTCAAATTTCGAAAATCGCCCCAATAAAACTAATGATAGACAGAACTCCGTGGAGGGATGGTTTAATATCTCATTCCCCCGCGAATACGCGCCCGATTAAATCTATAAGCAATTACAAAGTGTACTAATTAGTAGCATATATTTGAGATAGTATTGTTTTTTTTTTACAATATTAAAATAATATTAGTCTCAGCTAGACGATTATCATATTATCATCAAAGTAAGAATAATTTAATTAAAATAGATTTTGTAATGGTTGTTATAATTATTTTTATAACGATCCTCTGAATAAAAATAACACGACAAATAACCGATAATTACATATATCATATCTATATAAAAAGCGCTTCCACAGGGCAAATAAAAAAATTGAAAACTTCTTGTAACTTATGAAATGTATGCTTATTATATATATTTAATTAGTTCTGATATATTTTTAATGCAGATAGTAATGATAAAACATTCACTTATATTTATATAAATTAAATCAAAATGATTTGAAAATAATTATCAAATTATTTCCACATTTAGCTCTGTGACATTTTTACTTACATTACGCAAATATTTTGGACAAAAGCACATTAAAATAACTACTTCTCGGGCAAATATCTCGCTAGACATTGACTTACATAATGTACACCTTCTGTGCATATCATTATTTTTTATTCTAATATTCTTTTTTTTAATTTCAATGAAAAAAAAAATGAATCAATCATTTATTCATTATGATTATTGTGATATAATTCAACGGTTTTATATCTAATGTGAAAATGTGTTGCAAAGTGGATTCCTCAGAGATTCAAGAAATAAATTATTATTTTCTTGTAATATATGTAAGGGGCTTAAAAAAGGAAATACTATTCGTAATGTTTAGTATTATTATAGAATTATTGTCGTGAATGCTATTTTTCATGGAAGAATTATTCTTGCATTATTATTATTTTTTAAAACAAAGATTATTATTTGAAAATAATTAAAAAAAATATAAAAAGTACCTTAGAGAAATGCACATTAAAACAACTACTTTTCGGGCAAATAGCCCGCCAGACATTGAATTACATAATGTACACCTGCTGCTGTATATCAATAACATATTGCATCATGCAATAATTGATCCGAGAAAATTTAATGTAAAGAGCAAAACAAGTTAATTAATATAAGGCTATCTGCAGACACTAGTTTCGGGATCTATCCCTCGCCAGTACAGCTCTGTCTTACATAATTTAAAGATGTTAAATCAAATTAGTTTAATTAATTAAACCAAATCGAATTAAATTAATTTAAAATGAAATCAAATTAAATTAAAAAAACAAACAATTAAATTAATTAAATTGAGCGTACCTGACCGATCGCGATCACTGATAGAAATGACGGGGCTCAGGGAATTACATTATTTTTATTTTTATATAGGACTGTCGTTAACGAATGCATCAATTATTTGTTAATTTGCTTAAAAAACTTAAGTTAATTACCCGTCGTGCATCGATTTGTAATTAATCTTAATAGAGGGAAAAAGTACATACAAAAATCTGAGCGGAATTAATAAACGTTTTGCGGACTGATATATTAAGTTTGAAAACTGTTTCTACATTACATTACGCATTCCCTATAAGTTTCACTCGAATTTAACTTCCTCCGCCTTTTAAGCTTATCAAACCGTGTAATTACACAAAGTCAAGGCACGTAACATTTAAAATTGAAATAAATTTTTATCCCCGGCATAATAAACGCCGGAAAGAAAGGAAGAGGAGACGTTATTGTCTAAGTTTATGCGTTAACTAGGTGTCAGATAACGGTCGACATATGTCAGAAGTTGCCGGATGGTACCCAATGGGCACATTCCGTATGATTAGTGTAAATTAAGGCTGTAAGATTTTCAACGGGGGTTCGTGTTGCGACTCTCGTGCTTACGGTGGGGTAATTGTACATTTAAATAAATTTAAGCGGATGTGAATGGAAATCATTTCAAAGGGAATCGATTGATTTGATGAGTTTGGACTTAATGGGTTTTTGAAGTTACCTCTCATGGAATTAAAATGGCTCTATATTTAGTCGGTCATTTCGTAATTATTTCTTAAATGTATCATGCATTTTAAATTATTTCATTCATTAACTTCTAATTGGCGGTATTCGCTTTTAATCGCTTTTCACTTAATATTTCATTTACATTTTAACTTTATTTATATAATTGCATCAATATATACAAATCGATTATAAATAAAATATTAGAAACTTTTATATCTATGAATTGTAGAAATTTTAATATACAGCATTGAGATATAATTTATATTAATTAAATATAAAGTATAAAGGAAATATCTCTGATGGGATTTGAAGCCATGTCCCCCGATTTCCGGTCGATTGCGTTACCAACTAGATACCTTTATTACAAATCACCATAAATTCAGACAGGGCAGAAAGACCCCAGTCCGATAGCCCGGACAGACTAACAAAATCTTTTTTTTTATTATTATGTAATTATAAATGTATGGGCAGAAAGACCCCAGGTCGATAGCTCGGACGGACTAACACAATATTTAAGTAAATATAAATGTATGTATAAGCTTATGTAATGTTGTTGACTTTTTGTAAAATTAACGTATGTAATTATTTTTTAAAAATAAGTTGAATATTTATAATTATAATATAAAAAAATGATATTTTTAATAACTTTTAATAGCGGAAAAGTTTAATGCTGAAGTTAAATCCCTTAATCATTCATCTTACTCAGCAGAAATTCTTCATCTATAATCCTTCCTATTTGTAAACTTTAAACTACCCTTGTAATGATTCTTTTTTACCACAGTAAACAGACCGTGGGTAAAAATTCCTTTAAAGGATAGTTAATTTGTCAAAGATAATTAGTCCGGAAATAATTAAACCAATCTAATTGAGTATTTTTCCGCCTGATAAGATACAGGTCGGAAGAATTCTACCGTATTATATTCGTTGCAAATAAAAGTCACCTCCCAACCCCACCGATCGTCAATCGATAGTCAATTGAGTTATATTTATTTACTAAAGTGGATATGGAGTGAAATTATGTAGCATTAAAAATATGTTATTTGAAATAGTAAATTATTAATTAAATGCAATCTTTTGTGAATAAATAAATCAAAATAAAAGTCAGTACTTTAAGATTGTTAGATTGATTAAGTAATTTATTTATTTATTCATAGAATCAACGGAAATTATATTCCAATAACAGATTGCAAAATTAAATTAAATCTAAATCCTTATGATACGAAACAAAATATAATGAATTTCAAGTAATATAATATACAATTGTGAAATGTAATTATATTTTTAATATGCTTTTCCAGCACTTATATTAAAAAAAGGAAATTATCTACTTTTAATTATAATTTTTAGAATTTTTCCTTATTTAATTAAAAGATTTTTTTATAGAAAACAATTTATCGAGATTGTGCATGGCGTCCGTCCTTTTCGATCATTTCCACCGGAGATCGCGTACGTTTGATTGATTTAATTTAACAACTTTTTAATTATGTAGGGCAGAGCTGTACTAATGAGGGATGTAATCCCGAAACACGTGTCTGCAGATGGCCTTATATTACGTTTTTTTGTTTTGTTTTTTGCATTAAATATTTTCGATTAAAAAATTGATGCATTATACAATATGTCCATTCTTTAAAATACTTATGTAACTTAAGCCAAAATGTCACAGTAGCTAAAGAGAAAATAATTTATTAATTATTTTCAAATTCTTTTTATTTAATTTAAAAAAATAATTTTTTTTAATATTCAAATTATTTTTCAAACCAGTTTTTTTATTATTATGGTAGACATTGAATATGACCTTTTTTTTAATTATTTCATACTTAGCTGCATAGCATAGTGCAGGTGATTAGTTGTTGCCATGGCAGTAAATCATTAAAATATCTAGACAAACTGTGAGATTTTCAGATGATTGAAACTCGCATGGAAACGACCACAGCCCAAATAATTACTGTTGTGGAAATTGTCGCGTTCACTTCGGCAAACTGTTCTAAACCAGAATACGTGATTAGTTCACAGAAATGACACGGACGCAGACACGTACGACCACGAAAATTCCAATCCATTCCTGTGTAATGGCCTCATCGGCAACACTTTTATCAATTCGCCAGCACTAAAACGGCCCTACATTCGACGTTTCAATCCAGTCATAAAGCCGCGATTCCAGTCATGATAAAACGCAGAAGAGTCGTAAAATAAATATAATTAATTTCATGTCAAAGGACACGGACCATCGATCGGTATCTTTCACCGGGACTGATAGGGAAAAAAGGAAATAGGGAGTGACGGAGTGGACTGATATTAGGGTCTTGTTTTATACAGACATCAAAAGAAAGTAAAATAAACAGCTTGATTAACTAGATATACTAAATAAATTCATTTTGAAGCCACCTGTGAAAGAAATAATTAGATTTTTTTCTATTTGATCCCCCTTTTTGGTTAAAAAAATACTAATGTTTTTACCTCTCTTCTTGTTACTAATCTCGTTATATTAATTAATGTTTTCTTTTAATTTACATCCACGCTCTTATTTTGTTATTCATTAACAAATTTAATCCTTTTACAAACAGTTATTGCTTAAATTCAATGAATTTATCTCCAGTATACGAACTAAAAAAATCGGATATGATGTAAACCACTCAAATGGGTTGTTTTTAATCCTCATTTAATTATATTTTTTTACATAGAAAAATATGTAATGTAAATGTTTTTTTCTGTTTCACAGATATGGCTACAACTCTGCTGAATATAGAAGGTGAAGACATACGAGGGAGCCTTTGCCATCCAAGGATATGATTAAATACTGTAGGGTGATTATAATTAAAAAAATAATTGAACGAATATTAAAGGCAATCCATTATTTATATCATTATTTTAAATTTAAAAAAAACACCAAAGAAAGTAGTGTATTACTAACAATCTAGAAATACTTAAATTCAATTATTTTATTTCCAGTACACCAATTAAAAATAAATCAGATATGATATAAACCACTCTAATGGGTTGCCTTTAATCTTCGTTTAATTATTTTTTTAAATAGAAAATAATCTGTTCTACATCATATAAACCAGGACTCGCTGAAAATAAAGAAGTAGCGCTGGCTACCTTTCTTTTCATGTTTGTTCATATATTTTTCTTTTCTTCTACCGTATACAATATAATACAATACATTTTTTTATATTAATGATTGCTTTAAATTTCGCTTAATAGTGTTTATACCTCTATATAAAACGTAGTTAAATTTCTTTCTTCACTGCGTGTATAGAAAATGAGTATGTGAGATAATTCGAGCATAATTAATATAAATCTGTCAAATAAATGTTAATCAGACTTAATAGGCATGAAATAGATAAATCAAATTGTAACACCTTGAAAACGTAATCAATAACGAAATCTAAATCTAATTTATCACGAGTTGAAGTGAGCCTGCGATTGTCAAACTTGTATCCCGCGGTACATAGATAATTTAATGAGCACTATTCGCCGAAGACAAATTAAATCTAAACACCTTCGCCGCTTAATAATCAATACTTACCCTTAAATACATCCAGTATATCTCCAAAGTTGGGAATGTGTACTCATTTGGCGGTTGAGCATCTAATCCATAGCCAATAACGAGATTATAAATAGAGCGATTCAAGCGGAGCCATGAAATTTGAATTTGCAAGCATTCAAGACTGTTATCACATGATTAATAATAATATATTGCGGCTTGGGTAATTACAACGAAGAGGAAATGATTTCATTTATAGTTAATTCTACGTTTGTGTGCTTCGTTAATGATTTGCACGAGAGGTCGAAGTCGGAGGTGGGTGATGTCGGCACGCTATAAATAATTAATTATTTGGTAAATCGCGATAACGGACCAGCCACAGCGCTTATAATCAGTTTCAAAATTGTACAATCTGTCATAATTGCTATAACAGCATGACGTGTTTAATGAAGTCATTTGCAAATGCGAAATTTGTCCATCACGAACCATGCATGTATTTGGTACTTGATTCGTTTATTGCCAATCATTAATTAACTGTATTAATATTGTTTATTAATTAACATATTTCAAACATGCAATTCACAATATTAACCTTTATAACTAATATGTATGTGTTTGCTTGTATAAATTGATTGTTTTAAATGGTGTTTATAAAGCATCAATTCTTTAAAAAATAAAAAATGTGACCTTTTTTTCCAAAAAACTGTACTATTTTAAAACCTTACATTGTTACACTGTATTTTGTGGCGCTTACAAAGTAAATGAATTTACAAATGAATTGTACAATTTCTTTTCAAACAACGATTATTTATCGCCAATAATATTTCCTTGCAATTACATTTTCTAATTGTAAACATTTCGACGAATTCCATGGCGCTGTCCCAAAATATTTAAATTTCTAAAATTGTTATTAGGCGTTCTCGAATTAACCTTACACTTTCACACACGCTTAAAAATAACACAATCGATATGTTTGCATTCATAAATGTGGTTAATTTTAGTTTAATCTGTAGAATCGCAAGACCAAATAATAGTCTAATAATTTTCGTGAATATGACATTTTTATAGTTTAATTTATATACGTAAAGGATATTAAGTAAGGTAAATGATATTACCTTATAGTTATAAATTACCTTAATGTACGGGTTTTGTGAAAATTAAAAATTTGTAAAATTAAATAATTCGCAAAATAGATTGAGATAATTAATTTAATTTTATATACACTTTAAAGTCTATTTCTTGCTAAAAAACAAATTTCTGAAGTAAATCATGGAAGTAAGCTATTGAGTCAATGTATTTCAGATTTAAATTACCGTGAACTTCAATGTTAAGCTAATTTCATATTTAAAAAGTGGAGTTTATAAAAATTGTGAAACAAACCATGTGTTTAATTTTTACATAATGTTTAAACATGTTTCACCAAGAGAAATTAATTCGAGAGTAAATAATTGTAGTGTTCTACAAAAATAAAACAATCGTTAACAGAAATATTAAATGTGTTTCATTATTTGAAATGAATTGTCTTTTCTACAATCAATACTGAAATAATACCAAATTTCACCATTAAAACAACGCATCGATTAAGACATTCGGTTAAGCTAAATATGTCTGGAATGAAGATATTATAATTACGGCTAAAACCTTAATAACAATACACTTATGTAAATCCCGCAGGAATAATCAGAAAGTATCAATTAACAAGTAATCAAACTCACATAACGTAATCCCTAGGCATTAAGTGCTAGGCAATAATAATATTCTTATTAGAGCCATTTACTTCCACTCCTCTTGCACAGGCAATATGAACTCATCATGGATATTACTCATTATTTAAATAACATATTGATTTCCACAAACGTTTATTAATATTCCAGAAGATTAGATTGAAAAAATATTGATATACATTTGCTTAGTTAAAATAAAGGGTGACCCAAAAAAAGAGAGATTATCGTGCTGTTATGAATGTTTTACGAAATAATATTTCTCTATTTATTTCTTCTAAGGATATTTATATGAGTTATGAATTGTAGAAATTTCAATGTACGACATTGAGGTGTAATTTAAATTAATTTATTTTATAAATATCGATATGCAACATTGTGGTATAATTTAAATTAATTAATTTAAATTATTTTGTACATTGAAATTTCTACAATTCATAAATATAATTTAAAAGGAATATCAATTTAATTTATCAGTTAAATAAAATGCGAAGATACGTTTTGTTTGAAATAAAATATAAATCAAACCCCCTTATTACAATCCGTATATATTTAATTGGAATAATGGTCGATAGTTTGTGGTGGTTTGGTTTCTAATACAAAGTTCGGTGTCCTTATCCAATGTTTACCGCCCACAATATATTTGGATTTGGCTTGTTTGACCGCAACAATTTAATTGATTCCCGTTTAAGTGGACGTAAATTACAGCGACTTTTCTATTAATTATTCACGGTAAGTGAAGAAAATTAAGGAATAAACGGAAGAAACTTTACACATAATTTGAATAGGGAGAGATTACCAGCGGCTTTAACAGAATGAAGCGATTAAGGACATGAGCGAGATATCTCAGTAAAACTACTTGCATTAATCAAACATTTATTTCAAGTAATTACAAAAATATACTTTTGAATAGATTGCTTATAGTTGAAAGTATAGCCACAATTAAAATTACCACCCAGTTAAATGTCAATTAACATAAAGCTTAGAATCAAGTGCTTTATTTTATTTGACATTTAAATAGGTGGCAACATTGAAGTGACTATATTTTCAATTATAAGCAAGCTATTCTAAAGAAAATTTTTCATCATTAATATTTCTAATTATCTTCATTTTAATAAGATTTATTTTGTGACGCAATACACCAATTAGACTAACGATCATATTTATTAGTTTTTTTTTGTAAATGAAATTTATATTGTAAAATGGAGATTCAATCTAGCTTGCACAGTTTATATTTGCAAATCACCATAAATTCATGACATGTCAGAAAGACCTCCGGTCGATAACTTATTAAGAAGAAAAACAAATTTTTGAGTTTCACAAACTTTATTATAGACACTGCTGCAATGTGAATTATTCACATCAGCTGTCTACTATATAGCGAAACAATGTAGCAGTGTCTATAACAAAGTTTGTGAAACTCAAAAATGTATGTTTTTCTTTATAATCTTTTATATTTTTTTTACAAAATATCTCATTTAATAATTGCAATTTAAAATAATAGCTATGCGCCTATTTATTCAGCTCTGATTTGATTTGTCAATTCAACAGCATTTCAGATAATTAAAACAAACAAGTGTTATATTTGTAACCCCTAATAATTACAATGTTTAACTAAATGAAAACTTGATAATTGAGTGTTATTTTGCCAGAGTCGCTATATAAATGTTAAAATGGATTTTCGCTGCCCTGGGGGGTTAGATGTAAATGGAAAATACGGAATAGTTCCTAGCATGGCAGTCAGCGTGTTGATAAGCAAATTAGCACTTGTGCAGACAAGAGTTTACTATCCAATTAAATCTGATCTTAATCAATGTTTAATTCATGTATTTCCGTCAAAGTGTTTTTTTTTTTTTTTAATTTTCATTTTCTGAACAGAGGATTTATTATTTTCTTGAATTACTTATCATTTAATGAATTATGTTGAAGTCGCCGGAGAATAATTCAATTAAAGCAAAAAAAAAATTTAATTAATTAATTTACAAACATCTTTATTTAGGCAATAAGATAACAAAAATTTACAAAATTTATAATAACAACATGTACAGTTGTGTTAGTAGTCTGTCATGAGCTATCGACCATTTTTCTGTCCTGTATGAATTTATGGCGATTTGCAACTTAAAACTATGCTAGCTAACTGAACTGTCATTTATGCATGAGTTAATGAATTGGTGGATAGTGACCGAAGGGTTGTTATGTTTGGGGGGAATATTAGGCTTGCAAGGAATTTAGTGACAGATATTACTTCTTTGATTTTTTTTATTTCAATTTATTGTTTTGGATTGATTGCTGCTATGAATGTTGTTACGAAATAATATTTTTTGCATAGGATTCTCCCAAATCTTAGTGGCTGATTTAAGAGAATCCTATGCAAAAAAAAAAATATTTAGTTGTTTACGTTTAAGGAAATATTTTAAACTCACTGACGGCTGAAATTTTGACATTTTTTATGCGAATCAATTTATTGACATATATTTCTTCTTCTTTTTTTTAAATTCCAATTTATTGTTTGCATTCATTATTTTCTCTAATGCGAATGACTAAAGTTCGCTAAGTACCCTATAAGAGCAAAATCTCTCTCTTTACAACCTTCTTTCATACGAAAGCGTGTGCATAAAATTTCGATGGAATTTATTGAGTCAACTTAATGGACTATTAAATATCATTGATGCTCAGAAAGTTGATAATTTTTGGTTATTACGTGAAACATGTTTTTGTTTTTATACTGCAAATATTTCATAAAACCGTCAGGTGATAACATATTTTTACAATTGTATAAATAAACTGTTAGTGTTTTATTTCAATAATATAAACAAAATATTAGTAAAACAAACGTTATTTTTGTTTGTTTTAAATAAATATAACTCCGTTATTTGTGGAAAAATTCAAGTTTGGTATTTGATAACTTCAATTGTGACTTAAGATATCACAAATAAAAAGACTATTATTCCTTACTTCACAATATATTTATTTTAGTTAGATGTACATTTCGAAATATAATGTGCTCATTATCAATAATAAATAGTTTCACAATTAAATAATAACATAATAGTATTTTAGTTTCACTGTATTTTATTGTAGCAATGTATCTACAATAAAATACAGTGACACTAAATTTGATTTACCAAACGTACATTTCGGACACAAAGTAACCATTAACACTCACTATTAATTCATTGATAATGGTCACTTTGTGTTCGAAATGTACATTTGGCAAATCAAATAAAGTGTGAAGAAAGGTTATTAGTGCTTCAATTAAAACAAAATTTGGATTGATTTTAAAATCAACCTATCAAACGAGATTATTTCCCAAAATTTTAAACTATTTACAAAAGAATAAAATATTAGCTTATATTTAGAATGCCAATCATACCGATTCTTATTCGCGTAATACAGCTGTAAGAAAGGGTCGTTTTTCTTACAGCTGCGTGATTTGAGGAATCGAGTTAAAAATAGAGAACTCCATGATTAGAACAGCTCAACAGGATGGGAATGCAACACCGTTGCAGTAAACGAATTATACCCAAGGAAACAGATTAAAAATACAGAATTGTGAGAGTAACGAGATTGCAGGAATCATGTACAAAGCAGATGCATGAAACTAGTTTTCAAAATTAAGCTTGCACCTGCATCCATCAAACACTCTCCTCTAGTTTCCATCTGCTTCCCTTTGTATCACGTATTCAGCTCAAATCTATGTGATCCTATTTGCTGTATTTCTACACTATTTGTAACATAATTATTATTATACCAATTATATTTACAGAAAAATCCTGTTACCACAGTTTGTCGTAATAGTTTTTTTTTTCAATATTTTCCTTTGTCAAACCACAAACATTACAGCTATAGTAGAACGCTTCTGATTTTTATCAGAATGACTTGAGAAATAAAAAAAAACAAGAAAATCTTCAGAAAATTCCTAAAAATCCTGTCATTTTCCTTACATGTAAAAAAACAACTATCGCTGAAATGAAATGGCGAAATATTATTGTTATATTTCCTTGAATTTGAGCATCAAATAAGTTTATTCTGGGCGGAAAGACCAACGGTCGATAGCCCTTTTGTGGATGAAATTAATCAACATGTGTATATAAAAACAATTTAGTATCTGCTGTAAAGAAGGATATTTATTATTGTAAAATGGACTACGACTGTTTAAATATTAGAAATATTGATATTAATTAATAAGGTATCAGATATATTTTTGCGTGTTAGGATTTGATTGTTTGAGTTAAGGTTTGGATTATTAATGAGTGCATTATTCTGGACGCATGTATCCTATTTAGTAGACCAAACATCTGGTTGTCGGTGTTTACATATTGTTTATGTTATTATTATAACTAGCAATTTTAGCAGCAAGCAAAACAAATTTACGATAATCCGGGATGATCAAAATTTCAATTACATCATAATCCCAGAGCAGTTTAAACATTTACCATTCCAATTAAAGTATGCTGTCCATCGTCCGTCGGCGCCGCTTACAAACACAAATTATTATCATCGACGTATATTTTATCAACGTTGTAATTATTGATTTCGTGCTGGTAGCCCGTATAAACAAACACAGCGATTTGATATATTTTCCGGATCGAAAGATATATCGTGGACATATAACAGACGTAACATCAACTAAACACGGTAGACGTCCAAGAACTGTGAATTTGAAAAATAAACTCGAATTTACCGATACATCCCATGTAATTTGGCGAGTTTAGTCGGACGTGATCTGTCCGTGTTTGTCACCGTGGGAATTCGATCCAGGAGATAGGAATGGGAACGGGAACGGAAAGCGGGAAACGGGAACCGGGAAACGCAAGTGGGGGTGTTACTGTTCAGTTACAGTTACAGTTACTGTAGCCCCGCCGAGAGTTCCGATTATTTTTACCCTCTAGTGGGTTAATTAGGTGGGTAATTGTGGAGCCGTAGGCGTTGTGCTTCGTTGCGAAACTTCGATTCAGATTCAGCTATTACGTTAAGCGAGAGGGGATACAAAAGACGCTCGTATTTCTTAATATAAGTTTCCTTTTTTATTATTTATAATTTGTAATTTTCAACACTGCAGATCTCAACTCAACTCGACTATTTGTATGCATCCGCGCAATTTCCTCGGTCATGTGTAGCTTCAGCGGACCAGATGGAACAAAAATGGATCGACGAATATTCACCAATATCTAATATCAGTAAAAGTGTATGGTATGCAAATTGTTCGTCGGTTGCAAGCACATTTCATTCAACAGATTTTTACCATTTCTAATATTGTTGCCGAAACCTACACCATCCCTGATGCATTTCAGTGTATTATTCAATAAAATCAACTTCATATAAAGTTTCACTGAAAATTGAATTTCAATGTACACTTATATCCATGTTACAAAGATATTATTTAAACCAATTTTCCAACAGATATTTACATTAATACAATTTCCATTTATTTCAGTTTCATTTTATAAAAATGTATATTTCTAAATTAAATAAAAATTATTTGATAATAATTAATAAATTATTTCCACATTTAGCTCTGTGATATTTTTGACTTAGAGTACTTTAAACAAATACACATTAAAACAACTAATTCCCGGGAAAATGTGCATTGGTTTAAACTACTTACGTAACTTAAGTTAAAAATGTCAGAGAGCTAAATGAGGATATAATTTATTAATTATTTTCAAATCATTTTTTATTTATTTTATTTAAATAACTGTGACTAAGTGAATAGATACTCTTTTCTATTTACGTATATTTCTATTTCTAATTATAATATTTTCTGTATCTTTGACTTTATATTGAGTGTAAATTAAGATTTTCACACGCATTTATGTTTCTGAATACTTTTTCATCTTCCATTGTAATATAAAATAATTACGCTGTACAATTATTGCGTTCCTTTGTTGTTGAATCTTGGCCGTTTTATTTGATGTCTGATTAAATAATTGTTTTGTTTTTATAAAAGCATTCAACCTGAGTTATATAATTAAATATTTTAATTTGCTTTTTGTTGTACTCAGGTGGATTAATTTATGAATGAAGGGAAATCGCTTCGAGAAAATTTGTTACCGTATTATTCTTGCATAATTAATTTAAACAAAAAAAACAAAATATCTCAGATATTGGGATTTTTTTAATTCCCTTCCTTTTTTTAGTGATTAATCTCTGACTACCATAAATGTAATTTAAACAAATATAGCGACTATAAATTGAATTCACTGAAAACCTGTGCAGATAAATTGGATAGGATTCAGTATTTGGTTGTTTCAGTTACCTGAAGTTTCAAATGAAAATACTTGCACTTTCTTCACGATATTTTTATTTTTTGTAGATGTACATTTCGAGTAGTACGTATTTATTTACACAGGTTATTATTAACTTGAGAAGCGAAGAAATTGTTAGTATTTTTATTTGAAATTTCACGTAACTGAAACAACCAAATACTGAATCCTGTCCAATTTATCTGCACAGATTTTCAGTGATTTAAATTTATAGTCTCTATATTTGTACATTTTATATTTACGACAATTAGGGATTACTCACTATAAAAGGAATGGAATAAAAATAATCCCAATATCTGAAATATTTTGTATTTTTTCTTTAAATTAATTATACATTATTCTTGTGTAACAAATTCTCTCGAAGCAATTTCACTTCATTCATAAATTAATCCACCTGAGTACAACAAATTTTCTAATTGAAGGTATTAAGTCTAAAAATGGGTTGCTTAATAAGCTTAAATCAAAATTAAGGAGTTTATTTTTCATTTCAAATGCCTTCAACATGTTTAATCTATTTGTTGATGAGGATAAGATACTGCCCCCCATATCCTGTTCCGATTTGGACGCGGCTATGAAATTGTGTTTGTATAATTTCTAATTACTCTTTTTTAAATAATAATATTCATTTCTATATAAAATCCTACCATTATGAAAATAGATCAAATTGTTGATAAAACTTTAGTAGTTTATAAGATTTTAAAGGGATGTGTCAGTCATTCAATCGACAACCTGAGTTACTTCTCGAATTATCTGTTTAAACCTAAACGGCCTCGTCTATCTTGATATCTTAATCTGTTTTCACACAAACTTTTTTCCTTTTTGAGATATAGTGCGGGGTATTCGTATCTGTGTTGATAGGATGGGCTCGATTGGGGAGGGAGGAAAGGTCTGCCTTCTTTACTTCTCGAGAGTTCTTTAAACAATTAGTTTTTGGTATGTGTGTAGGGTAGGGGGTGAAAGTGTTTACACATCTTTTCTGTGTTTATATTATTTATATGGATAGGAAGCGTGTATAATAATTTGATTATCCGAAGTCTAACACTCGTTAATTTCAGATTTATGGCATTGTTTTTGTGACCCTCAGCAACGTCGACTTACAAATCAACGGGCTAAGACACTAATGGAGAGTAATAGTATTTGTATGCTGATTTTGAAGTAGGATGGCGTGTCGCACTGGCTGCGCCCTAGCTCTAAATCGAGCCAAAGCGTGCCGGTGTCGCTGTCGCTGTTGGTGTTGGATTCCCGATTTGCAATTCGCCTCGCAATTCACAATTCGCAGCAGCGCGAGCGGATCCGCGACAAGTCGTAAACAACTCTCGCATTGATTTGAGCATTTGATATTTCTCAAAGAAGATACTAACTGAATTTTCGGGATTGCTATCATTTAGGAAGTCGTGATTTGCTGGGAGTTGGCTGGCGTGGCGCCAAGAAGTTGCTCAATGAAGATTGGCGACCTAGCGGGAGTCGGGAGTTGGTAGTCGGGAATCGGGACTTTCGACTCGAAGCCGTTGATATAACGAGGTCGTACAACCCGAAAACCCCAAAACCCCGGGCGCCCGGCATGCACTTGCTTTTATAATGACCTATTTACCAATTTTTTCCACTTATTCACGCATTCTGCTATAATTCAAGCTCCGTTACCGTTATCGGCCACAACAATTCACTTATGCCCACACAGCGTTTTCCCGCCAATCGCCTGATAACATAACCTATTGATTCAATTATAAAATCATACCGCGCCGTTCTCCGTTCAGTGTTCGCTGTTCGGCGTCCCGAGAACGCAACACAGTTTAGTTCGTAATACCCAACTTCTCTAATTCAATTTAAATTACTCCGATCCCGCAGTCCTCATTTGCAATTGTAATTAAATTATATAAATATGCTGCTCTTCTCTATAACCGGGTCACATTTTATTGAAAATTGGAGTTCAATATCGGAGTATTAATCCGCGGACCGCTGTCGCCCCTTAAAGCCACTCGCCTACGAATATCGTTCAATTTAATGTCCCTCTATTGCAATTTCATATTCATTTCACTACCCTGTGCGTTAAATTACTATTTTATGCCGCGTCTCAGTAAAATTACTTAAAGGAATTTCAGCAATTTTACTTAGACCTGGCATAAAGCAGTAATTAAAGGTTGGAAAACCATTAAATCCGATTATTGCTAAACACATTCGCTCTACATTCCCCACTCATTTTATTACCTTACCCCATATATATATACTTTTTTAATCTATTAATATCACACTCACTTCAATTTAAAGAACTTTTCCACCTTAAGTAAAACTATAGCCCGGCTTGATTCTAGATATAATCAGAAAGCTGAGATATTCATGCAAATTATATATTATCCGCACCCGGCGCCGCCACCAAAGTTAAATCACTTTGAAATTCGAAGCAAGTGTTTTTAAAGAAACAAAAAACTGTTTTCTTTATTCATTTGTTGTTATTAACTCTTTATAAGTAAAATACGTATTTTATAAAAAATAAGTTTTAGATTAATAAAGTTATTTTATATGATTCAATTTATTTTCTATAGTAATAACGAATATATTAATATTTAATTATTAATTGAAGTGGCTGTTAATTGTTGAAAGTTCATATTCACTTTTAAATCAAATAAAACACTTTTGACTTTCAAAAATAATATATTGAAACGCTACACTTGTTTCGCCTCACATTTAAAATTGTTCACTAATATTATGTTAACTATTTAGTTTAGTAATTACCTTTTCATTTCATTTAATAAATACTTCATTTATAGTTGACCTTTGATACAGACATTTTTTATGAATATTAAAAGTTAATAGCGCCGTTCATTTTAATTATGATCGTCATGTTTACTTGTAGGAATGTTGTATTCTTCATTACGTATACCGTGATGAATTTTTAATTAATGCAAAAGCGCAAATGAAAACGCATTTTACGACACTCGGAGTCTGGCTGCAACGGCGTGAATTTTTAATTTATGCACTGGTGCATCCAAAAACACATTTTACGAGGCCCTCACGACAAAGTGTCTAAAACGTCTTCGCGTCAGAGGATCGCCCGGAAATCGCGCCGCGATGACTAAAATTTCATTAATACTTAATACGCTATGAATTTTACATAAAGCCGAATTTATAAACTTCACAAGTGATACGGATTCTTGTGGTGCATCAACGGTGATTAAATATTTATATATCTTTATCCTTTCAATGATCTTACATTGAATTAATTTAGATAATAAATTAATTAATTTTAATTAAATAATGAAACAAGGCAGAACGACCTATGGTCCAAAGCCCAGACAAATTAACACCTGCATATATTGTAATTATGTTACATTGTTAAATTTATCTGTGTATAGTCTGAAAATAGATGTGTGTATATATAATAAAACATTTATATGTTGTAAAAATATTATATTGTAATAAAATGCAGACATATTTTAAATCAAATAGCGTTAAACTGTTAAACTTTAATCATTAAACGTATCGTCTACGTTTAATGATTAAAGTTTAACAGCTTTAAGTTAAAATAAAATTAAAGTTACACAAACAAAGTGAATCAGTGTTTTCATTAAAACTTAAAACAGAGTATAACGATGAATCATTAATTTATTAATTAATTATTTTCATTTTTTTTTAAATTTAATTCAACAAAGTATAAATTCAATTGGAAAATAGGAAACGAAATAATTTTAAATTAAATAAATCCTTTTTTTCTATTTTGAAATAATTTTAATTTGCGGAATAATTAAATTATAATTTGAGATAATAAACACTGTGTACATTATAAATTTATCAATAAAAGCGCCTCCAATCATTAATAAAATATATCATTTCCAGGAGAGAATCGAGTGAATTATTTGTCGTGTAACAGCAAACATTTCATTGCACAATTCAATATCCGTTGGGACATTAGCTCGGGCTGTAGTTGCTCGAATGAATATTTGAAAAAGTCGTAAATAGGCTAAGTGTGCAGTGACAATTTATTCTTATAAAATATATGTGTGTGCATTACAATGTACTTTAATAAAATGTGTATTTTACACAATATGTATGCATATATATCATTGTATAAAATGCGCATTGTGCTGAACTGGATTATGATGTACATACATATATTTTATAAATATTATTTTATACAACATGCCCCATTTATATTTTAATGCAGAAGTGTTTCAACTCACAAGATTTTATATTGCGATAATTAAATAGATAAATTCTTATTTTTTTATTTAAAATGTAAAGTTGAAATTGTTGAAATTATTTAAATATTTTCCTAAAATGGCAGAAAGATCTCTGATTGATAGTCCAGAGAGGTTAACACCTACATATATTGTAATTATTTTGTATTATCTGTATAGTCTGAATAAAGATGAAAAATACCTCATTTTTAGACACATTTATAATTAAGAAGATGTAACAAAGATGCAAGTTGTTATTTTTTAAATAATTCTCATCTCACTGAGAGTCTACTTTCGCCGAAGATAAATTACCGTCAATTGCAGAGCCCGAAATGAATTCATGTGGCATTCAAACAAGCCGAGCAGTGAAGAACTCAGTGTAAATTGATTGGGAATCTTGACAATATTAAATACACTGAGTTGAGCGATTTTAAATTGAATTCTAGCAATTCCAAAATAAAGTGAATCAGATTAAAAATCAAGTCGAGAGCGCGTGAAAAGCGATAAGTTAAGCAGATTGGAAATCAAGGCATGGTTGAATCTCTAATTATTTCACTTAAACGGGGTTGTGCCGAGGCATTTAGCAACGGATTCATGGAATCCGGTAGCCAATAATAAAGGGCGCTTACGGTACCTGAATTAGGGATGGGTAATAATTAATAATTCCTCGGTTATTTGTGTGATATCAGCGGAAACTAATAAGTTTATAGGGATTTTTAACGATTACAATAATATTTATATATTATGCTTTCTTGAGACTAACCCATGACTGCTATGATTCAATATAAATATTATTGTAATCGTACTTTTTAATTTTCTAAATATGTTTGTATTTATTCATTTGGGAAAGTACTTACGTAACGTATGTCAAATTATTACTGAGCTAAATGTTTAAATAATTTATTAATTGTTTTTAAATCATTTTTATTTAAATTTGTTTGTATATATCTGGTCTATCGACCAGCATTTTTTGTGTCGTGTCTTGAATTTATAGTGATATGTGTAATTAAAAGTTTATTAATAAAATCTTTTAAATAAACACGAATTAATATCTGTATGTTTTAAGAGACCAAAAAAATAAAAAAACGTGTCATATTTCATAGCAGACTTCTCGTTGGTGTCCTGAAAAAAGGCAAGATCGCGTGCTGAATATTCTCGCGTGCGTTTACAAACTGCGTATACACTTGTGAAAACTCACATAAATTTTCACCGGTTGTCGATTCTGCATTAATAAAAAATTTATTGTCTGTTTCCAGATATTGAATTAATTCAAAGTTGGCGTACTTTGCCCGAAAACAGCGCACGTCGATTAATCAAACGGCAAAATGGAAGAAGTTGGCCGCGTATTTGCGGGTACGGAAAAATTAGACAACTGATGAATCGCGTGCGTGGAATGGGCCGAGAGTTCTTGCGTGAGAACCCGCATACATTTTCGTTTAATGTTAAGTTCACTTCCCCATTGAAAGTATGTGGTGTGTGAATAGGCAATTAGCGGGAAATCGTATATTCAAAACATGGATTTGCTTTAAAATCACAATGAGTAAACTTGATAAAAGTATGTTTGGCTTTACTCAAATAAATATGTATGCAAATAATGATTAAAAGATACCACCGCAACAAAACAAAATAATTAAAATTGATTTCTAAGAAGTAAATATAAATAGAAAAGTGTATCCATTCACTTGGTCGCAGTTATATAAATAAAGTAAATATAATATTTATTTTTTTAAATACAACACTGATGTTATTTTAGAGGCTACTTAATTTAATAATGAAAAGTTATAATAGTTGAAACTATGGTCACTAAAATAAAATCAATATTTTACTCAGTATTATATATGTATGTTAATAAATATCTTTATTCAGACAATTACGCACATTATAACAAATAACATTAAATATACACAATAAAATGAAAGTATAGTCTATTTATTAAAACACTTGGTATTGTTTCACTGATTTTACTAAGTATTTTAATTAATAGTCTATAGTTCAAAATTTTCACCACGGGTCAAATGAGAAATTAATTAAAGATAAAAGTCTTTGTCTTTCCTATCGAAATACAAGGAAATCAAAGTCATATAAGTTTAAATGAAGTACTGATTTAATTTGTAATCAGTATTTTATTTAAACTTAACGAAGTAAAAACTTTATTCATCAATACATTTTATTTAATCAATTATGACAATTTTTTAAAACCTAGTTTTTATAGATTGTTTGAATTTTTTTTTATAAATGCAGTTTTCTATTTAAAATTTTCATCAAAAGAAAATTGTTTACAGGCTGTGAACTAATAGCGTGAATTAATAAACCCGATAAAAAATCATTTTAAAAAATCACCGGAATTACTTACTGACACATCCGATATGCGACATAAATCCATCAACAGAAAATCAATAAAACTATTTTCGCCTGTTACAAAAAAATCGCGTGCGTTGAATATGGTGAAAAACAAAGCACGATTTGCAAGAAATCACACACATTTCCATCTAATCCCAACTTAGAAAAACATAATGTTTCACCGAGAATCCGAAAATTATTATAACACGGGCATTTGCTTCATGCGTCTGTGATCAATAACTCCACGTAAAACGCGGAATGTATGTGCGTTTACACTAGAAGCATTTTGCGACAGAAATCTCTTTGATGTGAGAAATAAAATATATATATATATAAAAAAATACGGCTGTCGAGCGTTTACGTGGAAATTTATGTAAACCTGATATTTTGTATAGATTTTTAGATTATTGATATAAAAAAGAATCATTTACCTAAATAATAAGTAAATGCGGTGTATTTATTTCGATAAAGGACACTTTTTTAAAACAAATTCACCCCGTCTCTTTTTATTATAGAAAAAAGTGGTGGGAAAGTATAATGATGGATACATTATACTTTCCCCATTATCTTATAAAATTGAATGTTCCCATAACAATGGAAAAAGTAAATTTTTGTAGAAATTTTG
Organism: Philonthus spinipes; assembly: GCA_963082785.1. NCBI lineage: Eukaryota > Metazoa > Arthropoda > Insecta > Coleoptera > Staphylinidae > Philonthus > Philonthus spinipes. The sequence goes on from OY720301.1 coordinate 6,154,237, forward strand.
ATGTTAAAAAAATTCTGATGAAAAAGTCAATTTTAGTGGAAATTTCGATGTCCGAGGAAAAAGACAATTTTAGTGGAAATTTCGATGTCTGAGGAAAAAGACAATTTTAGTGAAAAATTTGATATTATTTTTTTTTTTTCAGAAATTGAGGAAATTTCATCAGAAAATATTTAACATTAGATTTTCTACTAAAATGGACTTTTTCATCAGAAAATTTTTAACATCAAAATTTCCACTAAAATTGACTTTTTCTATTGTTATGGGAAATATTCAACCTTATTGAAATGGCTTAAATGAGGTGCCACGTTTCTGATCTTTCACATCAAGTCTAAACTAATTAAAAAAATAAGACACAAAAATCACATTGAGGAAATCGAGGGTATTTTATATAATATAGACTTTTTTATTGTTTTCATAAGAAGAAAATAATGTTATTGGAAAGATAAAATAAGAGTGCCCGTACACGGATTTTAAAAACAGGAAATCGTTATATATAATTAGCTCAGCAGCAAGTTACGTGTTGTATTTTTGTTTAGAAAATAATAATAAACTCGTAAAACTAATTGCTCTTCAGCCAACCACAATTTTAGCGCTTCCTGTTATTATTATTCCATTGTAGTTTTTGCAGCGCTCAGATCGTACACTTATTATACCTGTGCTTATTTGTTTTCGTAAATTAAAATTTAATAGTTCCATGTAACATAAACCACTTAAACACTTTAAAACAGCAATTTTCCGTCGCAAACAAAGGCTTGGGGAAAAAAACAAGAACATTTCGCTCGGCAAAGTTCGAACCCGTTAATCTGGGACTTAAAAGCGCCCCTTTTACGTTACTCGCACCGCAGATGATCGTGTTTATGTTATTATTAAATCCAGCTGAACATTGCATGAATAATAACTGAACACGCGGCGTGCGGGGTGAAAGGGGGTGGCATGGGAAAATATGCTTTTTAATAATACGCCACTCCCGACCCCCATACATTTATTCATTCGATAAAAGTTGTCTTGAGTGCACGCCTTGTGCCCAGAAAACGGAGAATGCATTTTTCGTCATTAATAATGCATACTTTATAAATCTGTTTGCACTATTCGTAGTGGAAATAAAGTTTATGGGGGTTATGGAAAAGCGTTTTAAGGTTATTAGCAAATTATATTAGCTACTTACAAAATAAACCTAAATCATCCAACAATAATCATTTAAATTTCAATACATTCTATAACTTCTTTATCATTGATAACTGAGGTTAACCTATGTTGCGTAACATAAGGCCACCTGCAGACATGTGTTTCGGGATTTATCCCTCGTCAGTACAGCTTTGCTTTATATATTTTAAAATTGTTAAATTAAATTAACATGTAAATATATTTCTGTAAATAATAACTCACATTTAATAATAACTTTTTTATTTTCTACCCATTAATATAAGTACATTAATCAATAAAAAAAATATATTTCATATATGAAGTCCATTAAAACATAATAAGAGCTACTATAATTTTATAGTTAAACGGAATTATAAACACAGCATTGCATGTTATATCCGAATTACATAAAATATTATTAATACGCATAAAGTAATACAAATATAGAAGTTGTAAAGTTTTTTTTAACTATATAATTTTTAACAACAAAATTCACTTATAATGTAATTATTTTCACATCACAGCTTTTATTTTTAGCGGAGTTATATTTAAGAAAATCAATTAATTGATTTTCACTTAGATATGGCATTAATTATCTTATATAAACAAGTGCATCGCTGTCGTGTTTTTTTAGAGGGTGCGTTCTCCCCTAAAACCTTTTAATCCAAACTAGTCAGAATGAAGTATAGCCAGAAGTAACCATTTGATTAAATATATAGGTATTTTCATTTTGAATTATTACGAAAGACCACCAAAGATAATATTAGATACAATAACATGCTGCTTGCTGCTGTTTAAGCAGAATTTCATATATTTAATACATGGATTGTAATTTAAATATAACTCAATTACCGTAACCCCACGGACGAGGAATGTTATTTCAGATAAAAAAATGTATAAAGCTGGGCCGGTTAAATAGGGCATATCTTGGCGAGGTATGATCAATTTGGTACATGTGCCATTGGGAATTTACGTTTCGGGATATTACTTCCAGGCTACATCTACTCGTTGATTACACTTTTACCTTTGAACAAACGGCGTTCGTTTCACATTCCGCTTTTATTATATTCTTGTCGTGTAATACGTACATATATGTTACGCTTAAATACACGATTTGACAAAGTTCACGTTAAGTCGGCAATGTGCCAATGATTGTAAACCTTTAGTGAAATGAAGTAGTAAAACCGGGAATTTATCAAAGTGTTTGTTTTTTATTTTCAATTCTATTGATTTATTACGAATACGTTCTCCGGGTATTTTTAGTTGCTTTTTTGTATAATTTTACATGCTATTTAGTTAATCCCTGTAATTAAGTGGTCGGTTGTTGCTGTTTGAAAACACTTAGCATAATCAAAAGTTTTACATTGGATTAACTTAATGTGCAATTAAAAGGATTGTCTCCATCGCACGTATCTACTAAACTCAGTAATAATAGTTAAGAACATAATTATATACATATACTTTTATATTAAACTGAATAAACTGAACAATAACATATTCGTTCTACAATATTTTAAAACATTTATAACAAACACTTTAATGAATATAAAATTAAATTATTATTAAAGTCATAATTATACATTTCATATGACGCGGAACATAAAGTATATATTTTTATTTTAGTTATCTTAACATTGCTATCATGTTAAATATATCCAACATATCCAAACGTATAAATAATAAAATAGTAAAAAAGTTGAATTATTGAATGTTCAATATACACATAATATATGCAGGCTAAGATTAACCTATTTTTCTCTATTGTTATACGGATTGTGAGTTTCCTTATTGGTAATTGTGTGAATAATTTCTGAATAAAGATACATATCTTTCTGAATTATATTATTCTACAAACTATTTTTAGAGCGTACTCTGGAAATAGTAAGGATATTTTTTACCATAAGAAACAACACAGTTGTCTTTATTTTTTTTATTGTTTGTGTGTATATTTTATAGTAGTTATAAATAAATACATATTTTTATTAACTACCTAAACCTCTTTTTTCATGTAATCGATCATCAATTTGTGATAGAAGTTTGTAAATATTTTTACATTGTAAATATTACCACAAGTTTACAAACGCACTTTCGATAGCCATTTTTGAGGCTTAACAAATTGTAAATGAATGTAATGATGTAAAAATTTAATTGAATTCTCAAGAAATACAGATTTTCTATAATTTCATTTTGTATTATGTACATTCTGTATTATTTATTATTATTATATAAACATATGTACAATAATTTAAAAAAATATATTCTAAAATTGAAATATGAATCGACTGAAAATTTGTTCGGTCTATTTTTATTATTATACTATTTTTGTGTAAATTACATATGTAAATAATTTATTTTAGTAAGTAGATAATAATAAAATCGATTGATGGTAATAATTCCGTTTACACATTTTTATTGTAATATTTCTCTTTTTTCCTACACACATACACAAACACAAAAAGTGTGTAAACTCTAGTAAACACGATCTAATGGTCGTATTGGCGGCTATTTCATTAAATAAACATGTATATTTATTTAATAAAAGAGCAATTATTCATAAAATCATATACGCACATATTTGCGTTTGTAAACTTGCGGTAACTTCCATCACAAATTGATGATCGATACGCGGTTTTACGTTTTTCGATAAAAATAAATTGTATAGCCCTCCAACAAAACGAAAAAATACTACGCTCAATGACTTATTGTTTTATTTTCACCCTGTTGGTTTTTAACTGCGCATATCGTACGTTTTATATGCATTTTTTGTTGGGAAAATTATTTATGAGTTCATCAAACTTTATTTTCAGCGAAAACTAGAGTACAATATAAAATACGATTTTGAGGGTGGTTTCATCCAGCGATTAATTAAAATCAATTTAAAGTTTAACCATAAAACTATCAGATATTTCGGTAGTTGAACTGAAATGTTTTAAGGATGCGCTTTAGTACAAATGTATATTAGGATAAATAAAACACTTAATAACTGTTTTATACCACTTAACAATTTATTTTACTTTGACTAGTTTCGACTACACGGTAATTATTCTCAAACTGAGTACTTACAATATGGATTAGATTGTTTTATATACCTATTTATAAAACTTCAAAAAAGGGTATAAATCACTGTATAGTTATTTTCAATCACTAATGCATGTTATAGTGATACACTGGTCAATAGATATAATATTGTATTATGCATTAAAATAATCTTAATACATAGAAGAATTTCGTCAAATCAGTAAAATTCGATCATTTTCTTTTTCAATTTTTGCAGTGAATTTTAGTGATCATTTTCAGCAATTTCCCCCATTTCATAATAAACAAATGTAACTACATATTAATAAAATGTAAGGGTTGCCATCTATTTTTATTAAATCGCAACCTTAAGTTTCAATTTATTTTTTTCTTTATTGCGTTCGTTAATATTTATCCTAGATATATAAGAAAGGGAATAAAATAGCTTAAGCGCCAACCATTAATAATTTCACCATTATATGATTTTTTTAAACCGTTCTTAGAAAATGATAAAAGCGTTTTTTTATGTGTAGTTCGCTCCATGTCTGGAGTCTTTTGTGCGTTATTTATTTTATTTTTATTTTAATAGGTTATTTTTCGTAAGTATTTTCAGTTCAGGTACAAGTCTTTCAGTAAAATATAAATCATAATGTAACATTCTTTGTAGGTTTCATAAATAAAAGTAGTTTCTTGAGCTTGAAGAAAGTTACAATAGGCTATCGACCGATGTCATCCAGGGCGTATTTTATATATAAATAAAAATGAACAAAAAACGTTTGATCCGGGGCGGAATTCAGTGCGCACATTGCTTTAATACCATATTTATGAATAATAACACACGCAAACACCCGTAGATATAGCCCTTTTTGATATACACTAATGCGATTTGATGATTCCGACATTCCTTCCCGTTTCCCGTTTCCCTATTTGGAGCCGTTTCTTTTTTCTTTTCGGGGTCTTTGGGCCTTTCAGTGGAACTGATTTGCGTAATTACATATAAAGACGTGGCACATATTAAGTAGTAGTATAATGCAAGATGTTGGCGATCAGCGATTCAGCTCACGTTCCTGATTTTGTTGTACCTTAGGTGTAATATATTGCGGGGTATATAGAGGAGCAGGAAAGAATGACAGCGGGATTTTGTATTCATCGCAAATATTCGGGTCGCAATATATTCGAAACTTTTCCGTCTGGCATTGGAAACGCGGAAAATAAGTAGAGCCATTGGCCCTTTATTCAAATTATACCACCGCGAAATTTTCGACAATTGATTAATATCGATCGCTCAAGGGCGCGTCCTTTTCACATCCACTTCCACCGTCGTGCGTACCGCGGTTTAGGCGGACGCACCCTTATTTCCTTATTTATTTGGTACTCCGCTCTTGGAATTGGAATAAAAGTGAACGGGGGCTTAATTTCATGTGAATTTCTTAAAAGGTCCGCTTCATTTTACGATCGGAACATTCCGGGCAAAACTGCCCAATAAAGACATTATATGTTCCCTTCGGGTTGTGTATACAAGTCAATTAAGTGCCCTTAGAAGTGTAGCGATGCCTCGAGATGCGTCAAGTGTCAACCGTATCAATTCATCGATTTTCTGTTCTATTCCCTTCTTTAGGGGTTTCAAGGGATGAACGTTGCTAATAACTTAATCACTCTTATCAAATAACACAAAGACACATTTTGATTAGAATTTATAATTAACATCATCTAATGGATATATACTTTGTATAAACACTCACTAATTACCATAAGTACACCTTTTTGTTATTACTAACCGAATTACCCAAATAAACATATACTATTCATAAAATTATTATACTGCATTACCATAATAATTCGATAAGCTTTATAGAATCAAAATTATATATTTATCGTTTCCTTCCATTAAATATTTTCGACTCAAACCGTTGCAATACACAGCAGTACTGGGCTCCTGTTCTTGAAATTGATTGCACGTTTCAGTCGTAGGCGACTGTCAATTCACATATAAATTCTTATTTAAATGACAGATTTCGTACGACGGGAACGTACGATACATTTCAGAAATACGGCCCCTGGTATAAAACAAACAAATATCCATTGTGTAATCCAATTTCCAGTGGGGTATATGCTCGGGAAGTAGTTATATTTGTCAAAAACGTACAGTGTAAATAATTTTTGCAGTTGGAAAAAGGGATTGATCGAAATTTATTGATCATCACATATTTTCCTCGTTCAATTTCATTATAAATTCTATCTGATTATTGTTTGTTTTCGCCATATCTCAACATTAATAACAAAATAATTTCTAAAATCAAATATCTTAAACAATACAAGTAGTTATTTCAGTAATTCTCAATTAATAAAAAATAAATTTAAAACATTCCATTACAATATTTCATGCCGCCTAAACTCTAATTGTTTTATAGATACTTCTATAATATTTACTTAGGAGAATATAACATATGTAGTATAAAATTTGAGTTTCACAATGTCTCACATGGGAGCAATTCTCATGAACTTTGGAGCAAGTCGTTACAGGCTACGTTCCACAGTAAGAAAAATATATTTCGCGCTCTGTTTGTGCACAGTATTAAAAGGAACTATCGGTGTATATATATTTTTTATTGTTATATGTGTGGCGTTGGGAAAAAACGTCGCATAGATTACATATGAAATGAAAATAAAGGAAAAAATGGCGACACATACCAGGTAAATTTATACACATAATACGTTAGGACAAAGATAAGCGCGTTTTTCATGCTATTAATTCCGCGTTTTTATACGCGCTATATTTGCTGGGTATGTGTAAGATTAATCATTGGCAACTGTAGAATGGTTTCGTAGCGTTTCGGTGAATGCCTATCCGGTGATGCTGTTTCACTAATCAGTGAAATTAGATAATAAAGTGTTGTGGTTTTGTGTTATCTTTACGATAAACTAACATTTTAATTCGACATAAAACTTCACGTTCAACGCTCGAACTAAAGAATTATGGAGTGCAACTGATTTACACACATAGATACTACTTTGCTGATAACACTAAATTGCTTGCAACGTTAAAATAATGTTGTTTTCAAAGTATAATTTGGTAATTCAAATATAAAGCAAACCATACACGTAAATACAGTCCTTTAATATGGGGGAAGGGGGAACATCAAACAGATTAATAATTATAATAATTTATTATTAATAATAGAAGCTTCTACTTCGTTATATATTGTTTTAAGTATTAATAAAAAGTTATACAAACAAAATGTATCAATGTTTTTTTTTATTAAAACATAATAATTTATTGCTAGAGTAAAAGTAAAATAAAATAAGAAAAAATACTGGGAATGATCAATAAAATAAAATCATTCTCTTTGTGATCCTTGAAAAAATTATTGTATATTTTAGGATGTAATCGTATTAATCCTTACTTTGTAGTGATCTATTATTGTTTAGGTGAAGAATGACACTTGTTTTGTTTCATAATGTAAGAATTAAAAGGCGGAAAGAACATTGGTCCATAGCCAATTAACAGATATAGATTATGCATTCGATTTTGAAATTTTTATTTATTTATTGCTTTATATATCTATAAAGATTATTATTATTATTATTATTAAGATCCTACACCTGAAAGAGTAGAAAGGGTTACTGAATATATATATATATATATATATATTATTAAGAATTAGAACCCTACACCTGAAAGAGTAGAAAGGGTTACTGAATATATATATTATTATTAAGAATTAGAACTTGTCGCAATAATTAATAATACAAATTTTATAAGAAAAAAGGAAAATAACTGTATTTTATTTAGTAACAATAATTTAAAATAATGTAGCATTTCTTGGCAGTTAAATATTTTCTGCAATGAAATTAATTTCGAAATTTAATTGAGATTTTGTGTAAATAAACATTTCACGTTAGCTGCTGAAATTAATCGGCTCACAAAGCAACCACAAAAACAAATATCCATTGAAATGATTACTTCCTGGTCCAAACCAATGCCGGATATTGGATGACGCAGTCAATATTTACCTTTAAGTGTCTGGCTTAGCAGAACTATGTAACTTTTTCTATAAGCAAAGATATTTTGATAAAAAACAATAAAAAAACTGTAATTTTTAAAAGTATAAATATATAGCGAAGTTTTATTATATTTATTGGATATCTTTCTCACTTATCACTTAGTGGAACATAACATTTTGAATATTAAAAGGTAAATAAAGTAAAATTAACTAAACCACAAACCAAATGATTTTGTGTTATATTTTTTATGGTTGTCTCCGAATTGAATCGGATTTTCAACATATTAACATAATTATATGTATTAAATGTTATGTAAATATGTAAATTTATATGTTCCGTAAAAAAGATTGTTACCATTCTATAAAATTCTGTCCACTTTTCCCGATTTATCAGTTCATCACATTTCACCAGCAGAACACCGACAAGGACGAGAGCGATCATGAGTTTAAATGACATAGATTGGACATGAACAAGCGGAAAGTCTACACATTAAACCCAGTGTGTTCAATGTGCAGACTCAAATTGTTGACCACTTATAGCTTTGCGCTATTTTTTTTAAATAAATGAATCTTGTATATTATTAATATTTTTTAAAAACGAAACCCATGTTTTAATAATAAACGTGGTAAAATTTACAAACCACTACTATAACGTTTATTTCATTTTCCTTTTAGCTTTGAAGTCTACTACTTTATTATTCGGCAAACACAATGTAAGGGTAATCACACCCGTGATTGTCATATGACACTATTTATTAGGTACTCGTTCGGGATGTAGTTGGATCAAAGCGCGATTGCGCCTGTTTAGAAACGCCGAGATAAACTGTACACAGACATAAAGTTTAATTGGTTTATTTTCGTAACTATTTAATGGTTTACATAGGAAATAACAGATGTGAGTGTCGTGCCAAAGCCTTGTTACATACGCGAATCCACGAATCAAACAGTCTTCCGCGTGTTTGTAAATAATAACGTCAGCCAGTGGCGTAACTTGGGATTGTAACCGTGGGTTAGGAAAATGGGTTTTTGTTACATGTAAAAATAGAAGTGCCGTATAAATAAATAACGGAAAAATCAGGGAAATAAGGTTATTCCGTTCAGAAATCCTGATTTTTTTTAATACTTCACTAATGTATTTTAGAAAAGCAGGATTTCTGAATGGAATAGCTTCATATGAGACGCTGCAGCGCTTTCTAAAGTGGGACATTTTCAGATTTCAATATTCTATTCAGCTTCTTAACATGAAGTACTGTAATTTCTTGATTAATATTAAAAAATCATTTAGATGGTGGTAATATGGTGCATTTTTAAATGAATAAAAAGAATAAAAAATAATTATTTTATTTAGTAGCTCTATCAGCTTTGTTGAGATGCAACGGCAAATATTTATTGTGTAATTCAATGTCCGGCGTGGATATTTGCCAGGGAAGTAGTTGTTTCAATAGATATTTGTGTTTTTGTATACTTTGTAAGTTTTTAATTGCAGAGCGACTAGAAAGAAAATAATTAATTATTGTCTTTTTTATTCTTTTTATTAAAAAAATACAAAAATCACACAACGTTTATTCAACGGCGTAACTATTATTTGGCAAATCATCAGACGCCATTTTAATTTTCTCCAAATGTATTTTGTGTTAATAACTTTAAATTAAATCTAAATTTGAAATTTAGATTTATTTGTTAATTTAAAGTAAATAATAGAAAATATATTTGGAGAAAATTGGTATGACCTCTGATGATTTGTCAAATAATAGTTACGCCGTTGAATAAACGTTGTGTGTTTTTTTGTAATTTTTATATTGAAAGCAAGCAAACAGGCAATGTGCATGTCTGCCAAAAAGCAGTTACAGTTGGCTTTGTTGTTGTGTGAGAATGTTATGACTGTTCCGGTAAAATGGTAGGACGCGAGCGTGGAAAGCGAAATCTATTGGTATCGGCGAGCGAGGAATGTTCGTGCGCTCCATGCACGAATCAATTTTTCGGGTATGCCGCATTGAAATCGGAAAATATTCTGGAATTGATAAATTGGCGACGCTTTAAAATATCAGTCCCCGAGGCGCAATGTTTATGTTATTATGTGTGTGGGGATATGAAATATGTTTCGCTTTGATTGTGCCAGCAGGAACGCGAAAGAAGAATGTAAAAATGTGACATCATGACGCCCCTCTGGGATTTTTAGATATTCCAAATTATATTTCCATACACCCCCAACCGCAAGCCGCACGCCGTTTTCGTTTCGTATACGCCGCGCTTCGTTCGGATTGATTACACTTCCCGTGTTAAATATCGATTCTCATCTCTTTTTATATTCATAATAAAAAAACATGGGGGTTAAAATTATTCCTCTCGTTGAGGCACTTAATTGGACGGTAAACTGGCAACTACGTAAAAAATCGTAGAGTAATAAGGCACGTTTCAGAGGAATAATTATTATTTTACGAGAACCGACGCTTCCACAGTAGTACTCATTTACACCATTAAGATAAATTGAAAAAAAGACGAAGAAATATATATATACATAATCCAACAGCTTAAATGTACAACGCGAATAAAAATACCGTTTCATTATCCACGCTTTAATGAAACAAAAATCCGCAAATAAAAAAGGAACGCTCAATAAAGAGTTGATTGATGGCATTGTGGAATTTATACGAATGAATGCTTTAAAAAGATTCCCTCCATATGCGAACTTTTATATATGCCTGACGCAGAAACCGACTTGCGTGGCATATTTATTTTGTTCTCGTGTGCAACTGAAATCGAACTGATCAAGTGTTTAAAGGAGCATTCTGTATAAAAACACATTTATTTAATTTCCTGTATTTCTGATCCTTTTCGATATACAGTGATTTATTTCATACGCTCATAAATTGAGGTTTTGTGTATGTCTCTATTAAAATGAACTGAAAAAGAAAATAACAATTTTTTATACAGCGTTGAGGTTTTACTAAATTTAAAATGATATATTGATATAATATCATATAAACTTCAAGCTAAATTATAATTATTATTCCCCCATTTTTATTTTAACGAAATATCTAGAGGATGTAAATGTCACGATATTATAAACTTTAGAACTCGTTGCGATTGTAATTTTATGCAAAAAAAAGAGCACAATTTAATTTAACAAAATGCTTAACCACCATTCATCTAGCGTATGGATAACTAGTGATGGCCATTTCGGTTTTTCGAAGTTCGTCAGACTAGTGTGTTCCATGTGCAATGCCTTAATGTATTCGGTTGAACAGATCTTGTGTTGGGGGTTAAATACCTGATTTGAATCATAATAAATGGAGGACGACATGAAATTAGGCAAAAGATGGCGTTTGCGTCGTCTTCCATTTATTATGATTCAGCACAGTTTAACTTGTAAAAATTGTTTAAATATTTTAAATGCTTTTATTTAAATTAAAACATTTAAAACAATTCTATGGTTGATGAAACTCCATTATAACTAATTTTACCAGTAAAACACTGATGATGAACACAGTATCATCGAAACAATTGTAGCAGTGTTTTCTACAATAAATATGTGAAACAAAAACAATCCAAATCAAATCCTTAAAAACAATTTATTTTTAGAAGTAAAACTACTTGTAAAATTAGATATCATTTTTATATTTATTTATTTTTATTTAAATTATGTGGTAATTAAGACAAAAAAATATTAAATATGAATAACTGCGACCAATTATCCTTTTTTCTATTATAAACAACTATTATAATTTTAAAATTAATAATGTTTTTTTTTATATTATTAACATACCATTTTTTTAAATATGTATTTCATGTTTTTCTTTGAGGATCATAAAAAAGTATATGAATCTTATAAAAGAAAAGATTCATAGACATATTTATTACCATTTTATAAACCAAAGATGATCCTCTAAATCGCTTCCTCGCATCCAACATTGAATACAAAATTTACCACTTCACTCAATACGAACACTTGAAAATCCCATGCTTAAGAAATCAATCGATAATTTTGGAGAATAAAGACAAAGGCGCGACACGCATCAAGATAAATTACCTGCGATTTATCTCAACTAGAGGATGGAAAAAGTGCACTCTCAACGCAGGCCGTTAATATTGTTATTAGGATTTTTCCTTGATTTATTTATAATAATAGTTTTTTTTTTTCGATTGATCGAATTAGCCTATAATCATTAGAATTTTATAAAAAAATATAAAAAACTTGACTAAAAATAGTAATCCATTGGCGGAAAGACCATATGTCGATAGCAAGCAAGAAAGAAACAAAGATAACATTATTTATTATAAATATATGTAAAACACATAACTTTGAATAAAGATATTGTAGTAGTAGTATAAAAACTTTAATGAGTCTGCACAATCAGCTGACGAAGATTTTATAAAATCTTGATATTTTTAATTTATTTACAACTTATGTCTATTAATAGGGAATATCGATTATTTCATTAATCTAATACGAAATAATTAACACTTCTATGGTCAATCCTTCAAAATCGATCATTTAAAATATCTAATATGAAATAATCGAATTATTTCTATAATTCGATTTTCCATTAATAATGTTAATTGTATTATTTCTGTGAAATCTATGATCAAATATTATTATTATTAATAATAATTCATAAAGCGTATACTGGAATATTGAGGATTAATTACAGTGACTCCCTAAAATAAAAATCCCTCCTATTTTAGGGAGTAACTGTGATTAATTCTCAATATTCCAATATACGCTTTATGAATTGGATATTTTATTTTCGCATTACTAAATACCGAGTTCGCCCATTCATATTGCCCAATTTCAATTTCAGTTTCGCTTCATTAGTTTCGTTTTGATGGCTGTATAATTAAGAGTGCGCCACGGGCTGTGGCGTCATTAAGTTATTCTTCTTGAAAGGCTAATCAGCAACCGACATTCATAATGAGATGAAAGATGGTCTCAAGTGCTCAGCGCCACTCTTGATAAATGGATTCGCGAATTGAAATGTGATCGTACAAATGTTAATGATCGTCACTATTATTAAACAATCACCACCTTTGTTTTTTTCTTTCCACGATTAATTGTTAATATTAATTATTTATTATATATTCGACGAATAAATATCTAGAGAATGGAAACGTCACAATATTGGAAACATTAGAACTAATAGCATAACTTGTCGAAATAATTTTATCTTAATAAATTAAATAAAAAGAATTTAAAAATAATTAATAAATTATTTCTTCTTCAGCTACTGTGATTTTATTCCTTGTTGTTATTATTAGTTTACAATGAATCAAATAAATAAAATACATGCAATATTAAACGGTTGTGCATTTGATTTTATCAAAACCACGGGGCGACTTTATTTCAAATGCCAAGCCTTGCCATTCCGAACAGAAAAAAATATCGCGCAATTTAGATAAGGAGACGTTTATTCTTAGCAGCGCGCATTGACGTAAACATTTTTATGTCATCGGGAAAGGCATTAACAATCATTACCACAATTCACGAATTTCACCTATAGGTTATACGAATGTGTTTTTTGCATTTAAAGATTAATTTATTCAGGATTTAATTGATTTACGAAAGTTGTTACGAATTGATAATTGTTTAGTTAAAAAAAAATGGAAATTTAAAAGAAATAATTCGTTAAAAATAGTGTATTTTCAATAATTATCATTAATATTGATATTAGTTAAAATGTTTCATTAAATAATCAATGAAACATTTTAACTAATATTTAATTTTCAATTTAATTACAAATTCAATATTATGCTATTATTTAAATTATAATGTAAAAGGTAATAACTTGCAATGAAAATATTTTACGATCAACAATAATTAATGCGCTTATTAAGTCAATATAATTTCATTTAAATTCAATTTAATTAAATTACAGATATTTTACCGCAGATTAAGCAAGAAATTAATTATATCTAAACACAAATCTGTAATAATGATATTTATGTGCCAAATGTGTCCTATTGTTTTTATTAATCTCCATAAAAATAAGTTTTTCGGATTACATTATTGCAAAAATTAATAAATTAACTTTAAAGCTCGTGAATAAAATAGCAGGAGTATTGGATGGTCGGTGCATAAAGTAAATATTCCGAGATTATAAAAGCGTGAAAATTTCAAAATGCAATTCGCGCTTTCATAAACTCAAAACATTTACTTTATGCTTAAGCAGGAAGTGCGAATACTCGATGAAATAATATACAAAATTTCATCATTATTAAAACCACACTTCTTACTTTGTTTGGAATGAATTAACTCGTTTTTATATGTGGAAGAAAATAAAGAAATTATATTTTGTTTAATCAAAGGGAAGAATATTTCTTGCATTTTTATATATAGTAAATTAACAATAGAATTCTTATAATCATTTGGCTATTTTGAAGTGTTAATTAAGTTCGCGATTATAATTGAAATTATATTCACATATTTTTTTCTAGAACTAAATATTATCATTTCGCTTTAATAATTATACATTATTATTAAGAAAATAAATATTTATATCGAATAATAAAATTTATTTTTCAAACAGAATAGTGGTATTTATATGATGTATGAATATAATTTAAATAATAATTCTTGCATTTAGTAAATGGAAAATATTTCACGAGATAAATTAAATTTATTATAAATATTGCATTAAAAATGAATGTAATAAAATGTTAATAAAAATATGTATTCAGCGAATGTGAAACCATTAATTTTGGAATTAAGCGTATTTTGGGACGCGTATGCTGAAATGTCCTCACATCAAAATTTCATAGCGCGGCTAGCTTACATTCCGCAAATTTCATACATATTTTATACTAATTTTACCATACTAATCTCTCATTCTATTTATAAATTGCTTTTTCAATCCCCAGCGGATCTCGGCTTGATTTACTAATTAACATATCAATTTTTATTTAATAACATAACTATACATCAAATGCTCCCTCCTCTAATGGTAAATAAGCTACAATATATATTTACATATATATATATATATATATATCATCCCCGCAGTCGCAGCAATTCCCTCTAGCTAATTAATTATTAATTACTAGAAGTGCTGAAAGTAAATATATCACCGTAATTAAACGTTTTGAGCAATCAATTAAAAGCGATATAAAGGAAAGGCGCTAAAAATCCCTTTGTCATCGATCGGAAAATCGGGCGGAGAAAAACGGAAAACAGAAAACAGAGAACAGGACACTTGCCAATGGCACCTGATTGTATGATTGTATGAGGGAACAATAGGGAATTGCAAGGGGGTGAGAGATAATGAAGTACATGAGTTAATAAATTAGATGGTAGATTGACGTTACGGTTCCATTTTATTTGTGCTTCATGCATATTACACTAATTATTATTAATTGTCTTTTATTTCGGGAACAAGGCTCTCTGATCTAATTATAGTTGACAAAATATAAACCCGCGGCGGTCGCGAAGTAACATCCGTTATTAGGTTATTAGAGTATCTATAATATTTACACGGCAAAAGAGAAGATGTGTCGTAAATGTGACATTAAAAATAAACTGATTTAGTCATTATTTCCCGGAAACAAAGGGATCGCCCGTTGAAAGAGATAATACACATTACTGACACCCCATTTTCTCTTTTGTCACTTCCAAAAATCGGGCCGGTAATATTTGATTTCTAGATGTAGGATACTTTGTATTTTTAGTTTTCATGAAACACTCATGCGCCACTTGCGGTGTCGTAATTAAGTGAAAATAAAAAATGGAATCAGACGTGCGAAAAATTCCGAAGAGTTGGAAACTCAATGTTTTACGTGCGCTCAACTGGGACAGAAAAACGCCAACACACTTATTGCGTTTTATGGGATGTATATTTGAAATGTTTTGAAACGAACGCGGATGGATGGAAAACAAAGTTTGAACGTGCTAAATTGGAGACGTTAATGCCGGAGTTAAGTCAACGTGAAAATGACACTGAGTCGCTCCCTGAAATATAACTGGAACTAGAACATCTTCAACCCCACAATAATGTCGCCGGCGGAGTCTATTTATTTACTAATAATAGAGAAGTATAATTCACGCTATGCTCTTTGTTAATTAGCAGGATTTCTAGATTACACTTGGCCTCATGAATTTCAAATGACTGCATAAATAAATCCCAAGCGGAGATGGATTACTTGCGTCGCGGCGTCTTCGTCAAAAATATGATTACTCTTATCATAAATTGCTAATGTGGGTTCTCTCAACGCCGTTATGGGTTCTTTCTCTCTTTAACGACTTTCCACGCTTTATCAAATCGTTACTCTAAATTACAAATTAATAGCGACACTTGATGGTCTATTATATAGCGTGTTGTGTTTAAATCCCAAGCGGTCGGATTTAACGCTGCTGGACACCCTCCACTATTTCCTTTAATGGGCCTTTCTTTTCCTTTTATTGCTTTAATGGATACTCTACATAAAGTAAATCGAAATTAATTAATAATCCACCCATTTCCTAATGAAAATGAACTCTATTTTTTTTAATAATAAATACTCCAGAACCACATTTATCTAAATCGTAATATAATTTATGTAAATGGAAATTAAATAAAAATAATTTGAAAATAATTAATTATTTTCCCTTTAGCTACTGTCACATTATGGCTTATGTTACATAAGTACTTTAACAAATATTCAATAATAAACAAATTCTTTTTATTTAATTTATTTAAATAACTGTGACCAAGTGAATAAATTCTTTTTCTATTATTATGTATATTGAATTTAATACTATACTACAAATAATTTAAGGGTGCTCATTTTCTTTTCAATTTAAAATGTATTAAAATGCATAGGAAATTGTTAGGTTTAACGTATATGTTATCTTCATCATCACAGTCCAAGCAACTTTTGTAATAGTTATATATTCATTGAATGTGAAGTAATTAATAACGTACATTTTAAAGTTAACATTCCACGTACGGAATAGCCACGAATAGCTAAACCCCACAGCCATAAACAATAAAATCTCCATTTTAAAACGATAGAAAAAAAAGCAAATAATTTATTCATTATTTTTAAATTATTTTTATTTAATTTACTCCGTTTTAAAAAATTATATTTAAAAAAATAATCAGGAATAAAATACACTTTACAAATAAGAATATTCAAGGTGAGATAAAAATAAATAATCTTTGCCGGAGGCAAAGAATCTACGAGTTTTTTTTAAGTTTAAACATTTTAATGAATTATAATTTATTTAAAAGTAAATCAATATCCTGTTTTTTTTTTGTTTTAATTTTTTTCGTCGGCATAACTAAGTTTTATTTCTTAAAACTTTGCGGAGGCTTTCTTTCATTAACAATAAGTGTTCTTATCGTCAACGTTTCTTATTAAAGTGGAGTTATTTTACTCCGTGCAACCGTTTCTTCTTATTTAGTTGCGAAAGGTGTAATTTTAATGAGGGTATTTATCGTTGATTATTAAAACTAATCGACATTCAAGTTAGCTATTAATTATGCAATTAGTTTCTATTATTCTTTTCGATAAAACTGCGCTTACATTTTCTCTTATTTTTTATATGAGAGAATACGTAATATTCTATGATTTAAGAATTTAGAAAATAATTATTAAAAGTCGATAGCCCAAACAGACTAACATCTACATGTATTGTAATTATTTCTGTTATATTATTTTGTATTACTTATATAGTCTGAATATATAATTATTAAGTCTCCTCCTTAATAATTATATACACACATAAATTAAATAAAAATAATTAATACATTATTCTTTTTAATTGTTAATGCTACCACTTGGCTGTAAAACTTAATAAAACACTTTTAACTTTGTTTACACAACTATTTTTTATTTAGTGACTATAGTTTCGATAACATTAGCGTGTCAATAAAAAATAGTTGTGCAAACAAATTTAAAAGTGTTTTATTAAGTTATAATAAATTATTCCCTTTTAAGCTACTGTGACATTTGACTTATGTTACATAAGTACTTTAAACTAAATTCTCAATAATGGATAACAACAATTTTTTAATCATCAAAAATATTTAATGCAAAAAACGAAATTAAAAAAAAACGTAATAAAAAACCATCCGCAGACACGTGTTTCGGGATTTCATGCCTCGTCAATACAGCTCTGCCTTATATAATTTCAATTACTATATACACACATCTTTATTTATTATATTATGATTATATATTACATATTTTTTATATTTAAGAGTAAATGAAATATTATTTTTTAATTATTAATAGAAAACAAGGATTTTCAATGTATTAAAGTTGAATTTAATTAAAATAAAAATTATATAACAAAAATATCGCAAGCTATCGATGTTTACGAGAATAAAATAAAATGAATTGAGAAAGGCTATTGTTAGATCATCCGAGCTAAACTTATTTTGCGCCATCCTCATGGAAACTTCACGACCAGAGTATTCTTTCTTTATTACTAAAAGGGCAATATAAAAGTACTAAGGATTTACATTTCTTTATATAAAAAAATGAATAATAATGAAATATGAATGTTATTTTTTTAATAAAATATAAATAGCTCAGTTCTTGATTTTAATAAATAATTAATAAAAAATTTTAATCTTTGAGTGGAACATTTTTAATATTTGGATAAAGAAAATACATAATCAGGGCTATTCTGCAAGGAAAATGTTAAGTTTAACCTATAATCACACTCTAAGCAGCTTTTGTAATAATAATTATTAATAATAATATACAAACATCTTTATTCAGACAGCGGAATTACAATTCTTTACAAATATTTATCTTTGCAATACATATTGGTGGGTTAGTAGTCTGTCATGGGCTATCAACCGGAGGTCTTTCTGCCCTAATAATAATAATTATCTTTATTAACGGAAATTCACCATTTAACAAAATAATATATAAATATTATACCAAAACATATTAAATAATATAATAATTTAGAATTGACATATATTCATTGAATGTGAAATTAAGTAATAACGTACACCTTAAACTTAACTTGAGAATGATTACCTTATAATCCAAATTAAATACGTGATTAATTTAGATTTTTCTTAGACGTTTAATGTCGTCGAAACTATAGTCACTAAAAATCAGTTATATAAGCAAAGTAAATATGTTTTACAATGTATAACAAAGTAAACTAGACAATAAAAAAAATAATCACTGTGATTAATTTACATTACCGGGCAGAAAGAACTATTGTCAATATCCCTTATTTGAGGATATATTATGAAAATATTTATTTTTTTATATTATGTTAGATTGTGTATATAATCGATACCCAATACGGGTAAAAGAGGATAAGATTAAGAAAAGAAAGATTATATACAATGTATAATTTCTTTCTCAGATAATAAAGATTTAGTAGTAGTATGATTGATTGTAAATGTATTATTTGTTTGAAATTCCATGATTAATATAAATCATATATAATATAAACGATTAATATTATTAAAGTTAGTTTTTTAAAGTGTTTTCTATACCCTAAAATTAATAAAAATGTAAATTGTTCATATAATAGTTTTAGAAGGATTAAAAAACCGCTATCAATAATCGAATTATAGCGATATTTTCTCAACATCCGCTTTCAACTAGAAAAATTAAAAGAAAAAAGTTGCATTGCTCGCGTGACGTTGAAAATGTTGCGTTTATAATAAATTTACATGTTAAAAACACATTTCATTGCTAACTACTAATTTAGCGATTACATTTGATTCAATACTTTTAAGTAATAATTCAAATTTAATTGAACCACAACCGAACTGTTATTGATTTGAAATATTTTTATAAAGTAGAAGAATAGTTGAATAATTCTTTAACCTTTTTTACTAATGCGCCGCTTAACCAAATCATATTTTCAAATAAAATATTCTTTGGTTAAATAATAATAAAACTTAAAAAAAATATGGAATTCACATCTGTATAAAAGTATTTGGAAAATAATATATTATAACATAACAATGAAATTCATTAGGCCGTATAAAATTTGTCACAGTAGCTAAAAAGGAAATAATTTATTAATTACTTTCAAATTATTTTTATTTAATTTATTATTAGTTTGTTTAAATAAATTGCAAATTATAAAAAATGCAATCGGAAATATTTAATTTAAATATGTTTTCTCTTTCACCGCTGCATTAATTGATTTGCAGTGTAAATGCTTGATAATGGTTCAGAATTGAGAATAGCTGGACGAAGTAAAAAAGAGAAATGCAAGTGAAATAAACGTGTTTGTATTATATTTTTGTAAAAACTATTGTTTGAATTGTTTAATTATTGCATTAAATTACATTTTATTGGTTTGTTGAAAAATTATGCAAGATCACGTTTTAGTAAAAATTTTGTTTGATGTGTGTACAGGATTGAGTATTAATTTGTGAATATTAATAAAATATACATTTATTTTTTATTTGAGATAATTTGCATGTAATACAATTTAATTATGAATCATTGATGTACATATAATGTAATATTAGTAAATTTACAGAGGTAGTAATTTTGGATATAATTATGTTATTGTAAGAAGAATTAAATTAATTTGGTGTAATTTCCATTGGTTAATATAATTTGTGGTGCTTCCTGGTTGAGCGGAAGAAAGGCGGTCTTTGTTGCAAAATCTATTAATAACGGCCCCGGGTTTGGCGCCAATTATTAACTAATACCAGGAAGTTATTGTGTATTTGCCATTAGAAAATTAGCGGTTAATTAATATAAAGGGCTAACGGGCCGTTTGTATTTATGTGGAATAAGTTGATAAAGGGTAAGAAAAAGTTGTTTTCCTCGTGGCCGAACAGCGGAACACAAATTGCCGCCTCCGGAGTTTAAAAACACGTTTTATGTTGCGGATTATGCAAAATAAATGTATTTTAATGATGCTTGTTTGGGCGAATAAACCGTGTCCCCGATAATAGGAGTTTTGCAAGTGAAAATATGTAATAATTCTGGTCGGAGCGGGTCGGGTGATTGATTGAACCCGGCCCGGCCCGTCCACCATTTCAATAAAAACGCGGGAAACACTTAAGGCGATCGTATTTCTTAATAACTGTTTTGATTTGACATTTAGTTTGCAAAGTTTTAATTAAATGTCAATATGGTTTTATTAAGGGGTGCTTTAAATTTCTTTATAGAAAGGCGCAGTCGTGTGCACCGTGTAGTCAGTACCAGTATGCCCAGAAGGGCATTAAATAGAAGCTTTGAAATCCGTTCGGTTTATTTTTGTATGGAAAACGGGAAGGTTTTCTTTTATTGCGTCGTATTTGAAGATTATAGTGAAATATGTAATGTGTGTTTGTGTTTGAAAATATGAAAAAATACCATGTGTTGACCTTTTGCTGAACAAAAAGTAGGTTGACAGAGTTAATGCACCTAAAGCTCGAAATGAACCGCCATATATTTCACTATTAATACTCAGCCCTTGTGTGTAGGACAGTTTTGAGGGAAACCGAAATGAAGATAATTAATTAAAATTTAACACACGTATACAGACCCATATAAATAGATATACTCACGTGGCTTTGTTGTGAAGAACACGTTTATTAACACGTAGGGTTCGGGTGGGGAGATGTTGGATAGAGGATAGGGGATGAATAGTCCGAATAGTCCGTCGGCTTTGCATAATTTCACCTTTGTTTCGGCCCTTTCATTCCTAGACAAGATCTATAATCGCTTGTGATTCGCTACTCGACTTGCATGCATATTTCATAAAACATTTGTTCTACGTGCTGCGAGTCGTTACTTCCCACCTCTATACTTCCATACCTCTCGACTCGCACTTCTCCACCCCATTCCAACCTCGGCCTCACCGCCCGCCCGCCTGCCTGAACGCTGTTTTTTTAATTTAAGTGCCGGCCGCCGCCCTTCGGCCCTTCATTGTCCGCCGCCCTTACGTTCCATCCGACCAAATCACATTTTACTGACCAAACTAATCCCTAAATCCACAAACGGAATGTTGAATTAATTTACGGCTACAGGACGAAACTTAACTCTTGTATATTAGTTTAGACGCGTTGTTTATTTAAATTGGATTGATGGGAATATCATTCTTAATACCACGCTCCCATTTAATATTCAATCAATCCCTATCCTCGTTTTAACGCCGCTCTATAAACATGTGTTATTGATAAACCCGTGCTTTTAAAGCGCTCTATTTAATTAAACAGGTAAATACGGAGCTAATCTATGCACTGATGCTAAACTACTTTAAAACCTAATAAATATTTATTAAGTTCTATCTCATTTTTCATCCTCTACCCTCTTTCGGGCGAATTCATTTATAGATCGGCACTCAGTTAAGAGATTTTTTCAAGCGGAAATTTATTAACAAAACAATAATAATACAAAAAAATATTTATTTACTGAAAATAATAATAAACATCTTTATAATGAAAAAAATACAATATTATATTTTTGGTTAGGCAGAAAGACCGATGGTCTGATGTATTTATCAACCATGATTGTAAATATTAAATGTAAAAATTCTATGTACAACTTCAGAAATAAAGATGTACATATAAATATATTTTTTGGTTATTTATATCTTTATTCAGACTATACAGATAATTTAAAAATATAAAATAATTACAATACATGTAGGTGTTAGTCTGTCTGGGCTATCGACCAGAGGTTTTCTGCCCAATACATTCATATTTTATTATGACTATAGACTTTTTTAATAATAGCAACAATACAGGATTATTTTTACTATTTACAAGGTGGCCAAAAATATCGGATTCTTCTCCGTAAGGTCTCGCGAGGCTGTACAAATGTTACAAATGTGTCTGTAAATTTGATTATTTTCTAAATATTCTGGATGAAATCAATTCAACTAACAAACACACAGTTATAAAATTTCAACATATTTTGTCCAAAAAAAAATCGGCGGGCCTTTACTGAACAGTCCATGAAATTTCGCGGAACTGTAAGTGGTAAGAAAAGATTGAAAATGATTATTTCTTAGATAATTAAATAACCCGTGTTCTTTCTACTATCATTAAGATTTTTTTCAAGATTTTTAGGAGAGAAAATATTTTTTACCGAAATTTGAAAATAATATGGAAAATAAAATGAAAACACGACGAAAATCCAAAAATCACCAAAGGACTTCATTTTATACCAAAATGTAGCTAAAGAATAGGAGCACATGCTGTAAGAATTTTAATAAGATTGAGTAATTAGTTTTGAATCAGTTCGCTCACAAAATAGGACTTTGAAAAATTGTTGAAAATTATCTGGTTTTTGCAAAAAAAAAAAATGTTGTGCACAAGCCGATTGTAAATATAATTTTTATTTAAAATATAGCTGGATTCTTTAAGAATCGAATGTTAAAAATCCCATTCTTCTGAGTTATCTGTGAACTTGGTAAAGTTAGTCAAACCGCAGATACGTTCAAAACGACCAATTGGTGGGTCCCCACTAAACCGTTCCCATAAGGCCCTGTGTTATTTTTGTGAAGCAATTTAAATATCCATAAATGGTTGAAAATGATTATTTCGCAGGAAATTGATTAGCTCACGCTCTTTATACTACCATCAAAGGTCTTTGAGATTTTTTTCTTCAAATTTTTAGAAGACAAATTTTTGTAGTAAAAAAAAAGTGATATATTCAATATGTTTTTTTACCATTATCTTTTATTTTATTTTAATAAAAGATTTTCATAAAAATCGTATTAAATATATTTCATGTCTGGTATTCAAATGGATTATCATGAAATAACATTCATTCAGATGTAGTTATTTACTGAGGCACTTATTTTTTCAATCTACGATAATTTTAAGCTAAATGCTGTTTCTGATTTTCATATATTTATAGCTTCTTCAAGCGAAGAAGCTATAATTGTATATAATTGTATTGAATTACAATAAATATTGAAATATTCAGAAACAATCTTTAATTTAAATTTATATTATGTTTTCGTTGTGTTTTGTTTATGAAAATTACTTGAATATGTTTAAAAAAACATTTTTCCAACTTTTCACGCAAGTGATAAATCAATATCATTCGTTCATCTGTATAAACATTTGAGGCTGAGTTTATATTTCAGATAATCAAGCCTGACGTTTCGAAGCATTATTACAAAATTAGATTTCATCCAGCTGTATAAACGCACGTATGTGTTATTATGTGTATATGTGTGTGTAACTGAGCTTGTATTTCAGAAAATCAACTCTGATATTCCGAAGCGTTATTCCACTGACGCATGAAATTGATCTTTGATCCGAGTTGAGGCGCCGCGATGCGATGTGATGCGCCGCGCCACATAGCGCCACTTTCAGTTGTGTTGTGGCGAAATAGTCATGCAGATATGCACACGCGGATGAAAAGAATGATGAATATTGTGCTTTAATTTGTATTCAGGAATAAGATTGATGGTGGGCGCCTTGTACCTTGAAAAGGAACTTTCATGAAATGCTCTTTGTTGACGCTCACACATGAACTGTTTATTCACTAACTACATTTTCACTGTTTGTTAGGGCGTGTTAACAAATGTGGACCCATAGTAGCCACTGTATCATATACGATTTATACTCTCTTGATAAACATATGTTACTTTTAAACAAAAAATATTAACATATATTTTGAATTAGCGATAATAACTAATGTATAAAAAAATACTTTTTTTATAAAGTAGAATGAAAAAGTTCTGCATTTTTCTATCTATTAAAATTAAAATGTACTATAAAGTGAATGCCTTTTAGATAAATACAAGAATTTAAAAAAAAAATGAGAAGCCAATTTAACAAATATAATAATGTGGTGAATAAAGGAGTATGTTTTTGATTATATGAAAAGTATAAAGAATATCAATATAATTAAATATTTTCTTTCTTTGTTTGTAAATAGAAAGAGTAAAATAAAAAATGTAATTACGAACAAAGGTTTTAATAAGGGTTATTATCAGTGGAATGAAACATAAAGCCTTAGAATGTCTGCTTTCTCGGATTTCATTTCATGAAATACAAACTTAATCACCTATACAAAACTTTATGCAGCTAAATGAAATGTAGTTTCATTTCAACTTTGCGAGTGTATTCCTTTTTTAATCCCAGGTAATTATTAAAATGAGGCAAGTCGGCGTCTTATTGTGAAAGCCGAGGCTGTCGGAGCCTGCCGATCGCGGCGATAGTCCTGTCTGGAAGCCTCTTTTTATTTTTAATTCGATGTCCTGATCGGAGAAGATTTGAAATTGCTTCAATTAAATGAATGAAGCCTGGGAATTAGAGTCCCCTGATTGATTCACTGGGTAAATGGTGGAGGAAGTGAAACACTCGTCGGAAGACGGGTAAAAAAGACGTAAAAAATAAATAAATCCCCTCCCGCTTTCTGCCAGAAATCGAATTAGAATAATCCACTCGGAATTAACAAGTAACTATGAAGTTGCGTATTTATTCTTCCCGTTCGGTAAATCATCTAATCTGGGCCTTCCATCTCCTGAATTTCACCGCTGGGACCAATTTATCGTCGGATCTCAGACGAAAATATCCACTTAAGTCCAAATTAAAAAACATTTACAAGATTTACCTCGGCTTTTGTATTCGTATTCCTCCTGATGACGCGGTATTAACTTTTAATGGCTGGAATCGTGAGTGCGGTTATACTTTTAATTTCACTTTCACTTTTTCCGCCTTGAAATAATGATAATCGCCCAGATCGTGATCTCCGTCTGTTTCTTTTAAAGCCGACGACGAGTAGTAATTAATAATTCGTCCCTTTAAATTGAAACAGAGTTATTAAGTTTTATGATTAATAAAGTGCAAAATTAGTTGGGAAAGAATCCAGAAGTTTGATTTAAATTATAAATCAATCAGTTTGGTGGAACTTTTCAACTCCTAATTCTGATTTAATTACTTGCCCAAGTTATTCTGTTGATTTATTGATTTCTGTGTTCTTAATAATTTTTTAGTAGATGCGTAGGCCGTTTGTCTAGTAAGTGAAATAAGTGTAGCCGGAATGAAAATTAACGATACTATTCTCCGCATTCTATCCACCTATCCACCTATTCGAGTCTAGGTCGCCCCTATAATATATGGCCTCATGAGAACCACTTGTGTGGAAATCTTTTTAAAAAATAGCCCTTTCTTTGCCCTACGTGAACAAATGGCCGAATAAAACAATACGGGAAACTTAGATGTAGAAAACATATTAAATTTCAGCCCCTGCACTAAGCACTGCTTAATACTATTTAATACATCTTACGATTTCACTCGATGTAAATAACCAGCTGCTGCATTGCAATATTTATCTTGCACATCCAACAATATGAACACGGAATTATTTACATCGCCGACTTGATGTATAAGGGTAAATGGTTTACTGCTAAACTTGGAAAGGGAATTATGTTTTTGAGGTGAAGTTTTATACCCCTATATTATCAACGGGGATAAATCGCGCATCGCATCGCATCCACCACCACATTCTCTCTTTTTTGTCATCATTTCAACCGTTCTTACGCGCACTGTAGCGCTAATGTAATTAAAATGGAAACGTCTCACTGGATCTACTAATGCATGCACATCATCATCACTATGACGCAAAGGTTTTTGTTTCTTTTATTTAAATAGCGCTCCGCTAAATCGCAATTGGTTTCATTATTCGAAAAGCCACATATCATACCTTTAAAAAACATTTATAACATCATTTCACTAAAAAAAATCACATACCGACTTTATATTTGCATAAAAAAATCTATAACTTAACACGTCATATATATTCAGAACTTCTTAAAACATAATTTTGCTACTTAAATTATTATATTCCTTTTATGTAAATCATTTAAATCTAAGGCATTTTTCAAGTGGATTAAAGACACAAATGCAAATTATTTCCGTTTTAAGTTTCATCAAATATTAAATCACAATATTGCATTTTTACTGAAGCATTGATCTTACTCAGTTACATATATTAATTTAAAAAATCATACAAAACTTTATTTATAGTTACTGATTTCAATATTACGATGGTTTTAACCGTTACTCTGTGGTAAATTATTCAGTTAATGTTGTTTATTTATTTTATATAATATCGCAAGGATCGAAGCTTTTTCGAACAACTAAAAATAAGTGTTTAAATTGTTTTATCTGTTCCAACAACTCCATCCGTTCGAACACATTTATCATTTAATCGGGGCTATTCTCTAAGGGAAATTTTAAGTATAACCTGTACGTTATTTTTTATCAAGCAGCTTTTTAATAGATATATAATCATAGAATGTGAATTTAATTAATAACGTTAAACTTAACATTTCCCGTATGGAATAGCCCCGAAAATTTTACACCATTATACCTTTAGAGTATAACGTTAATTAAATCCTAAGCATACAAAATCCATTTATTAATTTGTTGGTTGTTAAGGCTTTCATTTGGTTATACATTTTCAGTTTATTAAATAAAACCCTTTTTAACTTTTTTTGTATAACTTGTTATTTTTTTAGTGAGCATAATTTGGAAGCATCATTATTAAACTAAAAGTTTAATTTAACTAAATCTATTTATTTTTTTTAATTCGAACAGCTTCAGCGAAGATAGATCGATTCGAATTATAAAATAGAACTGTAATCTAACAATGTTTGATCTTCAATAAAACACAACAGGTTTTTAGTTTTATAGTTTTTTTTTTATTCTAGGAATAGTACAGCCTCAACTATTGAATGTTCGACAGTGTCAACCATTGAATGCTCGATCTATTTAATAAATTGTTCAAGCACCATTCATATAAAGTTATTATTTTCCAAAAATTTCGATCTAGCCCAAGACTACTTATTTACTTATATTAATTAACTATAGAAGTAATTATAGTAATATTTTAAATAACCTCTTATAAATAGTTTTTGCCAAGTCTATTTTACACTATTAGTAATTTCAAAGAACTAACACAAGCAATGGAAAACGCAATTCAGTAAAAATCAACTTATTGCTACTAAACAGCTTGACTTCAATGCAGCATTCAATATTCAATAGATGCAGTTTGTGCACGGCTTCGAATCATATTTCCGTATTCAGTGTTGTTTTTTTTTTACTTGCATGGTTCCGAGCGTGTGCTATTTATGGAAGCTCCGCGTTGGGCGCCAATTATTAACTGATGCCCTACACTTGATTCCGCATTAATAATGCATCCGTGCATTCACTTTACACACGCTAATATTTTTCATGAATCGCAACGTTTATACACAAAAACGAAAACGAAACAAAAAAATCGTGAAATAATTAATTTTTGTTATGGTAAATTTGCTCTAGTTCAAATTGTAATTCAAATTCTTGTATTTACAATGCTGGATTTTAAAACCACCAACTCGATTGCCTCTTTATATATATATATAATTTGAAAATAATTAATAAATTATTTCCACATTTAGTACTGTGACAGTTTGACTTACGTTACGTAAGTACTTTAAACAAATGCACAATAGAACAACTACTTCTTGGGCAAATACCCTGTCAGACATTGAATTGCATAATGTATACCTGCTGCAGCACATATTGCATCATGCCACAACTTTCTGATCCGAGAAAAATTCAATGCAAACAACAAAAAAGAACATTACGTATTTCGGGATCTATCCCTCGTCATTAAGGCTCTGCCTGTGGAAATAATTTATTAATTATTTTCAAATCATTTTTATTTAATTCATTTAAAATTATTTATTTTTTACAATACATATATGTAAATATTAAATATATTTGTCTTATTCTTGTTGTTGACTAATTATTCGTCATGATCCCATAATGCGGACAATAAGATTGTCCGCATTATTTGATAAAAGTTACGATTTTTCATTTTATCAAATAATGCGGACTTCAACAATAACTTTAGCGGCCATGACGAATAATTAGGCAACGACAAGAATAAGACAAAGAGAAGCAAGCATTTATGTTTTGGGGTTAATGAGGTATACAAAGGTGTTTAAGTACGTGTTATTTCAGGATTTGTGACAAACTTTATATTCTTTATTTAATTTAACATTTTATAAATAAATTTCTTCGCACACCTAAATAATTATTTCAATATCCGAATCCAACAATTCGAAGTTATATCGCAGGAAATTAAAACCAGATTTAAATCTTGTCATGGAAAAATAATATTTACAGGAAATTCAGTTTATTTTAACTTTTATAGAGTCGTGGAAGTTTACGATATGGGGCTCTAATAAGGTATATCAATTGGAAAAATCATACAGCAGTCAGCCAATATCATTTATATTTCTACAGAAAAGCGATAGCGACTCGTTAGAAGCATCTAGTTCTTAGAATTCGAACTTTTAAATCCATTCTGGAAAATAAGCTCCTCATCTGTGTCACAAAATATCTCCTATCGGATCAAATTTAATTTAATATATATCATGAAATGATTTTCATTTCATCCAATAACTTCGAAGATAAAAAAATCGGGAAAATAATAAAGAATTTCCGTGGAAATATTAAAAATTGTGCACTAAGAAGCTTTATTATTTATTCATCCGATAAATAGTTTCGAAGATATTTAACCGATTTCATACTTTTAAAAAAAATTTCATGTGTGTTTTGATTGTAATGAATTGTGTTTTTTTTTTAAATTGTACGATCTAATATGTTGTTTTGGTCTCATTTTGAAATTACGACAATATTGTCCGGAATATACACCTCCACAATTTGCACACGTTAAATTACACATCTGTATATGTAAACGTGTGCTATTTAATTGCACGAAAAATAATCATTTTTAATCATTTCTAAATCGTTCTGTGAAATTAACAAGGAGCCTTATGGAAACGGTTAAGTGGAGACCCGCCAATTGGTCGTTTTGAACGTATCTGCGATTGGATCGAAATTACTACATTCACAGACAACATAAAAGAACGGGCTTTTCGGCATTAGAATTTTAAAGAATCCAGTTGCAATTTTGTCAAAAACCATCTTTCCAAGTCGCCTGTGGTTGCCAGAAAACAATCACAAAAACCGGATAAAATTTCATTCACTTTTTAAAGTCTAATTTTGCGAGCGAACTGATTCAAAATTAATGACTGAATCTTAATAAAATTCTCACAGTCTATGCTTCCATTCTTTAGCTACATTTTGGTGTAAAATGAAGACGTTTGGCGATTTTTAGATTTTTCCCGAAATTTCACTTTTTTCCATTCATACCCTTATGATATTTTCAAATTTCGGTGAAAAATAATTTCTCTTCTAAAAATCTAAGAAAAATCACAAAGACACTTGGTGATAGTAGAAAGAATGTGGGCTATTTATTTTCCAGAAAAATAATCATTTTAAACCATTTCTGAATACTTAAATTAACATGGGTCCTTATGGGAACAGTTTAGTGAAAACCCGCCAATTTGTCGTTTTGAAGGTATTTGCGGTTGAATCGAAATTACTAAGTTCACAGACAACATAGAAGAACGGTATTTTGGTATTCGATTCTTAAAGAATTCAGCTACATTTGTATAAAAAATTGTATTTCCAAGTCGCTTGTGTTCTCCAGAAAAAAATCACAAAAACAGGATAAAATTTCACCCATTTTTCAAAGTCCCATTTTGCGAGTGAACTGATTCAAAATTAATCACCCAATCCTGTTCAAATTCTCACAGTGTATGCTCCCATTCTTTAGCTACATTTTGATATAAAATGAAGTCATTTGGATATTTTTGGATTTTTGCCGAAATTTCATTTTTTCCTAGATTCAGCGAATCGCCGGTAGAGAAATGCAATAAATAGCTGAAAATCTGAATCAGGGTTTAAATTAAAATTGAATGTCTGTTGGCTGCTGAATTTATATCCAGGGGATAACTAGGAAATAAGTGTTTAAAGCTAAAATATATTGAACATTAAGGTGTATTTTTTTAATATTTAAAAGTATATTATTAAAGTTTACTTTATGCTGCGTGGGGTGAAAGTAAAAAGGAGACATTTTGAGAGGTGTTATTTTTATTTAATAATTGAATATGAAATGGCCTCGAAAGTTGAAATCTTTTGTGAATAGGATTAAAGATCATTATGATGAAAAGGAATGGCATCATTATCGAGACATGACGGCGGTAGCGGGTAAGTCAGGAGAATCGTGGAAGCTGGGAAAGCCGGGAAAGCCGACACCGGTAGTTTTAATTCGACACCATCTAATTTTTAACTCAATTTGGACGCTCAATATAATTCGAGATAAACGTGTAGCGGGATTCCATCTCAGGTGGGGAAGAAGGTAGAAAGTAAAGGATGGAAAGTGGAAGGACGGAAGATTGATACCACTTTGCACGGAGATAT
The DNA here is from genome assembly GCA_963082785.1 of Philonthus spinipes. Lineage (NCBI taxonomy): Eukaryota > Metazoa > Arthropoda > Insecta > Coleoptera > Staphylinidae > Philonthus > Philonthus spinipes. Next base: position 6,185,579 of record OY720301.1, read on the forward strand.
ATGAGCACACATCGTTTATATTCACCTCTATGATACATTCATGCCGGTTCTCTCTTTCTTGCCAGCATAATGGCACCTCCACCGGGAATATGTTCCCCAACGTACGCTATATCAATTTCATTTCGGATGCTTTGTTATTTCGAACTAAATTCCGCCATTAAGCGACATCGGGTTAACTGCTGCACTAGAAGTATAAAATAGTCGCGCGCGCGAGGGAATGTCTCTGAGCCACTGAGCAACTGCGCCCGTGCCCAAACAATTTTCCCCGGAATTTTTAAATTAAATCTCCGCCAAACATAACTTTATATAATTCGACCGCGACCCTCCAAACCCCGGCTGCATTCCTTTTAATTCACACATGCACGTTGAAATTTGAAATTCCTACGCCTGTATCATCATTATCCATTATCTCGAGCCCCGCCGATTACCAGATAAGCCAGATATTTAAAGTTTAAAATTAAATTTGATTTTCGGGTTTAAACCGTGGGAAGTCTTCCCGCAGTATTCTAAGCTGAAGCCAAACTCTCCTCGTCTCGTCTCGCCTTGCTTTGCCTTGTCTTGCCTTGCCTCTCCTTGCACTGCCTTGCTTCGGCTCGCCGCTGTATTATCAGTTTTACTTACCACATTAACACGATTTTCCGATTAATTTCGTATTAGGGACGATTTTCAAGCATGATACGTTTCTTTAATGAAACTTACTTCCGATACTACTTAGCGTTTAACTTATTACTAATTAATTTTAGGGGGAACTTAGATGTTGTTTACTCATACATTAAGTACTAATTAATTTTAAAAAGCTTTCTAAACTCCTTTTTTTTATAACAAAACTTCACATTTAATTCCAATAATCCTTCACAAAAAAACAATCTTTCCGCATCCATATGTTAAAATGGAAACACACACGCGGTTTACAAATTGCATTAAACAATTACGTATGATAAATAGAACAATTATTGCTTTAGTGGATACATGCATATGTTGCCGTTTTAATTTAATTTGTGTAAATCGTTGAAGCTACACTTAATGAATCCATACTGTTGTATAAACAAAGTTAAAAACGGTTTTAGTGAATTACGTTGTTTAACGAAGTTGATTCCACCACCAGAACAGCTGTTGCAGTGCTCAATGCTAACAAAGCTTCATCAAATATCAATCTCACTTTCTCTTATTACAGCGTCGAGTGTGCTCAGAAGTTGCGTGCAGTTTTGAAATATCATTCGTAAAGCTCGCAATTTAATTTGTTTAATTCCGTTAATTAAAATCATTAGTAAATACATTTTTTAATTTACGTAAAATAAAATGAAAAGTGGCGTTCACTTTGTGGTACATCTTTATAAAATAATTTTAAAGCACTTAACTTTAAAATGAAATAAGGAAAAATACTGAAAATGGTCAATAAAATTCGATCATTCTCTTTTTTCCTTATTTTATTTTAATTCAAATAACTGCAAAAATATAAATCATCTCCATTTTTATAATGTAGAATAGTTTTAACAATTTATATAATTATGGAAAATATATTTTTACGTGTAGTTTTGAAATGCCATTCCAGTTTGTGATTTTATTTGTTTAATTCCATTAATTAAAATCATTAATAAATATTTTAATAAATGAAACACTTTTTTATTTTGTTTGTATAACTCGGATTAACAAGTTCATTAATAAATATACTTTATAGAATTAAATTGTTCAAACTATTTTACACTATAAAAATGGAGATGATTTAGATTTTTGCAGTTATTTGAATTAAAATTAAATAAGGAAAAAAGAGAATGATTTAATTTTATTAACTATCTTCAATATTTTTCCTTATTTTTATTTATTAAGTATTTTAAAATTATTTTATAAAGATGTACCACAAAGTGAACGCCAACCAAATAGTGAATAAAAAATATTTTTCAGCAAGTATATAATAAATTGTTGCTTGTGGAAAATTTATTTAAATTTGTATTATGTTTGGAACATATTTAAATATAATTTATAAACATTTAATAGTATTGAGAATATTTACATTAATAAATCAGAAAATATAACACATTAATTTATACAATAAAAAGAGCGTGAAACCCTTTTTTATAAAAAAAAGCAAACAGTGTTTTACGTATTCCCATTTAATTAATATTTGTGCTGATAAAATTATTACATTTTCATGCAAATAGCGGCTACAATAAGGATATAAACACACTGGTAAAAAGCATGAATAATGCAGGAAACAATTTGTACAAATATCTGGAGTTTGGGCGAAATATTTAAAGTATCTGAACTCCTAACATCAATTGTTGGGATTTATCAATAGAGCAGAATTTAGGGGTGTGATTCACGAAAATTTTCTCTTTAGAATTTATCGAATAATACCTTTGCGTAATTAATTAAAGCAACATTCCGTGATTTGTATAAAGCGTTCTATTTGAGGTGCCGTGAAATATTAGTGCCGAAATTATACCTATACCCTTTTATATTACGTAAATTGCGAATTAATTAGGGAATTTGTAAAACACTAATCGTTTACTTTAGCAACTAAACCAAACTAAATAGCTCTATTAAATGAACATTTTCAATACCTCTTCTTAAGACTCTTTATTAATTAAATTAATTTCAATTAAATACTATATAATTACACCAGTAAAAGGTATATTAATTATTGTTTTAAGTTTTGCATGTAACGTAAATGCACAAAAAATCTTAATTACACACGTTTTTAGCGCGTCTCATACATAACTAAACAGAGTAAATAAAGCGTGCATTTTGAATGCTGGTACCTACTAACTAAAAGCTCGGAAGCTTTTATGGTTTTACCTACGTATTCTTGTGACATTGTATTAATGATGTTTCAAAAGATAAAGGTTTTTTTAAACACTTCATTTTCGTCTGTTTATATATTGTGTAAAATCTTAAGTTGTAATATCAAATATTCATTAATAAAGATGTTTATATATGTATAAAAGATTATTTAAGAATTATAATGAATAATGTTCATAAATTATATAAATGCGAATGAATAATAAACAGCAGCGACATTAATTATTTTGAACAAACCAGGTCTCATTACGTGGTGTAATTATCGGTTATGCAAATGAAAAAATATGATATTTCTTAACGACATATAAATAGGTTGAGTGGGATTTGAATATATTTTCAATTAAAGTGAAAAATGAGTTATATTACATAGCCCGTAGTATTAATTGACGTGTTTAGGTCAGTTAACGATCGTATTCAGCTTGACACTATTTTTCAATTTGCGAAGATTTATTAAACTTTTTGTCACCCCCCAAATGGAACAGTTCGATTAATTAACCAAATTAAATCCTTTTTACCAGACAGAGCGTGGAAAATAGGGAAATGCGGGGGAAATCGCGTCCGATGTGAATGCACTTTTAACTATTTTGACCTGAATTTTGTCATTTCTTTGGAGTTGTATCGTTTTGTGTGTGTATATTATTTGCGTTAAAAATAGAATTGTTTATGAAGTTTTACTACCCGTCGGTATTATGTAGTATGTGAAGGACGCAATTACTTCACGTTACGGTAATAAGCAACGCAATAAATTCTTGGGTTTCCTTTCCTCTGTCGATGTCAACTTGGATTTAATTGAAGCGTATAACCTATTTAACGAACGGTCTCTGTCCATTCATACTACGCAATAATACTTTTTATTGCATGGAAATTATTTTAATGGCACCGAAAGATCTGGCTTTCATAGCCTATTTCACATTTCATAGTATATTACATGCATCTGTTGCAAATTTAATTCAATCGCATAAACATACAATAAATATCAAATAAATTAATACGCATAATTAAAACGTTATTACAAAACATAAATAAATAAAAAAAGGAACGAAGAGATTTAATGTTGAAAACTTCAATCAACAATAAATCTTAATAACTCCCAGAGGATGAAACAAATAAGCACACTTTTACAGACTTGAATCCATTACAGCTAACACAGATGAAATATAAGAGCAGACACTCCCACTCGAGCACACAATCAGAACTTGAAATTAAGGCTTTTTTCGCAGCCAATCGATTTTTTCCATCGCGAGATTCTATTAAAAAAAACTGCAAAAACATTCGCTGAAAGCTAATAATAAATCAAACGGTAGACATCTCACTTCACAGCCGAAGCGTTTTTTATTCAAACTTCATTACATCCACGGAAAAATAAGTAATAACCTTTGAGACGTGCAAACATTGATCGAACTCTGATAAAAATATTTTGTTCGTAATTCTGCTATACTATGTGAGAAACGTATAATAAAATGCTCTCACATACTAAATATATATGTATATTTATTACAAATATGAATACCCAAACAATACAGAAAAAGAATAAATAAGGGAATGTAATTGTAAACAAAATGAAAAACAATATTTCCCTGAAAACTGCTATGTGATTCCTAACATTTTTTTATATTTTAATTAAAATTTATGAATATAGAAAAAAAACACAGAGCTAAATGTGGAAATAATTTATTAATTATTTTCAAATCATTTTTATTTAATTTATTAAATAACTGTAACCAAGTGAATAAATATTCTTTTATATTAAAAAACAATTTTATTGTTGGCCTTAATAACAATACCTCCAAAAAAATCCAGCGATGTTCAAGTAAATCACATTTATTTACACGTTAAAAATTAAATCAGTCGCAGATAAAATATATAAAATGCGGAAAAGCAAACTTCTTCGATTTGTTCTAATGTGTTCGATTTGTATTGGAAGGAATTACTGCGCTGGATACAATTTCTTATGCTAATATACGCAACCCAATTTACATCCAATGACATAATGTAGTATACCCGAGTTTCGAACATGCTGGAGTTATGTATAGTAATGCTTGGTTTTACTTTACATTTTATAAATTCTGTACTGAATTTTGCTGTTACTTTAAATTAAAATAACAAAACCACAAATATTTTTTAAAATTAATTTAATTGTGGAGTTTCATAAATTAAGTAATTTAATAATCAAAAGAATTTTGTTTTTGTTCACGTCATATTCTATATCGAGTTTTGCTGATACATTAAATTCAAATAAGAAAATCACAAATATTTATTTCTAGAAGTCCGACACTCCGTTCATAAATGGATTTTCCACAACCAGAAAATCCTTTATTTCAATATAACATAACAAGAAGAGGAAGAAGCTCATTCTTCCTCTTCTTGTTTTTTAATAACCTTTTAAAATATCACCATTTTTGTCATTGAGTAAATTTTTATTACAATATATTTTGCGAATATTTAATGTGGATTCAAATCGCATTGTTAATTTACTAATGTAGGCGATTATGTTTTTGTACATTTTACTCGACTTATTTTTCCGAAAATCGGATAGCGTTTTGATTAATGGATTCAGTCGAGCGGATTCATTATTTACGTCACCACACTAAGTGTGGTGACATACTCGGTTGAATCCGCACGATTGAATCCAACTAAACGAAAAAGTCGAGTGTGTCACTGGCATTGTGAGAACTTACTTAATAAGGAAATAACTGCAGCCCCCTGTGCTTCGACCAATCATAGTTTATGCATTGTGATTAATTCGAAACGTCCAGAATTTAATGTTGAAATAAAACATGTCTCTCATGTATGAATTAAGTAATATATATATATATATATATATACATATTTATTCAGACTATACAAATAATACAAAACAATATAACACACTTTGTTATGATTTCACTATTTACTTGTTGACACTGCAACAATAATTTCGCTACACAGTAGCTTTATCAGGCAGATGATCTCTTGTTGCATTGGCAACCAATAAATATTGAAATAAATAGAAAAGAGTATTTATTTAAGTAAATTAAATAAATAAAAATGATTTGAAAATAATTAATAAATTATTTTCACATTTAGCTCTGTGACATTTTGACTTACGTTACGTAAGTACTTTAAACAAATGAACATTAAAACAACTACTTCTCTGGCAAATACCCCGCCAGACATTGAGTTACATGATGTACACCTAATACTATTGACCTAAGTAAAATACGTTTTAATTTTATGTCAATTAGTATGAAATACTTCAATAAATTTGATACATTTTTATCTCTTATATTATTGAGTAAGGAAACGCATAACATAAAAATGTATTAAATTAATTGGAGTATTTTTAATTAGTGTGTCAGATATAAAAATTTATCAGATTAATTAAAGTTTCCAACAAAAAAAAAACATTTCTGCAGTTGCAACTAATGTATCATTGAGAGTATTTTATATTGATTGCACTGAAGTAAAAGTGTTCAGAATGAACGGTCAAGTGCATTAGCACACACTGCACGAACCGAATGAAAAAGGGGACAAAAATACCAAGACAAAACAACAAGATGTCATTTGATACGTGAATTAAATACAACCCACATGAGAATATTCCGTAGAGACAGTCTTCGAAATAATAAGTCCGCATTCTACATTCTCAAACCCTGCATATTCTCGTCGGTAATCCGTTTATTCTTAAATCCTTTTCGGTGCGGCTTCCTGAAAGATATATCTTGTGTTTCGTTTTAGGTATTTTAAATAAAGTATTACGTGCCATAGCCCGCCACCATCTTGTTTATTATTGATTGTATTTGTTGAGGTTTTATTCCCAGCTGGCCCATGTGGAGTTCCTCAGCTGTGTAATGTTCTATTGATATGTATAAGTAAAGTCTTGCTCGTGCCTTTGTGTCTATCAACCATTTTCTGGATCACGAGAATTCTATTTTAAACAATCTTGTTTCGCAATAAGAAGGAAAAAGGTTTATTTTCTATAAACTATAAACTCTATAAACATTCGTTCCTTCCTCGTTAATTTATAAGAAAGAAAAGTTAATTTTCTGTAAGGCCCAATTTTACAATCCGCAAATGAGGCGTAAGTAACGTATTCGCGAAATAAAAGTTGATTATCAATAAGACAGTGCTGCCCACCGAATGAAAAACAAATCAAGAGAAACGTTACTTGAGGTTTGTAAAATTGGGCCTAAGACATGTAATTGTAACTAGAGATGGGCAAAGTCGATCTTTTTTGTTGTTAAGTACATGACAATTTTATTAATGCAACATATTCTATTCATCAACAACAATGGAAACGTCTCCACTTCATCAATATTTAATCTCTTGTTGCATCAATATTTAAATTATTAAATAAACTTTTTTTTTTATAAATATTTGTTTATTTTTTAAATCTTTATAGTACAAAGTCATTACTTCTTAGCGGCTCCTATTGATATCAGTAACTGTTTATTGATATCAATTTATTGTTTAATAAGTTTTATTTATTTAATGTATAAAATAAATATGAACCGACTAGTCGGGAATTTAAAGTTATTCAATCTAATCTGTGTTTTATTTGTTTTATTGGTTGATTTTTAATAATCTTTCATATTTATTTTATACAATATGAACTACCAATGCTTAAATATTAAAACTATTAATAATCTTCATTGTTCGCAATTACAGAACAATATAAATTAACTAAAAACACAGCATTATTAGTTGAAATATTCACAAAATGTTTATCGAAGTACAAAAATAATGTAATGATATAAATATTGGGATATAATTTAATGAAACTCTCAGAAATAGATTTTATATATGTATATATATAAGAGATTTTTATTCACTTTATAAAATAAACTGAGGTCGACGGCTTTTTATTTGTTGAGTTGAATAAAGCACATTATTAAAATCCACGAATTATCTAATATGATAATTTTTATATACAAAAAAATAAGTATTGTTAACTCAGTATATCCATAATTGATGAATGTAGTGAAATAAATTTTTAAACATCATTTCAAAAGTTTGCATTTACATTCAGGTGGAAGAATTCTTGAAGTATTCGAATGCTTTCAGTCTGACAGATTCGTTGATATTGATTAATACAGCTATAAAGGGAGAAATATTTCAGGACACCTACGGAAAGTTTTCATTCAAAAAAAGCAGCATCGAAACCTGTAACCTTTGGATCGATGGGATGCCTTACATTCCTACAGCACGGTCCTCGCCCAGGGGTTCACTTATTTATTTCATTATTTATGGTGTCTATCCATCGCACACTGAATTTACATAATTTACCAGGGAAGTAAATTTCGTTAAAAGCGAATTGGTACTGGTATTGGTATTGGTAATTAACACTGCTGTGTATTCCGGGCGTCGTAAAAACTTGTCCAGTCTTAAAATTATCGGGGTGAAATATCCATTTCATGCCTATTTGCAGAGTAACTTGCGCGGTAAATTGGAATGGAGTTTTATCGACGCATATTTCCTGCGATTATTTATGCACAATATTTTCAGACGCGACCAGATGTTTGTGGACAAGTAATTTATGACTTTTTTCAGCGTATTTTTTGACGTTTTACGATTCAGTTCATATACGCTGGCTATATTTTAAGTCATTCCCGCATATTGCGATATATTGCCGTTTTTTATTCCAGATTTGTTAGGAACCACGTAATGGCGCCAAGTGGCATTTAGGAGTTAGGAGTTAGTTGGGCTGAATGTACCTGGAGGGAACATTTTTATGATCAGCCGCAACAATATAATTTGTGCTACACACGAGGATCCTTACAACTTTGTATAATAATAAATATGTTATGGCGTGCCGCAATTCGCTTTAAACTTTACCATGGCAAAAATATTAAGACACTCATAAACACGTAATACTCCACCCAGCTTATGTTCTTTTTACTGTGAGCAAGTATACCTTTCACTACGTTATGCATAACGAAAACGCCCATTCTAGTAGGCACTTCTTTATTTATTGCAATCTTTAAATTATTTTTACTCATTAAAACATAAAAAACGAGACAGGTGTTTGTTTTTGTTGCGTTATTAAAGTTCTTCATTTAAATTTTCCTTTTTTCCTTTAAACGCACGTGCTATATTAAATTCTAAAATAAAACACCACATTTGCGTGACTCAAGAAAAATATAATGGCTACACTGTGACGCGCTGCATTATTTCTGCACTGAGCAAATGATGCTCAGTAACGCCACTCAATATCGTTTCCTAGCGTGACTTGGAATAGTTACTTATATCCAATAAATCATCTTGCATATTTTATAAAGGAAAATTATTAATATTTTAAAATTTTTACTTTGATGAATCTTCGGGGGGTCTATTTCGTTTTATATATACCGAGTGATCAATATCAACTGTCCTAAGTTGGCATTATTGGACATTTGTTAAAGTACTTATGTAACATAAGCCATAATGTCAGAGTAGCTAAAGGGAAAATAATTTATTAATTATTTTCAAATTCCTTATATTTAATCTATATGTAGACTTCTTTCCAAATGTAATTAATGTTAATTACTCTAAGTGTATTACTTGTATAATAATAAATAAATAAATTATTATACCGCAATCCTTTATGAATAAATTAATAGATAAAACAGTTAATATAACAAATATTAACCATAATTCAGCAATAACCATGCATATTTACTTAACTAATTCATTAATATCAATGACGGAAAGACCACGGATCGATATGAATTATTTGCTAAATGAAGCTTTAGTAAATAATTTATATAGTATAATATATGTGTGAGTGTTTATTGGATAAATGTTATTCAATATCAATATTAATCAATTAATGATAGCAAACGGATTAAGCAGTAATATCTGAAACAAAAATTGAATAAACCAATATATGATGTTTAAAAAAAAACTTTAAAGGGTTAAAATTTTAATTTAAAGTTAATTCTTTTTTTATTTATTTTATTTTAAACCTTTAAGTTTTTTTTTTGTTTATTAACAAATTGATTAAACCCATATTGATTGTCTGAAATGTTTTTCCTAGAGAATAAAAATAACTCACACCGCGCAGTTTTCTTTCCGATATAGACACCATTTTCCAGATATAAAAATAAGAAACGAAAAAGCAACCATTGTATCGAACACCGAGATAGGATAGATGCTCTGTCGGTGGCGGCACGAGAATCTAGATATACCCATTTTTAATCGAGATACTATATCTACGTGCGAATAGCACGTACATATGTGCGATATGGTTATTATCTTGGATCTGCAATTGGGAGAGTTTTAAAATCCTGGAATATTATCATTGTTATTGCTCGGGATATACTAGTTCCTCGAGTTCTAGATAAAAATATGCATTTTAAATAGACCTTTAGGGAAATTTTATTCTTCGCTAAAAATCATAGTTTAAATAACAATAATAAGTCCGTTAAATCCCACAATTTTCTTTTTCTAACAACAAATAGTAAATTGGTGTAATATGTAATAAATAGCTATTTTTAGGTTGAAAGACCTCGTTTCACCGAAGTACATTGTATACATATATTATTGTATTGAGGAAGCCGAATTGTGTTCTATAACACAGGTGAGGAATTTTTTTCAGGATTTATTTTCCAGTCCATGAAAAATTTTGTTTTAAAATTTAATTTATTATTACTTTTAAATATACTGTATAAAATGTGAATGTGTTTATTACTTTTTGGAATATTTTTTTTTATATTTATAGCTTTTTTTGAATCTACTCTGATACATTTTTTTGTAAAGAATGTATTATTGCAGGAAACATCAAATACATATATATTTACTTATTAATGAAATTGAAATTCCTGTGAATAGCATATATAAAAGGTTCTTTTGTGTGCAACCACGTAGGATGAGAGTGGGATTTTTAATTATCAAAGAACAAAATTAAAAATATCTGCGTGCGCGCTCCGCGTTTCATAATTCAAGTTTTCATAAATTGACAGGAAAATCCTAATTAATATTAGCCCACATACAACTGGAACAAACATTTGATCCAGATGCACTTTAATTAGCAGTCGGCTTTAGAAGTCTGGTGCATATTTGCCGTTTCATGATCCGGAACTATTTGTGTAAGTGGAGTCCAGGAATAAATATTGGCGTGTTTCGGTTTATATTTGGTTACAGAATGTGGCAAGTGGGTAACAAAACGATTCGCACTCCCTTCAAACGCTTGCGTTAAATGTGATATCACCAGTGCTATGAATTATGGCATTACAAATGCAAGCTCTGTCGGTCACTTGGTTTTATTCAGCAAAACGCCCCCCTTTGCCTCCATTATGATTTTGCAATTAAAATCGCGATTACGCAACCGACGGCGGTCATTATTTATTTATTTATGCGGCATTTGCATTATTAAATCTCTTTTAACTAATGGAAGGCTCCGGAGCTGCATTATTAAAAATTATATACTGGCGTCCCCAAGTTTTTAGTGCGGAATTTTAAAATGTACAGATTCAACGGGCCAGTTTTTTCGTAAATGTGTGTGATTTACTTTTGTTAGTGGTACAATATGAAAATATTGGAAAGGACTTGGGGAATTATATGAATCAGCGGTTCTCAAACGTGACCCGCATGAAGAACCGCTTTTTAAGAGGGGTGAAAGGAAACAAACACGAATTCGCGCGCTCTTACGAAACAATCGAGAATTGCTCACTATCAAAACTGCTTCTACATGTTTTCTTTTTTCCTTTTATTTATTTGTGTACTTAAAAGAAAACATAGCTTAAAGTTTAATTAATTAAAAAAAATATTCATTTATTATTAATTTTATATTATTGACTACAATTACAATTTAATTATTATGTAATCAACAAAATAAAATTAAGAATAAATAAATTTATAAATTTATTAAATTAATTTTTTATTTTTAATAAATTCAAAATGGATAACCAAGTGAACAATCAATAAACAAATTAATAAATTTATTAGTTAATGGTGCAATTTAATACAAGTGCTAGATGGCTTTTATTAAATCATGTTACATGAATATCCCTTTGGTCAGTTTGCATGCTAAATATGTTTTTACTTTTATGAATATGTTGAATCAGGATGAATAAATATTTGTAAAAAAGGACGATATATACGTGTATATTTTGAAAGCAGTGGACCTTTAAAATAACTGGAATATATTGGATATGCGCGGTTTGAAACAGAGGGATAAATAAAAGATTGGCTTCGAAAGTTTCACTTTCTTAATTCGCATTGTAAAAAATTGTGGAGAGACAGCTCGGCCCGTAGGGAAATGCTTTTGGGATTCTTAATTGAATTTGTATTTGTAATTTAAAAATAAAAACGAGTTTGGAAGCAGGAAAGTGTTTAATTTTAGAAAAGGCAAAGGCTTGTTACAGTTATGGATGGGAGAGGTCTTGTGGGTCGGTGGAAAAGTTTTTCCGTGCGGGGGCGGGCGGTTTGGGGTGTTTTAGGGTGAGAGTGTCGGTGTCCTGGCACAGTAAGCAGTAAATGCGTCGCTGGTAAAAAGCGGCGCTCTTATTTATCGCCTGGCGCAACATTCAATTGGAGCCAGTTTTATTACTTTACCTGTCCCGGTTTCCACACAAATTACTTTATTAGATATATAAACGCCTTTATAGAAAGCGAAGTATTCGCACGAGGAACCCCTGTTCCCCAGTCCTAGCCGTACCCTTAGCCATTGCACAAGCAGTGTGATTTTTGAATGATTGATTTAAAAACGGACGTCCCTACTTCCAACTCCCGACTATAATTCAATCATTCCGGCCGCTTCCGTTTCAGGTGAACTATTTAGTTCTATTTCCCTGGCGTCGCGACGCGCGTCGCCCCACGTTTATGTCGTTTATTTTACATTTTACGCTGAAAACAACGGCTCGCCCATGCAAACCTGCAAATCTCCCGGCACGAACGTAATTTATTTTAAGTAATTACAGGCCGCTAAACTATACGCTTTTGATTATTACGTCGATGGAGGGTGGAGTATGCCAATAAATACTTCGTCCGGTTACTTCCCACTTATTACTTTAAACGTCAACGTCTTTTAGGCCTAACTGATTGTTCCAACTATTCATTCTGCGAACGGTGTTTTATCAACATTTACGCCAAGGTAATGCTTTCTTGCTTAATCCGTCATGACGCCGCTACCGTTGAAATATATACTAAAGCTCGATTTACTCCAAAATGTTTCAACCATGTTACCCATAGATATTTCAACAGCTTCACTTCATTCTCGCTCTATAACTAAAAACAACTTAAATACTTACTTTATAAGAATATATAGATTCCCAGACATCGTGATTTACGAGTACATTGCAGCATCTTTCATCGACGTAAATGATCTTGACATTGAAAAACCGTTGCTTGACGCAACTAACATCTATTACACTTTCAGACAATGTCACCACAGTGATGCTTTTTTTACTAATTGTATTAACTATAATCAAACAATGCCATGTCGAAAAACTATTTGATGAAAGACATTGATATATTTCATGTCTATTTTATTTTTGTTGAATATAAGAAGAATTAGATTAATTCATGTTCAAAATCCATATTAAATTAATTTAGTTGTAACAAAATAAATAAATATTTCTACCTGTGTTATATTAAAATATAAACATAATTTAAATCTTATAAATTAAATAATTAGGTAAAAGGTGGCGCTTGCGTCGTCGTCCATTTATTATAAATTACATGATTTTTGAAAATAATTGACAAACCTATTTTTTTCTTCTTTAGCTACAGCAATACTGAATTACTTAACGTAAAAAAAATAATCACTGAAACAACTACTTCCCGGGAAATACTCCACCCCTTAAATTGGAGTCCATTGTGTTGCATTTACACGATAGAAAATAAAAATGTTGTCTACATTAAATATTATCGAATCAAATATTGTTGCATTGTGTAATAATTTATCGTGCAACAGCAAATGTCCATTGTGTAATGCAATATACGACGGGGTATTACGCAGGGTAAATAGTTGTATCAATGGAATATCCATTGATACAAGTGCAATTTAGAGTTATCACGCAGGGTAAATAGTTGTATCAATGGGATATCCATTGATAGAAGTGCTTATGTTAATTATTATTACAATTATAATTTTTGAAATTTAATATATTAAAGCTAGTGAAAGATCTATGGTCCATGACTGACTAATAACACAATTGTACATATTGTACAATAAATTTTGTAAAATTTTGTTGTCATATTGTCTGAATAAAGATGTTTGTATATAAAGCTAGTGTTGCAGTGACTAAAGAGAAAATAATTCTTTAAGGTTTATTAATTATTATCAAAATTCTTTTTATTTAATTTATTTTAAATAACTGTGAATAAAAATCGTTTTTATTATTGTAATGAAGTTATATTTAAAAAAAATGTGATTATTTAAAATAATTATTAAAGAAGTGTAAATTTTTATAAAATGTATAAAAAATTTATTACATTTATAATTTGAAATTTAATATACTAAAATAAAAGCTGATAATTAGTAATTCGTTATTTTAATTATTTAATATAAAGTTTATTAATACGTAATGCGATGAAATTAGAGCACGTTAGTTGTATAGAAACTGAACTTTACGTATGCTCAATTAATTAGAGTAGCCAACCCTTTGCGCACTAATTATTATTACCTAAGTTTTACTAATAAATAATTCGAATAATGAAACCCCATTACCACACGTGAGTAATACATAAATAAGTGCTTTATTCAGACAAAAACAACAATTACGCGTTAATAAAAGCGGGGGGATCTTCCAGTTTTATTTACCTGGGAAAACTGTTGCTTTATTCTTCGAGGCACGGCCCGGAAAATAAAGCAGTTGATCGAAGTGTAGTTGTCCGCATTCACAGTTGGGGATGAAAGGTTGAGGGCGCGCGGGCCATCCCAAGAATGAATGCCCTATTTGCTGCCCCACTCGCCCTAAGTGCAATGTCACGTCTTTACGTCTTCACTACAAATTAATGCGAGACCTGCGAAACATTTCCGTGTGCTCTCGTTAGATCTACATAATTCAGTTGATGAGAAGCATAATGCCTATTTCCCAGATGAAATTACCTGCTGAATGGCTGAATCACATGTCTTGGCTTCCAGGGAGATAATTATAGGAAATTATTGATTGCACTTCGGATATTGGTTCAACAGTCTGTTGTATTGGATTTAAAATTCCAGATTATATTTTGGATGCCGTTTAATATTTTACTGTAAATTCACACGTCATCATTGCGCCATGTTATAAATTATAATTAACTAGACCTAAAATAATATATAACTATTATATTTAAACTAAATTAATAATTCTAACATTTATCAACCCCCTTTACTGTCCACCGATTTTAGCAATTAAAATAATCAAATCAAAATGTTTTTGATGTAAATGTGATTTATAACACATGGACAAATAATCATTAAAACAACAGAGGTGATATTATAACGGCTTCTGTATTACACGAAGCAATATTTGCTGTCATACTGATATTATTAACAATAAAGCAATTCTGGTCAAATTATTATTAAACCAAACTAATGAAATCAATTGATATATGTTTGTTTCTCGAAACACACAAATATTTATGCTAAATGCCTTACACACTCATTTTTAATTAAAACCTCATTATTCGGATGTTTTAATGAGATGCGACGTCAGTAATAATTCGCACTAAGATTATTTAATGTGCACGTCTTAAATTTTGAGTAGTTCTGAGGCAGTAATATTCGAAATGACCAGAATTACTATGGCTTTAATGAATGATGTTGAGGATCTCTATTTAATGTCCACTAACTCATTAAAATATATTAATAACGCGTTTTTATTTTACTTTAAAAAATCAATAAAAATATAAATAAATAGACAGAAAGATCTACCCAGGACAGACTAAGACCTACATGTATTGTAATTATTTATTTAATAAATCTTTTTATTTGGTTTGACAAGAGACAAAACTAGTCGAAGGAAATAAAATAAGTAGTGAAACAAAGTAAGTGTATTTTTCAAAAATAATTTTTATTAGGCCCAATTTTACAATCCGCAAATAAGGCCTAAGTAACGTATTCGCGGAATAAAATTTAATGTCTATGATTCTCTCCATTTCATTATTAATGAGACAGTGCTGCCAACCGAATGAAAAAATCAGGAGTAACGTTACTTGAGGTTTGTAAAATTGGGCCTTAAACGAATTATTCAACCACCATTCATCTGGATAACTGGTGTCGGCCATTTCAGTCTAATAGACCTCGCAGCCCAGTGTTTCATGCAAAATTAGAAAAAAACGCATCACTTTAACTGACATTTGGAGCTTTTCCGCACGGGAAATGCTAAGTTTAACGTGTACGTATCCACATTTAATGTATACATGTATCTATTTGTTACTGAGACTGTGGTGATAAATAATTGCATACACGTTAAACTTAAAATTTCCCTGAGTTGAGGGAATTTCAATGTACAACATTGAGATATAATTTAAATTAATTATATATACGTGAAGAAGAAACATCTGTCATGGGATTTGAACCCAGGTCACTCGATTTTCAGCCGTGTGCATTACCAACTACACCACAGAGATATGTGATGTCATTCAGTGCTTCAAGTTTATTTTATATAAACAATATTTTCCACTTATATTTAATTAATTTAAATTATATGTAAATGTTGTATATTGCAATTTATGAATTCATAGATATAAATATAATTAAAAAAAAAGTAATTATATAAAAATGTAATATCTGTTAGTTGTTGTTGTAAATAAACGGATTTTATTCAATATCAAGATAATTTATTTGCAAATAATAAAAAAATACATACACATACATGTACATGAATTATATAAAGAAATATCCCCCGTATACAAATCTGTATTATTATGTATAAACGAAATATCTGTTTGCGTTTATAAATAAGTCAAACGTTTTTAAAATTAATTTTTAATGATATCTGGATATCTTCAAAGCTCTCAAAAGCTTTTGCAACAATTCATAAATTAAAAACACACAAAAGCAATTAAAAAAATTTTTCATCAAACATAACAAAAATAGGACTACTGTGTACATCGGAGTTATTTCTGTACGAATAAATATAAATAAAAACACATTTCATTACTTTTCAAATCAATACTGTAATAGCCACTTTTTTATTGTTAAAACCACTTATGAATATTGAATGAATCCTATAAAAGATAATAACACTTCAACTGACACAATATTAAGGCTGTTTGAGCTATTAGGAAATCATTTGTCAGGTAAATTACCACATATCTTACTGCCAAAAATTACTTTATGAAAGGCATTCGCGATTTTAATAAAGAAATTCGCTGTAATAACTTCGGAAAAAACAAAGGAATACAGTCGAATTTATATTTTACTTTTTTGCTTTTCGGGCAAGAAATAATAAAAGTTTTTCTTGCGTTGTGTGTACAATTTACACGAGCCTGCTTTCTTAATAAATTCGAAAAAACACATTTTCGCAACTTTCTTCATCTAAAGACGCAATGGATTTACGTTTTGTGTTTTTTTTATTTTATTATTATTGATTGCCGTCTCGCATTCAATGAAACTCCGGGGGAAAAAGGGAACGAATTTAATTCTGTCACTCGATGATGGATGATGAATTGTTTTGGTGTGTTCACAATGTGTTCGTGAAATAATTAAACAATAGAAACTTACTTAAATCATTTATGACAGAGTTTCAATTATATAATATAATTAATTATGAATTATTTTGAATTCTACTTAAGCACATACATAGTATTCGAAATATATCTACTCAATAAAATAGTAAAAAATGGAATAGCAGTTATTTAATTTTTTATAGTCGCATACATATTCGGGGCTTTCTGTAAGGGAAATGTTATGTTTAATGTGTACCTTATTTTTATCAAATTCAAACTCTTTCAGAAATTATTATTATCACATTTTTAAATAAAAAATAAATAGGAACACAAAGGACACTCCTCATGCTAAATTATATTAATTAATTTGCTGAATAGAATTTTATATGTTTTTTCGCTAATTGCAAAAAGAATTATATACCTTTTTGAATGATAGGGGCTTTTTTTCAATATATTAACCTGATAAAATTCCGCAATAATATTGAATGTGTAAAAGGCCTATAAGCACTTCATCATTAATCAACACTTTCGTTTGACAGAATTAAATCCGGTTTTATTTTTCCTCGAGTATTTCAATGAATACCACGCGGCAATCAATAATGAATCCAATATCAAAAATACATTTTAAGGCTAATTTACAACACTACAATTTTATATAGAATCAACTTCCATCTCAGTCAATATTAATACGACGAGAAAATGAATATCACTTATTTAATTTTATTTATTGTATTGAGAAAATCCTAAATTTAACATGTACATTATTAATTAACTTCATGTTATATGTATACATATATATATAATAATAATGCCTTTATTTGTCACACAGAAAAAAAATACAAAATGAAATCTTATAAGTGTAGTTCAGTCAGCTTAACTTAACCTACGAAAAATTTGCGTAAACTGTGAAGATAAAAAATAACGTACATGTTAAACTTACAATTTCCCCTACAGAAGAACGCCGATTTTAATACCGAAATAAAAATAAGAAATTATTCTATAAATAAATAACACTTGGTGATTTTGTGTATGGATTTTATGTAAAGCGTGAATCGTATTTTTAATTAAAGCCTTGCTGATATTGATTGAAGTCATTTGCACAAAATAAAACAGATCTTATTTACACCGAGCAATTAAAAATTATAGCAGTGATAAAGAGAAAGAATCGCGAAGTAATAATGAACCTAATTAAATTTAAAATGCAAAGCTTGAAAAATCCAAGCGTCAAATAGATTTACAGTTGGATTTTTATAAACCTGTGCATTTTAAACGTAATTAATCCCATTAGCACGCTACAAAAGTATTTGTTTCCCGACATAAACATAATAAAGGTTAGTTAGAGTCGTTTTACTATGTATATTCTGATTTTTTTAAACAACGCCATTTGCAAGCGTTATTATAAGGCTTATCAGAATGCATCATGTTAATACCGGTAGTTATGACTGTAATAGATTTTATATTTTTCCATTATTTTATAACTAATGGTGGGATATTTTAAAGAGGGTGATAATAAATCAAAAACACTATTAGTTTGTTTGTATAACACGATATAATATATAAATGATTTATCATCAAAAATGTAGAAGCTCCCAGCGTAAATAATATGTGAAATATGAAATGTTTACAGACAGATATTTCCCTGAAACGGCCCCAAAACAGAACATTATAATATTATATAAATATACCTATATATATATAAATACATAAATATTTATTTATGTATGTATTTTCAAAACCTCGGTCTATCAATCAATGTATTGGCTTTTAAACTAAATGCAAGTGGAGTGGAATTTTTACGCCTACTAAAGTTCAAAACAAATTATCGACAGTGTGCTGAACAATACGTGAAAAATAAAATTGAATTGTTTGTCCTGGTTATTAATTATTGGAGCCCATTGCTGTACAATCCATACATCATTTTTTTGTCTAAGGGTAAACTCACATTTTCATCAAATGGGTTTTTGCAGCGTGTATAAAATTTATAGGTAAAAACAAACTACTACAATAACTAAATCAATGTCGTTCCATTTGATTTTTCAAACGTTTATTATATACGTACTGATATGCTTTATTCCCAAAAGTTATGAGATTGTGATTTTTATTTCATATTGAAAAGGATTTTTTTACATTAATAATAAAACAATGGTTGTTTTAATCTGATTATTTGATTAATGTTACATATGTGATAGTGAGTTAAACACTAAATTAAAATACAGTTATAAAACAATTTTTTATTTTTTCAAGTTAGTTTTACATTTTGGTCGCAGTCGCAGTTAAATAGAAGACGACGCAAGCCTAATTTCATCTGGCTGGATGAATGGTGATCGAACATTTTACTACTAAAAAATCTATATTACTTAAGAATTTATATGTAATTATATTATATACAACTTATGTATGTACAAACTTTACTTAAGTAAGGGCTATCGACCAGAAGTCTTTTTGCCCTACATTTTATTAAATATAAAATAATCTTTTCTATTATCAGTTATATTTCTTTTTTGATAAAGTACCGGAAATGTACATCTAGCTTAAAAAATAAAATCAATTAAATCAATTAGATAAAAATTAAACACGTGGTTTGTTTCACAATAAATTTTAAAATAAATAATATTTTATTCTGACTAGCTTCAATTTTTACATAATTTTCAAAGAATATTATTTAATTTAATTCAAGAGTTTTCAATTAAATCAATTTATAATTATAATGCGTTATATAAGTCAAAAGTTTTAGTAGGTAATGGGAACCTAACTAATTATTTAATTTGTATTTAGAATATAACTGTGTTTTAATTTGGTTCAGGTGAGTTGATGTTATCATTTTAATAAAATAGATATTTTTTTGCGTATGTATATTAAGAGTAACAGCTGAAAATATAATAAAATCCGTATATTTTATTTTTATTCAATGTAACCCAAATAAAACAACAGCTGAAACCATACAAGTTTTTTTTAGTAAAATAATTATCAGGAGAATAATTTTATCTTGAGCAAATGAACTCTAGTAATCCCGAGTCGAGTTCATCTTTTATACACTTGCATAATAAATGAAAAATCAATAATTAAGAATCAATAGAAGGCAGGGTTCAAACTGACGATTTAAAATGATTTCGTTGTAAAAACTTCCGCCATTCCGCAAAGGAAAGTTTTATATTGCATTTTGTCGGGTGTTAACATTAACAAATCACCAGCATTGAAATAACATACATTTCCACTCACACACGCAACCGATCGTAACGTAACGCACAAGCGCTAATAATTTTATCTCCTGGGGGATCATCAAGACGAATCGGTAATTACCCGTTGTGTAAAAATAGCCTAACATCCACCGCGCATCGTATTTATAGAGCAGGTGGGTTATAGAAAACATATCATTAATCTAACTTAAAATAAGAACTAGGGCAGAAAGAAGCTAAGGTCGGTAGTTTTTCCTTTTTTCGTTTTGGGCAGGGGGAGAGATCAGCAAAGGGCAATTTTTATATCGCACTTTATTCGCCCAGACTAGTGATATTCAAACGGAGCGACATTCGTAAAATCCCAGCCGCCATAAATAATATTAGTGTAAATATCGCTCCGCTGGTCTTTTTTATATCACGGTTTATAGGAGTGACACGATCTAAACAGAGGTGTTTTCGGTGTAAACTGGAAATATATGGGTGCTATTATTAAACGTCGTAAAGAGTGTTTGTAAAAACATTCATCTATGTGAGCATTGAGTAAAAAAACTATAATACATTCCACGGAGGAGGGCTTCAATCACTCTTCCGGGCGTGTGTAATCGAGCTTGTGGTTTCACCAGATTAGATTGAAGTTTCTTCAAATATCTCATTTTAATGTTCTTAGTTTAAATTAAAACTACACTATAACTAATTAAACAACCCAACACTTAAAACCAGACTATTGTCAGACATATTAATTGTTCTGCTTAGTTACACATTGTAATAATGAAACACTTCAAATTTTCATTAACTGTTATAGTTTTAATTAGTTTTCATTTTTTAATTTAATATTTACGTTGAAACTAATAATTCAGTTATTCAATAATGTTAAAAGTCCCCATTATTAAAAATAGTGAAATAACAAAAAAATCAATCGATTGTGTATTTAAAACCGTGGATGACAAAACTAGTTGAAAAAGTAGTTATAATAAAAAAAATAACTTTTTTATTGGCTCAAATAATTCTTAAGACATCTAGTAATAATCTAAGGTAAAGAACTCGAATTTAACGTGCGCTAAAGTCAGTCGTTTTGCACTTTGAAATTTAATCGATTTTTTGTTGAAAACCGTGGATGACAAAAAATTAAAAAAAAATAGTTATAATAAAAAAATAAACTTTTTTATTAGTTGAAATGGTTCATAAGACATCTAGCAACTATCTAAGATAAAGAAATCGAATTTAACGTGTGCCAAAGTCAGCCGTTTTGGACTTTGAAGTTTAATCGATTTTGTGTTGAAAACAGTGGATGACAAAAAATAAAAAAAAATAGTTATAATAAAAAAATAAACTTTTTTAGTAGCTGAGATGGTTTCTAAGACATCTAGCAACAATCTAAGATAAATAAATCGAATTTAACTGTACTAAAGTTAGCTGTTTTGGACTTTGAAGTTTAATCGATTTTGTATTGAAAACCGTGGATGACAAAATATTTTGAAAAAAAAAATAGTTACAATAAAAATAAACTTTTTTGTTTACTCAAATAGTTCTTAAGATATCTAGTAACAATCTCAGACAAAGAAATCGAATTTAAAGTGCGTCAAAATCAGCCGTCAAAGTTTACTAGATTTTATGTTGAAATTCGTAGATGAAATAAAATTTAAAAATTGTAATGAAAATAATAATAACTTTTAAAAGATTTAAGAGTTTATAAGGCAAAGCCATACTAACGAGGGATAAATCCCAAAACGCGAGTCTAAAGCTCGCCTTATATTACATAGGTTATTTTGTCCTCCGCATTAAATATTCTCGGATTAAAAATGCTTAAATTGTGCATTTTTTGTCGTGTAATTACACATTTTTTTGGTCCAATTTTCGGCGGGGCATTTTTCCCGAAAGTAGTTATTTCAATGAAGTAGCTAAAATTTCAGAAGCTAAAAACAAAATAGTTATTTGGTGTTTATTAGTTATTTTTTAAATTATTTTCCTATTTAACAGTTAATGCTAAATAGGAAAGGGTTTTTGTGGGTAAGATTCCACTGTCTGACTTGATTAAAGGTAGCCCCATACATTATCCGTAATTGGATTCCAGATTTCTCTACTATACTATTAAATACTTCACTACATAAACAATTACAATACATCTTTATTCAGACAATATGACAACAAAATTTTACAAAATTTATTATAACAATATATACAATTGTGTTAGTAGTCTGCCATGAAAACAATTACATTATTTACGATTTAAATAAAATTGAATAATGCATTAATACAGAATATCAGTTTTAATGCATACAATTTTTTAATCGTAAATTAGTTATGCCTTCAACATTTTTTTAATTGTAAATAAAATATATATAACAATCTTTGTTAACAATTAAGTTTACAATAACGTAACAAAAATTGATTATGTATATCACATAAAAATTTATCAATTATTAAAAGGCTGTCGACCATATGTCTTTCTGTCTAAATGTTCGTGTAGTGAAGTGCAGGATAAATATGTGCATTTAGTAAGATATTTGATTAGGAAGTACTTTTTTACAAAATTTTAAAACCCACATGACACGAATGATGGACGTGTCATTTTTGAAGCTTTCGTTCTAAAATTCCACCCTATTATTTCTAATTAGAGGAAGAAATGTCTGCAAGGAAATAAAACGCGAAGTCAATTTATTTAACCAAATTAATCTACATTAGCAAATGTTTGAATTGTTTAAAATGTAAATCAAACAGGGAAGCCCGAACTTGTTATGAATTACGTCGAGGGTTGCGTATGCAGGAAATTGTATGCAGTTCCGCTGGGAATAGGGAGTGCCGAAATACACAAGAATCGTGTAATTGATATTGCATCTCGGTGTCTGTGTTGGCGTGGGTGTATACATTACTAATAAAATAATAAACATTGTTATGATAATGATGATTGCACAGGCATGCCACGGCTTGATATTAATGGCTTCGGATCCTGTGTTGAATTCGCTTCGGAATTGAAGTTGAAGGGGTTGAAGAGGGTGAAGGGAATTTTTTGAAGTCGGGAAAGGGTTCGGTTTTAGTGCGGAGAATATCGACCCCTCGTCCATGTTTCGAGTTTAAATTTAGTTTTTCTGTTGAAAGTTATGCGTGCACATCACTTTGTTACCTGGTAATGTGCTCCTTGGTGACGTTTATGGTGTGATCAATTGGGTGTGCATAATTTATGCGCTTTTCAAATTGAATGAAAAAAAAACGCACGCATAGTAGAACCAACATATGTAGATAAAATGCATTTGCATCATTTTACATATTATTATAAGTTACAAAGAATTACGTATTTTAAACAATTAAATTAATTATAAATAAATAAATATTAATTTAGAGGTGAAAGAGGATTTAAGTGGAATTGAAATAAACAAATTGCATTACAAAACAAAGGATAGGAAATTATATATTTTATTGGAAATACATAATTTTTGATTTTCAGTTATTAAAAAAATATGTACATTTTATTAATAATATTTTAATTAACAAATATTATATTTATGAATATTTTATTTTGTATAAATTTGAGTTGATTATAATAATCACTAATATATATACACAAACATGTTTCAGTCTTCCCATTAGCATAGACTAATCAGCAGTCCTATTCCAGAAATTATTCGCATTAGCCTGTCATCTGTTAAGTTCACATGTTAAATCCCCATCTAAATAGCAGATTTGGTACGAAATGCCCATTCGGTCAATTTCTGGAATAGCATTACTACAGCGCTAGGTCGACATTGTCAAGTAAATTATAAAGTTATTTATAAAAGGTTATTAAATATTTTAATGAAAACATTAGCACTAATTTAAAGTCAGTCATTATGTGCAACATGCAAATATTTAAACAACACCGATGTGCTAACAAACAATTTTCGTTGGGAAAACGAAACAGAACTTCAGCGGCAACATGTGCTCAGATATATATCACCTGCTCATTAAAAGTTGGGGAAGTTTTGTAATACAGAAACACAGGTAAAACCGCCCAATCAGAGTGGAATTATATCTCAAAGGAACGGTTATGTATACATGTCTTGCAAATTCATTGGAATTAATTAAAACCGATCATAAAAGTATTTAGCAAAACAGATCAGCCGACGGAACTCCATTAAACTTCAACATGATGAATTGCATTTACAGCTGATATTCTCTAATTCGAAATGACTCCATCAACTTCCGATTTTTTGTTTCGGAAAAAAAAAATCTGACTGGATTAATTACCCGCACAAATTTTACACCAATTTTCAATTATGTAATGAAATATTATAATTCTTTTAAAGGAAACACTTTTTTTTTCATTATTTCCATGATTATTTAATATTTCAGAATAGATACTCATTCATTTTTTATATATGAAATTAATTTATTTTCATGATTAAAAAAATACAGTGAATTAAATTTATAATTATTTTGCTTAAAGCGTTTAAACACTATAATAGTTCGTATACAAAAAATTAATTAAAACAGGAATAATGAAAACCACGATACGATAAATATCTGATGATCCGAAATTACACGCAAAATCCGGTCTGAACGTATCCAAACATTAGCAATCATCCGAATCACAATACGTGAATCCCCCAGAATAAACAAATGTATATTATTTATTAAAAAACAATGGCTTAAACAATGGATTTACTAAAATAATAGATCGATTGTTTGTAACCAATTAAACAAATGAAACGCGTATCCGGTAACGAACGAAACATGGCCCATGTTTATAGTCATTAATGAGCCTTCTGTATTTTATATGTATAAAAATGTATACATATATAAATGTATACGTGTGCGTATTTATATGTAAAAGGTGTTTTTTTACCCAGGGATTTTTTTTAAATTTAATTGGAAACAATTCTGTACATAAAATAATTTCTTTTTCCGAAATATACATTTTTGTTTAATTATTAAATTCAAACATTCGCAAAATATAATTACGAAATAGTGTATGAAAATAATCCTGAGAGTGAATTATCAGAATTATTTTACTCTCAGGATTATTTTCCTACACTACTTAGTGATTATATTTTGCGTATTGTGGTGGCTTCTACTTCACAATACATGTCAATGTAACACTTTTTACTTTGTTTGTATAACACTTCGTTTTATTCAATATAACTGCAGTTTCGACAAATTTAGCTTCATGTTTGATAATAACAAGCTACATTTGCCGAAACTGCAGCAGTACGAAGCGCCCTAAATATTTCATTTTCAATACTGCGGTCACATTCAATAAAAAAAATAGTTGTAATAGGTGACTGTGCGTTTTTAATTAATTTAATTAACAACTTTGCAATTATATAAGGCAAAGCTGTACTGATGAGGCATGAAATCCCGAAACACGTGTCTGTAGATAGCCTTATATTACATTTTTTTGTTTTTTATGCAACAGCAAATATCCATTATTGGACATTTGTTAAAGTACTTATGTAACATAAGTCATTATGTCACAGTGACATAAGTGACACTTCTCAATATTAATATTATAAATAACATTATGAAAATTGTTATACACTTCATTTTGCAGTGATAAAAACGATCGGACTTTGTCTATCTAAAAAAAATGTTATACAAAAAATATTTATTGTGAAATTATAATATCAATTGAAATATTATCATTTCTAATAAATAAAACACTTTTTACTTTGTTTATATAACTTTGATTGTTTATTGTTGACTATAGTTTCGACAACCTTAGTGTGTTAGTTTCAAAACAAACAAAACTTTTGTTTTCATAATGACGCTTTATCAAAACAAAAACACTTTTTATTCCTTACTTCACTTTCACTTTTAAAAGTGAAGTAAAGAATAAAAAGTATCTTAATTCTGAAAACAGAAAAAAAATGTTTTAATAATGACACATTGTCAAAACAAAATTGCTGTTATTATAATGTTATTATATTCTTCAAACTATAGTCAACAATAAACAATCCAAGTTATATAAACAGAGTAAAGAGTGATTTATTTATTAAATTTATATATTATATAACAAAGTTATTAATTAATAATTATTATTTATTAATAAGTGTTATCATTCCACTACCATATAAATTAAATTCTGATTTAATTAATATTTTTAAGGGGAATTCCGTAAATAAAGAATAACTTTTGATTTTAACTAGATTTTTTTATTATGTAAAAAAATTGTTTCATTTGTAATAAATAATAAGAAATTTTGATAGCGATTAATTATTTTTTAAATTATATTAATAACTTATTCAGCTTTATTCGGAAATAATTACAGTGAAAATGTTTGAATTATATGTATTTATGATTTCATTAAATTCAAATATTTGCAAAAATGGTAGTCGATAGTTATTATGGCATATTTAAAAACCAATCATAAATAAATCGACTAGTGGAATTGAAAATGTTCACATAAAGAGCGCGATCCATGACAAATTATTAATATAACGCTACAAGGAATTTGAATTTCAAATTAATTTATCTCCGGGCTATATGTTTGACATATACAGCTTTATAAATATTTTGTCACATTTATACTTGTAATTCTATTTTCAGCCGGGACTTACTGCGAGAGCACCGAACCAAAAATATAATTGGCTGTTTACATTTTAGCAAAAAAACAAACATTCGTTAAGACTTTTTTCCAAATTAACGCTGCGAATGTGGGCTTAATAGATCCAGTCAAAACACAAAACTATATTCAACTAATTGTTTGTTTCATTGAATTAAGGGATGATATATACCTGCGTAGTTACAAAAAAATCGTTTTTTTTTTGTTTATCGCGGAATTCAAAAATGTGTACATTTAAGATTAGTTCCTACGCATATCCGCGGCTAAAAAAGGAAAAAAAAATATCTTAAAACGTTTAATGTTGAATGGATACAAATTGCGGAAGTTATGCGAGTTTATGTAAAGTCAATCGTGACTCTAGTGAACACATCTCAAATCTTTAATCGCGAATATCTCGAAACCACATTTTCAAAATCTGTGAAGACGATAATTCAACGACCAAAGTATTAATTCTTAAATATTGGAAATACATTAATTTTAACGAGTGTTTAAGGGGTAATTCCTACCTGCAAGTCCATATATATGCGTCTTTATTAACAATTAAGAGAAAATATTTTTTTTAATTTAAACATAACATTCTGCTAGGATAAGGACTGTGAAGCTAAAAAAAAACGTGTATTATTTTATTGTCAGTTAAATCACTTTAACTTTAGCAATTGATTTTTTTTATTCTAACTATAGTTTCAACAACTTCGATTCGAAAGCGGGAAAACTAAAGTGTTTTAATTAGTTCATTCATACGTAATTCCATGAATATACAGAATAATTCGTTTCGTTTATGAACGGTTTTACACAAATTGAATAATTTAAATTTTGTTTCGAAGTTTTATAATTGTTAATGTGCTTAATATGAAGTATAATTTAAATAAATTAATTATATTTTATAATACGAAGTATTATTTATTAAGTGCTGAATAAATTGACGTTTTTTGTAGGAATAATAAAAAATGTTATTACGGTATTTTAAAGCAACATTTTGAAATACAATTTTAAGTTAATTTTTAAGCATTGAATAACACTTTCTTTTATTTTGGTAGATGTACATTTCGAGACTCATAATAAATAGTAATCAATAAGCTAGAGATGGGCAAAGTCGATCTTTTTTGTTGCTGCAAAATTAAGTACATGACAATTTTATTAATGCAACATGTTCTTTTAACATAACTTTTCCCTATTTTTTTAAAAAATATCGATTTATTGTTAATTATTGAGTTTATTTATTTAAAATTGCTCGCTTACTAATATTACTCGATTTTATCTCATACTACAGTAAGCTATAAATGATATTCAGGGCTATTCCGTATGTAAAATATTAAATTTATCCTATGTCTCCGTTATCGCGACAGTCTGCAAGTGTGCAAAGTGTTAAATCTAACATTTAACTGAATTATTTATTTAAAAAAAAATTGAAGTAAATTGAAGAGCGGTTGTATATAATTGTCATAAAAAAATGTGTCACCAAATATGAATAACAAAAAATAATTAAATAACCCAATGTACTGTATTTTTTTTTTGTCCGACAAACAGTTATTCGAATTGTTATTTATTTCATTACTTTGTAAAGTGATTAAATATTGGACCTAAATATGTTTATCTTCAAATTTTCCTAATTAATTAAACGTAATTTGCTTGAATCGATACGTTCAAACATACTGAAATATTCAAACTCGTTCAGCCTTATTTGAAAGTTTCTGTGTACATAAATATGTGTATGTAAATTATATTTTTGTTTCTATTTGAGAACGAGTCAAATTATATTATTTATTTAGATTATTTTGAATAGTATTTACTTAATGTTTCTTCTACAAAATAAAACATAACTAATATATGTATATACATCTTTATTCGGGTAATTTAACATAACTGATTATTTTTTACAATACATATATGTAAGGATTTTGTGAAATGGCTATCGATCAGGTCTTTCAGCCCAATAACTAATATTTATTAATTATAGACGTTACTATTTATTAAGAATATTATATAAAATGTATTATATTTTACCTAAAGTAAATTCTATAATAAAGATGATTGTATAAAGCACTGTTTTTTTTTCATTTTTTATAATTGTATAATTTTGTGATTGTAGTTTCAATCAATCAAAGTTTCGTTATGAAACGTGAACCATAACTTATTCAATTATTCCGAAAATGTGTCACAAATTCTCACTTTTAGGATATCGTAAATTATGTATGCCTTGAAAGAGGCTCAAATATCCCTCCTGAATTTTTATACCCATTTATCAATTCATCTCATCGTTTATCAATTACGATTATCGAGTGGACCAAAAGATAAGGACTGCTGGCTGAAAGAAACCGAAGGTCTCTGCCCATTCAATGTCATTCAGTCGAATAAATATGTATTTATGGTACATAATTATTCGGATGAATATAAATAATTTTTAATTTACTTTCAATAAAATTGCCTTGTGAATATCTACGAAATGTTGTCAAATGTTTTAATCGAATGGTTATTTAAATAAACGTTGATTATTGTTAATCGGATAAAATTTGATGATCGTTAACAGTCTATGTCAAGTCCACTTAACTGTCTTGAATGTTGTCAAATTAATTTATATTTAGGACTTATAGTTTTGTTAGAAGGAATGCATAGGTAGTTTATTAGTTCTATGTTTACTTGATTCGAGGCAAAATTTTGAGATAAAAAGGAAAGTGATGGGAGTTATATTGGTGAATTCATATACGAGTGGATTTGAAGGATTATGTAAAGGATTCTGGGGGTGTCTGATCTTAGTTAGCACTCTAAGGACTGATCTCTAGAATCGTGTTGATAAGTAATAAAAAGTATTTGTATTTAATTATAAAAAGCGGTGAACCAATTAAAACACCCAATCAAATATTGTATCAACATAAACAATAAATTATACACATATAATCATGGAATAATTTTAATTATTTTATTAACGAATTAAAGTTACTTGAAGATTATTATTACACATTACATAAAATCGGTGAATTAATTAAAACACCCAATCTTCAAGTAACTTTAATACGTTAAAAAAAATAATTAAAATTATTCCATGATTATAATGGAAAGTTTTTCGTAATATATAATTATTTTAATGGAACAACTTTCAGTTTCCACATAAAAGAATGTTTAATGTAAATACATACTTGAATAAAGATGATGTATACATTTTCATGTCCATTATTATTTAGTTTCAGTATGTATGAGCTAAAACTACGTTTTTTATTAATTATTCAGATATAAACATTATGTTAAATCCACTTAAAACATTTTTATTAGATTGTTAATTAAAATAAATGTCATTGTAAGAACAGTTTCTTTATAATATTATTGGGAACGAAAGGGTTAATAATATAATATTTTACATTACCGAATTAAATTTAAAGCAAATATATATACATGTTTTATTTATCTTTCATTAAATGTATTGGTTTCTCGTATTTGCCGGGATATTAAGAAATATGTTTTTGTCGTTAAATAAATACGGAGGAAAATATTGTGTTTATAACAGAAAAAGTAATCATCTCATGTGATTGTTTATCAATAAGGCATTTAATTAAAAGGAAATAAATAATATAATTGAATTAAATCATATGTTCAATTAGAATAATTATTAAACTTCAGCCATATTTTTTTCATTTTAAAAAATGTTTGTATGGTCTTGATGTGTCCAATATTATATCAATATTTAATGATATCGTATTACTATGTAATTGTAATAGTTTGCAATTAAAAAAAAAACGGGGTGAACCGTCTGTTTTTGTAACTTAGTCTTGGCCATCTGTCACTTCTGTTACAATTAATTTAAATATTGTTCACAATTATATTTATTATCTTTTAAGAGTTTCAACTTACCGTATTTATTTTTATAACTTGTATGATTGACTGTGCACATGAATTTAATTCTTGACGCGGGTGGTATTGTCCACACGTCAAATTTAAACTTATATGTTTTCTATGAAATATTTGTTTAGTGTCTAAATATAATATATTTATAGATTATTTAGATTTGATCTATATTTATAGCATTTTTTGTAGAAAAATAAATAAATGTATTGTTATCATTATATTGAATAATAACAAAAATTATTTCAACAAAAAATTATTATAATTTAATAATTATTATAATTAAACGATTTATTTTTTACGTCACGATTGTTTTATAATCGTGCTAAACAAAGTTTATTGTGAAATTAACATATAGTGAGGATTTTATTTTATTCAGCATGGCCCTATAAAATTCATAACGATAGATTGCACTCATAATTAATTCGTGTAATAAGTGAAATATAATTAAATCATAATTTAAATATAATTTAATCATAAACCGCCAGAATTACTGATTCTTTGTAATTGACACATAACGGATTGTACATCTCAGGTTACAACTCATTCGATTCTGACGGTTTTTGATATTAATGATAATACACTGAATAAAATATGAAACTTAAGTGGAAAAACCACTGGTCGATGGTCAATTAACATTATATTTTCATTATTTATATATAAACAGCTTTATTCAAATAATCACATATTACAATTACAATAACAATTGTATACAATAAATTTATGTGTTAGCCTGTCTGGGTAATCGACCAACAGTCTATTTGCCATTTTCATTATTTATTTTTCTATATACAAATAATCTGTTTTATTGTGGTATTTCCAGTTACATTAAATTACAAAGTATTACATTTTTATTTACAAGATGGCTATCGACTAGTGGTCTCTCAGCCGGCAGTTCTGTCTCGTATGGTTTATTTGTGATGATATGAATTCATGAGTATGTTTGAAATTTGGAGGGATTTTAGGATTTCTGTTAATGCAGAGCATGAATAGAAGTTCTTGGGTAATTTAATTTATCTATTAATAAAAGTAATATTTATAAAACTAAATTAAATATAGTGCTATGTTTAATGAAATAAAATCCTCGTTGTATATAATATAACAAAGTAGAATTTAAAACAATTTTGAATGTAAAAATAGTAATATTTAAGTGAAGTATTTATTAGTGTGTTAAAAATAGCGACGGATTCAAACCTTTTTTATTATCATTAACAACAATTAGCTTTTTTGCTGCAAGTATTGATATTTTATTACAATGTGTTTCGATTTGCAAAGCTCGAACCAAATACGATTTTGATTGCACATGAAGTTTACATTTCCCCACTTTAACCGGAAAAATAGTTTCCGTAAAATGAAAGTCGTGAATAGTTATGATTAATCGTAGATGGATATTATTAAAATTGAATAAAAATACGTGAATATTAAAAAGTTGGGGTAATTTATTACTTAATAAATAGGAATGGCACCGGTGACAAATATCATTCCTTCCGTTCCCGCTGGCACTCTTATTTCCTCGTGTGTGAGATAAACAGCCGCAAAAAACCTTTTCATTCCATTTTCATTCCGGGCTGAAATTTCACCCTGTTTGTATGTTCTGTAGCGTTTAGGAATAGTTACTAGGTTATGCGGTTATGTGGTTACTCGGTTACTATTTTAGCGTTTTATCGTTGGCCTGTTGCGTGTTTTTTTTTCTTCTTGTATGTGTGTGTGTTAGTGTAAATAAATAAGGAAAGGGACTATTTTTAATGAGGGGTTGTATGATGAAAAAGTAGGTTTTTAATGTGTAATGAATAGAATAGGGAAACATACTCCGACGGCCGACGGACGGCGGCGCATTCCGTGCAGAAATTAATTCCTTCTGAAAAATGCCCATCAAATCGCGAGATTTACGGATCGTGTGGTATGCGGGTGTTGAAAAATTATGACAGGGTTGCGGGGTGGTAAATGGTTAAATGGAATTAGGGTATTTGAATGAAAATACGGAAAGGACGAGAGAGGCGGGTCCTTCTGGCGGGGTGTTTTGTATACTACAGCACTGACCTGTGTTGCTGAGAAGTGTGATAACCCGCAGCAGGTTTCGAACGGTGATAACTCCCATTGTATGCGATTTTATAACTAATTGCTCATATCCTCATCCACTTCACCACACACAATCTGACAAGTGAATATATAGCACTGACAGCATAATAATCAAGAGCACGCAGGGGTTGATTCGCTTTTAAGTCTGTTGGAGCTAACTATTGTAATCCCGCTGGCTGATTCCGGTTTTTGAATTTGTATATCACCGCACTGGTTTAATTCGATTTGTTTAGATTCACAGAAGTGAGAAAAGTATGAGCATTTGTGATGACACGATTGTGTTATTGTATTATCTTGTTATTGGTCGATATAACCTCCTTCTGCTTGTCAGAGTTGTGGACTTGTATCTCGAAGAGGGTAAACAACGTCCGGTTTGAAACGGAAGTCCCCCACAAACAGAAAGTTTTGATTTTCCTTTGGGATCAAGTTGAATACTTCAATCACTGCATGGTTTTCATGTTCACTAGAGCACAATTTCACTAAACTCGGACGTCACGATTCATAAAATACATTATTTCTTTGATGAAGTGCACGGATTTTTGAAATCACAATGTGTTATTAGCAGGAAAGAACGGGCGCGTACGAGTTGCAAGTTATGCGAACAACGTGCCTACCGATACTGAAAACTGAAACGGAACGGAATGTGCGCCGCGTCGTGCGTCGTACGACGTGCGTCGTGCCGCTGTCCTCGCCGTGCCGCGCCGCGTCGCGCCGCCCCGCATCGCATCGTATCGTGTCGCGGCATCCACCCAAAGCGCCCTCTAAACACCCTCCCTTCAACTACCCTCTTCCCGTTTCCCATCTTCCATCTCGCATCTTCCATGTTCCATGTTCTATGTTCCGTGTTCATGTTCCGCCATCGATCCTTAACGCTGCCGCCAACGCCACTAACGCCGCCGCCGTCGTCGCCGTCGCCTTTGCTTTTGCCTTCGCATTCGCATTCGCCTTCACTCTACCAGGGTGCCTTATTCGCACGTTATTACGTCAATGTGTCGACATGCCTATTTGCCTATTTACCGATTTCCCGATTTGCTGATTTGCCGACTTGACTCACCCCCCATCAACCCCGCAACCAACTCACCACTTACATAAATTATGTCGCCCGATTAATCATTCATAATCAGCCGACGGAATCCCCCAAAACAATTATAATCATTTTTAATCGCACCCTACGCAACTTACAAAACTGTAACCGATAATCTAAACGTAATCATAGATCCTACCTACACATTAAGGGCTGACTTACTCTTCATACCAAGTCACGACACACCTATAATTTCACCAAACGATAAAACAAACCTGTAATTTACCACATGATATCCGGGACCCCATTATACTACCGCAAATTAAAAAAAAAATGTATCAAACATTTTACGCTTTCCCAACATTTAATCCAACACAAAAACAATACATTAATAACCCAACCCAAGTTTCTCAACCTACTTCCAACACTACTTCCACAAACTCATCCCAACTTTCTAACATATTTAAATTCCATCGAGCTTAAACGATTTAAAAACCATAATTATGTGCTAACCAGAAATTTTATAACGGGTGTACGTTTTTTTTTTTTAATTTATTTCTTTACTTACACTCGAACTATCCAACTAGTTTCGGCGTCTTAATCACTGTTTTCAAACAAGCGAAGCGCAAATAGCGGCGAATGCAGAATTTCCAAAAACTCCGAATCGTATTATTGTCCACAGTGCAATCAAACTGCCGAACAACGCTTTGATATCAAAGATTATTTGGATTTACGACGTCGCATCGAACACGGACACGAACAACTTTCCACCCTCTCGACACGATATAAAACTGCGCGTCTGTTAGTACTGCTTGTCACTTTTTGCCATAAATAAT
Source organism: Philonthus spinipes (assembly GCA_963082785.1). Classification (NCBI taxonomy): domain Eukaryota; kingdom Metazoa; phylum Arthropoda; class Insecta; order Coleoptera; family Staphylinidae; genus Philonthus; species Philonthus spinipes. The sequence goes on from OY720301.1 coordinate 6,220,418, forward strand.
AATCACGATTTGCCGGTTTTTTCCACATGAACGAGCATAATAGCCGGAATAATACAAACGAATAATAGGGAAACAATTTATCTTGGAGAAAAACAAATTTATTTCATTTTTCACTATGTTTACATTAATCATTAAAAGAAAACTTATTGAAAAAAAAAAACAAAATCTGTATTTGTATTCACAAACCTTCATATACAATTACCTTAATTAACAATTAATTCCATATTTTTTTCGAACCTAATCTCTCCAGAATCTTGAGTTGACTAACCGCTAACTCTCGCACAAAGACCTTTAACCTTTCAAGAACGCACTGCTGTTTTTAAAATAATTAAAAATATCTTGAAAACCTTTGATATCACTTTTTGGTTAATGAAATTTGTTTTCTTCCGAAAAAAATGTTAACAAATCACCAAAGACTCCCAGAAATGTTAAATAATTCAAAATTATTCATTTTCCCAGAAAATGTTCATTTCCGGCCGAAAGACCTCCGGTCGATAGCCGTTTCTCTTAAGAATATATATTTGTTTTAAATTGTTTCATGTATTGTATATTGAATTAAATATGTATGTATTCTTTGGGAATAAATATGTTTGTATATATGTTCATTTCCGGTTATTCTTTTAGGTGTATTTGATTTTTTTTGCATAGGATTTTTTCCTATTTGAATTTATTAAATTGTTAATAACTGAGGCTTTAACTTTGTTATACATTACTTCGAAATTATTATTAATTGTATTATTATAATTTTATTTGTTGTATTTGTACCCTACCCTGTACAAATAAAGCAATAATAATTTCGAAGTAGAAGAAATAATGTTTAATTCAGTGCACATATTTCATGAACACACTGAATATACATTACACCTTATAGAAATTACAAATAATGAGTGATTAATGATTAAAATAAAGTATATTTAACTAAGCTATTATTTTGGCGAATGCGCCGGGTAATTTAAAATCTTTATTAATGTTTTTTTTCTTTTACGTAAAGAACTACGGATGCATTAGTCGAAATAAATAAAAAAAAATGAAATAGTATGACAAAAACACAGGATGAGATAAAAAATTAATTGTTTCATTAGAGGTATTTAAGTTATACAATATTAATATTAGATTGTGATGATATTAAATAACGTTTACGATAAACTTAACATTTGCCATGCAGAATAGCCCCGATTTAGTGATATAAATTGTCTGTTAATCGTAACTAACTGGAAACTAACTAAATTTGCTATCACAGAAAAGCATAGGACAATTATTTATTTATTTAGTTAATCGCAATTAGTAAACTATCCATATGGCTCAATATTTTTTTTTACACCTTAAAGCTTTCATTGTAACAACGTACTTTATGTGCGTCATTGTAATGAATTATAAATAATCTACCTGAAATATCCATTTCAAACACACATAGCAATAATTATAATATCATTTTGTGGTAATAATAGCTTTTTCAAAAATAGAATATATTGTTTTGCGTCATCGGGATCTACCGGAAATACATGTTAATTTATTATTTTGTGTAAGCAAATAATCAACGCAAAAACGTATTTAGAAATATTTTCGTAACTAACGGTTTCATTTTTGAATAAATAAAATAGTTTAACAAACAAAGTCCGTTCATGTTTCAATTATTAAATCGATTTGAAATTGAACGAAGTATTTTATAATTCACAATTAAAAGTTTTATTCCAATCCTCGGGACAAATCAATAAACTTCAATATGTATAATTTATATTTAGAGCGAGACAGAGAGGAATCTATTTAAAACATAATTAATCGTATCTTAGTGGGAAAAGCAATCTAAAGCTAGACCGAGTCGATGTTGCATCATCAAACCGGCGGGCGTATGGCTGATTCCACTTTCTCAAGATTGCAAGTCTATTATTTTCAGATCTAGCATTGAGAGTTTCTCAAACGATTGTGTAATTCAATTTGCTATACTTCTAAGTGTTGTAGTATCTTTGAAGCATCATTCCTACACGTGTTTTCCGGAATTGTGTTCAAGTTATACTTATTCCGGAATTATTGTGGATTATTGTTAGCCGAATCCAGTGTCTATGGGTAATTTTATTCGGATGTTGATATAATTTAATAAACTATTATTAAATTCAACAAATAGAGTCAGACTCTTTAATTTCTATAATATAATTCTAGTATATTAAAATATTTATGTTTAATATAAATAAAAGTTCTTTAATTAAATTGTATGTTCTTAATAAAACATTGAGGCTAAGGGATTGATTTTTATCTAGGCGTAGATTAGCATGCATAAGTAAATAGGATTTGAGGACATCTCCCAACATCAACATACCAAATTTGCTTAGTTCCATTATGTAACCGTAACGATCACATTAATTTGAAAATGGATTACAGCAGCCGTGTTTATGTGAACGTCGTCTGGTTTTCTTATCCACTCCTAGATCTACACTAAACTAGAATTATTATTGTTATTATTATTATTTGCTCGTGGAAATTACTAATTGTGAACGGAACAAAAAGATTTGATAAGTACAGTGTGTGCTATCAAGACCAGAAACAGTAATTAGCATCCAAGAAGTTGCGAGTTATTCCCGTTAATAAAGCATGCGTAATTATTTAAATATATAAGTCAAGCCAGGGTAAGTCGGGTCGCTCGTTAAGTTTCCTGATTATTACTCCGCTCTTTTATTTATTACACTACATACTACACACGTATTTCGTTTATGAGCATATTTCGATTCCTCTCTCTTATTTATACGCACGCACGTAAATAAATAGTGATTCTGATATAATACATGCGATGCGATGCGATGAATGGACGCACTATTTGCTAATTAATAATAAACAGAATTGGATTTAGATTCATTAGTTCTAATTAGAACACGATTCTCCTTTATTAGGTATTCATCCGATATCCCTCCTATAATGCACTGCAAAAATATGTTTCTGACGTACGTGTGCTATCTGTTGATGTTACAACGTAATTAATTCTCTGAAACCAACAATCACGTGAAATCAAGCGGTTTCAGTTCTGACTATTCTAATTAACACTAATAACATCTATTTGTTCATTTCAATAACAGATCTCATCGATTTAAACATAAAAGTTATTTAATTCATAATATCATTATTTAATAAAAAGTATCACAACTTTTAATATTTTAAACATGTGGAACTACAATAGAAAAAAAATCGTGAAAACTTATTTGAAATACTTACGGTATCTATGTCCCTTTTGAAGACGCATCATAAAAAAATCCCATGTAATTTCCTAAAAATTGAATTTAAATTAACTGCAATGAAATTAATACGCATACATTATTGTCTCCGAATATTTAGACATCTCTTAGAAATAATCAACAAAAATATGCTTTTAAGATTCTCCAAATAGTAATTGCTATAAAGAATCAGTGTATGTCAAATCAATATATTAAACTCGCTGTATTTAAAAATGAATATTAATTCGATCTGCAAATCGAGCACATATTTCAGGTGCTGTTTCTTTTTTATTTATTAATAATTGTGTAAAAAAATCGCTGTCTTTTAAAATAGATATATTTCAATTCACATTTAAGACAATAACTTGCCGATTGAACAATTAGAAAGAGGAATATTATACCATTCAAAAACTCATTATTTTTTGTGATCGTCACAAAAAACACTCTTCTTCTCGAATCCTTATGCCCCTTCAGGTGTCGGATAAAAAAATTAACACAAAGTAGTCTTCCATTAATTTTGAATATTTCGACATAATTTTAAGTTATTTGAAGATTTTTTTCTTTTTTTTTTGACAAATTTACGTGGAATCTTATAGGAACGGTTGAAATAAAAACGGTCTGATTGATGCTAACCGATAGGGTTTCTATTGAATAAGGATTTTTCAATTCGCAGATGTGATAGAATATTGCGGATTGAAACATTAGATAGAAGAATGTTGTAGATATATTTCGCATAAAATATAATTATTGTAAATTATTCGTGATTGCCACAAAAAAAACACAAATTTGAAATTTATTTTTTATGGAATTCACAGGTGATCATTTTGGGCGCCTGCTGTTCAAAAACTATTTGTTTTGTGGATTCAAAATTAACACAGCTTATTCTCCCATTTGTTATGAACATTTTGGTGTAATATGACGTTATTTAGAGATTTTCGGATTTTTCGTGAAATTCGAAATTTTTTCAAAAATATGCGATTTTCGATGAAAAATATTTTTTCTCGAAAAAAAAAAATCATAAAACCTTAACATCACGGTGAAAAGAGAGGGTTACTTATTTTTTAAGATAAAAATAATTTACACTGATCTATTTTAAATGGGGGTTAAGAATATGCGTTTTTCGATGAAAAATAAATTTGCTCGAAAAAATAATCTTAGAAAACCTTGACACCAAGGAAAAAACTGGGAATATATATTTTCAAGAAAAAAATAATTACCCCATTCAGGATTATTTTAAATGGGAGACAAAATTAACACGAAATGTATAAAATTCGATGAAGCAAAATAATTTAATTATTTAAATAAAAACTGCTGTCTTTTCTCCAATTGCTCAAGAAAATAGAAAATCATAAATTAATTTTATATGTACAAGAAATTAAATTTTGAATCAAAAATAATCACAAAAATAATTAATAACTTTAAAAACAAATTTCTCAATCAGTTTCAGTTAATTTGTGTTTTTATTCGTTTTACTGATAGGATTTTAAAATTGTATTCATATTTGTTATTATAACTATATTTTACTTTGTTAACAGGTATACACTCGAGTGTGTTTATTTTCATATTTAATATTATTAAATTTAAATCCACTATATTTACAAATATATATTTCAACAAAGATTAAGAATACAACAGCGCGAAAATGGAATTCGCAAAGTTAGAAACGTCTCTAGGTTTCCAGAAAATGTCATGCGGTATATAAGAGAGGGCACACTCAATCGACCAGTCAGTTGACATCGAAGCGCGGAACTGAACAGACATAAAATGTAAGAAATAAATAGTGATTATGGAATTGATAAAATCAACTTATTAGTGAAATTATTTAATTAATTATTTGTAACAATATATTTTTGGTAATTATCTTTAATTTTTTAATGGAAATAAATTGATTTTAATTATTAATTATTGTTTCCTAATGTGTAAGTATAAACTAAATAAATATAAAATTTAATTATTGGAACATTTAACACTATCTTTTAGAGAGTGTTAAAACATATATTTGCGGGCGTCAGTTATAAGTGATATTCGATACATTCAAGACGCTAAAAATAACATCACATATATTATAAGGCAAATGTTTTATACGGGGGTGTATTGTTAATGTTGAAGAACACGGGTGCTCTATTTCCGCCCCCTGATATAAATTGTATAAAATAAAGTAGATTTGTTTTATTTTTATTTTTAGTTGGAAATTATCGTAGTTTAATGTAGTCATTAGGTTCGAGATTTTAAAACGTATTTTGCATAATCAATAGGAGAATTTGTTGGAAGTTGTTGGAGCATCTCGTTTAAATACTTCACTAATATACGATACTGGAACTGTAAAAGATTAATGAAATTTGCATTACAGTGCATTATATTGGCTCGGTGATTTATGCTGTGCCATGGAGATAGTTTTACTTTCTAGGGTAAGTGTAGGAACAAGAGGATTAATTTAGAACAAGTACCTAGCGACTACAAACATTCCTATTGTTCATTTTGGCCGAGATATTCAAGTAATGTTAAACTATAATGCCGGCCTCTGAATGTAGCTTATTCAATAAGACTACTGCAGCAATTAATTGAAGGTCCATATTGAATGGATCGAACAAATCATTTGCATAACTATACAGAACCAATCTCGACGTGTACGTGAATTTCTCATTTTCCCATGTTGCATTTAACAAAAACACAAAACGGCCCCAGCAAATCAACAATTATGTTTGCTCACGACATGCAAATATGGATTTCCAATCAATTAATCAATAAAAACACGAGCGCGGCTTTGTTTTGCGTTGCTCTTGCATTCCTCTGCTTTCTCCGATATGAGATTTTTATTATTTGAGCGTTCCGAAACTACTTTGCTATATTGGGGTTTCATCACATTTATGAAATATATGTGTGTCTACTGTAAATACGGGCATTTTATATTCTGATGTCAGTGTCCGTGTGGAAAAAAATGAATTTTAATTTGATTTTCAAGAGTGTTCGTATGTGAATTTTTATTATTCATTTTTAATCTGGATCAAATTCAATTAAGTTACTTTTATGTTTTCCTCCGTTTAATCCATAATCCAATATTGATTTTATGAATATTGTTAATTTTACATTAGACATAAAAATACTTATAATATTCATTTATATAAACTCGAATTTACACATGCCGATCAATATCAATTGTCTTGAATTACCAATACTAAATTTAAGTTTGGATGACTGCCTAGCATGATTTATTTCAAATCCAGATTTAATCCGTCAAACGAATATTATATTTTTATATTATAATAGTATTTTTAATACTATCAACAAGACTGGCAGCGTATGGCAGTTGGAAATAATAATAATAATAAAAATTACAAGATAAAATGCATAATTTATATCTATTAATTGGCTATCGACCAATGGTCTTTCCGCCTTGGAAATAATAAATTACGAAACCTTGTTTGTGAACTATAAAAAATGAAAATACATGCTTTTCTTGATGCCAACCCCAGACAGTTGAGATTGATCACTCTTTTATTTATTTATTTATTTAATAATTCAACAGCCCTAAGGCCCAATGAAGGATTACATAAATTACAATAATTATACAATACAAAAAACAATAATTGAATGTTTATATAAACATTGCCATTATAGACATTTTTGGCATTAATAAAAGCAAATATATTTACACAGAACTAATTGTTTATTATTGAAATACAGCACAACCTATGACAGTTAAAAATAATAAATTACTATACCTAGTTTGTAAACTATATAGGGATTTTTATTTGTTGCCAAAAAACAGAAACAATAATGTAGTTTTTACTAGAAATTATATGTTTTAATTTTAAACAGAATATAACAGCGATAGCCTGTTTTATTTCGATTTTAAAATCTATATTTATGCAAATTTAAAAGGGATTTTCCATACTATTAAAAAACAGTAAATGTAAATTAATATGGAGAACTCATAAAATCAATAGAAATGTTTAAAACAAACAAGTTTATTTTGCATGGGTCTCTTCAGTAAATTTAATATAATTTGGTGAGATTCAATAGGAATTTTGTTTAAATTTCCGATTTCATCTACGTTCCGTGTATATTTGTTTGTTCCGGCTCATCCGCTTTTTTAACATTCAGTTTTGTTCCGGATGCTTTCAGACTTCCATTATTAAAACCTTTTTTAGAGATTTTTTATTTTGCAAAAAATAATCCAAAAAAAAACCTCGTGAAGTTATTAAAATGTTGAAACTATAAAGCAATATAATTAACGAGAATGATTAAGTATGCATTAAATACGTAAACATATGTGGTAATACGGTATATAAAGATAGATATAACAGGGTCGGGTGGACGGCTGTCTAGCGGTGAGCTTATCATGAATTTATAACGAGGGTATCCGCCACCCTCCATCCACCCTCTCTCCGCCACTCTCGTAGATGTCCTGGAAGATATGACCTACTAGAAACTAATTAATTAGGGCTGATTACATTTAATATAACATTTACTTAATTATCTCATCCACCCTAGTCCAGGACCATTGAACATAACGCGCTCACGGCGGCGACCTCCTCAATTTTTTAACATTTCCCTCGCATTACGTTCCCATTCCGACTTGTATCCCTTAATTCTTCAGAACGTTTTTCAAAATTAATAATCGCATCTAAAATTCAATCGTTTCTAACCGATGGTATTTACTATTTATTATTTATACGCAAATCGCTAACGTTAACGCTATTACTGATCGCATTCGTTCACCGCCGTTTAAATTATTGGTTTTAATTTAACGTTGTCACTATAACATGGTAATACTTCATGAAATATTTACCCTGTTGTTTTTCATTATTTTTTCACTTATTTATAACCTTTTTAAAGCTGATATTCACTACATAATGGAACAACATGCAGTTTTATCCACAATAAAATCGAAACTTTTTATTTAAATATTATTCCATTTGAAAATTGCCCACTAGCATGGAACTCGTTTTGTCAAAGCAAATGTTTGATTTATTTGTAATTTATACGTTATGTAATCACGACTTTCTGTTTTCTTTTTAAAATGAAAATATTTTTTTTAAAATAAAATATTCTTCATATCAAATATTTATTTAGTAAAACAACAATCTACATAAAAAACTCCGATATATTGTTGTCTATTCCATATTTTGACTTTCAATTTCACCGAAATATCCCCTCACCTCGATTTTTAATTTAGTAAAATGTGATGTGTAAGAAAACACCGGTGCCCGGAAACGGTTTGTCTAAATGGAATTGGAATATAATACGGAAAGCGGCACATTCACATAAGGAAACGAAAAAGGTTAGTGTTTTGTGCTACATAAATAAAATTTACTTTAGAAATATGTATAAGTTGTATCACGCAACGCCACGTCGTTGTATAATTATAGCGAATTTACTGTTTTAATTAGCAGAAAGACGGTGCGTTGTATTTTTGCTTGGCTTTATTTTTTCGCTGCTGAAACACTTAATTTCCTAATCTGCTTCCGTTAGAAAATAATTATTGATAAACATTTGGGTTGGATAAAAATAAAATCGTGTATACGATTACGATATTAATTTTAAGTTGTCAACTACAATTAATTTAAACGTGAATTAATTCCCAATGATGTGGGAACTATTAAACAATATACTGAATAGTGTCCATTCCAATAGTTGGTTATAATTAAATTAGTTTTAGAGTATATGTAAAGTGTAAAGCAATTTACAGTACAACAATTATGAATCCAAATCCAATTTTACATACATATATTTTTATTTTCTACAATCACTGAAATACATTAAAATATATATATAAATTTATTACTTAAATGGCAAAAAGACCGACGGTCGATAGCCATTTTCTGAGTCTTATTAATATGTAAATATTGTGATGTAAATTAATGTATATATATTCAACATCTTTATTCCTTATTTAACATTTTTTATATTTTTTGACAATTTATTTAAACACAAAATATTTAAAATTAATAAATTTCCAATTGTGCCCACCACTTTACAGTTCAATTTCGAGAAATTAATTAATTGAATTGCTGAATTGAAATTCAATATTGCCTCAATGTAATGTTGTATTTACATCCGAATATTTTTACAAGATTAAAAAATTGATATTCAATATCAAAATGTAATTTCTACTAACATGTATTTATTTTATAAAACATCAGCTCGCGTGTCGTCAAACCTATTTAAAATTTAACGCGGAAATAAAGCACTTCTCAGAAGACTCAACCCTGCGTTTATTATTTACAATTCGCTATTTACCGATAGTTTATGCATAAACATAACCAGAAACACGTATCATCTTATCGAACACCATCAGATCCTGTACATAGTGTACATAATAGACAGGAAATTGTTGGTATGTGAGCATTAATCCGGTTAGATTATCGGAGTCACAAATAGGGAGCTATAAAACTTTATAATGCACTTCCCGAAGAGCCAAGATCATTACCTATAAATTGCTTTATGCATAAAATTCACCGTATTTTACCGAATCGAGCATTTTATGGCTCCGATGAATATTTAAGTTTACAATTTTATTGCATTCCCCCATACGATTCAATGTCTCGCTGAAATAACACTTACACTTTTCAATTTCATTTATGATTTTGAGTAAATTTTTATTTGCTTTTTATATGGTAAATTAAAATACATATTTATATGAGGTAATCAAAATTATATTTCATATAAACAAAATTATGATTAAACGAACCTAACAATACTCCAAAAAATTATTCATTTTTCATAATAATAATAATCTTTATTAACAGATATATAAAATTTATATCTGTTAATTTGCTATCGATCAGCGGTTCCGTCCGTTTTTTTTTTCGTGTTTAATATCCTTGTATGACAATATCTATCTCTATATCAGAAGTCATTGTGGGGTATGTTCGTAATTTAACTGATATTAATGTGGTGGATGCATTCATAAAGAGTTATACCAGGAAATTTACGTTTCGGGTTTATTTTTTTATTACCTGAGATATACAATTCATCAAAATTATTATATGATGTTTAACTAAATTTCTTTAGAATTATAAGTTATAGAAAATTACAGCATATTGAATCAAAGTTTATGTTTTCCGGTTGTTGTTTTATTTAACCCACCATAAGATATATACACACTTGAAATCTGTTTGACTTATGGTGAATGCGCCGGGCACACCATATATTACACCTATTGTTTCAGAGAGAAACATTTTTTTAAGAAAATTTAATGCAATATGGAATAAACACGAAATGTTTTAATGGCTAAAATATGTCAATAATCAGCGTTATTATTTAAAAACAAAAGAAAAATAAAGCGGAGAGTTTATAAGTTGCACATACAAGTAAAGGCGGAATTTTATTTGAATTAAACTTTAAATCAACGGTAACTTCATTATTTGACTTTCGGGTTATTTCTCACATGTTTGTTTTAAAGTTTGTACGACGTTTCGGCGACTTTTCGTGATGTACCTTGAAAATGGAGGATACGAATAATTTCCGAGAAAGCGTAAAGTCTCTAGGAATATTATTGCATTTTGTTATGACTATTTGCTTTTTACATAATTAACATATAATTCATTTTTAATAAAAGAAGAAAAAACAAAATAAATCCCTAATTTTAATATATATTATACATATAATAAATATTTTCCTGAAAGTCTTAACTAAATTAGTAACTGAGCTATCGAAGACGAGAACTGTGATGCAGGACCCTGTATAATAATATTTTTTTAATTCCCAATTTATTTACATATCACTTAATACAGTCCAAAAAATATATAATAATAAAAATAAATTAAAATAAAATATTACGTTATAAGTGAAAAAGGTAGAATAATCCTTGTTTATATCTTCGTGAAAGAGGAAATCCTTTATTTAATCTATATATACAAACATCTTTATTCAGACAATATTACTTAAGCTTATACATACATTTATATTTACTTAACAAGAATAAATATTGTGTTAGTATGTCCAGGCTATCGACCTGGGGTCTTTCTGCCCTATTTAATCTATTATACATTATTATAAAAACTGTTATTTTTTCGTATAGATATATAACATGATTAAAAAAATATGAGCTTACACACAAAACTCCCCCCTGTATTTTGTATTTATAAGCCGCAATATTTCGTATTAAATTTAGTAAATACAGAGCATACTCAACTCGCTTACGGAAAAATAATCCAATTCTTTATTCAAGCACCGCTTAAACATTCATCTCTTTATTTTTTCTCAATTACATAATAAATTACGTGAAATTAAACAGTTTCATTTTCAACAACCTTTGCCTTATGATTCATCAAGCAGGCAATGAGTAATGATAATTGAAATTACAAAGTGCCCTAATTCACTATTATTAAAATTTGCGGGAGGGGATGTTGACATTAATTTGGGACTAATTACATCCAAAGCAGGGGCATTAAATAATATATAATATTACAAATTTGAGCCGATGTGAAATGAATATTCCAGACGACGCTTCAGTCAATCTATGTCACCCTTCATTAAATCATCATTATAAAAGTTGAATTATATTGATATTGTTTTTCGCATTATTACATTTATTAAAGCTCTGCCGTCACGATTTTACAGAGCAATTCATTATAATTGAATGGCTCAATGGATACGGGATAAAATTAGAGATTTCTCTATTGTTTCATTATTTTCACAATTACATCCTTTAATTACTTCATTTTATTTATTATAAAATGTAATAAAAAATAAGCCGTGAATCATTGAGGCCTTCACTTCATGTTAGCGTTGGACAAAATCTAATAATTATACTAATTGGGTATTCATTTAATTGTTGAGGCTGTTAATTTTTGAAAATCCATACTTGTTAACATTTTAAGGTTGAGAGGTGGATTGAGTTGGTTATTACTAAATGTATCATTTTAAGTGGATACAATTATTTATATCAAATTAGTGTTTATTGATGAAAATAGAGTTATATTTACTCCTCATTATTATGTGATGAAATTAAATGGAATAAAGAAGATATCATTTTTTCTTTGAAGATGGTGTTAGCTTTGAAAGGAATGCATAACATTTTGAGATCATAGTTAAAGGGGTTAAGGACAGATTTATCAGAAAGCTTGTGAATTTCAATGGAATATATTTGGAATTGGATTAATTAATTATTTTCACAATTCTTTTTATTTAAAATTTTTTTATTTATTCTATAATATATTAATTTCATTATCCCATTATCCATATTCATTGTAAATATTCTTTTTTTTTAATAAAAAAGAAGAATGGAATATAACTACGTTTTATTTACCATTATACAATTTTCAGATAACTCACAAATACACTTATATGTTCATATTCATATTGAGTAAAACAATAATTAAATAAAATTTCAAAAAAATCCTTATTTGATATATTTTTTTGTATAAATTTATGTTCTAGTTTTAAATAATACAACCCATTACAAATATTGCGTTTAAACAATGGATAAGCTAGTCAGTAAATATTTTAAGTGTTATTAACTAATTAAAATTACATAATAAAATTGTAATCCAATAATTAAACAAGTTTAAATAAATCTGTCCCTGCTATAATGCGCACACAATTTGTAACAATCATTAATATTTTTTCTAAATTAATTAACATGTTAAAATGATTAATATGGAAACTAGATTGAACAGCCATCAAGTGTTATTAAATTTATTTTAAATATTCAACAGGTTTTCACAGGGCCCAATCAATAACGGTCTATGTAATACATAGGCGATTCCGGCGGAACTACATTTCGCACTTAAATACCGCAGCAATTGTTTCCTATCACGTACAAGATAGTAATAAAATTATTATTGATTGGCAGTGAAATTTTATATTTTTACGTGGAATAAATCGGTAATTTAAGACGGCTCATTCGGGATTATTGTTCGCCGATAATTATGTTTTGAAATTTATATTCGACACCTCGATTTATAATTGAAAGGTTTGAAGGTCGGTTTTCTTAATAGGGTTTTTTGCAAGAGGCAGAATTGTTTCATCTTTCAATCGATAAGCAGCTTATTTAGCACAGATTTTTTCTTTACGTTTAACTTTTGGAATTATATTTCTTTCACGGCCTTGTAATATTCTTTGAGCTCAATTATGATAAATTTATGTGTTTATTTACAAGCGCATGTAGAAGTATAATCTATAAAATCTTTGACAAAGCTTTTATACAAGCCCTTAAAATGTTTAATTCAATTTTGTGATTTTGTTACTTGTTATTATGTTACTTGTATGGAATAACGATGTATTATTATTATTAATAATATTATATTTAAAATAATTAATGGCAAATAAATTTATCTTTGTTCTAGTTTAACAATATCTTGACCTCAATTGCGGCAGTCGTAAAACGTAGCATGAGTAGTTTTGACGAAACCACAGCAACTGTTTAATCGTGTAATTCAATATCCTGGAGTATTAGACCGATCCGTTGTTGTTTCAATGGATATTTGATAAAGTCCAAAACACATTTACTTTATAGCAAATCACTAATAAAAATAGCTGTAACCATTCCGGATATATCAATTTCCATAATTAATTTTTTGATTGAATGAAAATTTGAATTATTAGGAAGGAAATTGTGGAATTAAAAGAATGATTTTTATTATCGCGCGAAATGATTTTGTCCGCATTTTGTGTACCTCCAATTAAAATCCCGTTCGGTAATTCGTTTACCACCTGTATTTTTTTATGAATTCAATGCATCATCAATCGTCCATTAAATTGGGGTTGATTTGAGGGGTTTTGTTTCATAAAGCAGTGTTTGCGTCGCCTCTGAGACTAATAATTTGCTTAATTATACTGCAAAAATATCGTGAAATGTTAATGGTAATACAAAATAAACAAACACTACAGATAGTTTATTATTTCACGAATTGAGGAGCGGCGGCATCAGCATATTTAAATATAATAGGGAAATAATGTAAATTGTGTAGAAAGACATACATTAAAATTATATGTTAAATAGACGTGAAATAATAACAGAATATTGTTTATTCGTTGAAGGTAAACTAAAAAAGCAGTGAGTTTTTGCTGTTAAAACAAAAGCTTTAATATATACTGAATTAAACATAATGTAAAAAAAAGTATAAAAAGGGCATGAGAATGGGAATGTATCATACATCAGACTCGGCTTAATGCATTATATTTGAGAAATTAAATATAAAAAACAACAAAGAGCCATAAACATATTTATTTTAATCTAAACACATCTCACATGGTTGTTCTGTACAGAAAACCGAGAGAGACAAACTAAAAAAGATAAATAAAAAATCTCTGAATGGGTAATCAACCAGCGAGTGATGTAAAAAGGCTAGAACTGACAGTAGAACAAGGAAATGAGGATATACATTAATAACTGCTCAGAGAATATAACCAAACGTTGCTGTTGTAGAACAGTCTAGTGGAATAAGAGCCTTAAAAAGCTAAGAACCAGAGTCCTAAAACTCACATAGTACAAAAAAGAAACTCATGGAGGAAGTTCTGCGAAGAACTATTAGATACTCCTACTCCTCAAGAATCTACAAAGTCCTAGCTAAAGATGGAAGTGCTGTTAAAACTCACACAGTACTACAAAAAATCCGAAAAGCAAAAAAAGAGACTCATGGAGGAAATTCTGCGAAGAACTATCTGAAGCTCCTGAATGTTCAAGAATCCACAAAGTCCTACCTAAGGACGGAAGTGCTGTTAAAACTCACACAACACAACAAAGAAATCCGAATAGCAAAAAGAGACTCATCAAGGAAGTTTTGCGAAGAACTATCAGAAACTCATGAATGTTCAAGAAGCCACAAAGTCCTAGCTAAGGGCTTAAAATTCACACAGCGCAACAAAGAAATTTCAAAAGCAAAAAGAGTCTACTCGAGGAAGTTCTTCGAAAAACTATCAGATACTCCTAATTATTCAAGAATCTAAAAAGTCATAGCTAAAGATGGAAGTGCTTTTAAAACTCACACAGCACTACAAAAAATCCGAAAAGCAAAAAAAAAGAGACTCATGAAGGAAATTCTGCGAAGAACTATCTGAAGCTCCTGAATGTTCAAGAATCCACAAAGTTCTAGCTAAGGACGGAAGTGCTGTTAAAACTCACACAGCACAACAAAGAAATCCAAATAGCAAAAAGAGACTCATCAAAGAAGTTCTGCGAAGAAATATTAGAAACTCATGAATGTTCAAGAAGCCACAAAGTCCTAGCTAAGGACTTAAAATTCACATAGCACAACAAAGAAATTTTGAAAAGCAAAAAGAGACTCATGGAGGAAGTTCAGTGAAGAACTCCTCAATTTTTAGGAATCCACAAAAGTAAGGTTTCTCATAAAAGCTGATGGAATCCACACAGAAACGAAGAAGGAAAGACTTAAGGAAGTAAAAAAAGAAAATGGAAATGAGACTGGTCATATTCAAGGAACTAATGAAATGACAAGTACAAACATGTCGATATAAAATGACCACTGGTCGAAACTAGTCGGAACACAAATATAAAAGTTTAGTGAAACGAACAACCAATTAATTATTAATTAAAATTATTATTTTTTTGTTTTATTTCATCTCTTTAGCATATTTTTGTGTCTGTAGAATAAAATAACTGCATTGAAAATGCATTTATTACCCAATTTTATTTATGAGCATGAAATATAGTCTTAGTAATACCAAGCTGTTCGAGCCGTTTACTTCAGGGCCCATTTCATAACTCGTTACAAAGAAAACGCTTTAACTTTTTCACACCGCCTTTGTTTTATACGTTCATAGTTTCACTAATAAATAAAGTTTCTAATTTCTTTGTAATACAAAACAAACGTGAGTGTGATGAAAATGCACCATTTCTTTTTGCCCCTTTTTTAATAATCTAGTTTAAAATGCAATTTAAACTTATTTAATTTCTGCGAAAATTACTCCCAATTATTTTCCACGCGGCGTTTTCCTAATACAGCAACCTGCTGCCCTCTGTGTAAGAGTGGCCACAGCGCGAAACATCGCCCATTGTGGAACTTTCTGTTTTTTTCGGTTTCAAACCGTATACAATTGATTCGGTGATTTGTGTGTTGAAATCTATTTAGTTATTTAAATTATTTATTCGCGCCGGCTAATTTATATTTATTTCATGTAATAAATTTCATGCGGAAAATGCGTGTGCGCTGCTATGCGGTGGAAATAAAGGAAAACACATGTAATTCGTGTAATGATAAACGGAAACGGCTCTTGGGCATAAATAAAATAGCCTTGATTCTCAATTACTTAGCTTATCAATTAGGATAATATATATTTAAAATAAATTATTTCACCTAATCGAATATGTATAAATTAGTATACATAATGGAAATTTGTTAAATTAAATAAAAATAATAATTAAATATATATAATAAAGCTCTGTGACATTTTGACTTACGTTATATGAGTACTTTAAACAAATGCACATTAAAACAACTACTTTTCGGGAAAATACCCCGCCAGACATTGAATTACATAATGTACTAAATAAAAATGATTTGAAAATAATTAATCAATTATTTCCACATTTAGCTCTGTGACTTTTGACTTACGTTGCGTAAGTACTTCAAACAAATGCACATTAAAACAACTACTTTTCAGGAAAATATCCCGCCAGACATTGAATTACATAATGTACACCTGCTGCTGCATATCAATAACATGCAACATTTTTCTTTAGTTATTGCGTTACCAAAAGATTTATTTAATACACTTAATGAAAAAAAAGTATACTAATATGTGAAGAAAGTGTTAATATATTATTTTATCAAGTGTATTATATATAGTTCAAGAAATTAGGGATGGGTTACAAATGAGATATTATGTAATATTAACAAAACGTAAAAGATTTAATTAATTAAATTAAATTAATTCATTCCTTTAAATTATTTCAAAATAATTTTCACTCAAATAAAAATAAATGGTTTCGACGTCTGTTGAGACTACCGAAGAACGGACAAGGAAAATAAATGAAGCAAAAACAACAGGGCAAAGAAGTAGAGGAAGGCCAGGAAGAGAATAGAACGAAGAAATCTACGGTATTGTACAACAAAATAGTTAGGAATGGAACGACACTAAAACATTAGCGCAGGACAAAAAAGAGGAAATATTATATATGTATATGTATGTAGAACTGTAACCAAATGAATAAATAATTATTATAAATTATATATTTGATTCTGTAATTTTTATTATTTATTTTGTATATTTTTGTACATTTCTAGTAATCAAAATATAAGAGCAGATATATCTCTGGTCAATAGCCCAGATAGACTAACATCTACAAATATTTTAATTATTTATCTTATATTATTTTGTACAAAAAATACAAATGTATAATTTATAACTGTTAATTGGCTATCGACCAGTGGTGTTCCCACCGGGTAATATTTTAATTAATTTAATTAATTTATATTAAAACTATTCTATTTACATTTGGTGTACATTTCTATTATCAATAACAAATAATTTATATATCAATTTTGCAAATTGGGAACAGGATGGTGGGAATGCGTTTAGGGTCGTCTTTTGCGCTACAATATGTCATCCCTTCCGACATTTGCAGGACGTGGAAATAATTTGTTTTGTGGTTTTGCGGCGAATAAACCATTTGCAATAATAATAGAGGTATATAATATAATGTAGTAATTTCCTGTTACAGCGAAATTACGTTTCTATTTGAGGGCACATGCTTAAGCAAGCCGCAGTAATGCTCGTCTGTTTTGTCAGTGTTGAAAGCTGTAAAAACTAACGAACTACTGCTGAAAACACTCCATACTTTTGAGTAGTTACGAAAATTAAATGTAACAAAGATGGTTATAATTAGTGTTTTAGAATATAAATATGTGTATACAAAAAAA
Source organism: Philonthus spinipes (assembly GCA_963082785.1). NCBI lineage: Eukaryota > Metazoa > Arthropoda > Insecta > Coleoptera > Staphylinidae > Philonthus > Philonthus spinipes. Next base: position 6,238,449 of record OY720301.1, read on the forward strand.
TGGCGATGTGACCATCATGGTACTTTCCCCGGTGAATTCGGTCGAATGGGTTTTTGAATGAATATTTAATACTAACTTTAATTTTCATTATTAAATTAAAAAAATAATTTTCGTCTTTTAAAATTAAAGCCAAATATTTAAAAGAATGTTACAATTTATATTGTTATTTCTTACCTTACAATGACTATAAATTTTCCCCACTGTATATAAATTTTAAAACATTTTTCCAGTCGTGTCGTTCACAAAAGTTTTATTCGCTTACTGAAATATGACGGAATTTTGAGGTTTTATTTGACATAAAAATATAAGAAAAATAATTAAAAACGTTTCTTCATTACTTGTAAACTATTAAAGATGACCACATCATAGTCGAAATACGTATTTAGTAGTAATAAATATTTGTAAAAAAAAGTTTTTCTTATATTAATCATTTAAATCTTTACACAACTCACAACCATTTATGTCATGACATAAAAATAATTATTTAAATAATTAAAGTATCCACAGCCAATATAAAGATGATTATAAAAATAATTGTTTATTTCTAAGGGAATTTATCAGGTAGTCGAAATTGTTCCGCTAATAACATGAAAACTAAAACGACTTACAATATTTTTTTTAACAATAATTATTTATTTTATTCAAGATCTACAACTTTTATTTGAAACATTTTTCGATCCGAATTAAAAAAAATGAATAATCGCTAAGAGTAAAGTTGCACTTAATGAATTTTGATTCTAGATCTGAAAAGCTTTTTCAGATCTTTTCACTGTTATAGAAAGCTTAGATATAAAGTTTGGGATTAATCCATCTAGCCGTTTATGAGCTATCGCAGAAACACACTGCCATTTTTTTTTTTCAAAACTCTATAGAATGGACTCAAAACGTGCGTATTCGTTGAAATTGGCGATTCGAACATTTTTACGATCACAATACTTTCCCTTGCACAGGGGTCCGGGGAAATTAAATATGTTGGTGTACATAAAATTGCGTTGCATAAATCTGCATATAATCTCAAACTTAAAATTCTCTCTTTATTGTATTTTGTACTATCTGATATATTTAAATTTTATATACACATATACTTTAATGTAATAAATAGAGTTAATATTTAAATAAGTTTCCGGTCTGATACATATACGGCAACATTGTTGACAGACCCACGTAGTAAAAAAACTTGAAACAGTACGTGTCAACATTTCTCAGGGTTTAGGATTTAGATTCACAATTTTTTTTTCGTTTAATACGAGCCTTTTTTGTGTTTCGATAAAATTATACGGAATCCATCTGGAACGCTTAGGAGTATTCTTTAACACTTTGTATAATTTAGATAATATTTTTTATTATTGTTTTATATCTATTTTTATTATGTATCTACTATATGCACACAAAATTATATTTACTTTTAATCAAAAGGAATTTTTCCTTTAATAAAGCTGTTATTATAACAAATCTTTCTCACGCCTAAATTTTCATGTAAAATTGTTTGTATTGCAGTCTGCGATATGTCAAAAAAACTACTCTATTTGTCTGTAAGTCACATGTCGATATTCTTTAGTCATGTTACACACAGCATCGAAATTTCTCGGGATGACAACCGATTCTGGATATTTGTCATTAACGGACTACTACGACGAAAATTTGCAAACCAATTGTATAGAATCTTCTCTGATGGATGAACCACCATCAGAAGTTGTACGAAGTATTCTATGCATTGCAGTTGAGTAAGGCCTGTTTTGTAATCCTATATACAGCGGAGTGTTTATCCGGGTGGAAGTTGTTTCAACGGTTATTTTTTAAGTTAGTGTCACAGTAGCTAAAAAGAAAATAATTATTTTATGTTTATTAATATTTTTCAATTTTTTTTATATTCAATTTATTTACTATTATACTTGTACGAAATGACTGTCGCAGTGCATTGTAAAATAACTAACTAACCATCTTTATTCAAATGTGTATATGTATGTACAATAATATACAAAAAAATAGAATTATATTCTGTAGATGATGAATCGGCTATCGACCGGAGGTCTTTCAGCCCATTGTAAAATATTTGATTGCAAATAAAACAATATTTATACTATAACGTTGAATACCTGATTAAATATGTTTACGATTTTTCATAATAATAAAAGTAAAAAAAAATATTATCATCCTGACAGTAACTACAATAATAGTTTTCTTGGAAAATGTTATTAAATATAATCTTCCGAGAAAACTGTTATTTTAAAATGTTTTCCTTATAAAATAAATTGGGGCAAAAGGAGTGTAAAAGTTGAATATAAGTTTTGGAGTGTTGGAGGAAATGAATAGAAAATTAGTTGTTGCATGAAGGAAGTGGAAATGATGGAGATGCGGTTATTGGAATATTTCGTACGCCCAAACGGAATTACGGCCCAGCCAGTTAAAAAGGAAGCTGCATATAAGGTAACAAGGTTAGAGCAGCTTGAACGCCTGCCCAGGGTTTGATTATCGGATATTTTCTAAAATCCCAGGGCGAATGAAATAAAAAGCACCAGTTGAATCAAAAGGCGCGAGAACGTTGAGATTTCGAACGGCGGCGGAAACATTTCGAAGAATCCGCTCACGTCCATTAAATAAATTTCGCATAAACTTTTCGAATCAGCGTGGACGGTTTTGAAACACCTCGTATGTATACATAAGGGCTGCGTTATATAATGCTACTTGTTGCGTCCTATAGGGTGGGTGCTGCTATCGATCCCGCTAGAGTTCGTTAAATATGCAACAAGTACGCAAGCGTAATTCAGCCCGAAATCCCTAGCGCTGTTATCAACTCGCGTTCCGTTCGTTTCATAGTATTTGTGATCGTGCTGCTGTTGCTGTTACTGTTGCTGTTCACGTTTAACTCGAAACTGACGTTGCTGTTAAACCCGCTCGAAGGTTCTGTGCCAAAAGACATGAAGTCAAAGGTCCGCGAAGTTTACATGCAAGTAGTTATTCCCTTGCACTTTCTCATAAATTTCTATTACTATTACACACATCTTAAACTAGAAACATCTACATACATTCCTACATATCTGATTCAGACACTGCAGCGACTGATTATTAAAGCTGCTATGGCCATGTTGCAACTATATCTAATCTATATTACAAATCTAGGTACACATTTTTTCTTCTCATTATTTTATAAAAAACGTTAAAAAAACTATTTCTAAAATAGTTTTACAATAGCAATAACTGTTGCACTTCAAACATTGCGCATGTTTTAATAATTACAATTTTATTTATTTACTTTCAGCTCTAGGTTGATTTAGACGAACAATACCCAATTAGCATAATACATATTCTTATGGTACGTATTCATTTATTAACCCCACTTAACTCACCGAAGCCTAAATATTTACTTAATTTAATTAAACTAACCCCATTCATGAATATTCAATATTCACACATGTGCGAACCTGAATTCATTAATTCGGATGCGTTCTCCCGGAATACAAACTTCACTTTCACATGCCGAGTTCAAAGTTGCCTTTCATTCATGCATAAACAACATTCTCCATTCTAAGATCTCGAAATCTTCGTAAACAGAGACGCGTGCGTGCGCATTTTTCTAACATCCTCACAATCGATATAATTCAATTATTTCATGTCTATATCCATTACTAATCTGCATATTATTAATAATTTTAATTATTCACTAATTGCATCAATGGTAAAAAAATATCTAAAAGAAAATCAAAAAATTAAAGTTATTTTTATTTATCCACTAATTTTATAATTATTTAACAAATTAATTTTATATAAAACAAAATCTTAATTAAATTATCTAAAAAAAAAACATTTTTTTGTAAAAGAAAATTTTAAAATACCTACATTTTATCAAGAAAAAAATAATTGGTTACATTAAGTGTAAAGCAACTTTCTTTCAAGAAATGCTACACATTAATATTAAACACAATATTTTTGTCAGAATAAAAAAAATATCGTGACGAAAACGAACATTTGTAATACATAAATTACTATTTGCGGCAATTAATAAATTAACGCTTGGGGATGTATACAAATTAATTAATCTCGTAAAAAATAAAACATATTAATTCAATTATTGCAAAAAAGTTTACAATTTATAAATAAATTAAATTGATCTAAATCATCACATTTTCACTAATAAATCGCTTTTGTATTACAAGTTTGTATTTAAGATTAATGTAAAATTGGTTTTAATTTAATGTTATTTCTTTATTTATCTTAATTTGACTTTTTTTAAATTTAATTATCGGGGCTATTCTGTACGGGTAATGTTAAGTTTAACGTATATACTACATAAGCTGCTTAGCCTGTGAGAATATTAATTAACTTACACGTTAAACTTAGCATTTTTCTTAACGAATAACAGTCGTAAATAATAAAATTCAATAATTTATTGTAACAATTACATAATCATAATTTCAATACAATACATTTCTAATTAAAATAATATTTTCGAAAGCACGATTTGTAAATAAAGATTTTTTTTTAATTTTCACAAAAAAATATTGTAGAAACATTGCTACAATAGTTTTACCAACATAGTGACATCATCAATAATTTAATTAAGCAATTCACTCAATTAAGTGTATCCAAGTAAGTCTGTCGTAAATTCCAATCAAAATATATAAAAACAACAATAGTGATATGCAGAACTAATAAGATATATAGATCAATGAAACACAAATCATTTTATTTAATGTATTTTAAGTAATTCCGTATGAATAAGTCCTTTTTTCTATTATCATATTTTGTGTATAGTAACAAAGTCATGTAATATAAATAATTCTGTTACTTGTATGGCATAAAGATATATTATTGATGTTAATTGAAACTATTTGTTTTTAATATTAAAATACTATGAATTATAAATAATCCAATTATACAAACAGCTGATCATTGAGGCTTCTACTTCGTTACACAATGTGTAAGAATAATAAAATAATAAAACACTTTCTGTTATACAAACAAAGTTAAAAAAAGTGTTTTATTATAATTATACAAACAGCATTTTCAACGTATTTTGAATTTAATTTATTAACATTGTACAACAAACAAGAAGCCTGTACTATCAGTATGTTACATATATTTATTTTGTGGAATAAACCAAATTTGCATTGCAATACGCAAACAAAAAAAACATTTCACGTTTAATACACGGAATTTAAAAATCCGTACAAATTCCACTCGCGGTCTTCGCATTGCATTAAAATAAATTAACTGGAAAGCGAATAACATTCCAATATTCCACATAAATTTAAGCCCCATTTAAAACAAATTAATTTGTTTATGACATATAACACGCTGCCAAATTTAATTAACTATATGGTATTCCTCTCATTATTCACGGAATGAAAATATTTATACTGAACGATGCTTATATTGCATCAACACAAATGGTGAATGCGCCGGGTGTATTGTCATTTCATTTAAGCTTTATTTAATTAACTCTCTTTTTCGCCGGGTATATTGTCATTTCATTTACGCTTTATTTAATTAACTATTTTTTTTTTCAACATCAGTTATTAGAAATCATTTAACATTTGTTTAAATGTTCAATAAACATTTGTTTAAATGTTCAATAATGAAAATTTGCTATTGCATAACAAAAACATATTATATAATGCAACAACTTTTGATACGAAAATATTTAATGGAAAAAACAAAACAAAACATTTTTTATTAATACTTCTATAATTTGCGTTTATGTAATGATTTCTAATAACTGATGTTGAAAAAAAATAGTTAATAGTGCGTATGTAACATAAGTCAAAATGTCGCAATAACTAAAGAAGAAATCATTTATTAATTATTTTCAAATTCTTTTCATTTAATTTGATGTGAATAAATCTTTTTTTCTATTATATATACAATCATCTTTATTGAGGTTTTTATACATTGTTAAATAAAATACAATGTACTTTATTATTTATAGAATGGCAATCGACCATCGGTCTTTCAGCCATTTTTTCTATTATTAAAAATTATTTTATTATATTATATATACATAATCTTTATTCATAAATACAATACAATATCTACATATAACATAAAATGTTACAATATATATTGCAAAAGCCTGTCAATAGGCTTTCGACCAATAGACTTATCGTTTTTATTATACGAGTATTTACTCAATTCCAGGAAAAATGTACTCATGATACGATGTTAAAATTCCCGGGAATCTATAATTATAAATTTTAATAAAATAGCGATAACATTAATAACGAGCTGTAACTGCGTGCAACATATTTTAAAAATCAATAATATTTAATAAATTTTAAAATACGCAGTTTAATTATTGTGGATTTCAATATGTTAAAATATTTCGTTGAAAATGTTTGGAATTCGATATTTTTTTCTGGAAATAAAATATGAAAATATAAATTTATTGTTGAATAAATAATAAAAAATATTTATTATTATTGATTTCCCAAATATATATCTTTTTTGTTATCTAACACGTTTTTTTTTTTTATTTCATCAGTATCTATAACAAACGTATTATAAATCCCCGCAGATTTCCAAAAAAAAAACGACATCGAAATTCTCAAAGTCGCTCCGAATCCATCCCGAAAAAAGAAAACATAAAACAAAATAAACGAGCCGCAGATTTCGCGATGAAACTTTAAACTTAAGCTTCTTATTACAATCTCATAATCTGTCGGGCTTTTGGTGAAAATTCGAAATCCGGAAATGGGGGTTTACTGCCGACGTCCTTTTACGTTTTTTGATGTTTTTCAGACGGAATGATTACACGGCGCGAATAAAAAAATGCGAATCTTTAAAAAGATTTTTTTTAATAACTTAACGCTCCAGAAAATACAATGAATGCGGATTGTTTTGCGCTGTCGTGTTTTGTATAAATCCCCAGGCGTTAATTTATTATTTATTGTGGATGGTAATTTGGAATTTATATATTTTTTTATTTTTGTTTTGTAATTGTTTATTTTTTATATTTAAATATTTTAAATATTCATCCAAAACGCTTGCGATTATCCCTATGGATATTGATTTACATTATACAATATTTGCTGATACGTAACAGGAATAATAATTATACATTTATTTACGAAAAACATTGTTTTATGTTAATATTTTATACATAATAACATTACTTAAATATTCATAATATTTATAAACAAAACACATCTAAATATAGGTCTTGCTAGAAAAGGACAGGCGAAAAGACTTTAACGGTCGATAGCTTATTGTAATTGTAAGTTACAATTACACGTTTAGTTTACTTCATAAACAATTTAAATAAATATAGTCCATAAATCTTTATTCAGACAATTACATACATTTTTAGAAAATTTAAGTTTATACAATAAAATGAAAGTGTTTGTCTGTCCTGAGCTATCGACCAGAGGTTTTTCTGCGATATTTTCCATATTTTAATCTTTTGTAAATAAATCAACGGTTTTTTTAATATTCACAAAAAAATTGTAGAGATACTGCTACAATTGTTTCGCTAACATAGTGGCATCATCAGGCAGATAAGTAATTACAATTGTAGCAGTGTCCCTGCAATAAATATGTTTGTAAAACATTAAAAAAAAACTTGTTTTAATTATGGAGAGTCATTAAGCAAAAGCCTCAACCATCGATTATTTTAATTTTTTATTGAACTCACCAGCTAAGCAGGTCAATTACAGGATAACTCAATTATTCTATTAATGTACAGTATTACCAGATAATAATAACGATATCATATCTTAAAATAAATTAAACAATTTATAATTCTTTAACTATTCAATACTATTATCAATTGTTTTACTAGTAGAGAAAGCAATAACAGTTATTACATTTTTTTATATAAATAAAACATATAAAGAAAAATACGAATTTCCAGACACGCGTTTTATATTTCAACGGCCTCGTTAGTGTTATGAAGCAGAATTCAAAATATATTTTTTATTCACAATATTTATTCAATCTATGAAACATGCTACCTGAAATTATCACCCCTTTTCGGACCACCTTGTATATTGTTTGTTTTATGTTAAGCCAAGATATTGTTATTATTACCTAATTTTACTACTACTTTAATTTTATACTTAAAATATCTTGTATTTTATTATACTGCTATTACTAGTGAAACATGAATAAAAAATAATAATTGTATATACAATATATATTTTATGATGTATTATTTTTTATTTACAGGAAAAGTGACTCATAAAATTAAGAATAATGCTCAGTCCTAAGATGCAAAGAACCGTTCGCGTGAATGAGAACCAGTTAATTATGTTGTCGGAAAGAGCTCATTATGACCATTCTCAAGCCGGGTATTTGCATAAACGCTCTGCTGATAATAGCAAATGGCAGCTAAGGTGGTTCGTCCTGTATCAAGTAAGTTTTGCGTATGCGTGTGATTTTTTTACTGCGTGTGTGTTGGTTGGTAAACAAACAAAAATATCAGCGATCAAATAAGAAGTGTTTACATACACGACAAATCACAATTCAATTGGTTGTTGATTGGTGATATTGACACGTGTCAACAGCTCCTGCTGAGAATTGTTTTGAAAAAGCCTTTTTCAATATTTGCTAAACGGAATTTTTGTTATTGGTAATTCGTAATGCTTTTACTGGTAATTAACCAGATAATTAATTTTATTTTCTTTTATGAAGACTTCCACTTGGTTATACATTTTTAAATATATTGGGGGCTATTTTCTAAGGGAAATGTTAAGTTTAACGTATACGCTTGTCAGCACAGTCTAAACAGCTTTTTTAATAGATATATATACATAGAATGTGAATTTATTTAATAACGGAAACGTTACACTTAACATTTCCCGTATGGAGTAGCCCCGATTAATCTAAACACTTATAAACTTTGCTTTGTATAACCTTTAATTTCACTGCAGTTTCAGCTAAATCATGCCATTTTCAATTATTACTTATAAGTAAATAAACGTTTATTTCTCTACATCAAAATTCATAACTAATTAACCATCTTTATTCAAATGTGTATATGTATGTACAATAATATATAAAATTAGAATTATTATGAATCGGCTGTCGACCGAAGGTCTTTCAGCCCCAAAATTCATATTTTTTTTCTTTTTACAAAAATATCAAATACTTGAAATAATAAATATACAGACCAAAAATGATTTTATTCGGATGTACATGGAAGCTCACCCTGATTTTCCACCATACCTTACATTAAATAAAGGGAATATAGTAAAATAATAATACTTTTAAATCCCCAATTTTAACATAGAGTAGGAACACTAAGAGTTATAAAAACGGCCCCACAAAAAAGGTCGTAAAAGAAGCTACTGGTCAACAGATGTAAAAGTCGGAGCCATTAAATTACATAGAAGAAAAAGTACACCCTAGGAATTGTTTATTTTTGCCAAACAAAAAATTTTACACAGTAGCAGGAAAAAAAATCATGATACGACAGATCTTTTCACACTCGTAATAAAGTAATTAGAACGAATAATAATTATTTATGTTTGCCAATAAAAATTACTGTGTATTTAAACACACAGTAATCTTTAATGGCAAACTTACAACGTTTTTCTAATTACATAATAATATAACATATAGTATCGATCGGACTTCTGTCAGACTTCGTGAATATTATTTTTTTAATTGAATTATTTTTATGAAACAATAAATAAATAATTCCGAACAATACGAAAAATAAATTACTGCATTTGATGAGTATATATATATGATATAGTATATATATTCTAAAACCTACGTTCGAACGTTTATTGAAATTAATTACCTGAGGTCTGTATGTAATTCCATTTAATCACCAATAATTACATTTACCAATGTACGTTCAATTAATTTAATTGAGCCCACTAATGAACTATGTTTAAATGACAGTTTAGAACGTTTCTATTTTTATTTATTTTATTGATTCAGAAACACATATATGCACTTAACAAAATTATTTACCTAATCGTGAATTTAATTAAAGACAACATTATATTTAAAAAAAATATACTACACATTTTTTTAAATTACCATTTTTTTAATAAATTACAATGGATTTATTAAAAATGGTAATTTAAAACTCGGCTCAAAGTTGAAGTAGAATACGCTTAAAAGCTCTTTTGAGCAAATTTTATCTAACGTAATTTTACTTTATATTCTTTGTTATATACATTATATACCATCTTCATTGCAGAATTTATATTAAGTATAATACAATACATTTTATATAATATTCTTACTAAATGGCTATTGACCATCGGTCTTTCAGCCAGTATTCTTTGTCAATTAAGTATTATTGTATTTATAAATATACAGTGTGTTATACGAACAAAGTCATTTATTTAAATATCCTTTAAATTAAATTAACATGTATAAAGAAGTAGAAGCCTCAGCCATCGAGAATTGAATAATATTTTATTGATCCTTCAGTAAACACAATGGAAAATTTTGTTTCTTTTATATAGAGAGAGAAAAATAAGTATAAATTAATTCTAAAATAATTCTCCCCAATGAGCGTTATATAAAACAAAGCACGAAATAAAGATTAATTTTAATCATTCAAAATGCATTGTTAATTTTGAATGTATTGTTTATTTTACCTATAAATTGGTTTGTATTGTTTAATCACGATTCAATTTCATGACGATTTATAAAATAATAAAGTGTTGATTGAAAAAATAATTAAATTATATAAATATAAATATTTTTTAAATATATATATAAACGTAGTTTTCATATTCGAAAATATATGGAAAATTATTATTTTTATAGCTATTAAATTCACACATTGTATATATTTCGTGTTATATACACAACAAACATTTTGGAACATTCGATGTTCCATAAAAGTATTTCAATATTAATTAAAATTACGAATCCCTCACCATTTGTTTACAGGAAATGATATTGTAAACAAATATTTGATATACTCGCTCTTTGTTTTTTATTTTTAATTAAAAGATACTTCGTGGGAATATTAAATGATGATTATAAAATCGTAAAAGCAAACAATGCAGCAAATCGATTTTTTTAGAATTTATTGTTTTACTACGATTCGGAAAATTGCCATCGTCCTAGTGGAGTTTTATTGCTGGAGGGCTGCTATTGTGAACGGCTAATAGGCACCGGGAATACCTCAAAAACCAAAGATTGCTCCGACAAGCAAGTAAGTAAACATTTATCTCGCTAAACGAAAAATATTTCCAGGAAGTTTAAAATTTATTAATAGGGTAGAAAATTTGATTTTATATAATTAAATATAAATTAATAGTCTTAATATTTAAACATTGGTGGTTCATATTGTATATAATAAATATGAATAGGTTATTAAAAATCAAACAATAAAACAAAGATTAAGTTTTATTTTTTTATTGGTGGATTTTTAATAATCTATTCATATTTATTATATACAATATGGACTACCAATGTTTAAATATTAAAACTATTAATTTAAAATTATCATTATATAAAATCACAGTTTCTTATTATATATGTTATGTTAAATTATTTTTTTGTCTACTAGCAAATATTAAATTCAAATAAAAATTTGTTTACTATATGTTAAATATTATATGTCTCGACACCCAATACGGGTAAAAGAGGATAAGAAACAAAGAAAGAAATATTATATGTATAGTCGAAAATACTGAAACTTTTTGTTTAATTCACCCTTAATGAAATCATAATAAGCAGCTATTCTATTTTCATAGTAATTAAAACGACGGATGTGCATTACGCATTTAAAAGTTAATGTAATGCAGAATTGGTGGAAGCGCCGGACACTAAATATATAATCCGCAGAAATTATATATAATTAAAAATCACGCGATGCATTTGACAACTATTTCCCCTAAATAACTGCAGCATGTTGTACAGAAACCCTTTGCATTAACTATTAACATTTAATTTACGAAGAGAAAATTAACGCGTTTGTATATTAATTATTTTTTCTATTTTAAACAGAGTAATTATGAAGCAAGTTTTGCTTTATAGAAAATTTGATCAACAAAGAGATTGCGAGTGAAATAATACTGCGCTCTTTACAAAAAAAATAATTACGAAGTTTGCGCAACATACACGTTAATTAAAAATGTTACTTAATTAAGGATAGTGGGTATAATAAAAACTGGAAAAAATAGTTTACGTATTTTAATAAATACTTGCGGTAACATGAGAATCATGGAGTATTCAACAATTAGAATCGCACGATTTTTACAACGGGCCTTTCAAAATGTATGTGTGCATCGAGAACAAAATGCGTGTTTTGTTCTGAAAATTCCATGAATTTTGCACGGTGCATTTAATATGTGAAAAAATAAATTAATATTATTTTTGTGGCTCTTAACATTTTTATTTAACAAAATGAATATTTTTATTTATTTCTCTTTTATTAAGTTCGTAAAATATATTTTATTATATGAAACAAAAATGAGTTTGGGCAATTAAATCTTTTGTAAAATACTACAAACTCAAAATTCAATTTTAGTGTAAATTGTTATTAATTGCTCACGTAACTCTTTGTGCAACGTTTTGAAATATTAAATAAATTAGAAATTACATGAATTTATTCCAGGAATGAAATACATAAAAAATATTTTATTGTAATACTGTTGATGCATAAAATATTTATTTTTCTACAAAATAACATTAAAAGAAAGGCAGAAGCTATGGTTGCTTATTTAGATGTTTATGATTGTAATGTCGTAAATATTGTAATGTAATTTACTGTATCTCTCAGAATTAAAGATTTTCTATATATATTAAAAGAATAACATAAAATATTTAAAATGTAATTTATTCCCCTTCAAATATTTAACATTTTTATCGAAGGTTAATATTTCATTCCACTATAAAATTAATGGCATTTTTGACTGACAGATTTTCTGAGGTATCAAGCTCACACACACAGACACACACACAATTTCACAGTTAGCCGAGCGTAAAAAAATCAATCACAAACTATAAAATACAGAAATAAATAACTTTCCGTTATAATAACTCGTGTGTATTTATAGTTGAGTCGGATGTTATATTTGAAGTACCTCTAACAGGGAATATAATAGACGAGAAAAAGCAAAATAAAACCAGAGAGCGTTCGGTTTTATTTTGCTCCAATACACGAGCCTTTGTCATGAGAATCGTCTATACATTTCAGATAAATATGTAAAAACGTATTGTTCATCTATTTCTCCGGCGGAATGCGTAAAAGGTGACCCTTGGGAAATAATAATGGCATTCACTTGAGATTTGCATTATATCAAGTTTCATTTTATGATATGCATTTCAAAGGAGTTCTTAGAAGACGCAAATAGTATTTATGTAGCGTTTTATTTATTTGTTATATGTATGTTAATAATAATATTCTTTTCTTAGAATCAATTATTTGCATTTTATTTCTTTTTTAAATACAAATACATTATGATGAAATTAAAATAAATATATATGTTATAATCGGGGCTATTCCGTACGGAAAATGTTGACCCTAACGTTTACGTTATTAATTAAATTCATATTCTATGTATTATATATCTATTACAAAAAGCTGCTTAGATTGTGATGATAAAAAATAACATACATGTTAAACTTAACTTTTATCTTACAGAATAGCCCGCGAATATTATTTTATTAATTATAATAATTAATTATTATTTAATTAAATTTAAATAATACCTCAATGTTGTATATTGAAAACTTCTACAATTAATTATCAATTTATTCGAAGTTGTTTTATACCTTTAAAAATAAATTCCTCATCAACAAAAATAACACATTTTAATAATTAACGTAAGGTTATTAAGAAACCACTTGGTAGTGTTTCACAATTTTTTTTACACTTATTATTAAGGGAAGTCCGAAGTGGTTCGAGTAAATATAGACAAAAGTGGAAACTATCAACTATGATTGGGACAACTAACAAAATGAGAATATCATTCGGGATAGGAGTTAAAAATACTATATTATTCTTTCGACAATGGTCTAAGAAACCGAAACTAGTCAGAATAATTAGTAAAAAATGTTGATACATCACTAAGTGTTTTCTTAATGATATTACATTAATTGTTGTTTTATACATTTACATCTCAGTTTCAATATTAAATAATATTCTGTAGATGTTTATTAACAAGCAGTTTTATTCTATAGACTAATATTTTTAATTTCTATAGACTAATATTTGTCAAAATAAATGATTTTTACCGTGTAAAACAACCTCGAATATTAGTTTAATAAATTATTAATTAATAAATCTTTACTTTTCAATAAAATTGAAAGTATCTACGCATTCAAACAATGAAATATTAATTAACTGTATGTAACATAAATATAATATTTGAATATTCGAACAATTACTAATTAATTGATGTGTAATTTTAACGTTATTTATTTTTGTATCATTAAAGCAACAACATTTTTATTGACACGAAATAATTACAATTAAATTTTCAGTTTATTTATAATGGAATAATTAATTAATTGTTCCGGGTTGATGACCATAAAACTTTTTACGCTCATATGATAATTAGTATTGATTTTTGTTTAACAAGTCACCCATTTCAATACATAACCCTACTTATTAGTAAACATCTACTTACATGCAGTTTAATAGGAAAAAAAGAAGGAATAATTTATTAATTATTTTTAAATTCTTTTTATTTGATTTATACATTCATTTTTTTAATATTGAAATAATTCTTAGAATAATGATAATAATTGATAACTTTTTGAACCGAGTTAAAAATAAATTCTCAAATAGTATCAACAGCAGTTTATATGGATGGCTCGAGAACTGACAAGATTATTAAAAATCAACCAATATAACAAATAAAACACAGATTAAATTCAATAATTTTAAATTCTCAACTATTTTCGGGTTTTCAACTCATTTTCAAGAGAATTTAAAATTTAGTTTATTTAAATTCTTTTCAAAATAGGCTGATAACCCGAAACTAGTCGAGATATTAAAATTATTAAATTTAATTTAATAATTATTAATTATTAAATTTAATTTTTATTTGTTTTATTGTTTAATTTTTAATAATCTATTCGTATTTATTTTAGACAAGTTTATTGTTTTGATTATTGTTCTTCTGTCATAAGAATTTATTATTCACATAAATTTAAATTCAGAATAATTTAATTAATTGATTCGTTTCATTTATTTATATAAGTGAAACAAACCAAGTTAAAGTTAATTCAAAAATGTTTCACCACGGGTTAAGTGAAAAATAAATTAAGCACCCATAAACTTCATTCAATACACACTACTACTGAAGATTGAAACATAGTTTCTGAAAAATATATTTTTTTATTAAATAAAGCAAGTACGAAAAAAAAAAACAATTTTATGTAATTAATTAAAACAATAATCAATTTACATTCCTCCAGCATTGTTTCGCAATATCATATAGGCGAGAGAATTTAAGACAATACGAATTAAGAGCTTTGAACGACACTGAATGCAAAGTCTGGATTGAAGCCATACGTGATGCAAGGTATTACATATTTCATTTTTTTATATAAAATTATGCTGATTGGATTTTTTTAGCTTTAATAAATTATTACTACAAAAGGAGGAGTTGGAACAGAAACACCTTCATCTCCTTCAAATTGTTGAGTCGGAAAAGACCGCAAAATGGCAATATACGCAACAATGTGAAGAGTTAGCTTCAGAAATTAAAAAACTTAGAGCAGAGGTATACAATACCTAATTTATAATACTATTAAAAATCTAATGTGAATTAGGGGTAGTTATTTTTATGAACTGCCATAATTTGTTTCAAATAATCTAACTCCTAGGTATAACGCTTGTCTAATTTAAAATAAAACATTTTTTTAATTAAGTGGGTTTTTGGTAATTGTCTATCGAAAAGCATATTTTTTGGTTTTCGTAATCCTTGATGTCTATAAAATAAGCCCCTAATAGGTTTTTTTTTTCGAAATTTCAATTAATTTTGAATGAAATCGTATTTTGAATGAAAAAATGCCGACCGACCACTTTAAAAGTCGGTCGGCAAAGTAGGGATGTTTGGGGGCATCAATTGGCTGTCAATTTAGGTTAATTGTTTTTCAGTAGAAAAATGTAAATAATTAACTAATTATTATTATTTAATTTATTTAAATAACTGTGACCAAAAGAATAAATCCCTTTTTCTATATATTTTTATAAGTTTCACAGCAGCGTTTTCTACAATAAATCTTTGTTTTTTTAAAGTATTGTTACGAAATCGGATTTAATCAGACTCGGAAAGAAGTAAAACAATATCTATTTATTTACACAACACACTTAATACATTTATTTACAACACACTGTTACTATTTATTTACGAGATATTGAACGTCCGAGTGGTTTGTGATAGAGTGACCGAGACTGACTGCCCGCAGCGTCACCAGCGCTCGCTTATATAGCGTGCTTATTTCTCGTACTTTCCGAAACTTTCGATGACGCCGCGTTTACCATCGCTCGCTCTGTAGAACATTGTTTCCAGTTTCTTCTTTCAGGCTGATTTCGTTACAGTATTTATTATTGTGAGCACTGCTGTGAAACTTAAAGAACTATCAAGTGTAACAATACAATATTTACAAGCGCTATACCAGGGAGTCAAATCATTCGAAACAAATTATGTCAGTTTATAAAAATCATTTTATTTAAAATTAATTTATAATGAAGTTTCATCAAGTAACATCAGGGAAAAAATATGTTGTTATGTAAATTATAGCTCTTCGCGTTAAAAAAAGAATGGAAGCCAATTCAATACAATCAATCAAACAACTTCTTCTCGCTAACAAGCGGCAACGCAAATTCGAATTCTTCGGTGCCAAGAGTGGAGGAGGAAACGACGGAGCTCCGGAAGATCAAGAAAGTCCAGAGCTTCTTCAGAGGTTGGCTCTGCCGGAGGAGGTGGAAGCAAATCGTGGAGCAATACATCAAAAGCCCGCACGCGGAAAGCATGAGGAAGAGAAACAGCCTGGTCTTCCGCATGGTTGAAGCTGAGGAAGAATACATGGAGCAGATGGAGGTGCTCGTGTCGTGTTTCTTCCGCCCGTTTAAAATGGCCGCGTCGTCCAAAAAGCCGCCCTGTTCGCACGAGGATGTGAACTCGATTTTTTTAAACAGCGAGACCGTTTTGTTTTTGCATCAGATTTTCTTGAAAGGTCTCACTTCAAGACTGGAAAGCTGGCCTACACTTGTTTTGGGTAATAAATTTGAAACATAATTAAAAACATGATTTTGTAAAAAAATAATTCTTACAGGAGATTTATTTTCAATGCTTTTACCCATGTTGAGTATTTATCAGGAATATGTGCGGAATCATCACTACTCCCTGCAAGTTTTGACTGAATGTAAACAATCAACACCCTTTTCACAACTTTTGAAAAGATTGGAAAATAAACCTGCGTGTCATGGACGATCATTGGAACAATTTCTTACTTATCCTATGCATCAGGTTACAATTAGCATTAATAATTAAATTTAATAATAATTAAATTTATTTAAGGTACCGAGATATATAATTACTCTTCATGAGCTTTTAGCTCACACACCTCATGATCATGTAGAAAGAAAGAGCTTACAAAACGCCAGACAACAATTAGAAGATTTATCACGTCAAATGCATGATGAGGTAAATTATTTATTTATTTTTTGATTATATTTTAAAGATATTAATGATATTTAGTAGATGGCAGAAATGCTAATATGCTGATATTTTTTGTGTACCTAACACGATCCTCCTCTGCTCGTAGCGCGCTCCACATGCAAGCGTTGCGAAAAAAAAATCTAGAACGCCTGAGACGTTCCATATCATTTCGCCAAGAACACAATTTTGATTCATTTCAATCTATATGATATAAATATGTAATGTACTCGTTAAATGTACATGTATTATACTACGATGCATAATAATTATCAGTATTTTTACAACTAATAATAAATTGATTATTGGTAAATAGTTACGAAATTTAGAAAGGTAGGCGGCGCCTAACTTACCTATCCGGGCGAGCCGTCACTGATAAAAAAAATGTAATAGTCTGAATAAAGGTATTTGTATGTAAAAATACTTCGTCTGTTTTACTTTTTCGAATAAGTAAAGCAAGTGTTCTTATTAACAGAAATGCCCTTAAATATATTATTTATTGCCGGTGCTTATTTCAACCCAAAGGGATTAAATAATGTAAAGCTTTCAAAACTTTAAACAAACACACTCTGAATGTGAACTAATTAAACATTTGTCTCGGCATAATTTATGCTCCTTCCTTTCAACTATTCCCAAAGGAAAACACGTTGACTTGTTTGTCTGTATAACTGATCTTTTATTTATGTACCTCACATATTGCAATTATATATATGTTTCATTTTTCGTAGATTAAGTGGAAGATCAGTAACAGGTTAAGCTGATTAAACTTCGCCATAACATTTATTTTGTATATTTTTTTTCTGCGTGATAAATAGAGACATTATTATTATTATTAATACGTTAACGGTACTTCAATTTTTCAGTTCAGTTATACTAAGAAGGTCAATACTAATATTAAGTTGGAGTGACTGTATGATTGCCTGGCGTGATTTATTCAATATCCGGGTTTAATTTGTCCAACAAAAATTATGTTTTATGTTATAATGGTAAATATCAACAACAATATCTGACAGTTCGATGGAGGCACTATATATATATATTTTTTTTCAAGCGAGGTAGTTTCACTGTGCAGCCCTGCACTACAGTCTCCCGAGTCCTTTCGTAACTTCTGGATGATCTACTCCTTGTATACTGCTGTGTATTTTATGAAGTTCAAGAGCTCAAGTTTTTTTGTTTATGAGTACTATTTCAGGAAGCACAAGTTTCCCGAATTATTCAATGCGTTGTCGTTTGTAGGCTTTATATGAACATACTAGGTGTTAGGGAATTTCCTCCTCTTCTAGAATTAAGAACATTCAAATTTTGACATTTTTTATATTAGCTAGACATAAGTGTAAAAATATATAATTTTTGTAGTTTTACTTATTAAAAACTACATGAAATGTTTTTAGGTTTCAGAAACCGAAAATTTACGTAAAAATCTCTCAGTGGAGAGGATGATTGTAGAAGGCTGCGATATTTTGCTTGATGTAAATCAAGTTTTTGTACGCCAGGGTAAGTCAAAAAATAATTTGTAATTTCCCGAATAACAACTGTTTATACTTTAGGAAGCCTTCTTCAACTACCTACAGATAAACCTCGAACACCTCGTAGTAAACTAAATTTTAAAAGCGAGAAAGAATCTTTACGACAGTGTTTCCTGTTTTCTAATCATTTAATCATAGCTACTAGGTATTGATTATAATGTTTTTTATTTGTAAATGTGTAATGAATGTGGTTTTAGGACCTCGAATGGGAAACTGCATTTAGTGCCTGAAATAGGAAAAATCCCTCTTGCTGATGCTTTGCTGATTGAAGATCCTAGCGATGCTACTGAAGATGATGGTAATGTATTACAAAATATATATATATATTGTACTGACTTATCCTTTATAGAATCATCAGTTTGTTCAATATCAAGTCAATCTTCAGGAATCAGCGAAACTTCAGCTGCACAAAGCAATCTACACAATCGGGACTTTAAGTTAGTCGTTGAGTTAAAATCATCAACCTTCCATGGACAGGTAATGCTAGGTTGGATATGTGTAATTATTTTTACTCTTTTTTGTTTCATAAACACGGCAGTGCTACATCCACTTATTAGCGCCAACCATTCAAGAAAAAGCGGCATGGATTTCGGATATAAGTCAATGCTTAGATAACGTGCAGTTCAATGATATGATGCGACCGACAATTTCCGACAACAGCTGCATAACGCTGCCTCAATCCCTAAAAAACGATCCGAAATTGTTTAAAGACGAGGCAGATATCCGATTCAGTCGCACTATGAACTCTTGCAAAGTACCCCAAATACGCTATGCGACACCAGAGAGATTACTGCAGAGATTAACTGGTAAAAAAACGTTGGACCATGATCTTCCTTTATGTTCTTACATCGTAAAATCCATATAATCTGAAGAACAGCCAATTCTTTCATTATCATTTACACCTATTTTTATAATAAAAATTATGCATGTCACCCTAAACCCTGATCAACTTTCTACATAAATCATTGAAGGTACTATTCTCAGCAACACGGCGGTTGTTCGATAAACATATCAGTTTCTTTCAGATCTAAGATTTCTCTCGATAGACTTCCTTAATACTTTCCTCCTAACGTATCGGGTGTTTACGGATGGAGTGACGGTGCTCGAAGCTTTAAAAAAAGTATTCTACAACTCTGATACGGAACCGCAAGGCTCGGTTATGTCATTAGAAGTTTTATCCACCAAGGATGAAAACACCCTTCAGTTATTGGATGATCGAAGGAGAAGCAGCAGTACTACTCCAAGGAGAACCAGTGGGGCTAGCTCTGTTTCCGGGTATGGTTCAGAGATGAGCGAACGCGATCGCTCCCACAGTTACGACTCCCAAGGACATAAACATTGGAAGAGTAGTTTGCAGAAATGTAAGTTAGATTGAATACGGGAAGGAATTAGTTTTTTTTTGTGTATTTTACGTTTTTTTGTAGATGAGGAGGAATCGCAAGAGCAAACTACCAGCAAAAGAAATCCTGCGATTATCAAGCAAAGTCCTACAGCTACACAAAAAGCGGAACACGTTGCGTCCAATATAAAATCGATATCGATTCGTGTAGAAGAAACTCAAGACAATACATACCTTTCCATACCAAAAGTTGCTGCTTCTAGTAGCAGTGAAACACTTACTGGTAAATTTCGAGACTTTAAAACAATATATTTAGCTGATATATTTATACTACCCTAATATCATTGATTATTCTAGATGTTACTGTACTTAGCGCTCCATGCTCTCCAAGTAATCTAAGTTCAACAACACTTGTTGGTTCATCACCGTCCGATAATAATGACACAAATCCTGCTGATATGTACCAAGAAATAACAACGCCTACCTCTAAAGTATTTGCTGAAATAAAAGATGTTGAAGAGTGCAAGAAAGATAATCAACAGGAAACTGAAGAGAAATCAGAAAAAGTAGAAAAGCATGAAAAGGTCGAGAAATCTGAAAAGGTTGAGAAAAAGGAAAAAATTATGGAAAGATGTATTTCTGAAGAAACTGAAGGTATTATAACAAATTTTTAACTTTGTATAATATAATTTTATATTTATTAACTGTAGTTGCATCACTTGTCGTTATTAAACTAAAAGTGTAGCTATAAAATTATGTTGTATAAAGTTAAGAAAAATGTTTTATTTAATGTAATAAAGTAGAAATTTCAGTATATCAATAATTTGAGTATAAATCCTTAATGGTTGAGACTTCTACTTCGTTATACATGTTAATTTAATTTAAAGGATATTTAAATAAATAATTTTGTTTGTATAACAGACAAATTTGAGTTTAATTTGATTAAATTTGCAGAACAATCTGATGAGATGAGCATGTTTTACAACCCAACACATAGAGCATCTTGTGGATCATCCAGATCAGCATCAATTTCAACAGCTACAACAAACGCCGTGCTTCAAAATTACTACGGATCTAGAAGATCAATACAGGAAGACGGAGGAACAATCAGCGCTCGATCAAGTTTCCAGCACGATTCCCCTCAGAAACCAAGTAAAGCGGGTGTTGTAATCACATCATTTCGGCAATCGAAAAGACGGTATGTGGAGTAACACTGATTAGAAATAGAATTCCATGTTTTGACACCCGGCTTAATTATTAGAAGTAGTACCTCAGGAGCAGCAGCCGCTTTCGCCATAGCTACCTCTGGTTCCAGTAACCCACGCGATTTGTCCCCAGTATCCCACACAGACAACAAATCGAATGAACAACAAGACGAGTTTGCTTTAGAGAGATCCCGCTACAAAGAAAACGTTATGTCAACCGCTTGCACAATGCGGGTGCTTAATGTTTTACGGTGGGTTATAAATAATGATAAATAGTAAAATAAGGAAGCGTGTTGATTAAGGATTCGGTTTTTTAAGACATTGGATTTCAAAACATGAACAGGATTTCGAAAGCGATCACCGCTTGAAGAATCTCACAATCGAATTCCTGGATGATATTATTTATAGCCCCAATCTCCTTCCTGCTGAACACAAAGCTGCCGCTCAATTGTTAAGGTTGTTAACCAAAGAAGATCCGGAGAGTGCGAAAATCGACATCAATCAACTCCTAACTACACCCATTGTAAGTTGCATGTTCTGGTTATTCGTGTAGACACTGTTTATATAGTATATGTATAACGCAGACTCCCAGTAAGGATAGCATAGAAACCCTTTCTGCATTAGAAATTGCGGAACAGCTGACCTACATCGACCACCAAATATTCATTTCGATAACTAGCGAGTGAGTAGAATTATTGTGGTTTTGTTATTTTGTTCATGTTTTTGTTTTGAAGGGAGTTTCTGGGACAGGCTTGGATGAAGACGGATAAAAGTAGCAAAGCACCGCACATTCTTTTAATGACTAAAAGATTTAATGATGTCTCTCGGTTAGTGGCTTCGGAAATCATTAGAAGATCTAGTTTGGCTGGGCGGGTGGCTGCTATTGAAAAATGGGCGGCCGTTGCTGATATCTCCAGATGTTTGCATAACTTCAACGGGGTTTTGCAAATATGCTCAGCCTTTACGAATAGTGCGGTTTTTCGCTTGAAGAAAACTTGGGAAAAAGTTTCTAAAACGGTATAACTGCAATATTTCTAAAAATACCAAAATTTTGTATACAACCATTTTTAGACAAAACAAACTATTGAAAAACTTCAAAGTATTGTTTCATCAGATGGTCGATTTAGATCACTT
Organism: Philonthus spinipes; assembly: GCA_963082785.1. Lineage (NCBI taxonomy): Eukaryota > Metazoa > Arthropoda > Insecta > Coleoptera > Staphylinidae > Philonthus > Philonthus spinipes. The sequence goes on from OY720301.1 coordinate 6,261,238, forward strand.
CGTGATGCCCTTCATAGATGTGATCCCCCATGTATTCCTTACTTAGGATTATACCTAACTGATTTATCATTCATTGAAGAAGGTACGCCGAATTTCACTCAAGAATGTCTGCTGAATTTTTCTAAAATGAGAATGGTGAGGCTTCAATATTACATAATTCAATCAAAAAAAAAAAATACACAACTTATATATTTCAGATCGCTCATGTTATAAGGGAAATAAGGCATTTTCAGCAAACGTGTTACAAAATTGAACTAATCCAGAAAGTCGCCAATTATCTGCTCGATTCATCACTTCTGCTGGACGACGAGGAGCTGTACAATTTATCATTGGAAATTGAGCCGAGATCGTCCCGTTTAAGTAACTCTGGTTTAGGGACTTTGTCAAATTTCTAATGTTCTTACCTCTGATAGTTAAACAGGGGCGATTTTCAACATATCACTATATACAGTATTAATTTTCTCGTTTTTCAACTCTGACAATCGTTACATATACTTGGATTTAGAAGTCAATTTAAAATTTTCATTGCTTATAGTCCTCTCTGATGGATATTTAATAAAAAGCAGTTGTTTTCAAGACTATTTTTTATATTTTCTTTTACCTCGCAAATCCTATTTTCCATTTAAATCTGTGAAATACAGTCAATATCAATCATATTTTGCAATAGTTGTACACTTAATTAAAATAGAACTGTTCTAACTCGTAAAATATTTCTTTTCACTCACTGATAGTGATGTACAAAGTCGACCATTTAAGCGTTTCTTTTTTTAATTATAACATTTAATTATCATTTCTTGAAAATGTCTACATAATTGATAATTGGAAGAATTTTAAGTTCTTCTCGTTTACCATCTTAATTGTTAAGATTATTAACCATTGCGATTCAACAACACTGATCATTTATCTGAAAATAACTACAAATTATGAAAGTTTAATCGAAATAATTTCACTTCAATTAATAAGTTAAACAAAAAGAATTCCTTGAAATTTGTCCCAATTATTAATTTTCTACACATTCCCAAGAAATGATTAAAAATTATAATTAAAAAGAGACGTATTTATTTTTTATACAAAAATAGAAAACTAGCTATTTATTTAATAATATTTCATGTACACTTTTTAAAATATATGTAAAGAATACACATTTCCCTCTAGAACAACCACACATCAATATTGTAACATATGCAACCCAATATACATCCATATTCAGCGCTAATATTTGAAATATATTTTTATTATGATTTGTAGAAAATGTATGACTCTTAACAATAAATAAGCTATGATGTTTACCTTTTTAAAGGTAACATACATTAAGTGTTTATTTTATTTGAAATCCTTACCATCTTGATTGCCTATAAATTTTTTTTAGGCTGTAAAGCATATTTTTTATTGTAGATTTAACATAAATCTGTGTGAAACTAAATAATTGATTTAATTTTGTTCCTGTTTTCATAAAGAGGATAAGTACGCCTTTTAGCGAACAAACAGAAATTTCGGGTGTCTATCTTATGAAATCGAATTTGATGAATTCACTTCAAAATCAAGCAATAGATAAAGCGCCATCTATTGCTTATTCGCCACACGATTTATTAAATATATGATTCTTAAAATAAATAATAGATTCATTAAATGCGTCAACATAGTTTTCAGGCTGAAAGAGCTCCGGTCGAAAGTCTAGACAGACTAGCAACTACATATACTGTAATTATTTATGTTATATTGTTTTGTATTATTTGTATAGTCTGAATAAAGATGTATATATATAGGTTTTGTCAGGCAAGTAAATATTGCATGGATGTTTGTTCTTTTTTTTAATATTTACGTTACGTAAGTCAAAAGTTGCAGTAGCTACGGTAAAATAATTAATTGATTATTTTCTCTTTAGCTACATTAATATTTGTCCTTTTTTAAGTGCTTACGTTATGTAAATCAAAAGATGCAGTAAATGAGGACAAAACAATTATTTAATACTTTTAAGTAATTTATTAATTGAAACACTTTTTTAACTTTGTTTGTATAACTTGTTATTTAATTTAGTGACTATAGTTTCGAAGCAAACTAAAAGTTCCATGCTCTAACTATAGTCTTCGAAACTATAGTCACTAAAATGAAATAATAATTTATACAAAGTTAAAAAATAATTTATTTAATAAACTGAAAATGTATAACCAAGTGAAAGCCTTGAAAATCAACAAATTTTAAGTAATTATTTTCATTTTTTTTGTTTTTATTATTTCTTTATTTAAATAGAAACATATTAGTTAGGATTTTCAAAGAGGATTTATAGGGTAGGTTGTTTTGTCATTAGTAATAATTTTTAATGAAATCAATTAATAAGGGGATTAATTATATTTAGAAAAAAATAAAAATAATATGAATTGCCTAGTAATATACGCTATTCAAATAAATAAATTTCTATATTTATTCATTAAAATCTAATTTTATGTATTTGTAATAACAGCGGATACAAATAGAATTATATAAAGTGAAATAATGTAATAAAAAACACGTTGTTTATATTATTAAATAGTGAAAGAAACTTAGTGTATTTCTCACGCTTTGAAAGTACGTTAATTAAGTGTAATTAGATTCGTTGAATATACTCCTTTTTATATTTCCATAAAAATCTGTGAATGACATTTGTATAAGCCTGAATTGCGTAAAGAAAAATGGTGCTACAAAGAAATGTATTGTGATTTCCCTAACAATAAGCAGGTGTTTTCACAGTAGTAGTAGTAATTATGAAATGCGAAATAAAAGAAATATAAATCAACGCAACATGAAAGCGAAAACGCTGACGTGGATTTTATTTAGAAACCACGATTATCAATAATATATTTTTTTATTATATTATAAAGACTGAATTACAATTAAAATAGTTGCGTTCCTTTATAAGATTTATTTAAAAATAATGCAGTACATATATTGAAGACATATAAAATTACAATATTTACGTGAACATTGGGTAATGTAGTGTACAGCTTTTTGTTGCTAAAATATGTATATATCTACAATTTGTTCATTATATATAATTTACATATATAAAAATGTGATATACCTTCTTTACCAATAATAACAATATCATCAGTGCAATTATATTTTTATTAAGTTCTCTTCACTGGTGAGCCATTCTACATACATGATTTATTAACAACAATTCAATATTGCAACTCGCAAGCGAAACCGAGAAATTATAGGACTTACATAATCCGTGAATAATTATCCCCACGTCAAGCGTGGGGATATTTATCCAGGGTGTTATGTTGCGTTTTAACAATTTGTAACTACAACGTGTGATCTATAGGATTGCATTGAATGCAAATTAATGCAATGTAAAAGCACGATTGGGATTGCTTTTTTTGATTTATTTGTGAAGGTGCTGCTAAGCTTTGCATTTTATCCAATTGTATAGGTTTCTCAGTATAATATGGTCTTGGTTACAGCCAGAAGTATAAGTAGTCCGGATAAGGCACTTGTTGGGGTACCTCCTGAAACAAACATAAAATACGCATGAAAAAACGTTAAAAATATACTTAAAAAATGGACGACAAATAAAATAAATTGTCAAACAATAAAACTATTTAAATTAAATAAAAAGAATTTGAAAATAATTAATTAATAAAATCCTTTTTTATTTAAATTATTATTATCACTTGAAGATAGGAATAAGCCGGTTGCATATTGTTTTCACTATGAACTGTTTGGGATTGAAAAATAATTATTTTTATTATATATTTTGTCGTAATTTGTGATTAGTAATTTACCTTTTTAATACATATGTTTTGTAATGTTTTTAATGTGTCACACTTTTCTTGTAAATATTTAATACGTAATTATAAATGTAATTTGGAAATAGAGATTCCGTTAATAAAATGACATTGAAAATTGAAATAACTGTGACTAAGTGAATAAATCATTTTTCTATTATATATTATTTTGATTTTAATTTGAATGGTTATAATTATCTTTCAAATTACAAAACTTTATTCTATAAATATGTTTTCTAGAATATAAATATATTTATTAATTTAGTCACAATCATATAAGAGCTCTAACTGTATTCGTACAATCCAACAAGCCATCAATTCTCTATCTCATTCCTCTCGGATGCTATCGTCGATCGATAAATGTTTAAGCACTCGAATTTCATGAATTATAAGTATTTAAAAACGTAAAGAATATCGAATATGAAAATTATAAACGCTCTAAGTTGTAAAAACGTGGCATTCCCTTAAGATACCAAATCACTTTGTTTTAAAAATAAAGTTGTAAAACTAAAAATCCATAGTGTTTTATTGTTTATATTTAAAATATACGAGGGTTTCGCCAAATGACAGCATCAATCATACAATTTTCATATTATCATTCAATCAACAATAAACAGAATAGAAGAGAGAAATAGACAAGACACAAATTGAGAGTTAAATAAATAAATAAAAAGTCACAGAGCTAAATGTGGAAATAATTTATTAATTATTTTCAAATCATTTTTATTTAATATATTTAAATAACTGTGACCAAGTGAATGAATACTCCTTTCTATTCAAATTGAGAGTATTTCAAGAATAATACAAACACATTAAATTTGTTTAATAATAATAACCCTTATTGTCCGCTTAAATAAACATTAAGATGGTTTCGACCGTTAACATGTGGTAATTAATTTCAGATTGATTCAATCAAAACTGTACTATTTAATGAAATAAAAAGTGTTTGTATAACAGATTTTTTTTGTTTTATTATAATCTTACACAATGTATAACGAAGTAAAAGTCTCAGTGATCAGTAATTTAAATAAAAAGTGGTAAAAAACGTAGCAACTCTTTCATTTAATTAATTTGTTTAATTAAGTTAATTAGTTAAATAATGTAAGCGAAGTCCGAAATGGTTCAGGGGTAAAAAAAGATAAAAGTATAAATAATCAACCTGGTTGGGACAATAAACAAAATGAGAATATCTTTCGGGATAGGAGTAAAAATAAAAATGTGAGTTAAATAATGTGAAATGCTACGTGATAAAACTAATATTATCATTAAATTTGACTGTATAACTTTTTATAAAATATTACGAAATAATATTTACAAGTCCCCCCTACAAACTCTGCTCCAACTGATCACCCACTATAACCAGGAGTAATTATCACCTCAAAGACATTTTTTTTTCTCATCTATAAATCACTATTACCGGACAATACGACTATAACACCTATAAAAATCATCAACCTTGGCAGAAAATCTACTGTCCTATCATTTATCAAAATAAAAATGTACTACTTAATGTACTATTTTAAACTATTGTACAAATGTATGATAATAAAGATATTTAGGGCAGAAAGACCTATAGTCGATAGCCCATGACAGACAGCTGTACATATTGTTATATGTTTTCATATAGTTTGAATAAAGATGTTTGTATATATAAAGATATTTACTACTTCAAATTATGAAGAACAAAAATGAAAATATTTTAGTAAATAAAATACAGTAATAACAATATGCATCTTTCCGTACAAGTATCAGTATTATTATATAATTAATATTAAATGATAAATATTAATAATCTATTAAAAATCAACCAATAAAATAAATTAAAAAAATACAATTCTTTTGAAAATGGGCAAATCTGTGTTTTTATTATTTTTATTTATAGATTTTTAGTAATTAATTCATATTTATTATTGGATTTATTTACTTTATACAATTTTGTTATTATACATAAAACATAGTTATTCTGCTCTGGAATTGGATCTAGAACAAAATAATCATGAATATATATACATATATATATATATATATATATATATTTACTGTGTTTTGACTATAAAAATCGTTTATAATGAATGTATAATATTTTTAATAAAAATGTAAGTATAATAGTGTCGAAAAAAAAAAAGTAACAGTCCTTGTTAGTAACTGTATGGTCAATAGATGACCGATTTCTGGCGTTTGGCAAGGTTTTAAGGCACGACACGGCATTTCTTAACATTTCATAAAATTATTAAGCATATCCACGCAAACCGGCGTGTTTTAATATTTACCCTATCAGATCTTTAACCCGAAGGTCGCGGATTCGAGCCCGGAAAATATCCATGCACGGTTACGATATACAACTCGTAACACATGAAGAAAGTATGTTCATTAAACTTATTGACTCGCTATTTATGAGATTTCGCCCCTTTTTTATGCCCTTTCCCCTTTTCTCCACAGAATTACATTTAAGATTATTGATCTCTCCCCAGCACAAGTTACCCTCATTTATTTTAAGATATTCAAGATAAGCATAATGCTAGCGTGTACTCCACAATGAGGTGGTAAATAAAAAAAATCTTTAAATGTTATATCTCTCAGGTTGATATTGATCGAATTATACGTGAGTATCGATTATTTTGAAGCGTAACGTGGAAAGATAAAACTGTAATTTCGCATTAATACAATTAATCAGTTGGCGCCTGGAATTGTTTTAAAAACAGCTATATCGTGTGGGGGAAATTAACTGGCGTGATTTCTTAGCCCCGCAAATATATATTGGGGAAACATGCAAATGTGTGCGTTGTTTTCCACCACTCTCGTTTTCCGTGTTTTCCAAGTGCGTCATTAACGGCGGAGGTGTGCCATTTTCGAAAAATTTATACACCCTCGCTATTTAAAAAGTACATAAATCCTGCTTACCGTTACACATATTGTGACCTTCGGTGCGTCCTTCCATGCATTTGCAGACTTTTTCCTGGTTTGGTCCTGGGGTTTTTCCTATTCCTACACACTGGGCTCCTTCGACGCATTCTTTCGTTTCTAAACATAAATGGCTCGGTCCTGAAATTTTTAAAATAAAAAAAAAAAACATTATTGAATACGAAAAGCATGTAACAAAATATTTAGAACTAAAGCCTATTCAGTATTATAAATAGCTTTACTTTGTTTGTATAACTGGTTATTATCAAACTAACTAGTCGAAACTATAATCACTAAAAAACAGTAAAAGTGTTTTAGTTGTGACAAATATTAATGCTTTAAATGCATACTATAATTCGTTTCAAAACTAAGAAAGTAAAATCCTTAGGAAGAAACACCTCTGATCGATAGCCTAGACAGACTAACACCTACATTTTCAAATTCTATTCAGCTGAAATAGACTTACACTTCACTTTTTTTTTTAAATCACATTTTTTGGCTTCTTATTTGATAATTGTTGCATCCAATGATCAACATTTTAAGTACAAGTACTTGTTTCATTCTTTCCATTTTGTTTTTTTTTTATCTATTAGAATTTACTTATAGAAGGAAATACTATCTTAACTCAAATTAATTTTACAATCTCAAAAATGTAAAATGTATAGAATTTAAAAATATAACTATATACTACAATGAAATTAAACAAGGAACATTTCTGGCAATGATCAATTAACTTCGATCAACTGCAAATTAATATATTGAAAATCTTTATTTCTGAGAAATAAGTTAAATTACATTACAATATTTACATTACAATCATAAACCTCTAGTTAAGCCTTAGAAAATGGCTATCGACCATCGGTCTTTCTGCCTAAATTATTATATAATATTGATCATTGCCAGAAATTTTCCTTGTTTAATTTCATTGTAATTTAAATAACTGCAAATGTGTAAAACATCTTCGTTTTATTTTATTTAATATAATTTAATATTATTTATTAATTATTTAATGTTAATCTTTGTAAAAATATGTGTAATTGTCTGAATAAAAATATTAATATAATAATAATTTTAACAATAAATCCATTTATTGAACCGAAAAGAGTTACAAAGGGCCATCGACCATGGTCTTTTAGCCGCAAAATATTTGTATATATAAATTAAGTAAAAAAAGAATAATTAGTAAATTATTCCCTCTTTAGCTACTACGACAGTTTGTCTTATTTTACGTAAGTACTTAAAACAAATGTTCAATAATGGAAATTTGATGTTACATAACAATATATATTGTATAATGCAACAATTTTTTATCAGAAAATATTTAATGCAAAAAAAAACTAAATTAAAAAAAAATGACCATGTGAATAATTTCTTTTTCTATTATTTGTATATATATTCAAATTTCTAAATGATTGTACAACTAAGTAATGATGTAATATTATACAAAAAGATGTTTATGTATGAGATTTAGAAAGACCATCGATCGATAGTCAAAAATTGTTGTATTTGCTTTCCACAATCACACATTAGAATATTTGTTATTTGTTTCAAAATGTAACATTTCTGCAAATAAAGATGTATACGTATATATTACAAGTTTGCATATATTAATAACAAACAACCGCAAAATATCACATCTAAATGAAATATATTTTGCTGGTGTTATAAATCATAGAAGCGAATTTCATTTACCCGGTGTTTTGTAATATGTATCACAATATAATGGCTTCAGCCATTAATCATGTAGATTATCCTGAAAATAGTCCATTCCGGCAATCTATAGTCTTATAAGGACATTAAGAAATTGAAAAAAGAAACAATACAAAAGCTATCTGTAAAATATTAATAAATCCATAGTGAATGTAGGTGAAATTTAAAATTCAACACCCGATAATTAATTCATTATAATAATTGCAATGGACTAATGATTGTGTTCTGCATCTATTTATATACAGTTTAAGCGGGCTAATCCCGACGATTCCCTCCTGACGTGTTGGTGATTAATCTGAGCACCGACATGACCTATTTCCGGAGACCGGTAGTAAATCCATTGATTTAAATTTCCCACGCTTCGCAACGAAGAGTGACGTCATACACGGCATTTACGTGTAAGGGGATCCCTGTCTGGAAACCTGCTAATTTTAACAGCACCCTTTTTTTCGGCGTATTTTTATCTGATAAATATAGATATGCTATTATTATAATGAGATTGTTTTACTCGATTATAGATGGTTTCAGTTTTACAAACTTGAACGCATGCGTAATGTTTCCTCTCACCAAACTTATTTTTTATATATAAAAAAATATTTAAAGACGTAAAGACCGCTGGTCGATAGCTTATAAACAATAAAGTGAAAATTTAATATTTAACAATAAATATGTCTACAAATACATAAATAATATAATATTTTTTGGCGGAAAGACCATAGGTCGATAGCCTGTTGAAGCAAGCAAGAAAGAAACAAATATACCATAATATATTGTAAATATATGTAAAACAAATAACTTTAAATAAAGATATTGTAGTAGTAGTATAATATTTCACAATAAAGATGTTTAAATACAGGGTGTATAGAAAGTCGCGGGACTTTCAAAAATATTGCACATATTTTTTTTGTTCTTCGTTTTGAGTTTCAGCTCAATGCCATTATCAAGAATTCTAGTCGAAAAATAAAATACATTAGTAAATAAAACCAAGTGAATATAACATTTTTAAATCAATATATTATCAAATTGTTTTACCAAGTGATCAATGAGAAGAAAGTGTCCGATATTGCTAATTCATATTACAATAATAAATATTGGTCTTTCCGCCTGGATTTTGTACAGCGACAAAGTCCAGGCGTAAAGACCACTGGTCGATAGCCAATTGGCAAATTCTTACAGCATGTATTGTAATATTTTGTGTTATATGTAGGTGTTGTAGTACGTTTGTCAATAAAGCTTATGTATATATATATATAATAAATATAAATAAAATATCAAAAACAAAATACACATTAAAATAAATAACTTTAAAATTTCAACTAGTTTCGGGTTATTAACCCATTTTCAAAAGATTTTAAAATTTGAGAATGGGCTAAAAAACATATTTTTTGTTGGTATATTTTTTATTATTTATTAATATTTGTATTATTAAGTTAAAATTGTGCAATGTTTAATACAAGTTATATAATAAATTTATTTCATATAGGTGTACATGAAATTACTTTTTATAAATAAAGTACTTTTTTGTTTTTAATTTTCATAAATTTCATAATTATTGTGACCAATAAAACTTTATGTTTCACTTATCGCAATTAAAACTAAAGCTTCAAGCAGTACATTAAATATAATTTTGGTGAATGCGCCGGGCAACCAATCATTATTTACTAGTTTTTAAAATTTATTCATTTATTTAAAATATTTTAAAAATTTTATATGCGTTTTTTAATAGAAATAAACATCAAGACTGTTTAGGGAATTCTTAAATATTGGACATTTTTATAAATAAAGCATTATTTAAGTATATATTTGTGAGTTAGGTGAGTAACCGTATTTACTGACAAAGAGGATAGAGGATTGACATTAAATCTGACAGACAACTGTCAAATTTACTGTCAGTCCTCTAGATTTAGTTGACTGTCAAGATTGGCACCTAAATCTAGATGATTGATATTAAATGTGACAGACAACTGTCAAATGTAGTGTCAATCATCTAGATTTAGTTAAGATTCAGTAAGTTTTCATTAGTGGCTGAATGAAAAATAAATTATCAAATTTAGATATATATTTGTTGGGAGATTTGAATAATCACGCCTAAAATAATTCCTCCACTTATAACACTTTTGCGTGAATGGAAATGTAATATTCATAATATTCAATAGATAATAGTAGTTGGGAGCGTAAAATTGAATTTGTAAAATAACGATTAATCTCCCATTTGAATAATACTGTTTATTCATGTAAGAAAGAAACAATCATAAATAGTAGCAGAGGTTGAATATCCGTTACCTACTTACTGTGTACTCGTTTCAAGTCTCATTAACATATTCGACCTTTTCTTTTCGCGTTTCCACCACAAAATTATTTTCGAGGAATGTTGCCCCTGGTTTATCTGGCCACAACATCTCGTTTTAATCGATTTACCCACAGCACTACGAACTGTGCAACCATGTTCGGAAAATAGTTAAGACACTTAAAGAAGTGTTGTTATTTTTAGATTAGCAGAACGTAATCAATACCGTCGTCGCAAAATCACTTATTATTACTGTTTTTAATACTTTTTTGATTCTGGTTATCAAAAGTGTGGTATAATTAAATAATAATTTGTGTTTAGGAAATTTTGCTTAGCTTAATATCGATCGTCGTTTTTTAGCGTGTTGGCGGGAACTTTACGCTCGTTTAATAAAGACGCAATACACCAACTTCACGAACCGTTCATGGAATGTGTTTTAATGATCACTTTAAATAATTTTATTAATCAACGAAAATCTTTATTGTGACTTTTATATATTCCCCTAATGATTCGTGAAGTTGATATGAAATTAAAATTACACCCCCTAATATATATACATATATATATAATATATTATCATAATTGGCTGACATAAATAAATTTACAAAAATATAAACCCTTTATAATTACTTACAACATAAAATAAAATACTAAATTAAAATTATTGATCATTGAGATTTTTACTTCGTTATACATTGCGTATGATTAAATAAAAACAAATTTCAACATTGTATTACAATTATAATTTATTCTTTTCTTCAATTCTGTTAAAATATATATACACATCTTTATTCGGACTATACAAATAATTTCAACAATATAACATAAATAATTACAATACATGCAGGTGTTACTCTGTCTGGGCTATCGACCAGATGTCTTTCTGCCCTGTCATGAATTTATGATGAAGTTAAAGAAAAATCTATGCTAGCTAGCTGAACAGTCCTGATGATTCGCGCAAATAAATTACCGTTCGGTAATGGTAGGATGTTTTATTAAAATATTAGTATATTATATCAAGAAAAAATCACGTACTCACCAACAAATATCTTCAATTGTATTACAGTATACAAACTCTAATTTCTTTAAAATATAAAGTTAAAATTATTGATCACTCAGACTTTTACTTTGTTTATATTCATACAATTGTTTTATCTTTACAAAACAATTTTATTAAGTTCAACGCTGATTTTGGTAATATTAGCCACACTGGTCTGAGGAAATTATTTCGTTAGGGCAGTCAACATTTGAATTTTAACCGTTGTTAATGCTTTTTGTGTAAATTGTGTTCCGTTTATTTTTAATTTGTAATTTACTTTTAGCTTTTAGAATAACTAGCCATAAGATTAATGTGTATTGTACAGTTGTAATTAGACTTCCGTAAATAAATAAAGAACTGTTTTATATATATATATATATATATATCTTTATTCAGACTATATAGATAATTTTAACAATATAACAAAATAAATAATAACAATACATATAGGTGTTAGTCTGTCTGGGCTATCGACCAGAGGTCTTTCTGCCCTGTCGTGAATGAGAACTGTTTTAATTTTATACAATTAATAAATTACATAAATATAATAAAAATAATAGTTACAGAAAAAAATTTTGTACAATTATTATCATAAGATCATAAGATTAGTTAGTAAAAAATAACACTTCCAAAAAAAAATATTATTCAAACTGCAATACTAATGATAAATGTTTAAAATAAAAAATAATACTGCTTTGTGAACTAATTACAATCTATTATGCATTGTTAGATATTTTAAATCGAGTAGATCTGTTATTTTTAACACTACATTTCCTGACATTTATTTAAAAATTAATTAGGAAGGAAGATTATTTTTTTGTACATCCTGCCACTACTATACGTCCGCTCATTTTTATCAACATTAAATTATAAATATAAAACATTGAATAAAGAGATAATTCATTGAAAAATTCAAAACTCTCATAATAATTTTTATACCGACAAAACAACGATGCTTTTTAGAAAGAAAGAAGAGAGAAAGAAAGAATGAGATGGCTATATTGTAATTGAAAGTCACTAATTCATGTTACATCAATATCCTGTTTGCATATACTTTACAGTAATATTAATAATTACACGTGTAAAATAAACCAAGTGTAACTTAGTCAATAATTCCTAATATTACTAAAATGTTGTAATGAATGAGAATCAAATTGAAGATATATATTATAGCAATTTTAAAACATGTAAGATTTTCGTCTGATGATTTGATAATGACCAAACATCGAAACTTAACTCCTGAATTTTTGTGTTGTGTAATATATACACTTACAATAAATAATTTGTGATAAAATTATTATTCAGCGATTTCAAAATTGTTTTCAAAATTCATTTTTTTATAAAAAAATTTATGTGAAAAAAAGATAAAATAGGTCATATTTATGTCAATTGTTTAATTTATATTTTTGTCAACAAAAACTAAATTACAACCTTAAAAAAGATATTCGGAACTATTTTGCAAAGAAAATGTTAAGTTTAACGTGTTATTTTTAAATATTGTAACTTTGTATGTAAATAAAGATGTTAGTTAGTTAAAAACCCTTTCTAATTACCTACTAAAAATATAAAATACTAAATTAAAATTATTAATCACTGAGATTATGTATTCATTAGTAAACTACATCGAAATCCTATTCATGTTCTTTTTTAAGGTACATGCTTTTTATATAAGATTTAATCAAAAACTAAGTTATAATTATTTTTTAGGAAAATAATATAGTCGAGTAGACGGGTTAAACGTATAATTCAGAACGAATTATAGATAAGAACTAAAACAAAAAATATGATCGGCATAATAATATTTATCATCATCCAACAGTTATTATTATTACGACAATTCGCAAAGTAAAACTGTCTTTTAAATTATTTATATTAATAATTCATTGCTTGAAATTGCATATTCATAAATTTAATAAACACAACAGTTTTTTTAGTTCCACAGTTGTTTTTTTTATTGTAGAAACACTGCTAAAATTGTTTCGCCAATACTTCAGCCTCCTCAGGCAGATGATTAATTATTCCACAATAAAAACTGTAAATGTAAAAAACTGTTTTGTTTTTATTTAATTTGTTAATTATATTATGTAAAAAGAGCATTGAGCTACTTAAAAAATGAAATATCTCATTTAAATTTTTTATACAAAGCTTAAAGGTGCGGTTTAGTAGAAAGAGATGGCTATATAATTACTGGCAGTTAGTAATTAGTGTTATTTTGTAGATAATACAAAACAAAATAACATAAATAATTACAATATATTTAGGTGTTAGTCTGTCAGGGTTATCGACCAGAGGTCTTTCTGCCCTGTGTTTTTTTTTATTATATGTTTTCAATTATTTAAAAGTAATATTTCTCAAAGTTATTATAATATACAATCGGTGCTATTCTGTAAGAGAAATGTTGAATTTAACGTATACTTTAATTTTTATCATCTGTGCTTTTGTTAGTTATATATTCATAGAAAGTGATATTAATTAATAACGTGCACGTTAAAACTTAAACATTTCCTGTACGGAATAGCCCCGAGCTACATATTTTTTTATTTACAAATCCAATTAAAGAAATATAATATAGTATTAATTCTTGAACATTTACTCCAATGTTTAAGAATTAATGCTATTTTTTTTAATTGGATTAATAATTAAAAAAATATGTAGTCTTAAACAAATATAAAAAATAATAAAGCAAAGTTAAGAAATCGTTCCTTTATTGAGCTTTTTTTAATTGTTTAAGACTTTAAATATTTTTTTAATTACAAATCCAATTTATCACTTGGTGTTATGGTTACGTGAAGTTACACTGAATTTTACTTTAAGTATTACACAGAGTAACACTAACATTTATTTTTTACAAATGTACTACAGGCAACAGTCTTGAGACTGTTCACTTAGGCCCAGAGGGCTTACTAGACATTGAAAAACAATGCTTTTAGGATGAAATATGATTTCCAAAATTAAAAATGAATGGACTGCAGCAAAATAGTAATATCTTTTTATTACTATTGTAATAGATTTGAAAACAAATACAGACAATTATTTTATATCTGTTTTATGTTTTGTTATAAAAAATCATTTTAAGAAATATAATATATTTTTATTTTGAGTAAGAAAATGAATGACAATTAATTTACATCAGTTTCTTGTTTTATATGTTATAAAATAATTTTACGAAATACATTTTTTAAATTTTGCGTAAGAAAATATACCAGGAGATTACTGGTACAGAAATACAAGAAGAAATATTATAATTCAAACAATTGCTCATTTTATTAAAGCATATTTTTTATTCACTTTACAGTATTTATTAGTAAAACACATAACTTTCTACAATACAAAGTATGTAACAACTTTAAACTTTCAAATATTTAATATTAAAACTTTAAATGTAAGCGACATAAAAAAGCTGAGTGATTTTTTAGATATTCAAAATGTTTTAAAAAGTAAAAGCATTGCAGAAAGAAGAATTTAAAAGTTACATATATATTTTTAATAATAAAACATTTAATTTAAGAAATTTAAATAAAAATATGAGTAACAAGAAAAAAATACAATATCAATAAAAATGTGTTTTTTCTCCCAAAAGGATAAGTGAGAAAATAATTGTAAGACAAAAATTCTTGTTTTTTTTTTTTTTAATTAATATCTCACTTAGTAATTTAAATATAATAATAATATATCTTTATTCGAAGTAACAGAATTATTTACATTATATCATTTTGCTATTATAAATAGAACATGATTATCTTCTTATGAAATTGGCTATCGACCAGTGGTCTTTCCGGCTAAATAAAAATATTTATTGTGTTTTCCACTATTTATTAATTTAATTACACGACTTGAGTTCCGACAGCAATTGTCAAATAATAATAAATATACTTTTTCACTTATCCCGTTAGGAGAAAAAACACATTTTTTTATTGATATTGTATTTTTTTGTTAAGAAATTCAAATAAAAATATTTATTTGAATTTCTTTAAAAAAATGAACTTTTCTTAATTCTAATTTTTATGAAAAAATAGCAATTAAACAACATTATTTTGAGCTTATAATACTAGAAATTTAAAGAAAAATATGTATATGAATGTTTTATTTCCATTAAAAAAAAGAGGTTTTATTAATTTTCAAATAAATAGCATTTAAACAATATATTGTGGTAATAATACTAGAAATTTAAAAAAAATATGAGTGTGGAAAGTCCGACGGTCAATAGCCGTTTTCTAAAGATAATGTATTATATAGCATAAAAATTCTACTGTTAATGTATTTTATATAGAATTGTCTGCAGAAATATAGATGTTATATATATAAAAACATGAAGCAATTGTTTTGAAATAAATTATTCGAACACGTGTAATGCAAATCGCTTTATTTAAAGTTGCACTAATTTTCACTTTCAAACAAATATTTAATTTTTATTTTCAAAAATCTAATATTAATAAAATATATATACCTCGATAAGTTGCAGAACAGGCTCCATTTATAGGTGGCTGATTGTCTCCACAAAGGCAACTTTTTTTGCCATGGTCCTTTGGGTCCTGGACGCAGCTTGCACCAACGATCCCTTTACACACGGTGTGGTTTGAACATGGTTTAGCTATTCTGAAAATAAGAGGAAATCTGAATGGGGAAAATGCTAGCCGGGCAGAAAGAAAGTTTTTAAACGCACGCGAAACACGAAATAATTTTATTTAAAAAAATCAGGAAATAGTTGTTTTAAATATAAAAAAAATAATTATTATATTGTGAAAATAATAGGGATTATTAATAAGTTTGTGAAAAATTGTGCAAAGTTTTTTTTTAAAGGATGACAAGACGTACCGGGTGGTTGCGGGGGTTGTTGATTGGTATTCCCCGAAGATTTCCCGAATGTAGTAAGGCCATGTGCATGATTAAATCCGGCTAATAACAGAAGAAGTGGTATAGACACTGTCACGTAAAGAGCGTTCATTTTTACAAGCTCTATCAACACTACAATACTAGAACAAGTTTGATTTAGAATCACTGCTCAAATCAAAGTGACTGCGACCACTACGGTTTTTGTAACAAGTAACGCCTGCGCCATTTCACGTTATTAAGTCAGGCACGTGTGTGCTGTGCATAAGGTTCTCATTTTGCAAGGGTTTAATCTCGAAACGAATAATCGTGTTCAACGCGTACATTTCACTACATGCATACAAAAATAGCCACCAATGGGGTTCTCTTTATTTCTCAATTAATTTTGTTATCCCTACCACCACCACATTCCATCCCCCGGTTTATTTAATGCTAATTAGTCTTTAAGTCAATACAATTTCACTTCTTCTTAAGGGCATGTTTGTGTATTGGGAAAAATTCCAATTTATTATTTTTTTTTTGATAATTTAAAATCTCAAATCATATGACCTGTGCAGGTCAAGTAGCAGGTTGCTGGTGGGGGTTGCAGGGGCTGTTCGTTAGAGGTTTCAGGGGTCAGGGGTCAGGGGGTAGGATCTTAGTACGATAAGGTGGTCGGCCATCTCGGCGCCTTTAATATTCGCAGGGCACGCGATCGATTACGTCATCATAACTTGCCCTGCAGACCTAATGGATTTTCTTGCTTGATTTTTATATAACCCTTATGGTATACGCGAGAAAATAGACCATGGGCTCAATTTTGCGGGCTAACAATTTTCATTCCGTTACCGGACTATTGATATCCGGGCCCAATATTTCATTACTTCCCGCTTAACCTTAACAAGAAAGCTTGCATATTATTAGAACTGGATTAGGGAAATCTATAAAAGAGCAGTTACCGTGCCGTATAATCAAAATATACCACTTCGGTGCTAGTTTACAGATAATTACACATAAAAAATTCAGCTTTAAACTTCTTCATTATTTCAAATGTAATTAGCGCTTAAAGGGCGCCAAATCCAATTTAAAATCAACTTACCATAGCTTTTTGTTACAATATTTATTACATCATCGTTCCTCGTTATATTTCTCAATATAATTTCATTTTAAAACTCCAATCTATACTTTTTACATTTCCTCAACTACACCAGCTCAATTATCTACACATAATTTTCCATTTTCTACATTTGAACTGCAATGGATGATCAACAGGACCATAAAAATTTAGAAGATTTTCCATTTTTATCTGAAATAGCAAAACAGATTATTAAAAACTTATTATAACAAATAATTACTAAAATGCTTAATAACATAAATTTGTATATAATTAAAAAAATAAACATTTTCATATACTAAAAAAACAGATTATTAACAACTTGCTATAATAAATATAATAACTATAATAGCTTAATAATGATATTTGTAATTTTTATATAAATTTAAAGTCTCTTTCAAATATTTGTGTTTAAGTTTTATTTATATATATACATACACAAATATTTATTCAGACTATAAAAGTAATACCAAAAACAATATAACATAAATATTTACAATACATATAGGTGTTAGTCTGCCTGGGCTATCGGCCAGAGGTCCTTTTGCCCCGCAGAATATTTATTTAAATTTCCATTTATAATAAATTATTAATTACTATATATTGTTCAGATTTTTTTATTTAAAACATCTACCGATTCTAATCTTGAAACTTCTGGCTTAAAGTGACACCGCTGTGTGAAGATTAAAATAAAAGAGACATTTACACTACATCGTTAAACCAATGATATATAATGTATGCAAAGTAAAGTACGGAGAGCGTACGTATTTAGATCTTTTTTTATAGAAATAGATTTTTATAGTAACAGAAAGGATTAAATTAGAAAAAAAAAAATACAAAGTAGACGTCAACTTTGCATTGGTTATATAAAAAGCGGAAATCTATTCTGTTTAGTAACTTCCATTGAATTTTCATTAAATACTTAGTGAATCACAATTGAAATTAAATAAGGAAAAATTACTGAAAATGATCAGAAACTTTTAATCATTCCTATTTTTTCAACGCTGCAAAAATTACTTACACGGTCAGTTTTTGACAAACATCCATTGAAACAACTACTTCCTAGGCATTTACCCATTGGATTACACAATAGATGTTTGTTGTTTCATACCACTACAACTGCGCATTGCAACGGTTTCAGTTGAATTTATTTAATGAAAAGCACCCATAAATCATAATTACAAGGCTATCTTTTGAATAAATTCCTCACTTAACCCGCGGTGAAACGTTTTTTATTAATAATGATAGAAAATTGAAATACTTGTTTTTTTATGCCTCACACATTTTACTAACCGTTAAATTTTAATTTCCCATCATTATTACAAGGCTATCTGTAGACACATGTTTCGGGATTCATCTGTTTTCAGTGCAGCTCTGCTATGATAATATGTGACAAATGTATCATGTGGGGGGACTAATCATGGAGCGTGGTCCCACAAGACCACTACAACCGATAGAAAGTATTCTAAAAGTTAATATTCACAACAAAAACAAGAGATCAGCTCGAATCGACAAGAACATGATAATAAATTCAAAATTTTCATGATTTCATCCCAAACAACAAAAATCAACGAAATAACGAGAACACACAAACAAGAACTCAGAACTTGCTTCATCGATACATAGAAAATATATATTGACTTTTAGGAGAATAAAATATATAATATAATAATCTTCATTAACAGCAATATATATACAGCAAAATATTATTTTTTTAATTATTTGTTAATAATTTAAAAAAATAACTTGAATAAACACACTTGGAATCCTTTCTTCACTACTTTATTTGTTAACAGATGTACATTTCGGACACAAAGTGACCATTATCAATGGTTGATACTGATAATGGTCACTTTGTGTCCGAAATATACACCAGGGCCCGTATTCCTAAAATTGTTTTGGTCGTATGAAATCTGTCATTTAGATAGGAATTTACATGTGAATTTGACAGTGGTCGATTTCATACAATCGATTTCAGGAATAAGGCCCCTGGTAACAAATAAAGTAGTGAAGAAAGGATTCTAAGTGTGTTTATTATCATCTTCACGTAACTTAATCAACCCAAATAAAAAAAATATATATAATATATTAGCAATAGCACATAATTGTAATAATAGATTTAAAAAAACAAATTTTAATATATGAATAGAACACTTAGTTAGTTTCGTTTAAGAAAAACAAAATTGTATGATCCACTATAATTGCCCAGAGCTTGAAATTGTTTTAGTTACATCAAAAAACTTGTTGATTAACAGACAGTCACGAATGCTTATTCGTGATTACATCAGATAATAGCTCCACCACAAAATGATATTGTTATGTCAGTGACTGAATTGTTTTATACCCCAATAAAACACAAAATCCATTAGCCTTAAACGAACCTTAATCAACAAGTACTCTTAGTAAATGTTTAACCAGTATTCGATTATCCCCTATTCGAATCAACAATCAGGCATCGGGAATTGTTGATTCGTAGCGTGACTGGCTCGGTGGCAGCATGCAATCGAGATAGCTCGGAGAGTCCTTAATCAAGTGAAGTTTAAAGATTCCCCGCTGACAGTAATTAAAGATAGTAATAGTTAACAAGAAGAGAATTATAGCGTGTTTCACACAATCAAGGTCATTTTTAATCAGTCGTCGTAAAAGGTCACCGGTCTGATATGTATTGCCTAATGAATTATGGAGAATATTGATTCAGGTGGAACGTTTACAAGTTACCAAGCGCCCTTTTGCTAGTTTTGCATGCGAATTGTTGCTACTGGGGCGAACTTTCTTTGTCAATATTTGTTTTGCGAAAACGCGAAATATCCATCCAATAAGCTTTATGGAGATTTTATTTGGTGTTTATGTAATATTTTTTTAACAGCTTCTCGAATGGAAAATATTTGTTTCAATGATTTGATCATTTTTTTATATAGGTTTCTATAACAAAATATTTGATTTTCAGTTATATGAAGAAATAATACTTAAGATGCAGAAAGACCTACGGTCGATAGCCATTTAAGAATTAATTAAATTTCTGTGATTAGTGTATCACACAAATTTAATTAATCAAATATTGATATGTTCTTGTAAACTTAATTGTTAATAAAAATTGTTATACATATAATATTTAAGTCTAAATACTTATTTATTTTATTAGGAATTGTTGAGTAAGTTTCACTTGGTTTGTTTTACACGCAAACCAAGTGAAATTTACTCAACAATTCCTAATATTACTAAAATGTTTTGCCAAGTGATTAATGAGACTCAAATTGAAAAACTTATTTTTTTTTTTTCTTAATTTAATTCATCAATTTAACAAACAAAATAAAAAGAAACGGAATTAACGAATAAAGTAAAATTTTATTTTATTTGAACTTCAATACTCTTTATTTTATAGTTTAAGTTTAATGTTACGGTTTAATAGAAAAATTACTGACAGAAAGGCTGTTGGCCGATAAATAAAATAATAATATTTATTGTTAATTTCTTTCACATTTATATGTATAATGTACTGACAATAAAGATTCTTTATATATTATATATATAGAAAAATAAACGACGAATATTAAAACGAAGTAATTTTAAAAAATGCAGGAATTTCGTATACAATAAATGTAAGATGTTTGTTATGGGATAATCCTTTATATCAATTGACCAGGTCGTCAATGTAAGACATATTAGTGACTGCCCATAAATATTAGATAGCTATATTTATGAGCAGTCACTAATATGTCTTACATTGATGACCACAACCTTAAAAAAATATAATTTTACCCTCTCATCCTAGAATTTTCAAACATTCTTTGCGAGAAATTCTAATATCCCTTCAAAATTCCATTTATTCAAAAATTAAAATGATTTGAAAATAATTAATAAATTATTTCCATAAAAATGTCACAGAGCTAAATGCGGAAATAATTTATTAATCATTTTTATTTAAATAACTGTAACCAAGTGAATGAATACTCCAAATTCATATCATCATTCATAAATGATTAAGTGACATGCAAGTAAAATACAAGGAATGCTGACTGAAATCGAATGGTCGATAGCTATTTGTAAATATGTAAACATTTAATTTCATGTATTGTAATTTTTATTTAATTATTTAAATTAAATAACACAATATAGTCTTTCAATGTCTATTGTAGTCTCGCTACAATTTGTGGTGAATAAATTGTAGCGAGATTGTGGCTTCTTCGGGGGAAGAATTATGTAATTGTAAATGGCTCAGTAAAGATTTTTATGTATGTATGTATAATTTTGCAAAAAAATAATATAGACTTTAAATAAAGGCAAAATTAATTATATTACAAATAATTATTTTAATTATATTTCATTATAAAATCCTCTTATCAACTTAAAACAGAAATGTATGTCAAAGATCAATGCGTGTACAGAAACATGTGTTTCCTATATAGCACTGATGTAATACAGTGGGCGAAATATAGACTCAATGCCTTATGGTAGATTAATGCTGTCCCCACTTCCGTTGCAAACGATTGCAGCTTAAGTTCAGATAAACCAGAGCGAGATAGCAGCTGACAGGCGTGTCTTTACTTGCCCGTTGATTCTGGTTTGGGTCTGGTTTCATTATTAAAATCTCTACCTGAAGTGCACGCATTTATACATCAAACCGGGTGCGAAGTAATCAACACAATCCTATACCGAGTGTTTAGTGCTGAGTGATATGTTGTAGCAAACAACACTTGCACAATGCGAACCATCATTACGTGTCTATTCCTGGCGGTATGTTTGTTTACAAACGTGCTCAGTAAAAACATGAGTGCTTCTGTGTCGTGTAAAACAATGCTTGAGAAGGGTGTTGCGGCTTATTTGGATAATCAGTTCCATGATTGTGTGCTTTATTTGGAGGAGGCTTTGGAGTCCTACAGGGAATATAATAAGAAAATTCAAAACTGTCGTTTGCAATGTCATGCGAAATCCGAGCTGTCTGAGCCGCTGCACGATTTCAATATAGATAATCTCAGATTTTACGAGAAAACAATTCGTAATACTTTATGTATAATTGAATGCAAAAATAAAGATCAGCGGCTGTATGATGAGTACAATCTTGATGAGGATGTTGTGAAGAAATTTGAGGAAATGGAACCTTATGAATATCTTCAAAATTGTTACTTCCAGGTAAATCAACATTTTTTTTTGTAAATATTTGAATAAAACAAATCCATCTTTAAAACTCATTTTTTCTAGATTATACCTAACTTTTATTAATAATATGGAAATAACAACAAATAACATGACCTTAAATTGCATACAGGAAAAAAATATAAATAAATGAAGAATTATTTTAATAATAAACAACAAAACTGTAAAGCAACTCTAGGTGAAATTCTTATTAACCTTTAAAATATTAATCTTCATATGTATAAAATTAATAAAAATAATATTTTTTTTTAATTATTCAGATAAAAGATTTTCAAAAAGCAAGCTCGGCCGTTTTTACATATCTCGTAAAAAAACCAAATGAAGACGCGATGGTCAAAACTCTGAAACACTATTTATCACTACCAGGTGTTATCAAGGAAGACATAATTAACTTCGAAGCAAAAGTAAGATTAATTAATTTTGCTTAATTGTGGCATTTATGCATAACGCTTAATTATAGGATTATGTGTATTTATACGTTCGCGGAGTTGATGCATATAAAGAAAAACAATGGAAGGATGTTATACATTACATGGAGGAATCCCTTTCGTCTTATCTCTTATCAGAAGATGAGTGTAGGGTTCAATGCGAAGGACCTTATAATCAAGGATGGTATCCAGATTTTATTCCTTCAGTTGCAAGTACGTTATATTATTGAAATCATTATTTATTAAAAAAAAGAATAACTATAATAGCTTGATAAATAAACAGTTAATCTTTCTAATAAATAATATTATTTTTACTCTCTCACTCTACCTGAACATAAAAATACAACTTTGCATTAAATATTCTCGATTTAAAAAAATATTGCATTATACATTTATTTATTATGCAACAGCAAATGTTCATTGTGTAATTGATTATCTGGCGGAGTACTTGCCCGAAAAGTAGTTGTTTCAATGAATGTTTTTTTAAGTACTTAAAAGTGAAAATATTGCTGTAAATTGTTAATAACTGAGGCTTCAACTTTGTTATACATTGTTTATCAATTGAATAAAACACTTTAAACTTTAAATTGTTTTATTCGAAGGGAAAATAATTAATTAATTATTCAATTGAGTAAATTAATTATTCTTTTTAATTAATTTGTTATTATTTGTTTGCTCAAAATGTATTGTTTATATTGATGTTGAAAATATTTAATCCAACTTCGGGTATAAGGATTTGAGAAGAGGAAGGAAATATCGAAGCATAAGATCTTCGATTTTTATTTCCATTTGAATTAAATATTAAATAAACCAAATAATTACATCTTCAGCTCAACACCTATGATTTTTCAATCGGATTTAGAAAATATGAGTCAGTTAAAAGCTGTATGTTTCATTCAGGATTTATTTTTAGATCACTTCACACGTTGCTTGAGATGTAAGAGAAAATGCAAAGACAGCTTGAATAATTTAAACGGCGAACGACACGACGATCTTTTGGAAAGTCACTATAATTACCTACAGTATGCATATTTCAAAGGTAATAAACGTTGCCCGTTTATTATTTATATACTATAAACATTCGTAATATTTTTTTATAGCTGGGAATTTACGAGCCGCGTGCGAGTGCGTTTCCAGTTACTTGCTTTTCCACCCCCTGGATGAATCAATGCTGTACAACATGGAGTACTATAAGAAGATGCCAAAGACTGATATGAAATTTTTCCAGCCTAGACAGGTAAATTATGAAATTTTAGAAATTTGAAAAATAATCATTTAAAAATGTATAAAATTGAATGGTACGATTTTTTTCCAGCTTAAATAGGTAAATTATGAAATTACAGAAATTTATATAAATTTGAAAATTAATGATTTACAAATAATAATAAAAAAAATTATTAACGGAAAAAATCATTTGAACACAATTAAATTACAATTAGTGTAGAAATACAAAAACTTAGCGAGAGCACCCTATACTAATAGTAAATTGTATAATTAATAGAATTGTATAATTAAAAGAAAAAACGTATAAATTCCAACGAGGCATACAGTATTCATTTTTAAAACTAATTAAATTATGTTTTACTCCTTCTGACGTCAATAAATAATATTTTTCTAAAATTTCAATAACTAATAAAATATAAATAGAAGAACTATTTATATTTTCATTTTTGTAAACATCAATAACATTACGTAACTAAAAATATTCTACTCATCTTTTCAGGAAGCTTTGCTTTACTACCACAGGAATAAATACGAGGAAGTTTTAATGAACTTCATTGAAGATTCTTTTTCGAAAACGAAAAATACCGTAATTTACGAGGTAACTATAAATAGTTTCTACCATTATATTACAAACAAGTGTTGGAAATTGTAATCTTCATTGAAAAATAAAATGAGAAATAAACGTTACGTAATCTCAGTTTTGTATCGTGTATATTTATTATTTAAAATTTGTTTATTTGCTTCTTTACTAATTTATTCTATTTTCAATCTTATTATAGGAAAATGAAGCCTCGAAGCAGAGTTAATCCGTTATTCTTATATATGAATAATGTATGTGTAAGAAAAAAAGATAACAATTGCCTTATTTTGTGGTTAATATTCAGCAAATCTACTGCCAAAAAATGATGCGTTCCATCGAAAGTTTTAAATGTTTATACATATACGTAAATGTTTTATAATTAATTATTAGTTGTTGAATAAATTTGTTTGTATGAATTTTAACGTTCATTTATTCAAAGCCTTAATATTGCGGTTTAGTAGAAAAAAGAAAAAAACTGTAAAGTGGAAATAATTGATTAAATAAAGAGTCAGTCTCTGGGATTTAATAATATACACAAGAAATAAAATTAAATTAAATAAGGAAAGAATACTGACAATGATCACTAAAATTCCCTTTTTTCAACGCTGCAAAATATAAGAATATTAACTTTTAAATTGATCCTTTTTAATTGTTTACATAATTATTCTTATCAAAAAGAAACTACTATTAAAATTAATAAATAACATTCTTTGTTTTTTAATCTTTTTCTCTCATATCCGTATTGGGTGGCGAGGTTAATGAATAACTAATTATTTAAATTATTTTTAAATCATCTCACGAAATGCCTTCATGTTTTAGGATTACTTTAATCCTAAAACATGAAGGCATTTCGTCCAGTTGTCCATTGACTTTTTTAAATTATTTAAATTTTAATTAACAATATAATAATAATATATTTATTTACGGTATCTCCTTTTTACAAAACATATGCAACAAAAATCAATATTAATTAAATATTTTACTATGCGTTCTTTATTAAAATGAAGTAATAAAATAAATGTAATTCTTATTTGGTTAGGATAATTAATTGTTATTCCTGTTCCAGATATATATATATATATATATCTTAAAATTGCTCATATTATCGAAAATCGAAATAACCCTTCATACCCTCGAAGATGTAGGGTTCAATATATGTGATGATATTAAAAATAAAATTCTAGTTGAATTAATTTAACACGAAATTAGTAATTGTCCATAACTATATGAATGAAATCCTTTTCTAGTAAACCGACACCTTAAAGATATTTTAATTAGAGATGGGCAAAGTCGAACTTTTCGATCTCTTTTGTTACTGCAAAATTAAGTATATGACATTTTTTTTAATGCAATATATTTTATAACTGTAAATAATTGTTCGTTATTTATTGAAAAACATATTTATTGACATTATTTATTAAAAATTATTAATTTAGAAATACACGATTACTAATATTACTCGATTTTGCCTAACACTAATTTTGCTAAATTTGTAAAATACAAATAATAAATTGCTTAGAATTTTAAAGCACTAAAAAAGTATTAATTTAATATCATTTAGTAATAATAAATCATTAAAGTATCAATATGAACAAATATATTATTTTCATTAAAAAAATGTTACAACGCAAATCTAAACATAATCTATCCATTTTCAACGGTACATTAAAATTATCTGTTGCATGAGCCATTGTAAATTCTTTTATTCTTGCAACATATGGGAAGCGATATAAGAAAAAAATATATCGAGCTGTTTTTAAAATATTCATGATATTTATTATTTACTTTACCAAGGTGTTGTAAAATATTTATATTTTCCAGATTTTTATTCTGAAGTTTTCAGAAATGTTAAAGTTATTGAATACATAAAAAAATATCTTTAGTTTAGTTTTCATTGGTCTCATGGTGAAACATGATTGAAATACATATAAATTAATTTGTAAAAATTAATACAAAATTAGTCACTTGTTTTGCTTCACTTAATTTTGTGTATTTTCCTTGAAATTAATCGGAATAAAAACATAAAAAAATAACTAGAATTTCATTTTTTTATAGCATTACTTATATTGAAATATCTGGCTACTCTATAAAATAGTTAAAAAAGGAATAACAGTTATTTAATGTTGAAATATACAATTATACATTTTCCAACCCGAGACGAAATGGAATTATTTTATTATTTCATTTTAATAAAAAAAAAAACGCATGTAATTGAAATCTGCATAATAAAATATTTAATATTAATTAAAATTAATTATTTATAAATAATAAATAATTTTCTGCAGATTTGAATTAGGTGCGTTTTTTTAATAAAATAATAAGTGTTTATTGATATTATATAATGGTATTATTTTATATGTAGTATTTAAAGTTTTGTAAATATGTTGGTGTGATTAATTACTAAAGAAATTATGGCAGAGAATGAATGTAAAAGCACAATATGAAAATGTATGCGATGTGAAATAAATGCTTTGGCATTTCGATACACTTAAAATAGATACAATTTAACGAAATGGCGAAAGTATTAAATCGCATTTTAATTATGTACCACACCATCACACGCTTATTCTAATTATATTAAATTTCGACCTAGATAATTTTTCAGCGGGAAAAATTTCCTAAAATTACCTTAATATCGATTACTTACATGCGGTAATATTTTTAAGTGTATGTTTAAAAACATTTGATTACTGAATGGCGTCATAGTTCGATAGTAATCTTGAAGTTTTGTTAATGTGACTAAAGTAAGGCAAGCGCGCGATTATCCGCGAAATAATCCCGAACGTAAGTTTCACGTAAATTCAGTGGCGTAGGTATTTCGAGGAGTGTGTAATTCGATTATTTTGGTGTTAATTAGGTGGATAATGCGAGGGGTTGCTGATGGGAGGTGAGGTGAGTAAGTAAAGTTGATTTAGCTGGGTATGCGCTTGCGGGTTAGTAATGAAATGCGCGAAACATATGTGCACAAGGTCGAAAACGACGCCACTGAAAAGCGTCGGGACGCATTATGGACCACCTTAATCTGGGCTGGAGTCTCTCAGTGTTAAATGTTAGTGCGAGACGTGGTGTGAGGCGGCTATGGAGATCGGCCGAAAGTGGAGGTTCTCGTGTCTCTTATTGGGATTATTTTTTCTCGCCACTACCTTGCAGGGTGAGTACCACACACCAGAAGGGTGCAACTACCACTAATTTAAAATCATTTCGAAATAGCCTCCAATTAGAAACTTATACTTTGGGTTTTGTTGAGGTTATGAACAAATACCATCAGCAAGACCCATCAATAGTTTACCTGAAGACTCTTAAATGTGCAATGGATTTATTGATTATTATATAATTATTTTATTATAGCCCTGGATAAAGTTCGCGTTTATATTTTAAAGTTATTTTTGGAACTTTATATTCAGTATTTAAAGAAAACTACATCCCGTGATAGTGATTTAATTTTAAACATAATTCACACGAACACCATTCCCTATTGATTTTACCCAATAAATTTTCACCTGTTCGAAAATTGAGCAAACTTTATTTATTTGCTCAATACATTGTTAATTTTAGCAATTGAAAAAATGTGATTTCTAAAATAAGATTATCTACTGCATAATGACGACACATCGGCATCTTGCCAGTTTTCATGATTCCCTAGACTAAATTTAAATTTAGATCACTCGACCGTCGATTCAAAATCTTATACAACATAACTTCCCATTCTATATGTGTGTAAATACCTGCACACATGTGTTGGTGTCGACGTGCACATGTCCTATCCCACATAGCTTTTAAATGCTCGACCTTCCTTCCACATTTACTCTAAGGATGGCTTTCCCACTCATAAATCACTCTCCAATTTCCAAAAACCAGGACACTCATGAACATAATCGATTTGTAACTATCAAGGTGTGCAAGGAGAGGTCGAGTCAGAAGGTCCATCCGAATCAGAATGTAGACCATATATCGAGAAGGCACTGAAAGAACTAGAGACCGCTGAAGCTGAACATTTGGAACCGAGGACTCCATCCGATGGCGACGGTGAAAGCACTGAAGATATTCCTATAGTTGAACAAACAATTGACGACTCCGAACACGTTCCCAGTGACGGAGAAGACGATATCGAAGAGATCGAAACTAAAGACACGGAACAGGTACTTCAACAATTGAAAATCATATACTTAATGGAATCTTTAATTACAATACAACTCCTTGTTTATTTTGTTTATTAACAATAAACAACAACTTTATGATTATTTACATCAATGGATAGTCTGATTTCATAAAATATAAACGACCATCTGCTTACACTCAAACAACACGACCTAACTCAATCAAAACTTACTTAACTAATTATAAACTGATGCTGTAACATCAAACCAATCGTTGTAATGACGATTTTTTTAATTACCTCATCAACTCAACAAGATTTATTTATAGTTATAATTCAAACACTTTTTCTATTGAAAACTCGATATCTTAATCATTCAAGAAATTATTTGTAAATTCGAAAAAAATATTTATTCCATAATAATAATAATATTTTTTTTGTTTATAAAATAGTTCTTGAAGAATTCATGAACGAAAATTAAAATCAACACACACAATACAAAACAATATAACATAAATAATGTTAGTCTGTTTAAGCTATCGACCAGAGGTCTTTCTGCTCTAAAATGAACATTTATTACTATCATTAATAATTAAAATTTGTTATTTTTGTATTGAATTTTTATTTTCATTTATTTCTTATTCAATTTCTATTAACCTTAAGTGTGTGTTAATCATAATAAATAAAGGATGACGCAAGCGCCATCTTTCGCCTAATTTCATTTCATTAAATTAAGTGTATGTGTTTTTTAATAAAAATTAAGTGACCAATATATATATAAAATCTTTATTTCTGAGTGTTAACTTAAATTACACTCGACACCCAATACGGGTAAAAGAGGATAAGATTAAGAAAAAACTTAAATTACAATCATTTACAAATTATCAATCCTCAGAAAATTGCTACCAACCGTCAGTCTTTCTGCTTTAAATTATAAATTTCAATTATAAAGTTTTGTTTTTAATAAAATCCTTTATAGGAAGGAGCAAGCACTGAACAAGAAGCAACTGAGACCGCCGAGTCCAAGGAAGCTGGCGAAGAAGATGTAGCCGCGTCCGCCGAACAAACCGAAGATCAACCCGAAGAACCTAAAGAAGAATCAATTGAACAACCCGACGAGGCGCAAGAAGAACAAGCCGATGAACCCCAAGCCGAGTCCGCCGAGGAAGCTCCAGAAGCCGCCGAAGCATCCGCCGAACAGCAAGAAGAAGTAGCCGAAGCGGAAGGTGAAGGGGAACAAGAAGGTTCGATTGAGGAAACCGAAGCCGCTGATAGTGTAGAGAAAACGGATGCCGAGGAAGGAGAAAGAGAAGAGGGCGCTAGTGTTGAAGAAGCCGCAGCCCAATCGCAAGAAGACGCCACCGAAGCAGCTGATGAGGCTGCTGAAGAAGGCGAGAAATCCGCCGAAGAAGAGGCTGTAGAGGAAGATGCTGCAAAATCAGCTGAAGAAGCTGGAGAAGAGGAAGATGCTGGTAAATCAGCGGAGGAGGCTGAGAAATCAGCAGAAGAGGAAGACACTGCTAAATCAGCTGAAGAAGCTGCAGCATCCGCTGAAGAAACTGAAGCACCCGCAGAAGAAGGTGCTGTGTCAGCCGAAGAAGAAGCTGCGGCTTCAGTTGAGGAAGGTGCAACATCAGTAGAGGAAGCTGCTGCCTCAGCAGAAGAGGGTGCGGCTTCCGCTGAAGAAGCCGAGGAGGCTGCTGCATCCGCTGAAGAGGCTGCGGGTTCAGTAGAAGAAGCTGCTGCTTCTGTCGAAGAAGCCGCTGCTTCTGCCGAAGAAGCCGCTGCTTCTGCCGAAGAAGCCGCTGCTTCTGCCGAAGAAGCTGGCGCTGCTTCCGCAGAAGAAGCAGCCGCATCCACCGAAGAAGCCGCTGCTTCTGCAGAAGAAGCTGCTGCTTCCGTAGAAGACGCTGCTGCTTCCGCAGAAGAAGTAGCTGCTTCCGCAGAAGAAGTAGCTGCTTCCGCAGAAGAAGCAGCTGCTTCAGCCGAGGAAGCTGCTGCTTCAGCCGAGGAAGCTACTGCATCTGCCGAGGAAGCTGCTGCTTCTGTAGAAGAAGCTGCTGCTTCCGTAGAGGACGCTGCTGCTTCCGCAGAAGAAAAAGCTGCTTCTGCCGAGGAAGCTGCTGCATCTGTAGAAGAGGCCGAAGAAGCCGGAAAATCAGTTGAAGAACAAGATGAAGAGAAAACAAGCGATGATGCTGTTGTAGAAGAATCAGCCAGGATTGTTAAAAGGTCAATTCCAGACGGTACTGAAGCACCTGAAGATGCTAAATCCGCCGAAACGGAAGCCGATGGAGAATCACTAGAAGAATTGGCTGAACCAGCCGAGGGAACCGAAGCAGCGTCTGCGGAAGAGAAGGAAGGTGAAGCTGCCGAAACAAAAGAAGGTGAAGGTGAAGCTGAGGAGGAACAGAAAGAAGAAGTTCCCGAGGAAGAATTAACACTGGAAATTGAGATTCCTGAAGACTTACGTCCAAGAGATCATATCGAGCAATTGTTGAAGTTGGAGGATACTGAAGTGGAAACTGCCATTAATCGTATTTCTGAAGTAACTCTCAGGGAATTGAAGAAGTTGTATGAAAACGCCATCAAACCATTGGAAACATTGTATAAATACAGGGATTTGAGCAACAGGCACTTCGGCGATTCTGAAGTGTTTTCAAAACCGTTGGTACTTTTCATGGGACCATGGAGTGGTGGAAAATCTTCCATTATTAATTACTTATTGAATAATGAGTACAACACGACTTCTTTAAGAACTGGTATGTTACTGATGATTATTTACAAAAAAAAAACAAATATTGATTTGTTTTAATAATTATTAGGTGCGGAACCATCTCCTGCTTATTTCAATATTTTAATGCATGGAGATGAACCTGAAGTTCTCGATGGCACGCAATTAGCAGCTGATTTCACTTTTGCGGGCTTGCAGAAGTTCGGGCAAGGTTTAGAAGAGCGTTTGCGTGGACTGAAGCTTCCCAGTAAGCTCCTGGAGAAGGTTTATTTATTCTGGTTTGTTAATGTATTACGGGAAAGTTATTTTCGCTATTTTTAGATTAATATCGTTGAAATCCCTGGAATTCTTGAAGTGCGTAAACAAGTTTCCAGAATATTCCCATTCAACGATGCCTGTCAGTGGTTTATCGACCGCGCTGATATTATTTTCTTGGTATATGATCCTTCGAAATTGGATGTCGGCCCAGAAACGGAAGCCATACTTGATCAATTGAAGGGAAGAGAGCACCAGGTAATTTTGGATTTTTTTTAAGGTGGGTTTATTTTGAGGTGTTTATTTTTAGACTCGGATAGTTCTGAATAAGGCTGACCAGGTGAAACCGGAAGAGTTGATGCGAGTGCAGAGTGCTTTGATTTGGAATATTTCTCCATTGATGTCATCTGCTCAGCCTCCAGTGATGTACACTACGTCTTTGTGGTCAAGGCCTTACGAAGCGTGGGCTCCTGTACGTCTCTTGCAAGCACAAGAGAGGGCGTTTTTGAGGGATTTGCGTTCTGCTGTTGATAAGAGAATTGAAAATAAAATATCTAGCGCGAGAAGATTTGCTGTAAGTAATTTAATTTTTAAAACAAATATTTTTTTTATTTTAAAATAATAATAAGTAAGCATTTTCTTATGAATTATTACTAATGCATATTTTTTAGGTGCGCGTAAGAAATCACGCTAAAATGGTGGATTGTTATCTTACCACTTATTACAATCATAAATCAGTGTTCGGAAATCGTAAACAAGTGTCTGACCAAATTATTGAACATCCTCAAGACTATCACATCTACGAAGGCCTGTCAACTTTAACGAACATCTCTCGTTACGATCTGCCAGATCCAGATGTCTACAGGGACTTCTTTAGATTGAATCCATTGTACGACTTCCAACAACTATCCGCAACATGCACTTATTTCCGCGGATGTCCCATCAACAGGTTAGACGTAGCCATTGCCTATGATCTCCCAGAAATGGTTGGCAAGCACAAGAAAATGGTAGAGGCTGCCGTGGCAGAATTGAAGACCGAAAGTTGATTTTCCTAATAAAAATGGACCAAAATATTTTTGGCAGGTACAGATCCTGATATTCTTAAATTCCATAAAGATGGTAGTACCATTTGTTACCTCCACTTAGTTACACTTCTAACAAATGGTGGCTACAACAATGCAATCATAATTTGAACTTTTCATTTTATTCTTTTGTGCCGTGCACAGACTGTTCTCAGAATAAAAAAAGCTTTATAGTCCTCTGCCAAGTGTGTAAATCGCATTTACGAATCCCGCAATCGGAGTGTTTATTACAAAATTATTTAAAAAAATCAGCGCATTAGTAAAGTTTGATTGATTACGCGGAACAAACAATAGCCAGTTAATACAATAAAATAAACGTTTATCCCCTTAAAGTGGCTCAAACAAAAATGCATGCCCTGTGCGAAGTCAAACGTTCACTAATTTCGACTAAGTATAATATTAATAATACCCAAAATAAAATGTGCCTAATTCCAAGAGAGTACCATGTATCGAAATCAGATGTTTTTATTTCTTATTACTAGGCGACGTTATGTATAAATATATAAATATAAATATGTACAAACACAATGTAAATAAGTCTGTTCTGTTAGTTTTCGTTATTTATTTCATTTAAATTTATTAACATCGAATTAGAAGATTCATTTCCATATTTATGTAACATCTGAATTTGTAGGAGTAAGTAAATAAATAGTATTTAAATATTTTTTATAATCATTTATATATTACCCTTATTTCTTAAACATACTTTAAACAAAATCTTAATATGTAATAAAATAAATTTCTAAATCATTAAAAAATTGTGTAAAAATAAAATTTATTTATTGTTGGAATTTTTAATACATTTAAATAAGTGTTGATTTTTTTTGTAAGTGTAATAATATTTTAAATATCGTAATGGTAATTTATTATAATATTTTTAATAATGAAATATTAATTTTCTTAACAGAAATATTCATAAATTATCAATAACAGCAAAGTTCCTCTCTAAATAGCTCGAATTGAATATGTATAGGACATTATCAACACGGAAGAAGCATTTACTATAAAACTAAAATGCAAAAGTAAATACTATTTTCAAATAAATAGGCTGCTTTGCATTCTTATCATTCCATTCTGCAAACAAGTTTCCAACTTTGGAATAAAGTGCAATGTTATTATTTTGGCATCCTGGTAACCACGCAACCTCCAACAATCAATAAGAATGCTGCGCACATGGCGTTTTTTGATCAATACTTTTCCCTGTAAACGAAACATTCGTCCAACATTAGAATTTGTGAATATTTTAAATTTCTAATGGCCACCACCAGAATGACGCTCACGTGGGAGGATAAGGAAATCAGATTCGACATCCCGTTTTCGTAAGTACAAGATTTTTGGGAAAAAATACGCGTTTGCGGTTGGCTTGCGCAAAAAGGCTATCGACCTAGTTTCCATTTTTGACTGTCGTTATAGTGTATTAGATTGTTATCAAATTATTGATTCACGAAATGGTATTTGCATTCTTACGTTTAGGATTTGTTTAGTGATGTGGAAGAATGACCTCTAGTGCTTTTATGTTATTATTTAATTTTTTGATTTCAAATAAAACCGTTGTTTTCTATAGGGATTAGCGTCATCTATTGGCATAATTTTAACGCGCTTCTCAAATAACTTCACAAACCACACGAAACAATATTTTATTTTGAATACTATAACGAATATAAATTATTTATTATAATATTTATTACACTGATTTTATTACAAACTTCACAAAATAAGAAAATAATATCATTTTAAAACTTCAATATATTTCATATTGAAGTTAATTACACAAAATATTATCACAAAATTGATTATACATCAAGAAAATAAACTATTAAATCTCAATAATTAAGTATTAGTAATGTCATGTCTGTAAAATAAAATCCATATAATTTCAAATTAAAATTATAGGCAACCAAATACACTCATTTCAAAACAAAGCCAGTTAAATTTCTTTCTTCAGCAATCTTTAAGACGTGCACATCTTGGCACATTTTCAATAATAATAAAAATTACAACAAGAAAGAAATATATTTACGAAATTAAATCAATTCAACTTTTTTATACCACTTTATTTATTTACTGGTAATTCCTAATGACTAGTTTCGATTACACAGTAATCATTCTTAAACTGCGAGCATGATTACAACGTAATTGAAACTAGTTAAAAGTAAATTAACTTCGACTTTTTTTACAACACTTAATTTTATTTACTTTTTACTAGATTGCGATTACGCGGTAATCATTCTCACAACTTATGACTGATTACAATGTAATAGAAACTAGTCTAAAGTAAATTGACTTCGACTTTTTACATAACTTAATTTTATTTGCTTTTTACTATTTTGCGATTATATGGTAATCATTCTCATATTTTAAGAATGATTACACAGTAATCGTTCTCACATTTCAAGAATGATTACTGTGCAATGGAAACTACTCACAAGTAAATACAATTATGTGGTATAAAACAGTCGAAGTCAATTTACTTTACTAGTTTCGATTACACTGTAATCATGCCCGCAATTTAATAATGATTACAATGTAATTGAAACTAGTCACAATTAAATAAAATTAAATGGTACATTATCTAATTGTATTCATTTCTTAATATTTTTTTTATTAACCACTTTTTTTATAACAATTAATATGAATCACTAGATATTGACTCATTGTAATTTATAATAAAACCAATTTTTAGGGAAATGCGATTAAAATCCGGAGAAAAAATAGTGGACAGGCTGAATAATATTGAAGACACAAAAGGAAATGGAGGTGATAGAGGAAGAATGATCATCACTACTTTACGGATTTTGTGGCATTCCATTTCTAGTCCTAGAGTGAACCTATGTAAATCTTTTAAATAATTCAAAGGATTTCAATATTAATTCCCTCTTTTTGCAGCAATTGGTTACAATTCAATTTTAAACATAAGTACAAAAGTTGTTAATTCTGTAAGTTTACTAAAAAAATTAATGTTAATAACAATAACTCATTTCATTAAGAAATTATTAAAGTGCATCATTTTTTCTTAAATACTTCAATTAAATTTATTAAATACCCGAATAAATGTATAAGATATAATAAATTTAATTAACTTATTCGGGGTTTTTCTAATTAATTTACAACATACACGTTAAACTTAATATTTAGCATTTATCATGTCAAGTTTAAAGTGTACATTATAAATGAATTTTACATTCTATGAATATAAAATTATAAAAGCTGCTTAGTCAGTGTTGATACAAATTAACGTACACATCAAACTTAATATTTCTCTTACAGAATAGAGCCGATTAATTATTATAGTTTTTACTATTGAGTAAGGGAATACATTCATTCCTCCATGTTTCTACTTTCTTATACATTGTAATTAATAATATTAAAACACTTTTACTTTGATTATTACAGTTATATTTCATTTATAAAGTGGTTATTTATTGTAAATTGAATTATATTTATTATTTAGAAATTACGAGGCACGACTCAAGCTCTTCATTTATTGACCTCTTCGAGTAACACAAGATTTGAATTTATTTTCACAAATTTAGTCCCTGGAAATATGCGTCATTTCACTTCAGTAATGGGTGTGCATAAGTAAGTACACAAATTATTATACTGTTGTTTTAATTAGCTTTGTATGTATAATTTCATTGTGTATTTAAATACTGAACAAAATTTCAGGGCATACATGTCATCTAAGCTATACAGGGAGCTGAAACTCCGAGGGGCAATTGTGAATAACAAGCAACTAAAAATATTACCACAAGAGCAAGTTTTCACAACTTTAAGCGGAGTTTGGAATTTATCTAGCGATCAGGGCAGCTTGGGTACTTTGATAATATCAAATGTTAGGGTTGTTTGGTTCGCAGATATGAACGAAGCTTTTAATATTTCACTTCCGCATTTGCAAATTGATACGGTAATTGTTTTGATTTTAAATATTTCTAACAAAGTTGTTAAATGTGTAATTTACAATATTCCAGATCAAAGTAAGAGACTCGAAATTTGGAACAGCGTTAGTGGTTTCGAGCACGCCAATGAGTGGAGGATATATTTTAGGTAAAACACTTAAATTCAATTCATAAAATATTCTGATGTAAACATAAATTAGAGTTCAATTTATGTTGATAATTAATTTGGTTGAATAAAAAAAATATATATGAAACAAACCAAGTATCCCTGTAAACATTTTTCAATATTATCAGAGTAAATTGACCTCTATGTTAGATCTTAACCGATGCATAGAAGCCAATTTATGCTTTCAAATTATTAAAAGAAAATGCATTCAAAATAAATCTATTGTTTTTCTAAAGGTTTCAGAATATTTCCGGAAGAAAAACTCTCAACCGTCTTCAGGGAATTATGCTCGCTGCATTCAGTCTATTCGAAAAATCCAATATTTGGAGTGGAATACAAATGGAGTTCGCAAGTGGAAACCGAAAATCAAGAGTCGCAATCTTTAATAGATGAATACACGGAGGTTGAAGAACCAAAGGGGGAAATGTCAAATGTCTTAACGGCTTATCTAGCTGATGAAGGTCATGTTAAAGATAGAATTCCAATTTATTCTGAGGATTTAGGTTTAGCCATTGAAAGCATTAAGGACGGGTATACTTTACAAAAATTATGGGAAGTTATTCCTATTTAAATTATTCAATTTTTTAACTGAACAAACTAGCAGTAGAATAAATTACACAATTAGGCCTAATTTTACAATATGCAAATAAGGCACAAGTAACATATTCACCGAATAAATGTTGATGTCTAACATATGATTATCAATAAGACAAAACTGCCAACCGAATGAAAAAATCAAGAGTAACGTTACTTAAGGTTTGTAAAATCGGGCCTTAATAGAGTAAATTAAATAAAAAAAACATTATTTAAAATACCCAACACACACTTTAAAGGGTATAAGGTTTTTTTTTGATAATATATATATTATTTAAAATAAAATATGAAGTTTATTATAAAATATAATCTATATATAATTACATTTGGAAGAATATTCTTGCACTATTAAAGCTGTAGTAGAATAATTTAAATTCCTAAAATTAAAAAAAAATTACATAATGAAAAAATAAAAAAACTATTAAATATATTACGGTTTCCATTGCTTTTAAGCGTTTTTCCGTAAGCGAGAGCGTTTGTTGTAATTTTATATCCTCCTTGCTGGATTTCGATTTTTGCACTTCCAAGTTATGCCTGTCCTGTGCATGTTTCATTTGGACTGATTGGAACCAGTGCAATGAATTTAACTGACTTCTCTGATCCAAAAGTTCGATAATATATGCTAAACCTATAAAAAAATTATTTAATAATTAAGATTTTTTTAAATATAATCCAAATAATAATGTACTGTTTTTTTTTTTACTTATTTATTGATTTGTATACTAATATCTTTAATGAAAACACTTTTTAACTTTGTTTATATGTAGTTATACAAACAAAGTTAAAAAACATATTATCATTAAACGAACAATGATATATAACAAAGTCTTAACAATTAGTAAACAAATTTTATTCAGACATATATTTTTACAAACATTAAGAATACACAATAAAATGAAAATGTTTGTCTGTCCTGGTTTATCGACCAGAGGTCTATCAGCGTTATATTTGTTTTGTTTTTATTAATATTGTATAATTATGATCAATTAAAATTGTGCATAATATTTAAATATAACTAAATAAATAAATATGAGCCTAACTACTTATTTATTACTTTTTTTATTTATACAATAATAGTATTTAATACTGAAATTTAAAATGTTGCATTGATTAATAATAATAATTTTATTTCCCCAATAATTTTCCATTACAGGTCAAAGTATAATAAACACTGCATATTTATAATAATAATAATAAAAATGAATAAATAATTAAATATCTACCAATAAAACAAAATAAAAACATGCATTCGATTGAATAGCATTAAATTCTCAACTAGGTTTAGGTTTTTAGCTCACTCTTAAATGTAGAAATAATTTATGAATTATTAAATCATTTTTATTTAATTTAATTTAAACTTACTGCAATTTTCATCCAATAATAATAAAGCAAAGAATTTTAATGATTTATTCATATTTATTGTTATTATAATATGAAGCACCATTATTTATTTAATAACATTTCAGTTTTTCGAACCTCATCAGACTAGTGTCCTGAATGGATCTTGTGTTGGGGTTAAATAACTGATATGAATCATAATAAATGAAAGATAACGCAAGCGCCATCTGTTGCCACATGAAATTAAGCAATAGATGATGCTTGTGTTATCTTCCATTTATTACCAATATTTAAATATTAGAAATATTAACGTAAATTAATAGATTTTGATAAACTCTTACACAATCAAAACCCAAGTTAAATGAATTTTCTCACAAAAAATAAAGAAACCTACCCATAGCAAATCCATCATCAGTGAAAGCTGCACCTTC
The DNA here is from genome assembly GCA_963082785.1 of Philonthus spinipes. Taxonomy (NCBI): domain Eukaryota; kingdom Metazoa; phylum Arthropoda; class Insecta; order Coleoptera; family Staphylinidae; genus Philonthus; species Philonthus spinipes. The sequence continues at coordinate 6,300,843 of OY720301.1, forward strand.
ACGATTTTTCTTATTCAATCTCTCTTTGCCCGTTAAAGAATATTCAATGAAATTAATTGTAAGTGGAGGTATAATCATGTAGAAATTTTTCAAATGTATATTCCGTGGATCTCTAAATGTAGGTGTAAACACTTTTACAAGTAACTGAAACAAGTGAAAATAATTTTTAAAATTATGTATGTTGCCCAACACCGAAAGGTAAAAGGGTAATTGATTTAAAAAAAAATATGTATGTTAATTATAATTAAATGTAATTATTGAATCAATTTCTCACTCAACAATTATGTTATGTTATGTTTAAACAATTATGTCAAAATTAAACACGTTTGTTTCACAATTATTGTGAAATAAAGCATGTGTTTAATTTTTACCTAATTGTAAAAAACACGATGATAGATTTTAACAAGTTGCTACATACTTTAAAATATTCTGTGGCTTCTTCAAAATTATCAACAAGATTATTAATATCACGTTTCAAACAATTTGCCGCATGTTTGGTAAGATCCGGTAAATCAGCCCCTTCAATAACAGAATTAAGCTCGTCTATTAACTTCAGTTGAGGAAGAAAACATGTTGCATCCGCCACACAGCGTCTTCCTCCAGAACGGATTAATCTCACATATCCCATTGCATTTCCTGTAATAAATTACACATTTAAAAAAGAAACGATTTCACTCAATTTAACAAACCTACCAATTTGTGTAATGAGTTTTCTGAATAAATCCAAATATGTCAAACCATTTTCATTAAGGCCCAGCTTTCGGATTCCAAAATTGAATTTTTCTGCACGGGAGTACGGATAAAGTTGGTTTAGCTCAGTTTTATGATCGGAGAAGAATCTCAGGTCTTTTAACAGCCTCGATTTGATGTGTTCGTCAAACATGAATTGGGAAAATATGTAGAATTTGTTTTGTAAAAATTGATATGTAAAATTCACCTTGAAAAAAAAAATGTTTGATTTTAAAAATATGTAAAAAAAATAATTTTAACAAATTCAGAGCCTACAACATATACAGGCCAGAATATTGAAGTGCGGAAGACTTCAAGATGGGTAAGTAAGTAATTTCTAATAGATTTAAAAAACAAAATTTAAAGCATGAAACAAGTACTTGAATTTAAAATGTTGACCATTGGACGCAACAAATTAGAAAATAAGAAGCCAAAACAAAACTGTTATGTAAATGTATTTGAGTTGAATAAATTTGAATTTTTTTTATATAAAATAAAATTTTAATTCAGAATTTCATTTTCTCAAATAGATTTACATATAATCACATTTTTTTTAAATCACATTTTTGTTTTGGCTTCTTATTTGCTAAATTATTGCATCCAATGGTCAACGTTTTAAGTACAAATACTTGATTATTTTAAAGTAAAGAAATTATTGTGAAAAGGAAATGTTTATGTCACAATGGTTCATTTTTGAATGAATTCTCCTGTGTGAATTCCGAGATTTCGAACTCCCCACTTCAATATTCTGTATATTTAGTAGGCTCTCACAAATTGCACAGTTGAAAGAATAGAGGGATTGTTAGAAAATGTTATTAATATAAAATTTGAATTATTTCATATCTATTACTATGTTCTTATTAATAATACTATTCTATATAGTTGGCCCCTCTACCTCAACCAGTCTATTATGGCTTCTCATTAATGACCTAGTGAAACATGATTAAATATAAATGTTCAAATGTACTTAGCTGAGATCAAATGCCGATTCGATAAACTGCGGAATATCAAAAGTTGTTAATACAGTGATTCATATATTAATTTAAAAGGTGATTTTTATTTAAATTGATGTTTATAAATATATTATTTAATTATTCCTTTACAATTTTAATAATGACTGTATTAACATAAACTTACTGTTGTATTCATTATACCAATTCCATGTGTCCTGATAGAATTAGCAACATGTGAAATATTTATCGTATTCAAATGCTTATTCGCACTCCATTCCTCAACAAAAACTTGATTATTCAAATTATACATATATCTCCCGACAAATATATTAATATTCCTCATAATTTCAAGAACATCCAATCCTTGCTCCAAAGTTTGCACGGGCAAGTTATCTTCAATAGTTTGCAACCCGTATTGCAAATCAGCCAGTTGTCTCATCTCCCCATAAGTTTTCCAATCGTGTAAAACAACCGTTGTCAAATTGTAGAACATCGTGCTCAAATAATGCTCGACTTCGTGTTTGATATCGAAGAACCAATTTCCGAAAATTATGGGGAATAAGGTTTTGAAGTTTTTAGGAAGAATGTCTCTGAAGGGATCACAAGCAGGGAGTTGTAAATGCAAGTGAGTTTGTAAGCGTAAATTGACTTCAACGCATTGGTTGAGGGGGGATAATAAGTTGTTCTTTAATTGGTTGTTGGTTGATTCGATTATTGGATTGTTTATTCTTTGGCACTCTGATATAGTTGATAGTAATAACTGAAAGTGAAAATAATTTAATTAAAGTTAGTAATTATATAAAAAAATATTATCTAATTATTTCATAAGCGCCAATAATTTTACTTCGCCAGTAGTGAGTATTAAAGAGAGGTTACTAATACACCAAAGTACACCACTTTTTAAAATTTCGATTTCTTAGCCACAATACTCCGTTTCGTTAAAGAGATCAAAAACAATTTTCACAAATTTTCTGTTTTCATATTTGTAAAATTCGATACCGGTAAATAGAAATTTCTACCCTGTGATATTTAAGGGTGACAAGGTCCTTATCAAATCAAATATATATCTATTTAGCAAATCATCTTGATCTTCACATAACTCATCCAAAACTATATATTTTCTAATTAAGATAGAATTTCTTTTCACGACTAAATTATTTAAATAAACTATCCTTTTCAAACTAATACCATCTAGAAAAAAGCAAACAACTTACATAACTTCTTATTAAATTATGTTTGTTATCAGCGATTTTAGAAAAATGTACAGGAAATAAAACTTGATGCCAGTAAAGGAAGGAGCAATTCATTAACTTGTAGAACATGTCGACTTGATTTGATGCTAATTCCAAACGATCTATACTTAAACGTAAATTATACAAAATATCACTTTGTAGGCCACTGGCAGATACAGCTAGTTTGGCCACGAGAATTCGTTTACTTGTATTTGGCCCTGAAACAAAATAAATTACAAGGAAATTAATTATTATTAAGACCATTTAATAAATTGTTAAAGGCAGAAAGACCTCCGAGAGATAGCCATTTCTCTTAAGAAACAATTTAAAACAAATATATATGTTTTAAATTGTTTCATCTATTGTAGTTTAAATTAAATATGTATGTATTCTTTGCGATGTTTGTACATATATAAATTGTTAAAAATGTTATTGGTAGATTTTTAATAATTTAGTAATTATTAGTTTTATTACCATACAAAATTATAGTTAAGTCAAAAATTGCACAAACCTTTAAAAGCTCTTTCAGCTACAACAATAGCAGAAAGCACATCCAATTGCTGCTCCTTATAATTCTTCTCTTGCGTGAAACTTTTCTGGAAACAAATAAAACAAATTAAATTGTTTTCCTTTTAAATTATATTTATATCTATGAATTGTAGAAATTTTCAATGTACAACATTGCATTTCCATTTCATTATTCGACTTCACATGGGAACAGGTTAGCGCTGTGTATCGTCCTCGGGCCCATCACGAATGTCTGTATGAATTGTATATAGGTAGATTTGAAGCACTGTATGCAGATTCAATATTACAGGCCGACCGGCTTTCGGGTGACGTGGGTTCAAATCCCATCAGAGATGTTTCTTTTCCACTTTATATTTAATTAAATTTAAATTATACCTCAATGTTGTACATTGAAAATTTCTACAATTAAAATTAGATAAAAATGATTTGAAAATAATTTAGTGTGAATTAATACTCTTTTCTATTTAAAATAAACACTAAAAAAGTAAATTAAAATTATTAATTATATCTTTACCTTAACAGCATTCAGCATTGATAACACTTTATGCGATAAATGCTGTTTAATGAGAACTATAACATACGACAATGGAAGCAAATTCTTTTGGAAAACAAAATGGAAGCATTTCAAAACCTCAATCAGCTTGCATAAAGTAATTGAAATTGTTTTCGTCATCGGCCTGCCCTCATCAGCATAAACATTGATAAACCACTTCGTGCATTCGCTGATTTTCTTCACCAACCGAATACCCTGCATCAGCAATTGGAACGTTTCTTGCAGTTGTTTCGTTTTGAAAAGGCTCATGTCTTGTTTTGTTAGATTCTCGAATTCGATTATCCAATAACATGCCTGGAAATTTGAAAAAATTGAATAAACTGACTATACTATTGAAGGGGAAGAAATTTACTTGTGCGCAAATGTGATGTGAATCCTTGATTAAATTCTGAGTGCGGTTGGATATTTGTGTGGATCTGCTTGATATTATTGATTTCAGGTCGATGGTTTTGCTTAATATAGGTATTTCGTTCAACAAGAAATTTTCTGGATACCACAAGATGTTACCACAAATTGGAAATACTGATACCTATAAGAAAATATTTTTATTTTAATACAATCAAAAATATTTTTTACAAAATAAAAAGTTATATTTGAAAGATTTTTTTTAGTAATACAATAAAATATATTTATAATAAAAAAGAATTAAAAAGTATATGAAATCAAAAAATATATTGTTTTTTAAATAAGGAATTAAAAATTATAGTTGAAATATTTTTCTATTAATAAAATGAGGTATTTTTTAATAAGAAATTAAAAAATTTCAAATATTTTCCAAAGAAAAAAAAATGAAATATAAAATCAGAAATATTTTTTGTAAAACATAATAATTTTTAATTTTGTAAATAATATTTCCGATTATATTTAAAAAATATATATAATTTCAATTCTTTTTTAATATAATGTGAGATATTATTTACAAAATAAGAAAATAAAAATTGTATTTATAATGATTTTAACTTTTTTAAGTAAAAAAATGTGAAATATTTTTTTCAAAATACCTTTTTATTAATATCCATCAATCGTTTCAAAATTTTCTTCTCCACATTTCCCGTTAAGTTGCTATGCAGTACAAACAACACATTCACTTCCAATGACATTTGAATAAAATTCACAGCCTCTTCATCCTTCTCCAACTCCCCAAGTAAATGCTGCATGTGTAAGCTTATTTCGTTCGCAATATTGGAATTCTTACTTGCTATAATTGTAGATTCATCCAATGATTTGCTAATCGTTTTCTAAAACATATTCATTATTTATAGTTAATGTAATTGAAATTATTTTTATTCTAGTTTAAAGTTGCATTATTTTGCAGGTATACATAGGGGAAATGTATACTGATAAAAAAAACTCTGTATAAAAATGTATGTATTATAAGATTTTTAATTAGTGTAATAATTATTATTGCAATTTGATTAAAATAAACATTTCTTAATCAATCACTGAGATGCAATTGTTATGTAGTGTATAATTCAATCTCTGGCACAGGAAATAGTTGTTTCAATAGATATTAGTTAATAATAACAATAATATTCTATGAGTGGGTACAGTCAGTCCCTTCATTGCGACCAGATGGTCTATTGTGGCTCATGTGTGATGCCTCACACTTCTTTTTTCAGGCCCACGGTTTCAAAGTATCCCATGATCTTACTCGAAAGGATCCTGTGGATCGCATTCAGGTCTAGCTCTGTAGACCCAAGAATCAGTTGTCTGGCTATTAGTTACATTTTGTAAGTAAATTACAGAGCAAATAAACTAAATAATTTATTAATCTTTTTTTTTATTTTTATGCTCATTATTTTTAAGATTAATTAATTCCAATAAAATGAATTACCTGCAAAATTGTCCCCGCTAAAAGCTCAGCTTCAATCTCCATTAAATTCCTATCCAAAGCTTTCATATCTTCTTGTTTGATGTTCAATTGAGATGTGCTGTGCAAAAAAGATCGTACCAAACGTCGATACATTAACCAATAATGTTTTATTGTTGAGGAATTTAAAAGCAAATCCAACGTCATTATAGATACTAACAATTTTGCTAGGCATTGCAATGATTCCTACAAAATTCATAATAATTAAAAGGAATCCAATATTTCTTCCTTGTACAGCACAACAACAAAAAAATAATAAAAGGAGCTACAAAGAACATACATCTTTATTATAAAATTAAAATAAATACGTTGTATTGACTTTATTTCAAAAATAAACTTTATTATTTTAATTAAGTTAAGTTATTGAAAATATAAATTCTTTCATTAACCAATTAAATATATATAATTTGTATTGACCAAGTTCCACAGTTTTTTTAACGATGGAAGGAGATTGCGAGTGGAATACTCGCGGCTAAGTATTAAAAAAGTGGAAAGATGTTTTTTCAAATTTTTAATTTTATAATATAAAGATAGCTACTTACAGGAAATGATGAAAAAGTAGAGCCAGAATATAAACCCTTCCCCAATATTGCACACAACTGTTGTAAAAGCAATTTAATAACATTATTCGACCGTTTCACGAAAAGCAAAACTTTCTGGAGCAACTCGAACAATTTGCTAAGCAATTTTATCTCTGTGGTTCCGACTTCCTCAATATCCTTATAGCACATGAATTTCTCGCAGTAGCCTTTACACTCCGCTACTAGATCATTAATTTCTTCACATATCGAAGCTAAACTAATCAGAATTCGACTCAATAGTTTATTGTCAGAGTGAACTAATTGTAATAAAGTTATATCCTCCTTTGGTTCGATCTAAAATTGATGAGCGAATAATTAAAAAAATGATTGTTAAAAAATGTGTAGTAAATATTACATCAATAATAATAGGCTTCGACTTAATCTCACTGGTTGTTTTAAACTTATTCTCAAACGTATTAATGGTTTCAATGTATTTTTCAATAAATGATCCATAACGTTGTAATTGGACTTCGCCAATTAACCCTAAAATAAATCAATTTTTTAATTAAAGAAATTTTAAATTGATCATTAAATAACTTACTATGGGTTTCTTTATTGAATTTTTCGGAAACTTCTCTAGTGTTTAGCATTTTGATAAATGCAATATTTTTGTATGTTTTCTTTACATTTATTAACTGTCATCAATTTGTTGATTACTGTTTTGACAACTGTACATAGATAATGCACATCCATAGATGTTAATATATTTATGTGCACATCATAGAAAATTAATAGATGTGTATGTAGATTACATTTTCCCATTCAGGATTGCAACTTAAGAATACGAAAGTTTGTTCCAAGATGATAAATTAGTATATTTGTAGAATTTTATTTACTAAAAAATTATATCAATTCAATTTCATTTTCTCTTCACGTAACTCACAACCAATGACTATATAGTCATGGACTCACAACAACACATCGGTTAAAATAATCATAATTTTGTAGTCGGGGATGGCCTCTTCGTGGGGTTGGAATTAGACGGACTGCATTTGTTTTAAACTTTAATAATCGCTAACAATAATTTCACATAACGTAACCTTAATCTTCTAATCATTCTCTATGATTTTTCAACCTGAAAATAGCTCTCCTAAAATCTCATAAGTCTAGCCAACATAAAATTCATTTCCTTTCCGCGGCGTTAGATGGTACACGCAGGCGGGTAATTCAAAAATAATTTCATATAACATTTTATAACTATAACCATAATTTTATATTACAAAATAAAATTTTATAGTTGTGAAAGTATTTTTCATGCAAGTAAAACACCAATTTCTTGGTTTATATTTTAGTGACTATAATATCAACAATTTAAACCACTTAAAAAAATAATAAAGTGGCTGAAAGAAATGGTTGATGGCCATTTAGTAAGAATATTATATAAAATGTATTATATTATACTTAATGCAAATTCTACAATAAAGATGATATATAATAATAAAGTGAACTTAATATTAACATAAAATAATTTTATTTAAATATTTATAGTTGTAAACGTATTTAACTTTAGAATAAAACACGGGTTTAGTTTGTTTGCATAACTTGATCTTCATTGTGGAGACTAAAATTTTATTCGAACTTCAATGACAAGTTAAAATTGTCGAAACTTTAATTTGTTTGCATGACATATTTGTTTCAGCGACTATAATTTCAACAATTCTAACTTACAATTGTTGAAACTTTATTTTGTTTGCATAATTTGATATTTCTTTTAGTTACAATAGTATCAACAATTTTCATTAAATATAGGATTGTTGAAATTATACTAAAATAAATACACACAAAGTAAATTAGGGTTTTATTTAAACAAAAAATGTAATGTATAATTAAGTGGAAGCGGCATTTATCAATTATCGTTTATTTAAAATTACTGCATAAATATTGAAAGAATAATACTTACCTAAAATTGCTGAGACAGTACTATAAATTACTAATAAAACTATAGTTTAGATCAGGCTATTTATATTTTATGTAAGATCAAAGTCAATCAAATATCGGTTTGTAAAATCATAAAATAAATGTATTTTGTTATACTATAAGTAAGAAAATATGATTCACATGTATCACTTAGAAAAGAAAGTATAATTATTGTACGGATGAGACAAAACGATATATATAAAATCAAATTTTCATTTTTAACAACTTTTAGCATAGACTATTATCAACAACGAAAACATGCATTAGAAACATCAAAAATAAATAAATAACAATTGAAAATAAGTTTTTTTTTCTTTCTTAAAATACTCTAATTTCTTTGAATATTTATGTACTATTTATAAGTTACAATGTCCACTTTTGTAATTAACTATCATTACACGAGCTACACGAAAAGGTGTGCTTCAATTGATATTTCTAATTATTAAAACGTTTCTTTTCAATAACCTTTTTTACTGTAATTACAAATTGGTCTCTAAATATTCAGTTACCTATAGTAATAACAGCATGAAGAGGTGTTAAAGTACATAGTTACATTTAAATAAATTTCTTCTATCTTAAACTTAATAAGTTACAAGGATTTACAATAGTGACTAGTATATAATCTATGAAAAATTAAATATTAATATGGTCCACATTTTTAGGGAAGCATCATTGAAGATGACTATAGTTTTTTATATAATAATAAAAAAGGAAGTTCATCAGGGTGCAGCAACGGACCATAATTACTAAAATGATATTATTAGAGACCAAATATTTTATACATTACACAATGTATATAAATTGTACCAAAAATAATGACATGACCTCGTTTGTAGTGAAATTTTAAGAATGGGCACTGGGGTTTAATTTTTTTTATACAGAATTTAAGAAGCATAAAATCTTTGGTATAAAGATTTGAATGTAAGAAGCATTAATCATATCTTTGGTATAATGAATCACAATGGAAAATAGTTGGAAGGAACTCTGTGGGAAGAATGTGTGTAAGTCGTTTCTTTTTTTCTTTTTTTTTCATTTTTCGAGATAAATTTGGTGCCTCATATTCTATAAGGTAGGTGTATTGTAGTCAGCTATCGAGTTAATTCTACCCAGGAGGGACCTGTGTAATTACAGGTACACTTTCTACAAACGGGTGACTAGCATTATTACTTTTGGAACGTATTTACTCTAAAGTACGAGTGTAGAATTCGATTTTATTGTGTTAATAGAGCAAGATTTTTTTAAATTGGCGAACGGAAGGGTACTTTCCAAATAAAATGAACAACTTTTCTGTGCTTCCCATCCACTCGCCATGATAAATAAATCCTACACTACATATAATTAATAAACTGTAATGTATTTATTATCTATATCACAATTTATACTACACATTTTAATACACAACATAATCGATGTTTAAAAAACAGTAGAACCAAAATCTAGAACAGGAGTAGGTATGTATGTAATGCGAATTACGAGAGTTTGTCGAGTATTGGTGTGGTGCACGGATTATTCAGGTTATGGATTAACACGTCGACCTTTCCAAACTCATCACATCGTGTCATCATTACATGGAATAGTAGAATAGATTAGTATACGAGGCTGGTTGCTTTATGTTTACCAATTAGTGAGCACCTCCTATCCATGCTCCTACGAGTACATGATAACTCATAATGCTGTATACGTATTGCCGTGGTAAAAAAACAGGTGAACGCATGATAGTATTACACCGACGAGACACAGCTTCACGATTGTGTATCTGATTCAAAATTTAAACGCAATACATTATACGCATACGGTAATAGTAAACCCAACGGGAAGGCAGCTGATGTGATATGTAATCTAGAAAGACGCCTCCACTAGATAAGTACCATCCATGCCACCACCCGTTTGATTACTCTGAGCCGCCGAGGCGGCAGGCATATACTTGCCACATGCTTGTTGATATCTCCGTGGGCAGCATCTACCGCAACAAGACTGGAGGAGCCCGATGGAAACGGCAGAGTGAGCTGGGCTGGCGAGTGGAGAGGGTGAGCCGGGTCTTTTCGGATGTCCATTGTACGGCACCTCCAGCTCCACAAATTCTCTGTCTGTTGTCTTCTCCAAACATCTGAGAAGATGATGATGTTGCAATTCAAATATGTCCTCTTCCCTGCAGTTATCATCTAATTCGATACCAGACTCTTGGGCTGCTAACCGTGCTTCCGCAGCCTTCTTTTTGCTGACAAACGCAGCTCCTGATGAGGCTTTAGCAATTCTAATTCGAGCCAATCTCGCTTTCTGTGAAAAATAATTGGAAACATATTAAATTCAATAATTAAAAAATTATCAACAACTTTTATTTTTTGTTAAAAAAAAAACTCAAATATCTGTACATCTTTTTTTAAATAAAATCATTCGGTTAATATTAAGAAAACAAAAACCAAAATTATTTAGAGAAAATAAATGACAATAATGAAAACAACAATTTATTCTTTTTTTTAATAAGTTTGTTCCTTCTATGAATTTGTGCAACATATTTTAATGGGATGATGTTACAAACTTCCACTCAGATCAACTTAGTTCTAAGCAAACCACACATTAAATATTTTCCCTGGGTTGAAAGACCTCCAGCCGATAGCTGATTGATATTTTGATTTCTGAATATAATTTTGTAAATTATTGTGCTTATTTTTCTTGATTATTTAAAAGTTTAGATTTAAATATTAGCAGCCAGACAAACAAGATTATATATTTTTACTTGCTTATTTTTAAGCTATAAATTCAATTTTCTTATAAACAAAAAAAAAATGTAGCCAGCGTAACCAATAAATTGTCGTCTTATTGAAATTATATTATCAATTTTTGGGGCAATTTAATATCATGGCACTTCACATATTAAAACCGGTTGCAGGTTATTTTAGATGACCTAGTTTTATTATAAATAGTGATTTTTGTTCGTCTATTTGTATTAATATTATAAAAAAAAAACATAATTATAAAATATGTTTAAAATAATAATATTTGTATATTAACAATCACACATCTTTCAGTTGTGTTATTAAAGACAATTGATTTTTTATTAATAAAGAATATTTGTTAAATACAGTAAATTTAATTTTAACTTAATTGAGTATTCGCATGTAAGTGTTTTGGTGTTGAAATAAGAATGCAGTAAAAAGTGAAATTATCTTTTCCGCTTATACAGTTTTATGATGTTCTAGTTTACAGCTGTTTATATTGCCGTAGATGTTACCTTTTTTACTGCTACACTTACTTAATAGCTATACTTAGCTGGATATTTCTATAATGAATTAGATGTTTTCACAGATTGAAAAAAAATGTATGAGAATTTGGTGATAAAATGAAGTTTGCATACCCTCTGTGCCTTCCGTTTATCAGCCCGTTGATTCTGGTGATAAATGCGACTGAAATTGGAAACAATAACAGGTACGGGCAGAGCTATCACCAACACTCCGCTAAGAGAGCACACACCACCCACAATTTTGCCAGCTATCGTTTCGGGTACCATATCTCCGTATCTGTAAAAATGATAAAATGAATGATGCGAAATGAGTTAGGCGGGCCGCGTGTACCCCAGAGTGGTCATAGTGACGATGGTGTACCAGAAGGCCGCTGGGATAGATGTGAAATTCGTATTGAGTACATTCTTCTCTGCGTAGAACATGACCGTGGCAAATATAATGATAGCCATGGCTAGAGAGAAGACCAGGAAGCCAAGTTCGGAAGCGCAAGACTTTAGAGTGTAACCGAGAATACGTAGTCCCTGAGAGTGCCTCGAGAATTTGAAGATTCTAAACACTCGAAACACTCTTAAAGTAACGAAAGCACCCGACACGTCATCGTTGTCTTTAATGCCCAAACCTATATAATAAGGCAGTATAGCCACCACATCGATGATACTCATGACGCTTCGCACAAATTTGTATCTATTGGGTGCAGCGAACAACCTAAGAAGATATTCCGCAGTGAAAATCATAACACAAGCCGTGTCCAAGCAGAAGAACACTATTTTGTAACGCTCACCGCAGGGCAGAGGGCCAGCTCTGCCCGGTCGGATACCGCACGGCACTGTTTCTACCACATTGGCCATCACAGAAACCGCAATAAAGAATCCTGTCACGTAATAAAAAACAAGAGCTGCTGTGGAGGTGTGAGGGTTTTCGAAAGCTCGCCACATTTTTTGCCTGATGTTGGTGAGTTGCTGGAGATTGTGCTCCCCGTTTTCCGAGAGCTTGTCATCCATGAGTCGTTCTGCATTTTCACGTTTTCTGTCCCGGTAGTCTTCATAGCAGCAGTCACCAATTACATCCGGGAGGATTCCGAAGAAGGCTAGTTCTTCGTCATAGCTGGTGAGGCACTCGTGCTTTGGGTAATGGAGTTTACCTGTTCTGTAGTAATTGAGGATGTGCCTAAATATGTCTGGATCCCTATCAAAGAAGTATTCCTTACATTCCTCATCATAGAAGAATTCCCTCTCATTGGAGCCCAATAGGGTGTCAGGGTATTTTTCTAAGGTATTCCTCCAGGTCTCGAAGCGGCGTCCGGATACGTTTATCAACAATTTCTCGTCATCGGCCTTACGACGGTCCTTCGGAATCGGGGGCGGCGGAAGCGGATGGGTGGCGATGGGCACCCAGCCGATGGCCGCCGCCCGGGCAAATGGCAGCCAAGCGGCGACCGAGGCCATACTGTGCGGTGGAATGTTCGCACTATACTCTACATCTACAACATCACACTCGTATGCACACCCCGACCTCCCGCACTCGTTTGTTGTGGTGTTTGAGCATAATCAACAATGCAGCTATGCAACAATGGTGACGCTAGACCGGAACTACTTCAGACGCGCGTGCAACCACCCCGAAAATCTGACATTCTTACGCTGACACTGCTGGACACTGCGGACGAGATGCGTAACGAGGGTTGGAGGATTGGAAATCCTGCTGGTACCGCAGCGCCTCCATGTGCGACGGATATGCGCGGTCGTTTACAAAAATAGAAAATTTCCGGAACACACCAACACAACACACACCACACATACCACACACACCTTCGCATACCGAAGCGCACCTGCAATTCTCAATTCATATCATATTTATCACTTCCCTTATCAACCACCACCAGAATCTGATATTAACAAAAAATTTAAATCACCTCTCCAACTTGAAACTCACGCCCGAGGTATACCCCCGTGCCCCCCTGCCGAATTCGAGGTATTCGAAATTTATCAGTTTTCGCGGGAACATTTCTTATTTGGTCGGGTATGCGTGGGCGCATAAATAAGTAGTCCGTCGTCTCCCGCCAATAGTGCTCCAATGATCCGTAGTAGTATGGATGGTGTAAAGCGTCGCGACGCCCGTCGTGTGCAAGCCTTGAGTTCGTTCAAAAAATAGGCAGCGCAAAATGCGCTTCAAATAATGCCAAAAAATCAGTTAATTCAAAATAAGTAGTCTAAATACTTTGAAATTACTGTTAATTGAAGTAAAGTTGCGTATTTTAGGACAATTTGAAAATTAAGGAAGAAAAATCTATGGTCAATAGCCTATATAAGACAAATCACATCACTATTGTATTTTTTTAAATTGTAGAAATATATGTACTATCTAGTCTGGTTATAAAGATGTTGCTCTCTCTCTGAAAATTGATGGAAAGTCGATTAAATCGAAATCAATTGCATATTTTAGTTAAAAATTCTTGAAGAACTTTCAACAATTGCCAGCCTCATCAATAAACATCCTGAAACAATCCAACGATAAGGAAATTGCCAGTTGGTTTTTATAACTGTATATTTTATGGCTGGAATTGCAATAATTTTATTCACTTATAATCGACATAAAATGTTTCACCTCTTTAAAAAAGTATAGGTCGTTTTATTTTTCCTATTTTTATTTATCCAAAAACTATTGTCACTAAAAAATATCAACTTTAAAATAGTAAACCTTTCACTTTTTCAGAATGGCTCGTATGGAATTTTAGTTCCAGCAATGTTTCTTGCAGGTACCTCACTGGAACGCATAGTATCCCCACCTCCCGTTTAAAGTAGCTCCTAAAAAACTGAAGTTCCGGCAATTTTTCTTTCAGGTACCTCACTGGAACGCATAGCAACCCCACCTTCCCGTTTAAGGTAGCTCCTAAAGAATTTAGGGATTGGCAATGTTTCTTTCAGGTATTACACTGGAAGATACAGAATCACCTCTCCCCTATTTAAAATGGCTCCTAAAGGATTGAAGTGCCGGCAGTGTTTCTTTCAGGTATCTTACTGGAACGCATAGTAACCACACCTTCCCGTTTAAGGTAGCTCATAAAGAATTTAAGGATTGGCAATGTTTCTTTCAGGTATTACACTGGAAGATGCAGCATCACCCCTCCCCTATTTAAAAATGCTCCTAAAGGATTGAAGTACCGTCAGTGTTTCTTTCAGCCACCTCTCTGGAGGGCAAAGCATCCGCCCCCTGAAAAAATATGTTAATAAATTAAAAATTGAATTGATTATACTTCAAGCTCAATTAACCTCTCATAGAAATCTGAATTGCCAATCTAATAAATCTGATTTGATTTATCTAAAAAAATCCTTAAAATATTGGTTTTGTTTTTGTCTACAAAAATATCACATTTTTATCGCCAATTTTTCAGAGACTGAACTTACACATATGCTGAGCGAAAACTATTTGTTCAATATTGCTTAAACTTATGCAGTTAATGCTCCCATTCATTGGGAACATTTTGCAATAATTTGAAGTTATTCCGACAGTTTCGATGTACTCATTTAAATACACCATTTTCTATAATGTTCGAATTTCTATGATTTTTTTTCTGCAGAAAAATCTAAACAAAAATTACAACGAAGCTTCATGATATTAGAAAAGGCGTGAGGTATTTAGTAAAAAAAATTATTTCCGGCTCTATAAGGCCATTTGAATTTATGAATCGAGTTTATAAGAATCTTGACAATGCTGTAAGTTGTGGTTGCCATTTGTCTTACGATACTGTAAGTACTTCAAATAGGTGCCGCGAAATTTGCAACACTTAATATTTTACTGTAGTTTTCTAAAGCTCTTTGTACTTTTAAATATAAAAAAAATTTAAAGACTATTGAAAATGAGATGTCAGTAGGTCTTTAAAATAATTTTTGCTAACAAGAGGTGCCGTGAGTTTTGTTTAATAATTTCTTGATGCCACCATACGAAAAAGTTTAAAAATCTCTGTTGAAAACCAACAAAAAATTCTAAAAAAAAACAATTGTTATTTACTTAAATATTATTACAATCTTTCACCAAATGTTAAAATTATCTAAGAAATAATAATAGTAATCCTTTATCAACGGTGGCCATTAATAATAGTTTTAATTCATTTAGAGTTTTTTTTAGCTGGCTTGACAGTAATGATGAAACATAAAAAAAATTGTAGTATTTTGGAGTTTTGCGAAAATAAATCGACACTTACTTTTGACATACCATGCTCTGTCGTTGCATACGCAAAAATGGGTAGGTAAGGTAATCTGTGATGGGTAGCTAACCAAGAACAACCCAAGGTTTTATGCAGATCGGAAGGTGAACCGCGTGTCTGGTTTCGTGCATCTTCGTTAATCACAGAGGGCGACACCAGTATTTAAAATTAACACAGACTCAAATATATTACAATACTTACACTAAAATATTTGTTTTTATTTTACGTCATTAAATTCAAACCAGGACAAAAAGTACCCAATTATTGTTAATTCCAAATGCAATGTCCGGTGAGGTATTTACCTGGGAAATAGTTGTATCAATAAATATTGTTTTGTATTTTTTTAGTAATTAATTGCAGTAGAGAAATATTCTATTTATACATTATAATTATTCAAATTAAATAAAAATGATTTGAAAATAATTAATAGATTATTTCCACATTTAGCATTGTGACATTTTGACTTACGTTACGTAAGTAATTTAAACAAATGAAAAGAGTATTTTACTCTTTTCTGTTTATTATAATTATTCATTGATGTAAAATATTGTATACATGGTTAGTTAAAATTTCCGAAACACCTAAATAATTCTTCAAAAGTAAAACATGTCAAACATTTTTCAAATAGCATTTATTGGATCGTTAAATTATATTTTAAATATTCAGTTTACTGCAGTAATTTGGCTAATTTGGGTTCAAATCCTGTATATTTTTACATTTTTGAATTCTAAGATTCATTCTAAGAACTTTCTGTAGGAATCATTTTTCCACAATTGCACTATTTTTAAGTTATAACAATTCATAAATGCATAACAAAACAATAATAGAAAAAGGATTTATTCACTTGGTCACAGTTATTTAAATAAATTAAATAAAAAGAATTTGAAAATAATTAATTAATAAATTATTTTCCCTTTAGCTACTGTGACATAATGACTTATGTTAAATAAGTAAGTAAGTTTACCTTCTTCCGTTGCAAAATGAGCACCCTGTATATTCAAATTTGAAAATCTCTAGAAAACAACTTTTATTTTTCGAAAAATACATCAATTTGTTCCTAAAGGCATGTCACAACACATTGTTACAACATATGTGTTGGATGTTTAATTCCCAGAGTTGTAATTAAACTAAATAGTATCAAAGAAAATGATTTACTTTTTGTTAAACTTTAAATAACAAAATGTTGTCTTCTTTGTAAAATGCTATATTTCTTTCTGCTCAGTGTTTATGTTTTTAATATGTGGATGGCGATGTCAAGGTGAATAGAGGGTTTCTTTTATGATTAATGAGATTTACTTTTTGCGATTGAATTGTATGTTCATTGTCTACTTAGAAAGACTCGAGTGCTTATTAGACTCAAACATATTTAAAATATGATTTTTGCAATTGAACTTCTTCGTAATTATTTTCTACTTACCTTTAAATTATTTTATTTGTATTAATGCAGAATTAGTTAATTCGGAGAGATTTTATTAATGTTTTGTTTAAAAAAAACAATATAAAAAACTAATATATTGTCTGTGTGAGGTAGAAACAATTTTATATCTTATTACCTTTGAATATTGATTGAATATAAAAAGCTTATCTGTAAAAACCATCCCTATTTTACATTAACCTATTTTAGGATATTGCCCGATTTCTTTTGTAAAGATCAACAAATTATTTTTAGCTGATAAAAATATATAGGTTAAATCAATATCTTCATCGAGATACTAAAAATGCTTTTGGTAATTATATCGAATAGTAATTTATCGTTTGAAATGTGAATTTGTATGGAAATTTTGATTTTGCTTTGTTTCAGGTGATTTTAATTTTTTTTAATAAATATTTTTTCCCAATGAGTTGTAAAGCAATGTTTTTGCGATCCATGCAAAATGTTGGGAGAATTATAGGTTTTATACTGTTGGGGTATTAAGTTGAGGAAGGGGAGGTAAAGAATCGCAAACGCACGGATCGATTTCTGAAACAGCTCTTGACATTTCCGGACTGTCGGCGCTTCTACGGCTTCTGCGCGACCTGCAATACAAACCCTCGCCCATCCTTTCCACCCTTACCTCATTTCCCTTGTCGTAACTCCGAAGCCCTCAAAACATTGACGGGAGTTAATTAACAACACCTTCTTAGAAACACAAGACTATTTTAAATATTTCTTTAATCAATGCTATTTTCTACAGAATTGTGTATGCCGTGGCATCCACGAGTACACTTTGATGGGATATGATATTGCCATTTTTACACGTTTCTATTGCACTAAAAAAATTAAAAACAAAAAAAAAAAACAAGCCGGCCCATTTAGCCGGCTTTTAAGGTTTGGTGGGAAAATAATAGCAGTACACAAATGAAACCCCCAAAAAATGGGTTTCTCGCCAGATTCACCAACTCCATGTACAATTGTAGCCTTTACATATCAAGTGAAAATATTTAAAACGTAAAGCTCAGTTTCCGTTCACTCAGGTATTGGTTTATTTATTTGTTTAACTGGAAAGGATGATAAAATTATTCGAATAAAGTGCAACGTCGTGCAAAACATTATATTACACACAGTAGCGGGTGCTGTAACAATCTAATCGGTGGGAATTGCACAATTTACAGAAACATATGCACAGCAACCCGCGCAAAATTTGGTGATACTTGGGTTTCATTTTTCTGGGAAACCCAAGAAAACACCTAATTGTTAAGTAATTTCATTATTACTCCGTTTCATGTCGACTAGCACCGGCTAACAACAACCGCGTCTCTAACTAAATACTTTATAAAATGACTAGAAATCAACTATTACAGAAAGACAAAAGTGCTTACTAGACTTAAACAATTTTCTACATGGTATTAAGGCATTTTGTGACCCCCCAAAGTTGCCACCAGGTTAATCTTGTTCTATAAATAATTACATTGATATTGTATTAACATAACATATGCAGTTGTATACATAGAAGCCATGTTTTTATATTAAACAAATTCCTGTTTTACAAAGTAAGGAAAAAAATAATAGGTCGCGGCCATAGCAAAAAATGACCGAGCTAAATTTTGTTTCAAGGAAAAAATAATAACAATATCGGTCGCTTCTATTAGATAACACACACAAAAAAGACATTTATAACGTAAACTCATTAACTGTATTAGAAACGAAGAAACACAAAGTATAAATAAAGAAATAACAAACATATTTCGCAAAAATATTTTAAGCCCTAAAAAATTGTTATTATTTTTTGCTTTTCCCTGAAACTAAAGTAAAAATAATAAAAAAATGGGAGAACGGAAATACCCTAATTTTAAATACATCAAAACAACTTGTAAAAAATATTTTTCTGATTTTTTTGGTACGTAAAATAGGTGCTCCTTCGGCACATTGCCAATCCACCTCGCGAATTTTATAGCGGTGATCGATTTTTTTGGTACATTTGGTAAATACAATGTAATATTAAACATACACAAATATTCGGTACCCTGTTCAAGTTAACATAAAAGTCCATATGAAACTTTATTTAGAAGTATGAAATGTATTTACAATATCTACATTTTTAAAACTCACTTAAAAATTAATAAAACAATTTGAAACATTAAATACATAAACGACTATTTTGCTATTGTAGATATCAGAACATATAATACACAAGTCTCCTAAGCACGTCTCCACTTGATTGCCTCTTTGTTTATTTTTATATCTTATCATTTTAAAGATAAAACACGGTGTTGCTTTTATTTTAAATTTTCTCTGGTCCCGTTTGCAAATGTTTATTTTAAATATATCCACATATAAATTTAACTTAAGCCTTGTGAGAAAATCTATTTCTGTAAAATTTAGAATACTCATTTCGAAAGTTGCTATGCTTGTTTTTTATTTTAATATTATTATTCTACGAAATTATTTTAGTGAAATTGAAAAATTATTAAAAATATAATACATGAAAAAAAAAAACGAACAAACTATTTTTAACAAAATTTGCACATAGAAACGTTATTTTCTTTTCTTTTTTTGGTTTTGTGGAAGAATAACCGCAATTAAATATAAATAAATAAACCATGCATAATGCGACACTAGTTAAGAATAAATGACTAGTTTTAAATTTTTATCTTAACATTGTTTCAGAGAAGAAAAACATCAAACGAATAAACGAAAAAGATAAACTATATTAACGATAATTTGTGTTTATAAAAGCACAATTTTCCGTAATAAACATTTTTATTACAACACTCTTTTTAAAATGTATTTTACATTTTATTGGAATAGTCGGCAAAAAAATAAAGTAAATGAAAAAAAAAATAATCCACAAATTTTATAGCTCTTATTTATCAATATTACAGAAAATAGCTTTGACAATTTATTTATGACTATGAATACACAATTAAAATTATTGGTGATGATGGAGAATGTACATTTTTACATTTAAAGAAATATTGGTGTTAATTAATTTTAATTCTATGTATTTGCTTTTGAAATATTTATATAATGCTTAGTGATAATAAGAATATCACAGATTCAAAAATGAATAAATAATGTATATATATAAATATACTTTTCACTGCTCAGAGTTATTCTTTTTTTATTAGAATGACACCGTTTTATTTTATTGTTTGTGTTAATCTTTAAGAGGATCATTTACAAAAAATGTGTATATTTAAATACTGCATTAAATGCATGCCCTAATTTTCATTATATTAATTTATTACTAAAGAATGTACAGGGTATCTAATTTTTGTATATGTTTATGCGTATGTGCAAATAAATGAAATCACCACCTGATATATATTTATAAATATTTAAAAACATTTGTACACAAAAGTTTCTTTACATTTTTTCATTTGTACATAATATATCTAGTTCTAAACTGATATATTTATAATTTTGTGCTAAAATATATTATTTTTATCTTTTTTTTTTAAGTATTTTTTATTATCAAAATATAAATATTTTGATGACGTCCCTCAATAAGTTATTTTTTACATTTTGTGTACAAAGTTTTGGAATGTGATCTCCGAAGTACGGAAGATTTTGAAAGAAGATTCTTATAACAAACTTAGAACTGACAATGACTTATAATTGGCTGAATGTGCCTTCGCTACAACTCTATTTAGATCAAAAATTTTATCACATTGTTTTGTTGTAAGCAAAATGTTAAAGGTATGTAGCGGGACACATCCACCAATTAGTATTTTTTTAATAAATAAATAAATTAATTGTCAAACAATTATTTACAATATAAAAAATATACAACCCCATTTCATTAGGTATGTGTACAGCATTTTGGTTAGGAATTATGGAATGTTGACTCGTTACGTAAAGGATGAAGTGATTTTTCTATAATGTAATATAAATATGACTAGAAAACTTTTCAAATTGTACTCTCAGAAATAATCCTATCTGCCTTCTCAGAGGTATGATTATTTGATCTTCACTAGAATAAAAAAACGAACGATCTTTTTCTTCGTAAACATTTTCATGTAACATTAGTTCCGGTAAAATATATCACTTTTTAAACAACATAAGCACGATACATGATACCAAACCGAATTGAATAAATAACATGTAAAAAAGGGGGACAGATGGTAGGATTGTTCATTCCCGTCCCATAGCCCTTTGTTCGGGTTTCTTTGCTTTTCTCGTCTCACTTATAAACTATCCGAGATTTAGTAACGCGCGCATAAAGTCCGCGATTTATCACTGCTGTTCGGAGTATTCAACAAAACAAATTGTTCATTCGATTTTCGAGTATTTAACATGAAATATCACAATCGGTTCCAAAGCAACTAACAATATTTCGGTTTATAAATGTTTACGGTGAATATTTGTAATATCCTCCGTACGCATTCATTATCATTATTTTTAGTATCTTCAACTGTGGTTTAGTTTTACGTACACTTTACGTCATGTATCGTGCATCGCAGCATACCGGCCATTTCATACGAAAACAAACGGTGTCTTCTGCCCGCCAGTCATACCGTGTCTTCGAAGAATGCAACTCTTCATTCTTCTCGCAAAATCAAGTACATGTGTCAAAGTCGGTGGAAGCTACACTAGCTAAGATCCTAGAACGTCGTCACTTTTAAGTGTTCACAGCATTAACAAATGGCGGTCACGTAATGCATGTCACAACACGTCATCTTGATCGTCCACGTCATTGTCCAGATCGATGTCTTGGTCGGGATCGTCCTGGTCCATTCCTGGAGACATTTGCTGGTGAAGGAGGTTCGCTGCTGACTTCGGGTCCTCGTCCTTCCACTTGTCCATCGATCTCCTCCTCGCGTTCATGAAGAAATTACCTACTGTCGTTGGCTCCAAACCCAACTGCCTTGCAATCGTGACCTGCATCTCTTTAGACGGCCTCTTCGTTTCCTGAAACCATCCAAATATTATTCATGACCGCCCCCCAGTTGTTAATCCCGATTTGCTCAATCTTACCTTAAAAATAGCTTGCAGAGTACGTCGCTGGAGGTCGGTAAAAACCAATCTCGGCTTCTTCGGAGTAGGCAGCTGTTCTTGTTGGCTCGTATTCTCTTCTTTCCTCTTGCAGCCTAAAACAGAATCTGATGCGAATCAGATTGTGAAGAGGAAGGTGTTTTAATTGTACTCAAGAATATCACATCACACAATATCAACAAAAATAATACATGCCATGCAATTATTTCATCAAAAAAATTAAACCAATTAATTAAAATCAATTGTCAATTTTTATAAAAGTATATTCCGCATTAAATTTTCAAACAAACAAAAAAACTAATTTAATTTAAATTGCAATCCCCAATAATTGCTCTTTAGTACCGTTGTAATTTATATGCCATTCAAATTTATTGAGAGAACGGATACAAACATAATTTAAATTAGATTGCACTAACGTAATGCACTTAAACCCCAGTTTATATGACAAAATGACGTTACATACACAGTATTAGGTATAAACTTAATTTAAGTTCGATTATACCAATATAAGTTTACGTTTACTCTAATTTATATGTCATTTATGTAAATGTAATGCTAAGATAGAGTAATTAAAATTTAGGATCGATTAATTATATCGTTGGTTTAGTGTCTGAATTAGTGGCTTTACAGTATGTTTGTACATAAAATACATAGATTCGGTTTATACTAATATTGGACAAAATCGCGTGAATTTAGCAATCGAGTATTTAATAATCAATATTAGGTAGTTAAAACTAAATATTAAAATAAAGAAAATTGTCATATACTTCATTTTGCAGTGACAAAAGACATCGACTTTGCCCATTTCTAGTTTATACATAAAGATCGAAACCGACTTTCATTTAAATTATTATGGACTTTCAAACAATAAGTGTCTTATTAATCAACAAAATTAATTTACTAAACTCTCCCATATATATCATTGCTTCATAAAATAACATGTTTTGCTTACACTAAATTTTATTTAAAAACAACTCAAACTTAATTCATCTATCATTTTTTTATTGGAATGACACATGCAGTGGTTTACTTCAGCTTTCGACACATTGACATACGAGCCCATGTTTGAAATGTAAAGACACACCACTTCGAGGTCAAAATGTAAAACACACCCTCTATAAGGTGTCTTTTACAAGCATGTTTTATAAAATAATCCGCCCACATGTATATGAACTTACATTGATGTGTCATCCCTTTTATGAATAAGCAAATTATCCTGAGAAATAAACCGAGATAATAGTTCCAAGTGGCCGAAAAAACAGTGGTTGATAGCTGATTTATAGAAAGTGTTTTGTTTTCTTTCCGCAACCATACAAAAATGTAAATGTTAACAACAATAATACTATATATTTTTGAATAGAATTGCAATAAATGTACACAGAAAAACAAAATATTAAAATTATTACATTTATAAGAATTTTGTTTTGTTGTACAAATTTATTCTAATTAATAACGCACTTGTCTAACTTTTCTTCAAAATATTTTATTTTCGTACCATATGCAGATTTCGATCATCAAGTAACTCTTTCAGTGGTTTAAACAAATGACCAACTAATTCGAAGCTCATCTGAAGTACTGTTTATATTTCTGTATTTTATTTAAATAAAAATTATTGTCCTTTCTCCTACTCTTTTTATTAAAATAAATATATATTTCTGAAACTAAAGAAACAGCTTCCGAAATATATATTAAGTTTAATAAAAATAATAGGAGAAAGCATTTAAATAATTAAGTCTCTACGATCAACATACATAAGATTTCTGTACTTTGTTGTGTTGATTAATTATAATTTAAAAGAACACATAATTATGTAAAAATTAAATACATGGTTTATTTCACAACAAATTGTGAAAGATTAATTTCTCGCTTAACATAACATGTTTAAACAATGAGGAAAAAATAAACAAGTGGTTTGTTTTACAAAAAAATGTGAAATTAAACAATTTATTGTGAAACAAACCACGTGTTTAATTTTTACCTAATTATTTAAACAAACCACGTGCTTATCTTTTACCTGATTGTTTAAACATGTTTCACCAAGTGTTAAGTGAGAAATTAATTCAGAATAATATTCGAAATGTCCAAAATGAAACAATAAATGTAGTAAACATAACTGTGTTCAATTATTCAAGTTACTCAAATTCACATAACTTACAAATATACAATTGATTAATTATATTACTTAAATTACTTTAAAATAATATTGAAATTGTAGCGGCGATAATAAATTCAATTAACGAGTACAATTTAGATAATAAATATTATCAGTGAAAGATAACCATTTGACAAGTACCACATTTTTTTTTATATTGTTATAAAAATGTTACAATCTAAATTAATGTGTTTGCCAATATAGATATTTATATATGAATTGTCTTTGACTGCATAAAATGTGTATCCTTATCTAATAGTTTTGAACTAATTTTAAGGTTTGACGTCGAAAAATGCATCGGCAATTCATAATGTCACAGTAGCTAGAGGGAAAATAATTTATTAATTAATTATTTTCATTTTTTTTTTCATTTAATTTATTTAAATAACTGTGACCGATTGAATAAATCCTTTTTCTATTATCGGCAATTCTATTTAAAAATTTGATAATATTCTTGTTATTACATAATACTCAAACATTTTAATTAAAGAATTTCAATGTTTTTTTATATAAAATAGTATCATACAAAGAGTTCCTGATGCTTGATACTCAAGAGTATTATCGAGTCTGCAGAATTGCGGAAAAAAATCAATTTCAATTTTTTTCACGAATATTTTTGCAGAACTCTTTCAAAAAAGCACCAGGAATTACTTGTAAGATCCTATTCTATGTATAAAAAAACAACATTAAAAGTCGTTAATTAAGATGATTGGATGTCACGTTAAATCACCAAAAGAAAATTCAAGGGGGAATTTTGAAAAACTGTGGATATCTTAAATTCAGAACACTATTTAGAATTATTTGTACTTTTCACAATGCTATCAACTTGATATACCCAATTTTTTGCTACTGAACTTACTGAATAACAAAATAAGTAACATTAAGAAATTCAATACGTCAATGAATGTTCGACGAAGTATAGCCCAAGCAATAGTGATTTTAATAAGTAGGTATATATTAGTAAGGCAATAAATACATTTTAGTAGCAAAATGAAAGAAATCGTTTATTTCTGAAATGTCTTGATTGTATTTCTCGTAATAAATATAATTATTGAATACAATTAGATTGTAGTTTATTTTAAATAATAGTGTAAAATAGTGAATAAAAAGTAACTTACTGCCTCGTTGTGGTATCTGAGCAGCTGTAACAAAAAAGAAACAAAATTAAGCAATAGTACGAATTGAGAAAACGTCCTATAACCTTGACACGTATCAATTTAAATCAATTGAAAATATTTATTATCGGCGATAAATCAATAAAACCAAAGCATTTCTACACGCAGCATTCCTAAAATACAATTAAAGAAAACCGCCCTGTAATTTCTGCTCTTCAACAAAAGTAAAACAACAACACTGCCATTGAGTAGTGGATCTGTCTCACGAAGTTCTGGTGGAGTCGCCGGGTAACATCAACATAAAGTACATGCGTATTTATACTTTATAGATTATTTTTTTAATTGTAGAATTGGATTTGTTAATTCATGCATGTATCGTCGGATATTGTTAAGAGAGGCGGGCTTAAAATAAAAATAAAAACATTTATGTTAGGATACATGCCCGAACATCGAGACAGACAGACAAAAAACTCACAAGCATGAAGAGGAGGGCGGTTTTCTTCGCTTGGCGTTGACTGCCCTCACGTTTACATTGCGCATCTGGCAGTCTGCAATGAAAACAAGAGAGTAGTCAACATTGACAACAATTAACGTAAAAACGTGAGCAGGTGGGATCTTTTCTGGATTTGCACTTATCCCTATTACAAAACATGCTTTTGCATTTCGTATAATCACAACCGTTATCATTTAATATTTTTAAATGAAATTATTTAAATTTATTAATAAACTCCACCGAAACATTATTACAGTTTAAATTCGTCTTTGTTTTCAATTAACTACACTGGCTCTTTTTTTTATTCTCCATATGTGCAAAATTACTTTAATGAACATTTTATAATTAAGTCTAATTGGAAGTTGGTATTCAAAAAAGAGTACATATTATTGTATAAATGATTCATCAATCTCGTGTCATTATTGCAAGTTGTACGTGGGGGTAGAGGGAATTATCAACGTCAAGTAAAAAATCAATACTTTACCTATATACAAAATACACGCTTTACTTATGTGTTGGTGTAGCATTATTACAGTATATACGAAATTCGTGAAAATAGTAATTACTTTTTTAACTGGAATATATTTTTAGGACAATGTAACGCGTGTTTTTCAAATAATAATTGTATTAATTTAAAAATGCTGACGTATACACAATTACTCGCATACACGTGAAATAATCACGACCTAATTTCTATGTATTCTCACTATTTCCACTGAATATACATGAAATAGATCAAGAATTAACTCTTTTCTATATTCAATAAAAATAAACTATATTAAACTTTGGATTTGTTAAATAAAAAAGGATAATAATAATAATTGATAATCTTGCACAATGTATAATGAAATAGAAGTCAAGATTATAATAAGAACATTTTAAACTTTATATAACAGAATTTTATATTTAGTCATTTCTTATTATCAAACTAAACCTGACTTATTTGAAATTACTTTCAGTTTGATAATGACAAATGTAAATTGTTGAAACTATAATCACTAAAAATAAAATTCTGTTATATAAAGTTTAAAATTTGTTTTTATTATAAAAAGAAAAAAAAATATTTAGTTGAAATAGGCCGAAAGACCTCCGGTCGATAGCCGTTTCTCTTAAGGATATGTATTTGTTTTAAATTGTATCATGTATTGTGTATTAAATTATACATGTATGTATTCTTTGACAATAAAGATGTTTGTATATATAGTTGAAATAAAGTCGTTCCTGTATTGCTTCTTCATTTATGTTTCATAGAAAATAGACGAAATGGAATTATTTACAATTAAAACACTTTTTATTCCTTAATAAAAAGTGTTTTAATTGTGATTAACTAACTTCACATAACTCAAATTTAAACAATTAATGGAATTATTTAAACCACTTGATATAAAAACTATTTATAAGCAATTATATATATTTAATCCTAACCCTTGTATCCTTTGAGTGTATATAACAATTGTAGGTTGAAAGACCTCCAGTCGAAATCATATTTCGATTTCAAAATATAATTTTATAAATGATTATACATATGTTTACATGAATAAAGATGTTTACTTAGTTTATTTTAAATATTTAAGCATTGGTAGTTCATATTATAGTAATAAATATGAATTAATTGTTAAAAAAATCAACCAATAAAGCAACATGGATTAAATTAAATTACTTTAAATTCTATACTAGTTTCGGGTTGTTGGCCCATTTTTAGAATATTTAATATTTCTATGATTATATTTATAAGAATGACATCATAATTAGCAGTCAAATATATTCAATTAATAAAACGAATATTGTATTCTATATTATAATATACAATCATCTTTATTGCGGTTAAATACAATACAATTTATTTTATTATTTCTAAAATGAATCAACCATCGGTCTTTCAGCCATTTCTAAATTAAAATATTAAAATTTCTACATGTATTCTAAGAATATTTTATTAATCTTTTCTATGGAAGGTCTTTAAGGTAGCTTCATAAAATATTCAACTAACTGATGATGGAATTCTAAAACACGTTGCAAGGATGTATGAAATATTAAAAATCAATTGCTTAAAATTTTATGTCTCCATTTAATGCTTCCCTTGTCTGAAAATGTCCATGAAATAATAAAGTTTGTGATGTGTGAATAATTAAAATACTGCGAAATGCTCCCTATTTTATATATTAGTCTTTTAACATTATCTCTCCTCTGTAGTAATTTTTAAAGGTTAATAGATTTTCCTCTGATGGCAGTTTTAATATAGGTAATAAAATATTAACTGAAAACTTATATAACCGGAATTTATTTTATTCGGGCATTTGATCATATAATTTTTTATTTATCTCTCTTTATGGTAGTTTTATAAAATTCTAATTTAGTACTAAATTTCAGCGTTACTAATAACGTATATAATTAATCTTAGTTATACAAAGTAAAATGGTGATTTTAAATTTATCAATCATTTTAAGTTTCACAAATTTTATTGTAGTAGTGAAATTTTGTGAAACTTCTTCTTGCGTAGTTTAAATGGCCATAGCAGTTTGGTCAGTACTATTTTAGAGACTTAGGTTGTAAAAGGTTAAAGTTAGTATAGAACCCCTTGGAATCCTAAAAGAACAAAGACTCATAATATTTATGAAACTCAAAATACTGTTGTTTTATTTACAAATAGTGTAAATTGTAAAATAATAATTTGTAAAATTATGTATATTTACAAAATCACAAAAAAGATGATTGTATATATAACTATGAATACAGCTATACTTTGATTTTACATCTATTTTACATTGATATTCGTTAATTGGTTATTAACCGAAGGTTTTTCTGCCTTTTTAATACTATTAAACTTATTTTCGATGCAAAAATTAAATCGTGTAATGGGAGACACCTTTTTTTATACACCATCCTTATATTATGATTAGAAAACAATTTATACTTTGTATAACTGAATTTATGTATTGTATTTAAGTTTTTTTATAAAAAGAAAACACTTTATTATATTATATTATATTATATTATATTATATTATATTATATTATATTATATTATATTATATTATATTATATTATATTATATTATATTATATTATAGTTTAATAAATAAAAATTAAGATTGCGGTTTAGTTCAAGAGTGTAAAGTGGAAATGATCGTTTATAAAAAGTAAGTTTCTATAAATTAATAATATTAAAATGTATTTACATTTTCATCTGTCATGTACAAAAATATTAGTCTAAGTTAAAAAAATAATTATTGCGTATTACGTCAATTCACTAGTTCTTGTTAACAAAGAAAATTATAAGATATAATGAAATTAAAAGGTAATGAAAGTAGAATTTAGTGAAATATGTGAAATTTTCATTACACACGTTTTTACTTTGCTGTTTGTTTTATATAATCAAATTAATGTTAATTAGCATTTTGAATGATTACACTGTTGTTGAGACTGTTATTTCTTGACATTTAATTTTATTTTTAAACAACCCGGTCTATTCCACAGGAAATATGTTAAATTCAACGTATACGTTATAAACTGACAATCTAAACATGTAAATCTATTATAAAACACGCTTAGACTATGATATTAAAAATAACGTGTACATTAAATTTAACATTTTATCATGGATTATGTAATGTTTGGCAATATTTATATTTTGTGTGTTTTTTAATTATTAATGTTAACCATTTATTATTTATAATCTAAATACTTCAATAACATGTCTATTACTTTAGTATTAAGCTAAATTGTAATATTGAATAAATAAATAATATTAAAATTGAATGATTCATAAGTTTCAAATAATTTAAACACTATTTTACTTTATATAATTAAGATTAATTATATTCATTATTAATGGTGCTGAAAATATAGTACTAAATTAGAAATTGTTAAAACTACCATAAAGAGAGATAAATTTCAAAAAAAATATATGAGCCCTAATAAATTAAATCTAGGTTACAATATGTTTTTTTATTACATGGAAATTCTCTACGATACGTCTTCAAAGGGGAGATATGGTGTAATTTATTTTATTACAATAATATCAATTCGTGTTCCATTTTATCTTGTAATTGAAATAATATTGATCTTTCAATTAATCAGTGATTTAATTATAAATTCAATATAATACACATTTTTTATAAAAATAATGGCCGAGAGCCACTTATCATTACGTATGCATTCAAACGTAATATAGAATTAAATTTCTCTTATGAAATAACCCACTAAAATAAGAATTTTAGTTTTAAAAATTTAGCGTAGAACAAACACTACTACAATTGTTTCGATACATCATCAAGCGGGCATAGTCATTGTAAATTTTATAAAATCAGCTGGTTGATGACGATATGGAGTATTGATACAAGCAGTAAATGAAATATGGACTACCCCAACAAGTAACAACACTGCTACAATTAACATCTGAATGATGTTGATTCAGATGTTAATTGTAGCAGTGTTTATTCTATATTAAAATTGTGAAACTAAAAATGTAAAGCTTTTGTTTTTGTTTATAATTGAATGGTTGTGTTTTGTTTTAGATTAAGAAAATAGGTTGTAAAAATATTGAAGTTGATTGGTTTTGAGTTACGTGAAGAGTATAATCAAAATAATGTATCCTTTCTTCACACTTTATTTTCTAATGCTTAGATATACATTTCTTTTTATTGACAATGAGTGCATAGCAATCGAATAATATATCTAAGCATTAGAAAATAAAGTATGAAGAAAGGATGCAACAGTTTTAATTATTTATATTGAAGTTGATTAAATTCTACTGGGGATCTAATATCCTCAGTATGTAAGAGATTTGATGTGGAAGTTATTTTAGTTAATTTTTCTAATGTGGTTCATGTTTATATAAATCTTTTGATTGATAAAGTATGGCAGGACTAATTTTAGTAAATGATTTAGAGGTAATGATTCTGTTGTTTATATGCAAGATGTTCTATAAAATCGAATTATTGTAAATAGATTTTTTTAATTAATGAATATTCTTTTTTTAGATCATGATGAATGTTCTTTTTTAGGTTATGAATATAAGCTGTAACAAGTTTCGAAGTAGATTAAGTGATACTGGGAGCTACGATCAGCATGTAATTTGATTTTCGTATGATTGGTAAATATTGTCATGTGACTGTCACGTTGTTTTCGTTATATTTACAATTGCATTATCGTTCAGTTCGGTTCTTTTATGTGTGAGCTAAGAAATAGTGTTTCACACATTTAAAGTAAGGTTTTTAAAGGGACGTAGTGTGTTACCGACCTGCTAGTCGCAGAGCCGACATCCGTTGAAATTCTGGTTCCTGCAGCCATTTCCACATCCGCCTGAAAGTTTCTCTTCCGGATTTCAGTTTGGACCAAGGTTTCGGGTTTCTCAGCAAGTCGGAGAGCGTGCCCTGGGATCGGCAAAGTACCCTTTGAGCGAAAATTGCTTGTGGTATGCTGTATCGTTTTAGCTCCGCACTTATCCTTTGGGCTAGTTCTTTGGTATTTATTTCCTCTACATCAGCTGCTATCGTTGTTACACTGAGTGTATTGGGTGTTCCACCTTTTGAAGGTAATTGCTGTAATTGTGTTTGTTGCTGCTGTTGTTGTTGCGGCTGTTGTTGAAGGCTAAGAACAGGAGGAGATGGTGAACATTCGCGCTGTGGTGCCGCGATTTGCACTAGTGTAGGCGGGTGATGTTGTAACGTTAGTCCGTTTAGTGTAGCACCACTGAAACTGGTTACTAGAGAACCGCCTGGTGAATTTAGAGAGGCTGATGGAGGACTTAGTTGAGGACTAGATAACGACCTCCCCACCAGTTCTCGTTGAGTTCCATATGGGGAATCGTAGGCTGGGGGTGACATGCTTTTCTGAGGTGAAGGCAGTCCGTTTTGACTGTAAGAGCTTTGAGGACTTATCGGACTGGGTTGCTGTTGCATGCCCATACCTGGCGAAGAGTAATTGTGCGGAGGAGTCATACCCATGTTAGGCATTGTATATGCCGTGTTCACATTCACCCCCAGCCCCAACCCAATTCCCAGTCCATTATTTTGCATGACCGTAAAGGAGCCTGTTACATTGCTAGCGTGCCCGTAGGCAAACTTATCCGACATAGTCGAAATCGGGGGTAAGGGTTGCAGCGGCGTCAGGGTGGCATAGGACGAGTTGGGGCTGTAACCAGGGGGAGACATCCTGCCGTTGACGGAGGTGAGTGTTTGGTACGTAGGCTCCGGCTGAAGGGTTCGGAAATCACCTGAGTCTATCATGTTGGCCACACTCACCGACGTGGGTGAAAGTTTACCAGGGCTAAGCAGTTCGGAATCTCTCGAATCGTCCTGGGGCTGTACGATGACGGACAGCGATCCGTCAGCTTCTTCCTGTTTAACATGTCGTCTTTCAACAACAGCGCGCGACACCAACCTCATGCGGACAGTTTCCATGCCACCAGCAACCACCACATGCGCACCTCCATCAGAACCATCGACCGCCTGTTCACCCAACTGCTGTTGTTCTATAATCTTGCCGATATTATCCATCATCTTGGAAATATCACTGCACTCGCCACTCACATCGTTCAACATTTAATGATTCGATGCTACAAACTTGTCCCGCAACTGAGGACTTCATAATGAAACCATACCACCAAAACACACTCGATTCGCAAAGACGGACGCCATGAAACTCACTTTGAATATTGCGACGTCCAGC
Organism: Philonthus spinipes; assembly: GCA_963082785.1. Classification (NCBI taxonomy): domain Eukaryota; kingdom Metazoa; phylum Arthropoda; class Insecta; order Coleoptera; family Staphylinidae; genus Philonthus; species Philonthus spinipes. Next base: position 6,333,494 of record OY720301.1, read on the forward strand.
GTCGGGACGCTAATCGCGCACTCTAACATACCGGTACATTTTTATTAAACCTCTGTTCTTCACGAGAAATCGCCTACGGCACCACAACACACAATTTTTATTATCATCCCTTAGGTTTCGATTTGTGTCCAAGAAAATGTATAATGTGTAAGCAGCCGGTCGATAGTGAATTGAACATAGCGGAGTGCGCGTCGCCAGGTGGTCTGCGCGTGCGATCCCTCGTGCTGCGTGCTGTTCGTCCGCTCTTCACCCCTTATCAAGCAGCTGCTAACTTCTTCCCTCCGGCCCCGAGTTGTGAGCTGTGACCGTACTTCCATAATGAACCCTCATTTCGACCAAATGCCATACGGTACAAACACACAGGAAAGAACAGAGAAGCCGGCATACAAGGCTAGGGCTAGGGCTCGGGCTCGCACTGGCACCGTCACAGGCACACATTCATAAACGTTATACAACGCGCGCTCGCAGAAAGTACCCTTCGCACCTTTGTTTACATTCACGAACTAACTTGATTTTTTTGAAAAATCCGCCGTCATTTTAAAAACCCCCAATCCCCAATTATCATTTAACACAATCGTCCCATTTACTCTCCCGTTTTTATTCAAAAGTCCGCGATACATGCAAAAATCATAAAAGTAAGAAAATGCGAATTCGATCCGTTCCAACCAACCCTCTGCTCGTCCTGTCATTCCCTCTCTTTCCAAGCATGAGCAACCCGAAGGATACAAGTGCACCTTATCGATTATTTTCACATACCAACATAAAACAATGATACGAGCGCCGATTCAACTTTCAACACACTCTGCGCGCTAACACTACATGCTACTGCCTAAAACGACTCTCTTATCAAAATATTAATTTTACCCGTTATTCGAACCCTAATAATTCACCTCTCAAACACAACACGCGTGCTGTTGCAGTTGCACACTTAACTGATCGTATGTGGAGATTAATAAAAAACGCATTTTAATATCTCACAAATTTCAATTTTAAATAAAACAATTAAACTGTATCCGTTATATCCGCAACATTATCATGATGTAAAACACCAGATGTACGTTAAACCTGACCCTTTTTTCAACAAGGAAGACCTACAGCACCCCCCTCAAAAACAATATACCATTATGCTTCGCTTCGCACTTTAAAGCATTTTTTTATTCATTTCCTACTCGAATAAACTAAAACAACCGAAAAATATGTTTCTAATAATAAAATTTATAAAAAAAACACTTGATTGTAGTTTATTCATTTAAGTAAATTTTAAAAATAATGAATTATTTCCTCTTTATCTACTGCAAATATCATATCCGGCGGGATATTTGCTCGGAAAGTAGTTATTTCTATGAATAACATATATCCATTGAAACAACTACTTCCCGGGCAAATTACCCCGCCGGTAATTAAAAAAAATATTGTTGTTGAGGCAAAAGTATAAATACTAATATTTACTTTCTCCTGACCCTTATGCAAGGAAAAGGTATTGCGATCGTAAAAATTTTCTAATCGCAAATTTTGATGGATGTATCCATCAGTCCATTTCATCGATTAAAAAAAAAGTTTCCGTGTGCATTATTGGGGTCTGTGTTTCCGCGATAGAGAGGAACATTAACGTTATATCCAAGCTAATATTTGATTGAATATAATTGATTTAATTTGATTAATTTAACATTAATTAATTGATTTGTATTTTTTTTTCTGATATTTGTCCTTTTATGGTATATCTGTTCAACAATAAAGATTATTATTATTATTTCTAAATTATGTAAGCTGTACTGACGAGAAATAGATCCCCAAACACGCGTCTGCAGGTGACCTTATATTAAGTAACGTTCTTTTTTGTTCTTTACATTAAATTTTTCTCGGATCAAAAATTGTTTCATGATGCAACATGTTATTGATATGCAACAGCAAGTGTAGATTATATAATTCAATATCTGGCGGGGTATTTGTTTTAATGTGCATTTGTCTAAGGTACTCACGTAACGTAAGTCAAGTGTCACAGAGCTAAACGTGGAAATATTTTTTAATTATTTTCAAATCATTTTTATTTATTTTATTTAAATAATTGTGACCAAGTGAATAAATAACCTTTTTTTATTGTTTTTACAAAATTGTTGAGATCTGAAAAGCAGTTTCTCACAAACAAAACTCATTAAGTGCAAAATTACTTGTAGTGTTTTATAGATTTTTCACAATTTGTTGGCAAATATTGATCACATTAAAAAATGTTTCTAATAAAAGTTTTATACCACGAGAAATGTTTTTTTTATTTTATTAATTTTTTGTTGTATCTTATATCTCGTTTGAAAAGAAATAAAAAATACTATTCAGCATATAAAAATATTTGAATGATGATTCTAACCGCCAAAATTATATTTGAAAACTTCGATTTCATAATAGAAGTTTTTAATTGTTTCCTTTGCACCACTACAAAAGGGAGTAAAACATGATTTAAAAGAAAATTAATTGATTATTAATTAATTATTTTCAAATTATTTGTATTCAATTTATTTTAAATAACAGTGACCAAGGGAACGAATACTCTTTTCTATTATAATTTATTAGAAAATTAGACAATTAGAAATTCTTTTAAATTGATTCACACAATTCGTAACAATGAATTATGTGAATCAATATTTAAAGAATCGTAAAAATAAATCGATGTTTGCCGAAAATTTAAAGTGTAAGTAATTTTTGCAGTTGGGAAAAGGGATTGATCGAATTTTATTGATCAGATTTTCCTTGTTTAATTTCATTCCAGTAAAAATATTTACAAAAACACATTTTTATTTGACTTCATATTTCTTATCTCTGGAAACGAATTATAGCATTATAGTGCATCTTTTAGATGTGGTCTCATCATTTAGATATTTTTTACCGTTTTCAAACTTTATTTTAGTAACATAAGATATAAATAATAGTGCTGGGTAAAATCGAATAATATTAGTACTCGAATATTTATAAATGAGCAGTTTTAAATAAATAAACTCAATAATTAACAATAAATTTATGTTTTTCAATAAATAAAGAACGGTTATTGATATTAATAGAATATGTAGCATTAATAAAATTGTCATGTACTTAATTTTGCAGTAACAAAAAATATCGAAAAGATCGACTTTGCCTATCTCTAATAAATAATATAAATATATTAAATTTAAACTTTTTATAATAAGCGAGATAAAAATAGGTTTGAAAATTGTTCTTATATGGTTTGTAAAAACTGGAGTCGGAGTATTTTTTTCCAAAGTCGGAGTTGATTGTACAATCGACTCGACAGCTGTAGTACTCACCATTGATAATGTTCATTTTGTGATCGAAATGTACATCTGGAACCGGATTTCGACTGAGTTGATCCCGTCTATTACGACTAAAAACGAAGTTGGAGCAATATCGAATTACGTTGATAGAGAGTCGTAACATTTTTTCATTCGAAATTCCCTAGCTAGTATTAACTGAAATGAAAGTCAAGAAAAATTAAAGTTTACTAAAAAAATAAATAGAGTAATTTAAAAGAGCAGCAGTTAATTATTGCTAAAATAATATCAGTCTGTTAATAATTATTGAACAATCCTATTTTTTTGTCGTCTAATTTGCAAAAGGAAAAGTGAATTTTCAATATCTTCTAAGATACTCAAAATTACATTATATGTAAATGATTATTTTTGTCGTTTAAAAATATCGAAGTTAGTTGTCTAATTCAGACAGCTAATATTATTACATTGTGTGATGATAATTTAACTCCCCTGAAAGTACGAACCCTCACCCTAAACTCGCTCCCTTCTGTTCTTCCCATTATGTAAGCATAGCCAGTGTATACGCACTACTTTAAAAGTTTACGCAAAAATTATTCTAACTAAGAAAGAGCGAGCATTCAATTTGAGCGTAGGCACAATTAAAACTACCTCCGTTTCTGCGTAGTTGTAAATCAACAATTATTTTCGTTCCTGTATCATACCTGCATGACGTTTTGTTTGAGATTTGGGTCGCACGGGTTTCGGGTTATCATAAAAGAAAGGAGGATGCCGTGAGGATTGTGAATGGCGGGATAATCATAAACGCCGTAAGGAAAGTTCGTTCGTTTTAAAAATCCATTATTTTGGTTCCTAATGCGACTACCTGATGCGTGATGCGTCTACCTGAGCGCATAAATTATATTTTTCTTATTATTGCTATTACCTGCCTTAGGCCTTTTAAGATTAACAAACTTTTGGAGTACAGTGTAAAATTTTATTGGAAACATTTTTAGACTGTACTCTAAAATTTTGTGTGTGGAGAAATTCGAAATAAGCAAGAAAATGAATTAAAATGTATACATAAATTAAATAAAAAGAATTCGAAAATAATTAATTAACAAATTATTTTCCCTTTAGCTACTGTGACATTATGACTTATGTCACATAAGTACTTAAACAATTGTCCAATATTTGCTGTAGCATAACAATAATATATTGTATAATGCAACAATTTTTGAATCGAAAATATTTAATGCAAAAAACAAAACAAAAAAAGCATGAAATGTTACTAATTTAAATTAAATAAAAAGAACTCGAAAATAATTAATAAAGGCAGAAAGATCTTTGGTCGATAACCATTTAATAATTAATTATTTTTTGTGTGATATACATAATTAATGTTTGTTACGTTATTATAAACTTAATTGTTAATAAAGATTGTTATATATACATATATAATTAATAAATTATTTCCTCTTTAGCTACTCATTCTGACTTATGTTTTTATTTAATTAATAACCAAGTCAATAAATCCTTTTTTCTATTATATGTTACTAATTTATTTGTGAATATCGATGTGTTGTTCTATAAAAAATAGTCATTTCTACTAATCAATAATTTAGTTATGCAAGTAAAATTAAACATTTTCTTGGTTTATTCGATTGTTTTTTAAATTCCCCCAAATTTGTCAAATAAACAATTAAATTTTATGAGTTTTACTAACTTTTTGTAAAAGTCAGTGTTTTCAAAAACATTGATGCAGTGTTCTACAAAATATAAACAATTTCCCATTACGAATTCTTTCTAATAAGTTATCAACGAGTTTTAGCAAATGATTTTCTTAAAAATTTTTGCGAGTCTTAAATTCGATTATCTTGTTGAGTATGCAAATAGTTATTGTTAGTATCATAATTTTATAAATGGAAACAATAACAACATCTTGTACTGACATTTTTTTAAGTTGTACCATCATGTTACATCGATGCTCTAACCCTCACATTGTACAGATTATTTTAAAATTAGAATGAATGCATCCGAAGCCAAATTTATTTTTAACTCCACATTAAAACATCCATAAATTTCCAGAATAAATAAATATCTTAATAAATGGGTTGTATTGATTAGAAATAATGTGGTAATAAAAACGGAAAGAATAAGCAAAAAGGAACAGAATGGAAGAATTTTACTGTACAACACGGATGTACATAATTTTAAATAAAAAATTATACACATCAGCGTTGTATACACTGAAAATTCTTCGATTTTTAAGGAAATAAATTAATTTCATTTAGAGGAGCAAAACAATGCATTAAAACACAGAGTATGTAAAATAATTTATCTATTTTTTACAACGTTTTTTTCTTTGCATTATTTTTATATAAAAAATTATACCTTCGTTAGGTTTTCACAATATGATCTAAACATGTTTCTGATCAACTAAAAAACTGACAATATTTAAGTATAATGAGTAGGAAACTAATTGCAGGCAAATAATATATATTTTGAACACAACGCCTGCTATCAATATGTACATATATACGTTTCCGCCCACACTATTGTATATACATGCGTGTACAGGCAGGCACACTTACTCATACAATAATGAAACAGTCTTTTTTTTTAATAATTTTTTTGACTAATTACGGCTTAATAAATAAATAATTCTTAAAGCATACATCCCGCCTTGCTAAGTAGTGTTTTTATAAATCATATCTCTGATTGTAGAGATCCATTTATAGATAATAGATAATAGAAATGAGATCGAAACAATTGAAATAATGAAATTATAAAATACTGTTAGCACATTTAAAAAATAAATATCACAGATATTGATGGAAAGTAAATACAACAAAAAATAAAATAGAATGCAAGTGCTTTGATGGTTAGTAATCGTCTTTAAATGATAATACACATGGAACAGAATGCAATCAACGGTTTTAAAATAGAAGAAATAATAACTAAATCGAATCGTAGGATGAACACATAAATCCCATAAAACAAGTTCGTGCAAGTATTGAAATGGTTTCGTTTGCTTCCTTGAACAAATAAACTCATTGTTTTATACTTAGCCAGGTCGGATGTTAAACCAGAGAAGTTATTCAATAACAAATCTTATTTCATGTTGAAGAATGTTACTTTATCATGAACCGTGTTGTTATGCATTGGAGCTTCAGCTGATTCACTAACATCTGTATGTAAAATAAAACCATTAACATCATTGAGCCTTATATGCTTACTATTTTCGGTCATTATTTTATCAGTTGGCAATCTTTTCACAGCTACTTTCACGTTGTTTTTAGCTGAGTTCTTTAGTATATTCGGTCTATGATGAAAAGTATTAGATGTAGTACATGAGTTCATCCCAGCTTTTCTTCCAGCTATCGCCTGGATCTCGCTCCTTTGGTGGTCTATTCGTTGATTCTGAAGTACATATGCCGAACCAATCTTTCTAATGGTCCGCGTTGTCACCGATAATGGTACTGGATGCGACGTATACACTGGTGCATTTTTACTTTGCAAAGGTATAGTTACGACAATCGGTTGAGTTATTAACGGTGGGTTCCGATATGTAGGCAAGCGAAAACACTGAACAAACAAAAAGTTATATATATATATATATAATCAGTAATCCCTTTTATCATATGGTGGCGTATTCAATCAAAAAGTTGAATTAATCAAAATACTTTGCTTGATTTTTATTGGGTGAGATAAATGAAGCAAAGAATTTAATTGATACTAATAAAAATAATTATTCTCTCTGTTATAATTAATACCTGAATAAGAACGTTATTAATAACTGCCACTGGACTCATAGGCATATATACAACGGATCCATTGTCTTCTTCCACATTTCCCTGAGGTTTATTCACACTTGTTGGCGCAACAGCCAACTGCACCGGCTGCAATATATCCACCTTTTGGGCTGGAGTACTTTGTTGTGAAGTTTTAGTAGAATTCTGAAATATTCAATCAACTTCTGTTCAAATTCTTAATCATAATTTCCTTTCAGATTAATTGCAAAATAATAGATGTTTGGAAGAATTATTTTGGGATTAGGGTGATATAGGTATAGGTAAGGTACGGAAGATAAATGTTAACTAATCAGGAGTAATTAATTTGTAATACTGTTTCTAATAATTTTGTAAAAAAAGGAGATTCTGTTAATTAACCAATCTAATAAAATAATAGTTAAACAATGTGAACTCATAAGTTTCATATAAATATTTAACAGATGTCAGGTTTATACAGTGGAAAATTAAAATAAAGTAAGGACTTCTGAAAAGGTTACATTTTTTTAATAGAAATATGAGAATTAATAAATTGAATGAGTTATTATTTTTAATTTAAATTTGTGAAAAGGTTACTTTTTTTGTAAACATTTACCTTTCCATACGAATATAAATAAATGAAAAGGTTACAAGTTGTGAAGATGTATTTTTTTTTTGTACCTGCTAAGAGTCGATTTTTGTAATTAATGAATACAATATCTTTTGTATATAAAATCTGGATGATAGAATTCATCATAAATGGATATAAAGTAAATGGAACCCATTCAGAATCATGAACTTTTATAATAACTTTACACTTAATAATATAGTGATTATTCGTAATAACCTTACATTACATTTTAAAATGGAATAATTTTCCCGATGATTAAAATTGGTTACAAACTATTATCCTACTTTTTAATGTATGAGAATATTTATAAGAATTTTAGAAAATAGAAAACACTTAATAACTTTTTTATACCACTAAACGATTTATTTTACTGTGACTACACCATAATCATTCTCAAACCGTATAGTCAAAACTAGTCACAGTGAAATAAATTGTTAAGTGGTATAAAATAGTTATTAAGTGTATTCTTTATCTGAAAATTTACCACGAAGTAAATGCCTCAATGATTCAAGAAACAATTTTGATCACGGAAGCTTCTACTTCGATTAAATTGAAGTAAAATTATGGTATTTATAAATAAAGCAAGTTTTAATTTTATTCCTGACTATTATTATTATAAAAATATTATCTTCATCTAAAATATATTAATACTACTAAAATACTGACTTAAGATAGTCTATTAATACTCATGATATTTGTAATATAGTTTGGTTTTCATTAAGCAACAGCTGTCACGTTCACCTTATTTAGTTATATTTAAATCCCGCAACCATTCTAATCTCGTATGAATTCGAATCAAAACAAAAAAGGGTATTAACGACAAAGTCAGTTTTTTTTATTTTTTCAAAAAACGTTACACAACTTAGTGATTTATATTCACTCAAATTTATGAAAAATAAATATTTTAATTGAATTAATATAGTATTTTAAGGTCTTTTGAAAATTAAACACTCAAAATATAAATTTTCGCTTTATTCACGACAATTGTTTCGCACGCTTTTGCGGCTTCTTTAGGCGAAGAATGATTAAAAAACCTTAAAATGTTAACAAGTATAAAATTTCAAAAATTAACTTGAGGCTGTTAATTTTTGAAAGTTTATACTTGTTAATTAATTAAAAATTAATATATATTTTAATTTTGATTATATTGTTGCAAGTTTTAATAAAATATTAATATTACGCTTTTTTTCCCAATCGAAATATTATAGAAATCCGAGCTTGTAATTTAAAAAAAAAAATTTTTAAACCCTACTTACGGTACATCCTTTCATAACTGATTCAAAATCAAATATCTGTGATTAAAAACAATTGAGCTTCAACTGGGCCATAAATTCAATTTTTTTTAAAAAAATTTTGTTTCTGTTTTTTTTTTTTTTGGAGTTACTGGGGAATCAATGAAGTGAAGTGTGTCATCCGGGACTAGCATGCCGTTATTCAAGTTAGACGTACAAGAAAATGAAAAAGGTACCACCCAGCATAAGCAGAAAGATACGCCGCTTATTTTGTGAGGTATGCAAGCCTTTTACATTACTAGCTTCTCCTGCATGATTCTGTTTAGATGCTGAAATAGAGAGAAAAATGACGTGCTTTAAGTTATTGTTTAGTTTTACAGGTTACCCAAATTTTTAATTCTAAAAGCTAATAATAAATGTGGTTAATAACTTGTGTTTTCAATATTTGAATACAACATTAAAAACATCATGTTTTATTTTTTATTTGCCTTATGATTAGTTATAAACTTCAACAAATCATACAAAATTTACAGATGGAAAAGATTATTCCTAAAGAAATAGATTTTCTTACGACTAACAGACTAATATGACATAAAGCTGAAAGACCGATGGTCGATAGCCATTTAGTAAGAATATTATACAAATATAGATTTTCTTGCATTTATGAATAGTCAACTTTTCATGGAAATGGAAATAATGATATCAAAACTATCCTGTAAGGCAAGCTAGTTTATTTTAAAATATTAAATGTACCAAATGAAGCTTTCGGATTGCCTTTGTTTTTTGTGTGTATTTTTAATTACCCTTGTTCACAACGACTGCTAATTACCCTACGGATTATAGCGTTTTGTTGGATATATATAAGAGCATGCCATATTTTGTAATCAAGTGAACTTGTCCTGTTTATGAGAACATTAAACGAAATACGTTTAATAAGATGCTCAACCACATTGCGGCTCGGTTTCCTTCCCCTTACCCACCAAGATTTCAGGAAAGATATAGATTTCGGAGGATTATGGACATTTTCATGTAGTCGCCATTCATCTAGCATATGGATAACTAGTGGTGGCCATCATTAAAATAAAAACCTATTATTTTTATTAATGAATGTACGTAGAACACAGAAAAATCTTCAATAAGTTTTAAAAAAAAAATTAAAATGTATGAAATTAGTGAAATTTATTTCATAAATGAATAACGCTATCAATAGAGAAAATAAGATTTTATTTTTTACTCCTATCCCAAAGATATTCTCATTTTGTTTGTTGTTCCAATCAAGGTTGATTGGGAAGTCCGAGTAGTTCGGGTAAAAAGAGACGAAAGTGGAAACAATCAATCTTGATTGAGACAATGAACAAAATGAGAATATCTTTCAGGATTTCTTTTTATATATTTCAATTGAAATACTACACTGTATATAGTACTGTATCAATAATTGTGTTAAAAGTAAATGTATGAATTAATACAAATTCATTTTATAAATAAATAAAGTTATGATTAAAGAAATTAAAAATCCCTACATTTAAAAGTAAGTTTAATTTATTTATATAATTATTAGTGATGGGCAACATCGATCAAAAAAGATCGACTGCTTCTTGTGGGAGCTGATCGGCTCAATCTTTTTGATCAGTGATCTAGCCAAGGAGTGGATTGATCATGTTATGTAGCTCGGTTTAAGCAATGATCGGCGGGTAATTATTTGGGGAGTACCCCTACACCACCATTATGGTAGATGGGGATTTTAGATTATTTATATATATATATTTGGGGAGTGCCTTTTGCGGTGGAGTGATTCTCCATGAAAGATTTTTTTAAGGGTTTTCTGATCAACTTAATCGGCTCGATCTGTTTGATCCTTCTGATCAGCACCATCGAATCAATCTTTCTAATCAGTTTGATCAACTCAATCTTTGTGATCGAGCTCGAGTGGCTAGATACTTCAACTGATCGATATTTGAAATGATCGATCTTGCCCATCACTAATAATTATATGAAGTTCGTAAAGATTTTCGATTGGTCGATTGCAAAGTGATTTTGTGATTTAAACAACAGTAATAATAAATAGTTATGGTTTTCTAAAATAGCCTTAAAAACATCTAGAAATAAATAGGAAATAAATAGGATTTGAGAATAAAAGTGAAGGATCTTTGTGGAAAATGGTAAAATAATTATACTTACTTATTAGTAAGCAAAACAATATTTTGAAGATACTTACGTTATATGATGGAACACATCGATTATTTGAGGTAGATGTTTCTTTACTAGTTTTTGTGGAAATTAATTCAGACATATTAGTGTCAAGTAGCAATGGATGGAGCTCCTTCGTCTTAACGCACACCTTACGGCTTACAACCTACAAAGCGGGCAAGTTAAAGGCATCCCAGTACGCGGAAACAGTAAGTATAGACTATATTTACAGTTTTTGAAGATACCCTGGCTTCTGTCGCTTTCTCAGCCTTATCGACCTTCTCAGTTTCATCTTTGACCTTTTTTGCACTTTTCTTGGATTTTTTCGATTTGGAATTACTCGGATGCGGGGGTGCTGGGGGTATCGTTGAGGGGGGTTGCTGGGGCGACGGGGGCTTGGCGTTGGCTGTTGCTGTGATGGTTGACGGGATGGGTGATTTCGAGTTTCCATCCGCATGTGTGCTTGTGGTTGACGATTGGGAACTTTTCTAAAATGATATAATTTTATTTATTAATATTAACATTAATGAATTAAATAACTGAAGAATAATAAATAAGTGAAGAAAAGTGTACAATAGTTTAAAATAATACATTAAATAGTACATTTTTATTTTAATAAATAATTCATATAATATTTTTTTTAATTGCTCAAGTTAGGGCGTGGTTTCATCTTGTCACCTCTTAATTTTTATTACAGGTTCTTGACCTTGTTTTATTGTAAGTAAAATAGATAAATGAAATTTTAACAACACATTTAAAACAAAACACAAAAGAAATTTAAGTGATAACAATATTTTAAATAATTTTCTCATGTGTAATTGCTGCAATTATCATGAAGATAAAAAAAGGTTATGACAAGATATTATAATTAAAATAAAATGATTATAAATAAATTATGCTTGCATTGGAATTCCTATAGCTTTGATAAGACATTAATGAAGTCATAAATTAATTAGTGTTGGGCAAAATCGAGTATTTCTAAATGAGCAATTTTAAATAGATAAAGTCAATAATTAATAATAAATTGATGTTTTTTAACAACAGTTACTTATAGTAATCGATTTTGCACATCTCTAAAATTAATACTTATTATAACAAAAAATAATAGAAAAAAAATAACTTACAGTAAAAAGAGCAGGCGGTGGCATAGGAGGAGGAAGAACCGATTGCTTTTTATTCTTAGGTTGCTGATATTTCTTCTTCAATAAGCTAGTTCCCGGAGGTATAATATTAATAGGTTTATTAGATTTACTAGAAGTCTGTTTGGAAATGGGAGTATTATTTGTTGATGCATTAATGCTAGGCGATATCTTGTCATGACCAGGGTTATTACAGTGTGTGTGGTATATGCAGGGTAAAAGGACTGCACCACACTTATCACATTCCAGCAATACTTTCGTATCTAGTTTCGGGAATTCTCCATACATTGAAAAGTCTTTTCGAGGTAGTAAACATATGGTTTCATAGTCCAAAGCGTTTGCCGTTACTTTCTCTGCAAATTAAAATAATTAGATCGTTGATTAATTAATCATAAAAGAGCAGTTCTTACGGGGACTTTTATCCTTTTCTAAAATGTCTTTGCATTCTTTCCAGGAACGTCCTGAATACTCTAATAGGTCTGGGATGTTCGACATGACTCCCTAAAACATAAAAAAAAATACAATTTTAATTAAGCAATAATAGTCAATAATCAAAGAATTTACGAGTTATGTGAAGGTTTATAATAGTAACAAAAGTGGTGAGAATAGTGTCTGAAATGTACTTATAGTATTAAAATAAAACAATGAAGTAAAGAATATGGCTGTGTTCAATTATTCAAGTTACTCAATTTAACATAAATCACAAATACACAATTCATCGTTTAATAATAAAAATGGTAAGAATTCCTTACTGCACTTGTTTATTGAACTTGAATTCATAGAGTATATTAAAAGCATTTTTTTATTGAGCACTAGATTTTAGTATTTGAATTCTAGTGCTCAATAAACAATATAATGTAATGAACACATAGTGTTCCAAATGTACATCTAGTTCTTAATAAACAAGAAATTCTCAATGCTTTTAATTTACTCAATAAATTCAAGTTTAATAAATAAGAGAAGGAATTCTCGCTGTTTTTAATATACTCAATAAACAAGTGAAATAATAAATTCTTACCGTTTTTATTACTAAACGATGAATTGTGTATTTGCGAGTTATGTAAAGTTGAGTAACTTGAATAATTGAACACAGCCACATTTCTTACTTCGGTGTTTTATTTTAATACTAGAAGTACATTTCAGACACTGTGTTCATTTTCAACAGATAAGAAATACTACTGCGATCAATTATTCAAATAAACAATGAGAATAATAAATATGAGAAATCTTTAAAGGAGTGACTCCGCCCGAATGAGATTACAACCTGTAATTCCTTCGGTCGTTACATAGGATTCTAGTCAAGTAGGTTATTCAATCTTGACTGTTGATGTTTTTAATCCACACTTACTTACAATAATAATAAATTAAACAATTTCTTCATAAAAATCAACATTTTAAAAATTACGTGGATCAAAGGAACGGAGGATACTCAATTTGATATTAATTTTCCTAACTAGATATTTAAATAGGAAATAGGAAAATATGGAATGAATGAATAAATAAATTATTACCCAGTCTAGTATCGCGTATTTTATGCACGATAATTAATTTCTCTATATAAATAACATTTACCGGTTCTACAATGTTAAAATTCTATTGAATGAAATGAAAACCTTATTCGAATTACTTTAAAATCATTCCCTGTACACATCTTCAGAAAAACATTTTTAGGTTAGAATATGATTCATTCGAAAAGCAATAAAATAAAAAATCTTAAACGAGGAGGAAGTAGGCAGTGAACACAAAAATTATTCGTTAATTATTGAAACGCGGTTTGATTTCGTATTAATTTTATGAACACTCAATTCAAAATCATCCTTAAGAATGGAAATGTGTACATTATTAAAAAAATCAACATCATCCATTTAAATAACACCAATTTACACAATTTTCTTAATTATAAATAGATTTTTTGTTGAGGTTATGTTAAGCAATGACTCCTCGAATTAATCAAGATTGAAACACTTATGTGGAGTAAATAGTGTAATTTTTATAACACATAATAAAGGATTGTGTGTGTTAAAAATTGTTGCAGTTATGAGAATGATTTGAAATGATGAGAGAATAATAATAATTCTCGAAGTTATTGATTTACAGTTACATTCTAAGAATTATTTTTATTACCATGGAATATTCTCTTTAATAACATTCTTGATGAAATGAATGCAATAAAGAAAAAAAGAAAACATTTAAATAATTAATTCCTAGCCATTACATTTATGATAATAAAAATTTTACTTAACCTATTTTTTTTAAACAGTTAATAAACAATTCAATTAATCATTTCACTGCACTTTAACGAAAACCATTAATTAATAGTAAAATATTAACCTACTTACTTTCATTAAATTATTCTTTCTTTTCTTAACAGTGTACAATGATCTTCTTCGTCTTCTTTTTGTACTTTTCGCGGCCTTAGCTTTACAGCCCTGTCGATCCGCCATACTGGATATTCTAAGGGTTTTGTAGGAAAAAAACTGGGTTATTGCCCAGTTTTAGGGAAGGAAATTAATGTAGTGTAAGGAATATTTTTGCAAACGGTGATAGGTGTGAATTACTGACACAAATTACTTTTAAAAGGTGTGAATTGCAATTATTACGTTTGGAGTTTAGATTTTGAATTTTTTAAAACGTGATAAAACAAAATATAACGTAGTAGAAGAATTAACATTTAATATACTCTAAGAAAGCCATGCCAGCATTACAAATATGTATTTAAGATTAGAATTAAATCAAAAGTTAACTACAAATATGATGAATTCATTTTTTTAATTATTCAGTAAAAATAATTTTGGATGTGAATGTAATAATTAGAATTAAATCAAAAGTTAACTAGAAATATGATTAATTATTCAAACAATTTGTGTTCAATTTTGGGTGTGAATGTAATTGTGAAATTAATAAAATAATTATGAACTACAAAAAAAAATTGTATTGCAGAAAATATTTTTACTTCTAAAAATAACTCACTACAGGAAAGGTTGGGATAAAGCAATGTTGTTTCAATGGAGACTTTTTATAATGTGAGCCGTAAATGTTTCCAGAGGTTCGAAAACAACCCGTATGACTCAAATAATTTAGTCATGTTAATTATTCATATGAACTTTATCACAAAACCATTCAAATTCTCTATCAATACATAAGAATGAAAATAATTTTCTGTGATTGATTTTGTGATTGTAGTTTTGACGTCACTACCAAATTGAAAATACGAACAATATTGAAAAGCAGAATATAACATTCACCTCACATTGTAGAGAGGCACATATAACGATGTTATATAAGATTAAATAATAAATAAAATAAAACATAATGGATTAAATAATATTTAATATATTAAAACGAAACTATACCATCATAACAAATACGTATTTAAGATTAGATTTAAAACAAAACAATGTATTTAATATTAGGATTAAATCAAATTAATTTCTGTATAAATCTCAGTGGATGCAATAAAAATATATAACCTAGTTTTAATAATAATATTCAAAAACCTTTTTTTTAATGTAAAACAGTTTA
The DNA here is from genome assembly GCA_963082785.1 of Philonthus spinipes. Taxonomy (NCBI): domain Eukaryota; kingdom Metazoa; phylum Arthropoda; class Insecta; order Coleoptera; family Staphylinidae; genus Philonthus; species Philonthus spinipes. Next base: position 6,349,208 of record OY720301.1, read on the forward strand.
CAATGCTTACTTGTGATTCGAAACATATTAAATTGTTTTTTATTTGCTTAATTTATATTATCCTCGAACATGAAAACCATCAATCATTTAAAATTATCAGAATGTTAATAGATCTATTTTTTTTACTTTTCTAGATTGTCAAGGTTTTATAGTAAAAAAGAACATTAAATATGAAATAATTACCTAAAACTTCTCGATTTAAAATGTATGTGTTGTTTGAAGGGTATCAGCACAAACAGCAAACATTGTTTAATGAAACTGTCAAGTAAATGTTTTGCACTTTTTTTTTATCAGTTTACAAAAGGAACAAATGAATAATAAATCTGCTTATAACAATAGAAAGCAGACGATTCATATTTTTCCAAGTTAAATTGAATAAATCAATTGTTTATTACGTTCACGTAGATTTGTATTGATTACTTAATGTTTTTAATACTTATTTGGTTAATATGCTAGAAATTAAATATCGCGACATTGAACATGTTTTTAAGAGCACTGACATCACTTCATGTAAAAAAGCAACCGAACTCGTAGATTTAGACCGAAATAAAATTTAAATAAAACGAAGGAGGATTACAATGAAGTTACAAAAAGATTGTCTGATTAACATAAATTGAAACACTATACCCTTGGGATAATTATAAGTTGTTTCATTGAACATCTATATTTATTTGATTATTAAAAATAAACGTAAAATCAATTGTTTTTTTTTTAGCACAGATGAATTCGTAAGATCGGAATTGATTTTGATTAAATAATGTGAAAAAAATAGATGATTGAATAAAAAAAGTATGTTAACGCAAATGGGGGTCATGTATTTAAATATTGGCACTTAATATTTAGTTGAATGTTCGTGTTAAATTGTAATGAAATATTTATGATTATTAAAATTGTTTCACATGAATAAAATTGTCAATTTAGAAGGAATCACATGAATATTTACCATTATTTCAGCTTCATATATAAAGCATTAGATGAACTAGATTTTGAAGCAAAGTATTTAATAGCAAAGAAGGATAAATAAAAAGCATATTTTAATAAATCTATACAGCGAAAATATACATTCATTCTCATAAATATGCATGTACATATTGGATATACAAAAATGGACACCAAAGTGTAATGCATTTCTAACCTAGTTGATGAGTACCTGTTATGAATAAAATTGTCTCAGTCTCTTACTTAGATAGGTGCGAGGAGCCTTCCAAATAGATTTGTGAAGCGTATAGAGAAGTTCTTGCAAATGAATAGCGAAATTTTCCAATTAAGACCGGTTCAAGACGCTGGGAATGACAGCTGTTTCACATACTTTTTCAATACACCTTGCACCATAATGTCATTCTCAGAATGAAACAGATTATTTCGTATTCGGCAAAATGTTGCTTTAGCTATTTTTTTATGGATTTACGGCGAATATTCAACAGCTTTTTTTAATGTAGAACAGTTGACAATCTATCTTCGGAGTACGCAGGACTATCATCCCAATACAGACGGCTAACCTGAAACGAAAACCTCCTCATCTGGCCATCTTTGTTACACACATTTGTATCGTGTATAATTCCTTTCTCGTTAATGCTTGCTGAATATTAAAATAGATGGCGTTAATAAGATTGTGTTAATTCCAAAAAAAAACTGTAATTACATTCCATATGACACCAATAGATGTCGCTAGTTTAAAATAATATAAATTTATAAAAATTAGTTTTTTTTAATGAAATTAAAATTATATTTATTATCAAACCATTTAAATTTCTTTAAAAAAAATCCCCAACAATATTTTTGTAGGTATAAAATGTTCTAATATACATTTTATACTTTTAAAAAGATTTCTTTAATTAATAGTGTTACATAATTTTCATTTAATTTAATTTATTTAAAGATGGCAGTGGATTTTATAATTAAAAATAAGACCCTAAAGTATAGGATACCTCGATTTCTCTATTAATAACATACATCCTTTTTTTCAGAAACACTATCAATAAAACTTTATTTGATCAGTTTAAAATAGATATGTGAATATTTCAAAATAGTATATCTAATCAATACTTATAATTGACAAGTGATAAATTAATTTTAGGGCGTAATCTTTAGTATTAGAAAATGCAATGCTTGGATTAAAAAAATTATGGTTATACTCTTGTTTTTTAATATTATAATTTAGGCTATTATTTATACGTATGAACATTGAATGGCTTATAAACCTAAATTATACTATACTAATAACCTAATTAATAATTAATCATTTGATCCACAGAGGGTATATAATATATTAATTTTTTTATCCATTTCATACTGCTGAATTAAAAAAAAAAACCTCTAAAACTGTATTTCATGATTTTAGATAGGGATTTAATTGGTTAGAATTAATCTCTAAGTAACGGGATTAAACAATTAATAAACAAATTGTATTTGTTCAAATTCTTATTATATAAATAAATCTATATTAGATAAATGCTTCTCAGAAAACGGTGAAAATGGTAAGATATAAAGTCTGAGCGAAATAGAGAACTCCGACAAGCAGTAACAATATTCGGGACTATTCTGTAAGAAAAATGTTAAGTTTAGCGTGTACGTTATATTTATCAACACAGTCTAAGCAGATTTTGTAGTGGATACATAAAATGTGAAGATAATTAATAATGTACAGTTTTATTTGGTTCTCATTAATCACTTAAACATGATCACAATATTAATAAGTTGAAAAATATAATTGATTTATTTCACTATTTAATTTATTTCCTCCGACTATTTTCAACTCCCGTCATTATCAACACTCCTCGATAATGACGAGTCGATGTACACATTAAACTTAACATTGTCTACGTAATAGCCTTAATTGTCCTATTTGGAATCTCCTAGCTGTGTTTTATTTTTGAGAGATAATTAAGATACAATTATCAGATATGTAATTTATATAATTACATATCTGATAGTTATATCCTAATCAAGTTTGTAACATATTTCTGTAAATAAAGCTGTGAAAAAATTACAAAATTTCTCAATGTTTGCCAACTCAAACAAACCAAGTGTATTATTATTCAAATATTAAAGTATAACGAAGCACAAGCCTCTGAATTAATTATTTATGCAAATTGGCCATTGAGTCTTTCGGCCTTTTTCATAACTGTTCTCACGCAATAATCCAGGGTAACTTATTTTGTTTGTTTAGATTATTATTATACAAACAAATTTATCACTATAAATAATATTAAATAAATAAGAAGAAGAAAAAAACGTGAGAGAAAAACCTATGGTCGATAGCCATTTAACAATTATATTTTGTGTGATACACTTAATCAATTATCGTTATTGCTCTTGTAAAAAACGAATAGATAAAGAATTTTCCGTGCGGAATAGTCCTGATTATTTTCTGCAAAAACATAAATTACAAATATAATTACAGAATCCTTCTTTATGTTGTATTTCTTGCAGATTTCTTTTATTTTCATTTTAACTATTTCGTTGTAGATGGCGCTCGTTTAAAATTAAATGCTTAATCTGTGGTTAAAATTACAGGTAGTTATATTTAAATAAAAACACTCTGTTGAATGTTCAGCTATTTCCAACTAGATGGCAGTAGGTATATTTTTAAAATAAAAATTATAAGATTTTTTAGTTTTAGGGCAGAATAATGAAAATTACTTGTGCGCTAATAGTAGCAATCTATTATGGTTTTTAATCTGGAAGTTTATTATTTAAATAATTGTGCTAATGATCTTTTAACAGATTCAAGATTATTTTGGTGTGCATCATTCCTTCTGTATTTCTTTTAAAATGGTATTCTTGGAACTCTTGTGGTAAAATTTATAAATGTTATCGTACATTAAATTATTATTATATTACCAAGATTTATTTTAATTGATAAAATAAATTAAGAATCAATCTTAGTCATTATTAATTTATTTTGTCAATTAAAATAAAATTAGGTAATCGGCGCTATTCTGTAAGATAAATGTTAATTTTAACCTGTACGTTATTTTGTATCATTACAGTCTAAGCTACATTTTATATAGATATATATATAGATTGTGAATTTATTAAATAACGTTCACGTTAAATTAAAAATTCCCCTTACGGAATGGCCCTGATTATATAATTTTTTAAGGATTCTTCCATAGAGGGCTATCACCCCCAATTGAACTAGGATTAATCTGACCTTTCAAAGAAATTGAACTATCAGCATTAAAAATATTTCTCGTCTAATCCTGATGATTGGAATTGGATCCTCACAAAATTCAAATTTTTATTCGGATACTCGCAATGATAGTATTTGCACTATATTTATATCTTCAGTAATTGAACGTGGTATTTCAAATACATGAAGTTTAAACTTCAATACTAGTGAAGATGGAAATATTTAATTATATTGAAATTGATTTGTATTCGTGATTCATAAATCTGGATTCGTTTCCAGTGTTTTTTTCTTAGAAATCCCTTATTTGTGGATTCATGATTCGATTTACTATCAAATAACTTCGATGGATTTATCATTTGATAATAAATGTATAAATATATAATTTCATGCAAAAAAAAGCAACAGGATAAATTAAATTACAATAGATTTTAATAAGCGGCTATCGATTATAAATTTAATAATGTTTGTTTTTAATGAAGAATGATTTAACTATTATTGTGTTTTCTATATATTGGGTGATTTTTAATTATATTCTAAAGTATATTGAAATGAATATAAATTGTAATAAAACGGAATGAAATATGTTTAAAATTATGGAAATCAAATAATACAGCATTGGAATGACAAGCACATGTGTCGGTATTATTAAATGAAATTTCCTTTCCTTTCCTTCGCGAAAAGAATGGCTCAAATTTCTGAAATTCGAATTATCTACTTTACATTCATTTTAAATTTAGAGAGCACGGAGTAAAAGTTCAGGCGTTTTTAATATTTAATTCCGATTGATTTACGATTTTAGTCAAGTTCAGTATAAGAGAGCAGCGCATTAGGCCCCCGATTCCAGATTTCAGATTCCCGATTCCCAATCCCCGATCCCCAATCCCCGAACACCCCGATTCGTAAAACACCGCGATCGGAATACTGTGACTTTCCCATTGGTAACATTTGCACGAATTTCAATATATCCATTATGATTGATTACCTTTATTATATCTTCAGAATTACTCTTCTAATAATAGCCATCGCCGGAATTTCGAATTCAGCACGTCGACACAATGTGCAAACTGAGCCGGCTTTATAGATTCGATACTAATACGAATGGAAGAGGGTGCTTTAATTACCTTATCATGTATTGATAATGGGGAGAGCATAGGAATGACATCAGTGGGGATGTCGTATCTGTGAAAATACAAAAAGGACGGAATGTAAAATGATTCGGTTATGAGATGGCAAGCGCTAAATTCAAGCTAATGTAGATACAATAGTTCCATACTCGCCATGAATTCTCTCCGAAGAAAATGACTTTTTCATTTGATCCAGTGGTTCTTTCAACTCAACATACAGTGTGTTCGGTGTTCGGAGAGACTGGGGCATGCAGCATTCATGTTATAACGACTCTCTAGTTTGAGACCACAGCATGTGTTGTGGTGCAAGTGTTATCATGCCAGATACCCGTTGAATACTATTTAATGAAGATTTAACACGGCCTCGCCAACTACTGTTACCTCTTCAGATAGATAAAGCCTCCCCAACTACAAAGGCACACCATTCACGCATTTTTCACTTTCTGCATTACATAACCGCCGCCCCACGCCCCCCTCGCCCAAGCCCACACCAAATGACTTATTTTAAAGGAAATCATACCAATATTGACAAAAATATGGAAATCACATCACATTGCACGCACGTACTAAATCCTATAAAAAAGTCCGTACTGGCAATTTTATTATATGAAAATACACATGTGGATCGACTTTCAATACTCATATATTTAGCTTTTTGAGTTATAATATTACCGTCAGCTGGACAAGGAATGGGGATTTTGGCCACAAGGGAAGCACCCCACCAACACAGCTTGCCTTCCGAAACTTGCACTGATTCAATACTAAAGGGTCAATATCTTGTCACGCCGCACATAATAAATACAATACTAGAAAGGGAAAATTAGGATTTATAGGCGCCATTTTAATAAAACACGCGATCCCACTAGGAACAGGCGAAATGCGAAAGGCAGGCAGCTCGAAAATAAGGATATACCATATATTACATTTGCCATACGATGCCAGTAACGACACCGCATTCATCAAAATTATGACTCGGATACATTTCCTTATATGTTTTCTAAACTATTCATAATTTTAATATAAACAAAAAATAACACATCAAATATAAATAATAAAAAATACTCTTTTCGATACCCCAGACAAACTAACACCTACATGTATTGTAATTATTCATGTTATATTGAATTATCTGTATAGTCTGAATAAATATGCGTGTTAAATTGATTCAGTGAGTTACGTGAAGATCAAATGTAATTAATAAAAAAGCACTAATATCCTTTCTTCACACTTTTATTTTTATTTTGTATGTATATTTCGGACACAATGTGACCATTATCAATGTATTAATCCATTGATAAAGTATATAAAATAAATTACCTAAAATAATCTAGTTTTATATTGAAACAAAAGTAAGAAAATAAATGATTTTTTTTTTTTCAATAAATTACCTAATCACATAATGCACATTCGTTGGGTTTATAATTTAATTATATTACTATTTAGAAGCAATTTAATTGGAAACGGCTCCGCCGTTTTAATAACAACACATATGATAATCTACGAAATCGTCACGGTTGGTTATGCACATCATTCCCTTCAGCAGGGACGTATTTCCCTATTTTCCCTTCCCCTTCTTTTATTCCTCACTCTGATTCCCGTGCCTTTTATTGAGGAGCCTATTTAAGAATATTTTGTCGGCATCGAACATTCCTATTGAATTCGGCTGCACGTGGAGATTGCGCTTTTAGTAATGAAATTTGAAATTCACAAAAAGTTCTACGATTTTTAGATTAAGAATATTTATTATAATATATGGATTAAGGGTGTCTGGTCGAAAGCTCAGACGAACACCTACATGTATTATAATTATTTACGTTATATTGTGTTTATTTATGTAGTATTGAGTTTGTAACTTCAATTATTTTGTAGTTTTCAACTAGCAATAATCGCACCTCGGTTACGATATCGCCACTGCGCAAAGCTTATTATTTTGTAAATATTTTTTTTATATGTATATATAAATATTACATATTTATATAAGAATTTTATAGATATTCTCATTTTGTTTGTTGTCCCAATCAGGTTGATTGTTTCCACTTTTGTCTCTTTTTACCTGAATGTTATAGAAAAGTATTAAAAATATCAATAGAAAAGAGTATTCATTCACCCGATCACAGTTATTTCAATTTAAATTTATTTACGATACACCTTTTAACAAATGTTTACATAAAGTTTACAGCTTAAATATAATTAATAATAATGTAAAAATAACAGTTAGATGCACGTTAATACGTTACAATAAATTCAGACAAATTCCAAACAACAGATTTTCTTATAACACTGGACAAAATTAAATAAATAAATTATTTTATTTAAATAAATTAAATAAAAAGAATTTGAAAATAATTAACAAATTATTTCATGTTTTGCATCCGTGACATTTTTGACTCATGTTACATAAGTACTTTAAAACAAATGCACACCAAAACAACTACTTCTCGTTCAAATACCCCGCCAGATATTGAATTACATAATGCACACTTGCTGTTGCGTATAAAAAAACATTGCATAATGCAACAATTTTTGATTCGAAGATATTTAATGTAAAGAGTAAAAATAGCAACAAAACTAAGTAATATAAGGTCATCTGCAGACACGTGTTTCGGGATCTATCCCTCGTCAATACAGCTCTGCCTTACACAATTTGAAGATGTTAAGTTAAATTAAACTGAATTAATTAAATTAAATGGATTAAGCGGTTGCGATCTCGCATGAAAATGACAGAGCTCAGGGAAGGATAATTTAATAATAATTGTAACAATCCAAATTATTGGAAGCTTATTGAATAAAAGTATAAAAGTTTAAGCTTATTATTGTATAGTTAAATAATTAAAACACTAACACTTTCTTCACTACACTTTTAGTGAAGAAAGTGTTTTAATTATTTAACTATATTCATCTCTTCACGTAACTCAAACCAAATACTTATTATTGTAATTATTTTTAATTTTGAAATTTAATCTTTTTAGTTCACCTTTTTTTTTCGTTTATTTGATTTTTTTATATTGGTTCAATTAACATGTATTTACTTTTTTATCGTTTTCCTGTATTGGTTCTTCCATTGGAAAATTAAGACATTATTATTATTATAGGCACTGATTATAATAATAAAAGTCTGTTCTATTATTATAATCAATGCCTATAATAATAATAATGTCTTTATTTTTTATTCAATAAGTTTTCAATATTTTGCAAGAAAGAACTGTGGAATACGGAGTATCATAAATATCTGTTGAATTAAAAGGGATATAATTCACAAATCTGCAGTTATTTAAAATAAATTTAAATAAGAAAAATAAAGGAAACAGACTCTGTTCTCTCTTCAAAACGAGTAATTTTTTCCCCTTTTTACTATCGAAGATAGGGCAGAAAGACCTCCGGTCGACAGCCCAGGACAGATAAACCATCATTTTAGTGTAGACTCAATGTTTGTAAAAAATAATAGTCTGAATAAAGATATTTGTATATGTTGAAAATAATAAAATTTGATTATTATCGTTATAATCCAATGCTCGGCAGGCTATTTACAGGGGACTTAGTTGTTTCAGTGGATGTTTGCCAAAAAACTTACAGGGTAACTATTTTTTGCAGCGATGAAAATGGGAATGATCAAAATTTATTGATCACTTGTAATATTTTTCCTTTTTTAAATTTATTTTAATAATTATGATATTTATATACAGAAAAATATACAAAATAAATAATAAAAATTACAAAATCAAATTTATAATTTATATCTATTAATTGGCTATCGACCAAAATGCTCAACCACCAAAAAAATGGCAAAAGATGGCGCATGCATCGTCTTCCATTTATTAGGATATAATTTAACCATTCCGTGGCGAGTGATTATTATTATATCAGAAATTGACTTACGTAGAAAACTGACACAAAAATCTTCTAAAATTCACTCAGTACAGAATGTACTAAACTATATCTTAGAATAATTCTTATATTGTAGAAAAAATGCTTTAGATAAAAACATGTTTTAATTTTTATTGATATCAATATTTTTACGTTTGACTACAGACTACATATATTTCATCGATAGTTTGAAGATGTTTTAAAATATAAATTAAAAAAATCTGTGTGTTATTTTCTCTGCCTAGCGAAGGACAGACCAGTATTCCAGGCAGATGCATATTTCACTGGAGACAAGACAATAAGAACCAATGAATATCACGAGCCTTATTTAGCTAATTCAACCGCTTTATTGCCTTTATAGCCTTGTGTCCATACCTAAATCACTAGCAATGCAGTAGCTAAAGGTAATAATAATAATGGATTAATTGTTATAAATTAATTTGATTGTATTTTTTTATGATAGATTATAGCGTGCAAATAAGGAATGAAACAAAAGGCTGGATTGATTAATCAATATTATGTAAAATATTTAAATTAGAAAATTGTTACGTCGTAATTATTCATTTGGTAATAATTGTTCTTATATTGTTTCGTTCTTCGGTATTTAAAGAATGTTCAATGTTTTGGCAAATGATAAGTGAGAAAGAGATTCTGTAAATAAAAAGCCTTTTAGTCAGTTTAATTTTGTATAATATGGATAATATATAAAATGATATTGCAGATTGAATAAAATGTAGCGAGAGATAAAGGAATGAAAGAAATATATTGTGCGCTGAAAAGAGAAAATAGTAAAGATTAAACGAAATAAAAGCGATCCAAGTGGTAAATGGATATATTTATTTGATTCGAACTGATTCCATCCCTGTGCATCATTGCTAGGAAGCCATCAGCTACCCCAGTGCTAAAAGCCTTTTGGATATTACATGTTAAAATGGGGGTAAGTAATTCGATTTGTGCCTGTGTCTCCGGCTAACGGCTTGTTCGCGAGCAGGGTAGGGTGTCTCTATTTGTATCTGTCGCATAATGAAATGTTTAATTAACTTGCAAACAGAGATCTCGACTAGACCAATCCCCCCTGTTTTCCCCACTTCCGGCGTTTTCAAGTGTTGTACTCAACGTAATTCCACAGCTAGAGCTACAGATACAGCCATGTTGGGAAATTTCCACGCTAAATACTAATCAGATAGGTAAAGGGCCGTTTTGAATAAAGCGAGAATTTTATGGATTATTAAAGTAAAGTAACGTAAGTATATCTGGGGATGAAAGGCGGTGAAGTGATGAGGAGAGAAGTTAAGTGGCGGGTATTAATTTATTCTATTGGCAAACTTATAAAATATGTAATAGGAAGTGAACGACACTCTATGCAAACTCGAACGGAGCAAAAATCAAATTACATAAATGAAACACATTGTGAAGTTTAAATTTATAGCCTCGACGCAAGCGGGCCAGTCGATTACTGGATATAAAGCCATTGTGACAATAGGAATCAATTCCAGTTGGCCATATTTAATATCGAAATGAACCTTAAAATTTATCACCATTTATACTTGTTGGGGCATAAGACTCGGAGTTAACAGTAAAAAATTAACGCTGCAAACTGAACACAAATTAAAAAGTTGAGGACAGAAATCAAACAGTTTTTATTTTGCGCAGTAAAGTATTTTAGAAATTTCATTAGCGACTTTGTGAATTGAAAAGGGGCGATTTTTTTAATTTCGAAGACGTGGAGCAATCACAGCGATCGCAGCATGGCAGGAAAGCTGCGCTGCGCTGCGCGCGGGTGTCGCGTGAAATGCGATGCGGTGCGGTGCGGTGAGGTGCGGAGAATTTCAGGATTGGGGGGTGGATGAAAGCTTAAAAGCTTTAAAGCTTGAATGCTTGAATGGCTATACCACGGGCTATACTGATTGCGGTGGCGTACTCGTTTATACATGTGTGTACATGCCGCGATAAAAGGGATGAACACACAACGACGAATACGAAACGAAACGTGAAACGAGGAACGAGGAAGACAGGGAATCCTATCAAGAAGTTTTATCATTTTTATGATATCTGCTTTTATATCTCAAGTGTTAATATTAGCATGAGGGGCGGCGAATGGTTTTAGAGGTTCTGCTGGCCAGTGTGGTCGTATTCGAGATCGTGTTAGACACAGGTGTGAGTATCGGCAGTGATTTTGGAATATCTAAGTCTCTGAGTTTCATTTCCATACACCCTAACACCCCTAGCCCCTGCTCGCCGCCGCCTGCCGCTCGCTGCCCCTAGTGGGGCCGGTCAGGCTGCCCTCTCTTTCACATATCTTCTTCAGAATCTATCTCCCGAGAATAAAAATTGAATTCCAAATGTGACTGACCAATAGCAACTGCGGATTACGATTCCGAAAATTGAATTCAAAAACTCGAATGGAATCTATAATGCTCCCCACGACCTTTTCTGATACGTGCATATATCTAACCTTCTCAAACACATATACAATATATATATTACATTTCAGGATAAATCTAAATAGTATTACATTAATATTTTACTGCATATAATACACATTAAATTATTCATAATATATAATTAATCCCACTAACAAAAACAATATTAAAACATATATTACTGCGAACATTTTAATTTAATTACTCACTTTAAGAATACTCAAATATTATAAAAACAATATTTTCGCTTAATTTAATAATAGCTTAGTTTTAATATCAAAAACTATCCGGGGTTGGGAACAAAAATCCTCACATTGGTATATTTTCATGTTTGATACAAAAATGATTCAAGTATTATTTCCATCAAACTGTCAGATGTTGTCAGTCTTGTTGACAGTTTTACAAGTACCACCATAATATAAAAAATACAACCCTCATTAGACAGATTAAAGCAGGATAAATCACGCAAGTGTCTACTCGTTCCAAATTAAACTGAACGTATTAACTATACATATGATTTTATAAGTTTATTTTTTGCAGAAATTTGAGGTTTACATATATTTTATTTGAAATTTCTTTAGCTTAATAAATTAATCAATTAATATCAAATATTGAATTTAAAATTAAAGGCACTTGGTTTGATTCACTTATTTTTTTTGTTTATAAAATTTTAAATTCAATATCAGTTAAAATGTTTCATCAAGTTATCAATGGCAACCAAATTAAAGTCTCAAAAATTTAATTTTTATTATAGTTTCAAAAAGGTTTGAACAACGCTAAAAAAATAATACTTTTTTTATATTGTTCATGAGCAGAAGGATTTCTACGTCACATATTTTAATGATTTTGAAATATATTATTTACATCGACAGGTAAATAAAAAAAACGTAACCCATTTTTTATTATAAGTATAAAATCTTTATTTCTGAAAGTTACTTTAAATTACATCACAATATTTACAGCTAATAAATGAGTTTTTAGTTCACGTGAAGTGTTAATATCAATAATAACACAAGAGTTGTTTTCCTTACTTCACTTTTTATTTAACACGTTAGATGTACAGATGTACAGTTAGTTTGTTATTGATAAACCACTTTGTGTGTCGAAATGTACATCTAACGTGTTAAATAAAATGTGAAGTAAGGAAAAAAACCTCTTGTGTTGTTATTGATATTTACAGCTAGTTAAGCCTCAGAAGATAGCTAACGACTATCGGTCTTTCTGCCCATTTTTTGTTTGTTTAGACTATACAAATAATATAAAACAATGTAACACAAATATTTACAATACAACACCTACATGTAAATATTTATATCATATTGTTTTGTATTATTTGTATAGTCTGAATATATATCTGTTTGGACCAGTGGTTCTCAAACTATTTTTAATGATGGCACCGTGAAATTATTAAAGAAAACTCAAGGAACCGCTAGTCTATAAAGAATGTGAATTAAATAAAAGAATTTGAAAATAATTTATTAATAAATTATTTTCTCTTTTGCTACTGTGACATTATGACTTATGTTAATAAGTAATGTCTATTATTAGACATTTGTTAAAGTACTTATGTAACATAAGTCATAATGTCACAGTAGCAAAAGAGAAAATAATTTATTAATAAATTATTTTCAAATTCTTTTATTACATTATGACATTATGACTTATGTTACATAAGTACTTTAACAAATGTCTAATAATAGACATTATTTATGTAACGTAAGTCATAATGTCACAGTAGCAAAAGAGAAAATAATTTATTAGTAAATTATTTTCAAATTATTTTATTTCATTTATTTAAATAACTGTGCCAAGTCAATAAATCCTTTTCCTATTATTATAAAGAATGTGTTTTACACAGAAAGTTTATTCATTATCAATAGTCAATTTTTGTATTATTTGCTTCAATATTTACGAGTGTCGAAAATTTCACAAGAATACGATATAAAAAACAACAGTAAAATGTTGCGTTATAAATTTTATGTCATACTTGCGACACGCTATGGTGCTGCAACACCCACTTTGAGAACCACTGGTTCTCCACCATGGACTAGACGTCTTTCTGTCCCATTGTTTGTTATTATTTCACAACACTCGACTTTAACAACATTATTTCATGCTAGTCATCATATTATCTTAATTGAGATGATATTTCTGATGGGAAGCATTTCATGTCAAAGCAACTGGCTTTACCTTTGGAATAGCAGTATTAATCGAAAATTAATCGAATAGGAATGTGATGATCATCAGGGGCCATGAATATGCAAGTGATTGAGGGATAATTATTTGCGAGATTAGTTATGTGTGCGGTGACAAGGGATGAAATGTAAAAAAATACATTAAACTCATAGAATAGTATTAACAGGGTGGCTGAAAATTCATTACCAAGCTAAAATATTAAATTTAGTATACAGAATATTATCTAAAAAATATATAAACCTTTTTTGGAGACCTAGATTTAATATGCAATTTAGTATACAGACTATTATCTAAAAATGATATGTCTTTTTTGGGACCTAGATTTAAAATGAAATTTATTATACAGAAAGGTGGTGGAAATATTTGTATAAAATATTCTTGATTTGAAAAAACGTTGTTTTATTAGCTTTGCTGAGATGCAACGGCAAATATCTATTCTGTAATTCAATGTCCGGTGTGGGTATTTTCCCGGGAAGTAATTGTTATTTTAGATATTTGTATTTTTTATACTTACTTTATTTAACCAGCAAGAAAATAATTAAATAATTAATTAATTTCGTTTTTATTCTTTTAATTTAGTATACAGAATATGATCTAAAAAATGATATAAGCCATTTTTCTGGACCTATAGAAATTGGCTTCTCGGGCTAAATACTGAAAAAACAAGGGTGTTTTTATACATTAGTATTTACCACAAGAATCAGCAGATAAATTTGAAAAAGACCTGTTTTTTATATCTAATTTTCGACTTAATGAAATATGAAATTAAATAACAAACTTCCTTTAAATATCTAATTGATCGACAAAAATAATTTTAAAAAGGTGGAAATACCTCTCTAGTCGATAGCTAATTAACTGATATAAAATATATATATTTGATTTTGTAGTTTTTATTATTTATTTTCTATATTTTTCTGCATAGTAATAGTAAATAAATATATTTATTATATATTTAATTTTGTTTACAAAAATTAAAAATAACGAGGATTTGGTAGAAATAGCTGTGATATTAGTTTTAAGTTGATTTGGGCAATGACTGTCAGTGCTACACGTCAAAAAGTTTTATATCTGACCGGCTAATGACCATAGTAGTTGAAGCCGATAAGCAAAAAAAGTAATCTATCGCACGAATGGTTCTAGGACTTAAATTAATTAAGCAAGCTTAGTACTCCGAATTAATTACTTTGAACGCAATTAAAGACTATGCATTATTAAAGATGATCCATTCTACATTACAAATATAAATAATAAATTTTATAAATTTTTGTTGTCATACTGTCTGAATAAAGAAATTTGTAAAGTAAAATAAATATATACTGCCTTTCAAAAAAATCAGAACACCAAGAATTGTGTTAGTAATTTGTCATGGGCTATCGACCATAGGTCTTTCTGCCCTGTATGAATTTATGGTGATTTGAAAATTAAAACTGTGCTAGCTAGCTGAACTGTCATGTATGCATGAGTTAATGAATTGGTGGAAAGTGACCGAAGGGCTGTTTATTTATTTTATTTAACTAGTTTTGGTTGGATGCAATTTTCAAGAATGATTTACAAACGGAATAAGAGTATATATAAAAAATGTTAATATTTCAGGTTTTAATTGAGTGACTCACGAGCAGTTTGCATCTCTAATATGAATATACGTTGCACATGAAAAAAAAAAGACTAATGTAATTTCGTGGATATTTTTTTTTATATTTCATATTTTAGTTAATATAATCTGGAAAGACAGAAAGACCTTCGGTTGTTAGCCATTTTATGTATTATATGTAAACATAACTCTATAAATACTTTGTATAATACTGTGCATTACATGAATAAAGGTGTTTAGTTAGTTAGTTGAATTGAATTTAAAATTAAAGGCACTTGGTTTGATTCACTTATATTTTTGTTTATCAAATTTTAAATTCAATATCAGTTAAAATGTTTCATCAAGTTATCAATGGCAACCAAATTAAAGTATAATACTATGCATTACATGAATAAAGACGTTTAGTTAGTTAGTTAGTCAACCTGTAAAATAAATTTTTAGCTACTTTGTATATCCAATATTAGATATTACATACATGAAAGGAGAAAAATACATAAGAAATTGGATATCAACCTGTGGTTTTTCAAGCTGTCTTTGTGTATGTTTTAACGCTGGTGATTGCCAACAATCTTGTCACTGCCTGATTGACGTGAACAATTAATGCATTTTCAAGGTGGGATATTTGAATTTATGAGGAATACTAGGATCGCGGGGAAAGTAGTACAAAATCCTTAAAATTAAAAATATAGATAATGCGACTAACTAGGCGCGTATCCTTTATCCATTGTGGGGGGGGAGCAGGTAGAAGGTGATTGTTAATGTGAGTAATGTAATATCTACCCCCTTAATAATCATCATTTGTTAATGTGATGTCGAATATGTAGTGATAGTAATTTAAAATAATTTGAGATAAATAATTGATGTACACGTGTGATATTTATGAATATTTTGTGTGTAATTTGCAAATTGTGCTCTATTGATAGATGGTGTTTTGCAAGCGGGTGCAAATTGAGATAATTCGATTTACTTTTGAAACGTAGCCAAGGCAACTGGTGAAAGAATTAAGGGATGCATCACATATCTTGATTGGATGTTGGGATTTAACTATTTGCGGTCGGTTCAGTAAGTGGCCGTTTGTTTTGGTTAGCTGCGGATGCTGGAAGCCTTTTAGCAAGTCATGTCTCATTACTGTCCGGGATAAATTAAGTAAAACCCGGGGAAAGGTTGAGAGATGCGATGCAGTCGGTCGACGATTGGCGATGGTCATTCGGAGCGTGGAACTTTCCGATTTTTAGATGTGAATGATAACCGGAACATGAGTGTTGATTCTAATTCGAATTCTATTTCCATATCAATCGGAATCTTAATCCGAATCAGTAACGCATCGGAGCATAAAAGCGTTCTCGCCGTGATAACATGGAGATAAGAATGAGTCAGGGGATCTATAACGTGTGCATGTACATCCGTGTGTCGGTCGCGTGCTGCTCAGCAAATCATTGTGTAATGATTTGTCTGTGTACATGTGTCGACATATCCGTTGAATTATCATTTACCACGTGCTTGAGCACCCCTAGACATCCTAATCCAGATATTTCGGATATCCGTGTGTGGCCTTCGCATATCCTATATTCCATATCCCATATCCTCTATCCTATACCCCTTCGCGCATATTGTTTACATTACATTATTGCACCCCCTTACACCTTATGATGCTGATGCGGTTTAGCTACAGAAATATTGCGCACATTTTAATGACTTTAGCATCCCTACAACCCGTTACATCCCATATACAATTTCTAAATCCCGCCATAACGTCGGAGCTTACATTCCTTCTTTCATATTAATATATTTTTATGAATGAAGCGAGGGTGAAATTAAATAAACCCGCCCTAGATGTGCCTGCCCTAATTGTGTCCTAGATGTGTTTTATGAATCCGATTTAGTCAAAAAGAAATCGCGCGCAATCTTAAACATTTACATGAATATATCTCTAATAATGTTGCTGCGCCGGTATTTTTCCCCAGCCATGCACTCGAATTATATTATAATGCTTCCGAACCGAGGATAACATTCCTCCAATATCACCTTTTATCTTCCTTCGCATAAATGTCCTTGTATACATGTGGCTCGACTATAAAGTTTTATTTGATTTAATAGATCTGTAGAGTCGATTGAGGTAAAAAATTGCGGCGACCGAATGCTATATATTGACGCATATAAAAGATACGCGATTTTATTTGGCCTCCCCACAAAAGCACAAAAGGGCCAAAGGTTCGAATCACCTTCCGCATAAAACAAAACAATCGTTAAAGCCTTAAGACATTTGCCAAAAACACGCGCCGCCAAAAATTAAACAATAAAACGGCAAAACGATGTTATTAAAGTTCATGGCTTAAGTTTAAAGCCGATTCCGATTCGCCGCTGCTAAAAATAAATTCCTTAAAACCGTGGAGTATTGAGACATTTATATATGGCTCAGGTAAAGGTCGCGGCTGCAGAGGTTATAAAACATACTGCCCTTGTACTCCCCCCAACTTTGCATACACCTACAACTGCAGGACGTAAATTTTATTCTTTCATCGTGAATATTGAAAAGTTTCAAAAATCAGAAACACATAACTAAAAACACGCATGTTACTAAAATTCAGAATTAACTAGCAATTTCCTCCGTGTGCACTTTTCTTCTAAACTGATGACGTCGGAATAATACAATTTATAAAAAAAATCCACATAACGAAATTGTTGGCAACCGCAATAGACGCTATTAGCTCTATCAACTGTTGTTTCTAGATAGCGCTATAAACATATATCAAAACGAAATACTGTACCCATCTTCCGGCTCCGAACTATATGTTGAAATGTATCATCTGAGTGCATAACGCTCTGATAAAATCGTCATTTAACTTTAGATATTACTAATGTGTTCCAATGTAAGTAGTTTTAATATTGTTTTTAAATTATTAAAACGATTTTTAACATCAATTTTCTATTTCTATAAACAAACGAAATTATTCAGACAAATACATGGTAAGATTACAAAATGTATATACAGGGTGTTCCATTTATTAAACATCTTTATTATTTATTTTTGATACAATATTTACACAAATATATTATTGTGTAAATATTGTATCAAAATTGATGGTTGCAGCCATTACTTTGTGATACATTTTTTTATTAATGTAAAACAAAATAGGTTTAAAAATTAAACCCTTCTCTCGTATCACACACTTGTTTTTATTCCGTGACGGTCAGATTAAATCGTTTGATAATGACCGAAACTATAGTTGCGGAATAAAAATAAGTGCATGATACGAAAAAATGTTTAATTTTTAAATTTATCTCTTTTTACACAATAATATATAAAGTAAAAAACACTCAAGTGTATAGTTTCAAAATTATTTTTATTATTGTCTTACAACAATTGCTTCTCTAGTCAGTAGCATCATCAGGTGAAGGTGATTGATTCTGAACCTATATACGCGAGTATTTTTTTTTACTTTATCTAAACAAAAATGTAGTTTCAACAAATAAAAGCCTCAACTATTCAATAATATATAACATTTCAAATTAATGGATTTTGCAATCAAATAAAACAGCAATCGACTCACGGCCAGAAGTCTTTCTGCTAGAAGTGAGTGAGAATTTCGTACTTCTGTATTTAGGTAATATTGTATTTTGTACGAACCGTACTTCTCACCACCACCACTTATCTACCCGTTTTTATGTATGTAATCTGCCTTATTCTCCTTACACCTAACGGTAGAAAGGAAAAAAGATAAAAAAATAATCCGCCTTGTTTTTGTAAAATTTATTAATCATCTTTCTGATGATGCCACTGTGTTAGCGAAACAATTATAGTAGTGTCTCTACAATAAATTTTGTGAAACTTAAAAAAATGTTTTTTTTATTTACAAACAGTGCACCATGAAGTTTCATCAAGTAATAGCCTCAACCGTCGATTAGAGTTAAATGTGTCAAGAATTATTGATTTTACGAGACAAAGTTTTAAATTAAATTAATTCAAGGGGAAAATTGAACTTCCGTATAATGAAGTCCACACGAGGCCTCCATGGGGGGCCACGAGAGTCAACTTCATAATATTAAATGGGGACCCTTTTTTATAAGGGATTAAAAAATGCACATTTTACTTCAAAATGTTTTCTCAATTCCCGATAGTCGCGACGTAGTATATTGTTCAACGAGTGAGAAAGTTGGCTATTATTCAAAAGATAAATATTACATCACGACTAGGTTTTAATTTGAGTTATGTGAAGTTGTTTTAATACAATAAAGTAAACAAATTCAGTTCTTACTTTTTTGAAATGTGAAATAAGGACTGAATTTGTTTACTTTATTGTATTAAAACAACTTTACATAACTCAAATTTTAAAAAAAGTGAAGTACTTCACTGTTTAAAAAAACTTAAAAAAAGTGAAGTAAGGATTGAATTTGTTTACTTTATTGTATTACATCACGAGACGATAGACGAGTGGTGTTATTTATCTGAGTGAATAATGCCTTTCTCACGAGTTGAATACTATACTTTTTCTACTCACATTAAATAATTACGCATTATTGTATTGCATTAAATTATATTATCAAAAAGTATTAACAAAATTATAATTTATAAATCGATTCATATTTTTCCCGGGATTTCACTGCCAGTAAATTAAGGGTGATATTCTTCGCAGTTGTTTTAACATCCATAATTCTCTAATTTTTTAAATAAGCCGATATTTTTCTACATGACAGATTAAATAGATAAATACGTATTTACAATATTTAATCCTAAAAACGGACTCTTTTTTAAATGATTATTTCCACTTTACTGCATAGCTATATGTTTTTACAAAACCGCAAGCTTAAATATATGCTATCATGTATTTAGCTAGGGGATATATTTAAATAGATAGCATTGACAGTTTGGAAATGTTGAACATATAGTGTGGATGGATAATTTTAAAACGTGAAATTTTAATAAAATAAGAATTGTGTCAGTCAAGAAAACCGAGGTTCGGGTTGAAAAGGGCAAAAAAGGAGCAGGAACAACGCTGGAAAATTAAATTTGAAAGTGTCCGAAGTGAACCGAAACAAGAATGATTCGACCATCCCGCGTCGGTTGTCGGTCGCCGGGTGTCGTGCGTCGCGACGCCCTCGACCTCGCCATAATTAAATATCAGCCGTTAAACATCAAAACTCGTCCCCAGATGATAATAAGAAATGATTATAAACGCCATAAGCGAAACTATAGAATATAAAACGTGTTATTAAATGATAAGTCAGTTATCTGTAAATACATTAGTATTTCATTAAATAAATAGCAGCATAGAAGCATTTAATAAAGTTAGCATGAGGGGATATATTAAATTATGGAGATAATTAAATCACATCAGAGCGGAGCGTTTGTGATCCCAACTTTTAGGATATACATTTAAATAAAATCAACCCCTCGTTTGCAAACTGGCGACGGGATACTTTTTTTAAAATGCATTGAAAGGTTTCATCATTTATATTTCTCGGGCGAACGATACTTTTTTATAAGTTCTCACTCTCGTGATTCAATTAGTGAGAACATTAATCAATTAATGTATTTCAGTCTCCCTCACCGTTTCGAGCCCCGGTGCTACCACAGCCCCAGCCCCCATCGCTCCCATTGCCACTGTCCTCGATGTCCCCGACGCCTTCATCCACCACATTAAATCATCCCACACTTAAAACCGTCAAATTCAACGTTTATCGCTTTTTACGAAATTACGGAATTGTTTCGCTTTAAATGTTGCAAATGTGTTCCGTTGATTATGTTCGTAATTCCGTCCCTTTTGTGGAGAGGCTAATAACGAATAATGCCCGCCGTTGCTGTTACGCTGTTACTGGTTTAAACCGCCAAGGTGATCCCCGCACTTGTTAATGTAATGTACCTTTTCATGAGTTCCTGCTTAAATAAACACCCAGATTCATAGAGAATATCTAAATTCGACTTTAATTATGATTAATGATATGCAGAGTAGCTCTATCTTCAGTTCGGAGAAACCCTTCTGCCCCTTTCGTCCCTTACTCTTCCGCTGTTCTACAGCCACATTGGAAAATTCACAAACGTACAGGCCAGGGAAACTCTCGGCATATTTTTAAAACTAATACTTTATTTCCACGAATCTATAAAGTATTTATCAGAATTTCAAAAATAAGAGCTCCGTTACAGTACTTACCGATTACTGTTCGGTCAAGTTACAACTTTTATAGTCTCGATTCCTATTCACACTTTTAATGCAGATTTTCTAGAATAATGTAGTAGTCAAAATTATAACAAGCTTGGGTATGAAAATAAGACTTCAAATCTACAAAACTGTGGTAATAACTGCAGTGTGTAGTCTACAAACAAAGACGGCAGTCGAAATTTTAGCTACATATTTGTATACGTAACTAGAGTATTTTGACCATGGGCTTATAGCTGGCAACAGCCTATAAATTACATTATTGTAGTTAGTTGTAACTATAGCTATAAATAGGCTTGGAATTGAAATTACAGTCTCTAAACTCGAAGTCGAAATTTCAACTAACTAGAAACTGTAGACTATCTGCCTTGATTGTGGGTTATAAAGTTAAACAACAATCTCTCGAATACATTCTTGCAGTCGAAGCTGCAGCTTTACGCTTCTAATTAAAACTGCGGTCTGAAAACTGATAGAAATTGCAGCTACATACTTGTAAAGTACTTGGAAGTAATAATTACAGCTTACTGGAAACTGTAGACTACAAGCTTGATTACTTGCCCTGACTCTGGACTATAAACTCAAACAACAGCCTATCGAAAAAAAATCTTGCAGTCGAAGCTGCAGCTTTAAGCTTCAATTTGAAACTGCAGTCTACAAATTGATAGTAGAAATTTCAGTTACACACTTGTACAAACAACTAGAGACCTCAGATTTCAAGCTTAAAAGTAAAACAATAACCTATTGATCACATTCGTGTAGTTTAAACTGTAGATAGAATCTTGTAATTGATACTGCAGCATGTAGTTAAAAGTCAAAGTCAGAGTGTAGTTTTAACTGTAGATAGAATCTTACATTTAATGCTGTAGCCTATAGTTTGAAAGTCAGAATCGGAGTGTAGTTTAAACAGTAAATAGAATCTTGTAGTTGATACTGCAGCCTATAGTTCGAAAGTCAGAGTCGGAGTGTAGTTTAAACTGTATATATAGTCTTGTGTTAATACTGCAGTCTATAGTTTGAGAGTCAAAGTATAGTTTAAATTGTAAATAGAATATTGTAGTTAATGCTGTAGCCTGTAGTTTGAAAATCAGAGTCGGAATGTAGTTTAAACTGTAAATAGAATCTTGTAGTTGATAGTGCTAGCCTTAAAAGTTGAAAGTCAGAGTGTAGTTTAAATTGTAGATAGAATCTTGTAGTTGATACTGCAGCCTATAGTTTGAAAGTCAGAGTCAGAGTGTAGTTTAAACTTTAAATAGAATTTTGTAGTTGATACTGCAAACCTATAGTTTAAAAGTCAGCGTGTAGTTTAAACTGTAGATATAATCTTGTAGTTGATACTGCAAGCCAATAGTTAGTTTGAAAGTGAGAGTGTAGTTTAAACTGTAGATAGAATCTTGTATTTGATACTGCAGCCTATAATTTGAAAGTCATAGAGTGTATTTTAAACTGTAAATAGAATCTTGTAGTTGATACTGCAGCCTACAGTTTGAAAGTCAAAGTTAAAATTATAGCTACAAACTTGACGACAAACTTCTAGCTGCAATTTAGACTATAAAAATAGTCTAGAAGTTTGTAGTTGAAACTGCAGTCTACAATTTATAATTTTGTGGTAGAAAATGCTGTCAGGATCTTTTCAAACTACAAGCTTATTACCCATGTTCATGTAGTCTAATCTACAAGAATACGGCTTGCAGTCTACAAACTTGTTGTCAAAATTACAGCAATGCGAAACTAGATCCCTTCTAAACTATAAGCACGTAGGTGAGATAACGGCCTACAAAGACATTTTTATAGTCTAAACTGCAGCTATAAGCTTGTAGATGAAACTATAATTATAGTATAAACTATAACTTGGAAAAACTCCTGGCAGCATTTTCTTCCACAGGATTATAGATTGTAAACTGCAGTTTCAGCTACAAACCTGAAATTGCAGTTTGCAATCTATAATCTGGTGGTAGAAAATGCTGCTAGGAGCTTTTCTAATTATAAGTTTATAATTGAGACAATAACCTATTGGTTATCTAAACTACAAGAACATGGCTTGCAGTCTACAAAATTGCTGAAATACAAAACTAGAGTTCCTCTAAACTACGAACTTATAGTCTAAACTGCAGCTATAAGCTTGTAGTTGAAACTACAGTTTGCGCTCTACAAACTGGAGTCTGCAAATATGTATGTGAACCTAGAACCTGTAAGAACAAGCTTGTAGAGAGCTTATCAATTATTTTCTTGTATTAAAAACTGCAACCACAAGTTTGTAGACGAAACAGCAGGTTAGCGATTATTTGCAGTACAGTAGGCTTGTAATGGAAACTGCAACCTGCAGTCGAAAAGCTTGGGGATAATACCACGCGTGCATTTTTAAATCACCAAAAATCGGTGCACGCGCGTGCCTTATATTCGGAGCTATTCTATAGAGGAAATGTTAAATTTAACGTGTACGTTATTATATTAATTTCACATTCTTTCTATTTTTTACATAAACTGCTTAGACTGTGATGATAAAAAATAACCTACACGTTAAACTTAACAAAACTGGCTCGATTATAATTAATTTGTTACCAGTCAGGCACACATCGTATAATTTCATACATTTTTTTGTGAAACCATACGACCCGTGGAATATTTAAGTGCGCTGTGAACACCTTATCATAAAAATGATATCATTTCATAACAACGCCTATCCCTATCATATGCTTCGTTTAGATATACTAAGTCTATATTATTAACATTTGTATATTTATATCAAATAAATTCAAACATATATTGATAGTTAAGATATTTCGTACATGTTCAGTTAAAAAATGTGTTATTGATCCAAGGAAAAAAAAAAACAATAAGCAACTGATTATTTTCACAACAAACGCAAAGAATGTGCTCGTGATATCAATAATACACAATCGAAAAATAAAAGTTGAAAATCATTTACAAAATAACTTCCCAAGTTTTAAATATAAGAGTTATTTATCGTGACAAGTTATTTTGAAAGCGAGGGGAGGGAATACATTGATATATTTTTTATAAAATAATAGTGGTCGTAAATTCCTGTCAGTGCGGGCTTCGAAATAAATATTTGGAGATTTGTATTATTTTTGTGAATAAGTATGGGGGATGGCGCAAATTCCCGCAGCAAACTCTAACATAATCAAAGGCTTAAAATACGCGTGGGTCCCACGGAAGAAAGGGGCTTCTAATTAATATTAATCGTTCCATAATTAGTGAAGGTGTTACAGTGAAGTATCTTTCGCTAGCCCCCGAATCTGCTAAAAGAGATTTAATGAATTACTTGGGATGGGAATATATTGTGTGCCTCGCCTCAAGTATTTAAAAGGTTCAGTTGTATGCTATCTTGTTAAAACATAAATATAAATTATTTTGTGTTTTTAAATTCTTATTTTATATTTTTATTAATAACACACAAAGTATTTGTTACAACACACTTTCAAAGCAACAATTGTATTACTTCACAGTTCACACACACATAGCTCATTTCAATAATTATTAACCCAATAAATCCTAGTTTGCTTGCTAGATGTGTCATTTGGTTGTTGAAAATCCATATGCACTATTGTTTATAAATTAATTTTAAATACAATTATTTGATTTTCAAAATTGCGTTTATTTTTACACTACAATTGTTTCGCAAGACATTCTTATAATCTAAATTGCTTCTTCAGTGTAAAAATAAAAACATTTTTGAAAATCATTTTTTTAAAGAATTTATAAAAAAAGTTAATCCTAGTTTACTAATTGAAAACAGTTATATTCCTTTCATCACTTTTTATTTTTCTTGCTATTTGTACATTTTGGATACTATGTTACCCATTATCAATAGTTAGCTATTACTTACTTGACATAGTATCCGAAATGTACATATAGCAACAAAAAAAGTGAAGAAATATAACTGTTTAAATTAGTGACATAAACCTTCATGTAACTCAAGTAACTAAATTAAATCCTAGTTTATTTTTCATAGATATAGTTAATTTCATAGCCTTTCGGTCGAAATTCATAATAAACAGCTAAGAAGTAAACTACGAGTTCTTTGAGACAAAAAATGTACAAAAAAAGGTTATTCCACAAAATAAAAGCCTATTTAGGTTGCAGGAATTACAAAATTCCCAGAAATAGAAAGTTGAAAATAAATCCACAAAAAATATTTAGGTAGGTTAGATAAACTACATCGTCTTTTTTAACTTTTTATAACTTATGATTTTATTTTAGTACCTATAATTTTGATGCACAGAGCATTATTTACAAACCAAAATAAAATAATAAGTAATACAAACAAGAATGTTGAAACTAAGAGTTAACCACTAGGAAATATGTTTGTTTCAGTAATCCATCATAGGCTATTATAAATAAGTACATTTTGATTTTTATTATTTAATATTAATAATTTTATATAATTTTATTTAATAATAATAAACTCAAAATATGTAGCGAAGTAAAAGCATCAACAATCAACAAATTATAAATAGTTTATTGGCGTGTATCCATTACCCTTAAAACTATAGATAAATAAATAAAGATACAACTAAATGATTTTTTATTTCAAGTAAAAATTACTACCGAGATTCTTATAGCATAAACAAAATAGGAACATTAATTTAAAAAATACAATTTTTGTTTTCAAAAAAATATATATATTTTCAAAAAGTGAGTACTTAATGGGCGTGGATTAAAATTACCTCTGAATTTTATGATTTAATTTTAGTGACTAAAGTAATTAAAATAAAATAATAAGTTATACAGAGTTAAAACGTTGTTTATTTAATAAACACAAAATGTTTAACGAAATAAAAGCCTCAATAATCAAAAAAATATAAATAATTTATGGGCGTGTATTTATTATCCTCACTACCGTAGATGGGCGGGTATAGGCGGTATTCTATTAGGTGCATTTTTGTTTAACTTTTTAAAATACTAAATGTTTTTTCTTTAATTTCAAGTAAAAATTATTTTCGAGATTCTTGTATCCTAAACAAGATAAGCCTCTCAATTAAAAAAAATACAATTTTCATTTTCAAGAAATATTTTCAAAAACTGAGTACTTTGTGGGCGTGGATCTATTAGGGCGGGATTAATTAATTGTTATTTTTACTTTATATTTAAGTTAGTTATTAATGTATGTTTTCCCTGTAATTGGTTTTATCTGTTGGGAAATAAAGAAATTATTATTATTAAAATACTTAATAATAATAATAATCTTTATTGTCCAACAGATATACCATAAAAGGACAAATATCAGAATATTATAATTTAATTTTACCAGGATTTAAAAATATGCATTGCCAAGCTAATTATGAATTTTTACAGAAGATAAATAACTTTTCATAGAATCCCATACAGATTTACATCTACGTGAATTAATTTAGAATCACAACAATTTGTTTCAGATATACAGAATTGTTTTTTTTTTTTTTTTTTGGGGGGGGGGGGTTTAATGGTTAGTGGGTGTTTAAAGGGGGTAATGTCAGGATTTAAAAATAGTTATGAATTCTTACCGAAAATACATAACTTTTAACAGAATACCATTTAGAATCACATCTACATGGTTTAATGTATCACAAGAATTTTATTCAGATATGCAGAATTGGATATGTTTGTCCTGATACAAGATAATTTTTTAAAGAAGCTATCGAATTTGTTGTTATTATTGCAAATTAAACTTTTTTAAAATAAAAAAATCTTTTAAAACTATTTTTATAATAGTTTTGTTGATCCATGGGCGGATCCACGATATGCCTCGCCCCCTCCAAGCATATTCATTAGTGATTCTTTTAAAAGATCACTAACTGTGAAGGAGATAGAATTTTAACAAAAATATATGAAAAGTGAGAAGGAATAAATATGTGTTATTTTCACATGAACAGGATAAACAGGAGAGAGGAGGACTGAATATGTATTATTTTTACTGCATCGACTTTCTGGAATTGTAATTTTGATTGAAGCGTCGCTTCACTACTTTGTAGTGATTTGAAGCGTTAAATTGTTTAATGTTTAAAATTCGATGGAAAACGTTGAATATTGTTATAACCTGTGGATGGGATGAAATAGATTGTAAATGATTATGTATAAAAGTGACATAAAATATTTATGGGTGGAGAATGTTTATTTGGGCGGAACATTGGGCGTGATTAATATTGTAGAAATAATTCGATTTGCTATGGAGCGGAATGTTTTTTGTTTTATTGTTGCAGGGTTAATTGGTATAAATTTGGGAATTAAAATTGAAGTAAGGAGGGGGTGAAAGTAGAAAGTAAGACAAACGTTGTGATCTAGGATAGATTGTTCGTTAAACATTGAACAGTGAATGTGGAACGTGATGAAGTGATACATAGTCGAGTCTTTATTATGTTATTTAGTAAAATATTGAAGTAGTGGTGGTCGCAAAGGGCAGAGATGTTGGGGATGTTGGAGATGTTGAGAAGTGTGGAAGGAGGCGGCGGTGGCGGCGGCGGCGTAGCAGAGGGCGAAGGGGAGGCGGTGGGCGAGGAAGAGGGAAAATGCAGTGGCAAGAGACGGACTCAAACCTTATTTCCACCGCTAAAATGTTTAGAGTAGTAAAATATCTCCTTACAGATTGACTACATGTATACTGCGATAATACGAGTTCAGTAGAGAGGGGATAGACAAGGCGGGTTATAACCAATGGCGGGCGTTTCCGCGCAATACTAAACCTACCAATCACGGCTGAAAACATCCTGCCCCGAACCTCCTTTGAACCAATGAAAAAAGCATTAATCTCTTTTAAAAATAGAGCAATGTGTAACTACGCAACCAAAAAGGACACGCATACCTTCCTCTACTCAATGTCCTTGGCTATAAGGACCGGAATAATAAGTTTTAACATATTAAACATGCACTCGAGTTTATAGAGAAGCAAGTCACAGTTTTACTGTCCCCCACTATAGTGTAATACGCCCCGTTTCGTCAACACTTAACCGTTCTCCGAACTTCTTTATTCCATCAACAACCAAGCCTCCGGCTCCAGCACGGGCCTAAGCTACGTTCACGCTCTCACAAATCGCAAGCCCAAACGAAAATCCGAAACGCGCACAGGATAGACAGACATACCTGGAGGCTTTTGTACTGATTCGCGTGAAATCATTCACCACCACTCAGTATCGAGGTGAGGTGTGGAGTTGTGATCGACACGACTCGACTCGACTCCGGCGGTATTCCGGTATTCCGGCACTCCGGCTAAATACAGACCGACCCCGTTCTCGGAGTACGACACCCTGCAGCACACCACCTGTCAGCGAGTACGTCTTAGGGTCATACCTTCTGCTCTCTGCTTACTTCGCAATAAACGGACAGTGTTCAGTGGATTGTAATGTGTTGTGCTACGACGACACGTGTTTTTGTGTGAGTTTACATTGCGACAAAGACGCGGCTCCGTTCGCGTCCCCAGTTACCACGACGGCGTCGCCAGCAGCCATGACCCAACACAGCGACGCTTCCAGCGACCGCTCCGAGGTATCGGTGACACCGCCACCGCCGGTTTCTAAAGTGTTAGAATTCGCGAGCCAGCAGAATCTCAGTTTTCTGAACCTGGAGCACAGAAACATGCTGGCGGCCCCTCTGGCCGCGCTGCATTCAATGACGGAAATGAAGTCGCAATCACACCTATCGCCCGAACTCCTCCACAATCAAGAAAAACACGACGCGGATGTCCTGCTGGAGCGTACAAGCTTACACGTAGAACGCTCCAGCTTGATTTCGCGGAGTCCCTTAGGTGCGACATCCAACAGTAACAGCTCCCAAGGTGCGAACCCCCACGGCATCGACCACATACTGTCAAGGCCGTCACAGGTGACCGCAGGACCTTTACACTTCCCCCATAACATTAGTTTCTCGCAAAACACCTTCGGCATGGCTTCCAATAACTCTCAAGGACCCTCGAATTCGGGTCTAAGAGGCTTCAACATCGCCGCCGCTGCCTTCTTCCACCATCACGCTGCTAATTCCGTCAATAAACCACCCGTCGAACTCGGAAGGTCCGCCAGCGGACTCTACTGGCCCGGCTTCCAAGGCCTCGTCGCAAACCCCATAGCCTGGCGCGACAGACTCAGTGCAAGTAAGTAAAACCCATACCCCACACCTCAAACACACTTTGCTAAGGCTAACCGAATCTGTTTACATTCATTTGCACAACAAACAATACCCGAACGACCACAATATCTTCAAGACCTATAATACAAACACGCAACACATTACCTCTTGATAAACAAATCGGCCCGCAATTTCCACCCCAATATCCACTATTAAAACATCCCATACAAACACAAACACAAATACGAATATCACGATCACTGCATTCCCCGTTAATATAATATATAATTGCCTAAAACACCGCGGGGAATACCATCAGCCGTGAACAAAATCTCAAATACGAAATGCGAAACACGGAATTCACTTTGTTTTCTTTCCTCTATTTATTTATTTGTTTCGATGCAATAGAACACAGCCCTGAGGAAAAATCCACTCATTGTTTATAGAAGTAATTGTATCTCGGTTCACTGGAATCTGAAGACCCTAGAGATTAGGGGAAAGTTACAAGCAACCCACAGGAATGTTTTAAAACATCCAAAACAACGGATCCACTTATTTCATTAAATATACTACACGGGCTTATTCTTTCTTTAGAAATAAAAACAGCTTTAAATCAAGAGAATGTAATTTTATGTTGAATTTATACATAAAACCAGCTTTAAATCAGGGGCTTGTAGTTTTATGCTCATAACAATATTCACTGGAAACATTTTTGTATTTGCTCTTGTTTTTATAATTGACAATTTGTTATTATTAAAATTAATTTATTATTAATTAATTATTTTATTTATGGATAGATCCGTAAAAATAAATTAATTATAAAATATAAAATACGTACCTTTTTTATATTACTTTTATTTTGCACTTATTCTGTGAATAGTTTCGATTACATTGTTATCAGAATCAAATTTAATTTTTAATAATTCATTCATATTTATTTTATACAAAATAATCATAATAAATTGAAGACGACGCAAGCGTCACCTTTAGC
This sequence comes from Philonthus spinipes, assembly GCA_963082785.1. Taxonomy (NCBI): domain Eukaryota; kingdom Metazoa; phylum Arthropoda; class Insecta; order Coleoptera; family Staphylinidae; genus Philonthus; species Philonthus spinipes. The sequence goes on from OY720301.1 coordinate 6,379,742, forward strand.
CTAATATTATACAAAATAAACTACCAATTTTTTAATATTAAAACTATTAGTTTTATTTTTAATTCATTAAATTGATATTTCTTTTAAATTATATTTATTTCTATGAAATTAAAGAAATTCCAGTAATATATTTTATTTTTGTCAAAAAAATTAACACAAATTTTGAAAGAAAATCATACTTACCACTTAACAGCGTTAAAAACATTTATAAAAAGCACGTAACTTTTTTTATTTTCACTATTTACAAGTGTTTTATTTTATTTTACTTTGTTTCTATGATTAGTAATCGTTACCATCGTTGACAATTAGAATCGTCAACGATTCGTCGAATCCTCCATTCGAACCATTGAACATTTTATTAAATAAATTATTAAAAAAAGTAATTATGGATTTTCAAAAATTAATCGCCTCAGCAATCAACGATAGGAAAGATGTTATTTGTAAACATTAAACATAATGAAAATGGATTGCATAATAAGAAAATGTGTCTAAAAAAATCATATAAGAGCACTTTTATTTAAAAATTGGTTCTTATGTCACACATATTAAATTCGGATTATTAACTATAACCCTAATTAAATAACAGCCTCCACTTTTAAATACATTAGTAAAAACAATGTTTAAGGAATACTTAATATATTTAATCGAGGCCATTACATACGAAAAATATTAAATGTTTAAAAACTACTCAATACATTTAATCGGGGCCACGAAAAATATTAAATTTAACGTACACGTTAATTATTATCGTAGTCTAAGCGAGTTTTATAATTGATAAGTATACTTAGATTGTGAGGAGATGGGGATGTTAGTTTTACTGGTCTTAAAGTAATATAAATAATTTATTTTTCGAAAATTAATTCTGGTTTTTAAATTCTCAATCAAAGTATTTAAAATAAAACACCTTTAATTCTAAACAATTTGATATAAATCAACACACTTTCGCACTTGACTAATCATGTATTAGGGTGTAAATAAAAGTGTAGACATTAACGATTGGTCAGTATGCCCTTGTCTTGGACCTCGACCCTGGTCGTTTATCTGCTACAACGTTTATTTTCGTAATGAATTTAACAAACTACACTTTCAATTGAATAATTAAATACAAAAATGTATAATAATAATTTGACTTTCTTTCGGACAGACTAAAATCAAAATATTGGTTAAATTTTAATATAAAATAAATATGAATAGATTATTAAAAATCAACTAATAAAACAATTAAACACAGATTACATTGAATAACTTTAAATTCTACCTCAAGAAGAATATAAAAAAATAGTTATACAATTAAAGTATTGAATAATTTAAATATATTTTACACTCAACTAGCTTGTTGATTGCAGCTATATAATTAATTGCTAGTTATTGGGTGTAATGATGTAGTTAACAATATATTTTATTGTCAGGAATAATCGACGGAAATTGTGAAGTTTGAGTTAAACGTTAATATTTATTATAGCTAATTTCCCATTTAACCAAAGTAGCTAACCGCACATGAAGCGTCGCATTATTACAGGCGATTCGATTTATTAAATCATTGATATAATATAGTACAAATTAATATTACTACTAAAATAACATTATATGTAAATTAATCACTATAATATGTTAATTAAAAAATGATACAATTTTATTTGAAATATTTATTTACAAGTAAGTATTAATATTTATTGTTAGTCTGTCTGGGCTATCGACCATAGGTCTTTCTGCCCTTTTATTTCGTTATACATTGTGTATAATTAAATATAAGATTTTTTAACATTTCTTTTATAAGAGAATATTATATATAGTGACCATAGTTTCAACAATTTATACTAAAACCATTGAGTAATGAATGATTTTTTTTTATTTTTGTAATATATTTATATTGTATCTTTGTAGATTGGAGATTTCGAATAAATAAATATTTACAAATAAATGTTTAAAATCAGAAACTTGATACTGTTTCATTGTTTTCCGAGTATTTTGGCCAAAGTATACCACATCTTAAAATTTTGATGTCTGGGGAATATAAGGGTTACCACAGAAATAAAAAAAAAGATGTGGTGTATTTTGACCAAAACACTCGGTTTCGTATAACGTGAATACATCTTTAAAAATTATTAATTGTTTTGTAATTACGTTTTTTATTGTATATTTTATAATAATCCATTGTTTTGTATGTTTGTTCTAATTTGAGTAAACTGTTGGACAATAAAGATGTTATTTTTATTATTTATTCGCAGATTTACTAAATTAATAATTATAGAAATATCCTTATATGAAAATTATCTACCAAATAGCAATCGATCTGAGTTCTTTCAGCCTCTTATTTATTTGAATAGAGCTGTTTGTATATTACATATGAAAAATTAATTGGAACTAAAATACATTTTTGTTAAAAAAATCTGCAAATTATATGTAAGCTACATATGTTGTTAAATTGTATTTAATATATCTAATGTAGTATATGCAAAAAAACTTTTTTGAAAAATAAACTTATTTAATACTCCAATACCTCCGAAAGGATCAAATTAAGTGGGTACAAAATGATCAAAGCCCCTCGACCGTGTAATTCAATGGAATAAATATATCGTAAACACATCAAATAAAACGTGAAAATAGCAGCTTTGGGGTCTTTCGGTGAAAAGATTTTAACACCTGGTTTCACTAGCAGAGCTAATTCCAAACATACAGCCAACCGTCGATATTTGTGGGCATTTACTCTTCGCTGGATATTGAGAAATATATATATATATATACAAATATCGTTATTCGGATAATTATATTTATACAAACATTGAGTATATACACTAAAATAAAGGTTTGTCTTTCCTGGGCTATCGACCGGAGGTCTTCCTGCCCTGTTTTGAATTAATGGCGATGTGCAATAAAAATGTGCTAGCAAGCTATTGATGAATTCATGAATTGTGAAAATGGGATGGATGTATTTTGGAGGGATGTTTGGATTTCAGGAATATTGTCTTCTTTATTTTATATAATAAGTTGAACGAGAGGTCTTTTCTGCCCTGAGAATTTTTTTTTCTTTAAAAAATGAGCGAGTATTTCCTTAATACATCGATTAGTACATTGCTTATTAATGGAATAATAATAATAATCGTTAATGGAATAACCCTACATCTGAAAGGGTCATTGAATATTTAACTTTAACTTTATTTTACGGAATTCTCCATTATAATTGATTACATATATATATTTGAATATATATATATGTATATATATTAATGGAATAATTAATCAAATATTTACGGAATTTCATCTTTATTTTTTCAAAATTAATAATAATTACACAAAATAACAAAATGCAGTAGTACAACAAATTGTATTTATAAAAATAACGTTCACGTTAAATACATTTCTTATTAATGAAAATTAATCAAATACATGTAGTTTGCTATATCATTATATTAATAATGATTTGCTGATAAGTGGAGCTAACACTCGAAATTTGAATCAATAACATATTGATATGTTAATATACGCGCGTTTAATTAATTTTTTGTAAATATTTAATTAAAACGTTAAATAAAGCAACTACGGATAATCATTGTTGTAAAGCTGTAATATAATATTATTACAATTGTATTAAAAAATATGCCAAAAAAGTAATACTTCAGAAAAATGCATTTTTAAAGAAAAAAATACGTAATTGGTATAATGCCACTTTTATTTTACACTACTGATTAAAGATGGAGTCTACCTTTTTTTTAATTAAATATCTTAATATTATTTATTGTCGAAGATATTTATTGGTGTGTATGTGAAGTTTCTTTAGTAGTAATAACTAACTAACCATCTTTATTCAAATGTGTATATGTATGTACAATAATATTCAAAAATTAGAATTATATTCTGTAGATGATGATGAATCGATTATCAACCGGAGGTCTTTCAGCATAGTAGTAATATTTATTTAAATAAAATTGGCTGTCCTTTCTCCTACTTATTTAGGAGAAAGGACAAGCATTTTTATTTAAATAATTACAGTCTCCACAAACAACAACCAACATAAAGAAGATTAATAATATTTATATTAATTATTTTTTAGATTAAAGTGACTCTTAAAATTATTAGATTCCTTTTTTTCATTTCTTTTATTAATTATTATTGAATGATAAGTAAAGTAAAATATAATTAAATATATAAGTCAGAATAAAATGTTGCTTTCAGAAAGTATATATTATATTTTTATATTTTTAATAATAACGAAGTTACAGGCATCATCAAAAAATAACTCATCGTCTTATCGTCGATTTCTGATTATAACCCAGAAACGGTTAAAGATAGATAATTTTATTCTTCGCTGTTGTTTTTATCATTAAAAATTGGCCTAAGGTCGCGAAAACAGTTTTTCGATTTCTCTTAAAAAAATATTCTATATGTGGCACCACCAAAATGAACCATTTTACATATAGTATTTTACAAGATAAATGAAGAATAAAAAACTTAATATAAATATTACTATTAATTATTGTATTTCGATTAGTAACTGTTCCGAAATGTGCTGTTTAGTAGAACGATAATTTATTAATTATTTTCAAATCAGTTTTATTTAATTTATTAAATAACTGTGACCAAGTGAATGAATATTTTTCTCTATTTATATTAGAACGAGATAGTTATATATTTATTGACAGTTCATACATTAATATCCTTGTTAATTGACAATATTGTATAATACATTAAATTATTCTTAAAATACACAGGAATTTTGTGAAATAAATGAAGAATAAAAAAGGAACAATGTAAACATAAGGTTCGTCAGTCTAAAAAATGTTGCACTAGTTCAAGTAGAGAACATTTTTACAATCTATATTTATTAAACAATTTGTTTTATAATATTAAAATATAATTACATTTATATAGGTGTTAAGTTAAAATCAATAAAAGAATATAAAACGAAGGGCTATTGTATTTGTCATTGTTGTCAGTGGCAGTGCGAGTTAATATGCATACATGTATGATAAATGCAATCTCCGCCACTGCATGTGAGCACGAGAGAACATTTCAACTGGCCCATTTTGAATTATTCGAAATGTCCACAGTCAACGTATACTTGTGTAGTGTAATATATGATGTAATAATACTAGAACCATATGCGCCTCTCAATGCGATAACAATATTATTATTGATATCTACAAATCAGCTCGTGTGTCTAATTGTGTTTAATGAAGAAACACATATGTCACATTTCATAACATGTCGTTAATATTTTCGTATTAATATCATTACTATGAGTAGGATAACATACTTCTTATCATCATCATCGATGCGGTGTGTTTGAGTAATAGTCGAGATTATTTGTTGTCAATAGGGTAATTATTTTTATTCAATCAATGTTAACGTTTAATATATATTACTATTTTTTTTAATTATAAAATCTCATTAGAGTAAAGTTTTATAAAGTAATATCTAAACGTATTAATTCATATTAAAGCATGAGGCGACCTTATAGTCAGCGCAAAAAAATCATCCTTTTAGTTAGAAACTTTTATAACACTCCTTAAAAAAACGTATCCAAAAAGCTGCGACTGAAAGAATTAATCCGGTTTTGTTGCGAGGTTTTAATATTTTTAATGATCTAATTACAAAACCATTTCTTTTAATCCCAGCATATACTTAACGAGTAATCCATTATAACTGTTGGCTCATTATTTAAATTAAACAGTTTTGCTCTACAATACTCTAAACGTAAGGTATTATAAATCGTATTGATCCGTGTTGGGTAAACATATAGTGAAAAACTTAATTATTTTGCTGTTCTACCATTCTACTATTCCGCTGTTCTGCTGCTCTGGACGTAACTAAAATCGAGATACACACAATGGCCGGTGACGTATGTGTTATTTGTTTGGCGCCATCTGGCAGTAGCGTTATTAACTTGGCAAATCAAACAAACCTCGACATTAATTACCCGGATCGGGGATATTATCAGGCTTCGAGTAGAAATAGGTACAATAAAGGGGCAAGGGAAATAAAGATACAGCACTAGAACGGTTGCAAATAATGCTCGCGATACAATAATTTCATTAATTATAATTATTACAGGTAGTTAATATGGAATTAACGCAATTCGCGTTCATTCATCTTTAACTACCTAATTAGAGTTAATTCACATACCTATTTAATTCGAGCAGTAAAACTCGAACTGAAACATCAAAATACTCCCCCAGTTGCTGCCTTTCAGCTTCATCAAACTATTTTATTTCACTCGCACAGACTATCTATTGTCCTTACAATTATATATTATAAGGGGGCATGTTTTATTCCGACACGAGCTTAATGGAGCGCAATAAGTCCTCTAATATCCCCTCAATTAAACCAGAATGAAGGCGATTGACGCGCTACTATCGACACGTGTTAATTAAGTTATTGCTATGGACCAATAAACTTTACTTATTTTAGATGAGATATATATTTCTTGCAGTATTAACTATAAACATACTTAATGTATATTTAACAACAAACAAAATAATGCTTGGGAAATAATATTGACAAACATTTACAACTACAATATTAATTGCAGTTTTAATTTCATAATAACAAACTTAAATTTTTAAAACTATAATTATTTATTTACGGAAAGGTACAATATAATTATATTATAAAAAAAATACAACAAAAGACAAAACATAATATGTGTATTACTAAGTTATTAAAACGAAAAACAAAAATCCGAAACAATTAATAATTTTACAGAAGAAGCAATTTTGAAAACAACAATACAAAAAGGTATAAATTAAAGTAAAATAATTATGGATATTTAAAAATGTCTCGAAATTGCAGTTGTTAACTTTAATCAATATCTTATTCCCATGTTTTTGTAACTTAAATGTCTTTCCGTGCCAAAACTATTTCTACATTACTAAATCCGTTCCAAAACAGTAAATTGACAAAAACAACACACTTTCCAATTTTTTATAACTGTTGTTTAACAAGATATTTATATAAGGATTATAGCTCCGAATTAAAATGAGCTTACACATTTTGTAAATTAAATTTTATAACGCCTTTTTAACAACAGGAAATGATCACTTAATTTCTTTCTCTTATTCATTGCAACATATAGAATCGTTTTGCATGATTGATTGCAAAATTTTCTTCTTGTACTCAATAATAGCATGTAAGTTACAAAAATATGAAATATTTTACAGTTAAAAATACATTTAAGTAATTATATGAATACATTCATATACACTTATTAAACTTACAGTAAACAACCTGTTTCAGGTGTTTGGTAGTATATATGGTTGTTCGATAGCCATTTGTTTGTATTTCGAAACATAATCCTGATTATTTAGGAAACATATTAAATTAATCAAACGTACCGTTCAAGCTGCGATCTCCGGTGGAAATGATGGAGAGGACGTTGACGGACGCGATTGCCACGGGAATAATTTATTAATTATTTTCAAATTATTTTTATTTAATTAAATTGATAGTTCAATAGCCGTTTGTTTGCATTCCGAAACACAGTCCTGATTATTTAGGAAACATAATCATGTCTATTACACTACATTATAAATTTCATAAGTTGCCTACCTACTTTCAGCTTGTCTTTGTTCATTACTCTACCTTATAAATTATAAATTTCACAACTTGGCTATCGACCAGCGGTCTATGTCATTCCTTTAAAAGTATATATATATATAATTGGTGTCGGGTTTTTTCTTCATTGTCTATTTCTTAATGACTCTCCTCCAGTTGTTTCTGTCCTTAGCCATTTTTTCTGCTTCTCTTATGCCTTTAAAAGTAGTGATTTCTAAAGTCAGTGTAAATGTCCGGATGATTATTTAAAATATTTACCAATTAAACTCAATTTAAGCAATAATATGAATACATTAATTTTATTTCAAATCGTTAATAATTCGAGTATAATTATTCGAAGTAAGTTTTGATAATAATTCATAGAACAATGTCGGCTATATTGTCAGGATCATAAGTTAAATATGTGCAGTATTCCTCCATTAGAACGACGGCTGTGGAAAACCGTAAAAGCTGGAACAGTTGCCTGACAGCACATTTAATGTTGCTGCGATGAACAAGTAATTCACTACTGTAGTCTTCAATTAGCAAAGTTGGATGTTATTATGGCGCTACATGGACGCTATCTTAACAATTAAATATCGCATGTGCTGCAGATATGTGTGTAAAGTATATCATGCTGTTGATTGTGTTGTATAAGAAAATATGTAACTTGAAAGAGAGGGTTTTTATTTTTATATAAGTGTATGATTCTGAATAGACTAATATGGATGTCTATTAGAACTGGGCAGGATTCGTATATTTTTCAATTCGAATCATATTAGTCGATTCGAATAAATTATATTAAAAAAATAAAATTATAAATCTTTTACTATAAAAATAGCATAAGATTTATTATTTGGATACGTAATATAAATCACGAATGTGTTTGAATCCCATTATTTTTGGTATTCAATCACGAATCATTCGACGATTTGATTTTTTTAATAACAATTATTAAAAGTATTCGTTCTCTAATATTTGGATTCGAATACCGGAAAAATTTGAATTATTATAAAGAAAATAGAATCGTCGAATAATTCCAAAAATAATAGAATACAAACACGAATCATTCGACGATTTGATTTTTTTAAATAAAAATTCGAATTACCATTTATCCAAACGCTAGGGATTAACTGGTCCTTCGGTCCTTCGGATCTCGGATCAGTACCAGTAAGTGAGGATAATAGAAAATATTTTTATTTTCTAATGTATTCTTTATTTTTACGATTTTTCGATCGTATCCTTTTTGGCAGTAAAGAAAAAGCACTAAATTTGTATTTCCAGCACTTACATTTATTTTAAAATTACATATATTACAATAGTTTTCCTTTGCATCGGCTATTGAGAAAGTAAAGTCAAGTAGCTTAAGTATACTTATTTAAACTAGTTAAAAAAAGAGGATTTGTATTCATGAACCAAATCCTGTTTTTCGAATCACGAATACAAATAAGTACACAACCGTTAATATATATAATATAAATAAATAAATAAAAATCCTTTTTCTCTTCAGAATCCTTTATTCGCGATTTAAATCTTGGAAAGTAATTTTGATTCGTGATTCAAATCCTTTTTTGATGATTCAGCCTATGTCTGGTGTTATAATTAAAAAAAAAAGATATATATAATCCGGGCTGTTCTGTAAGGTAAATATTAAGTTTAACGCGTACGTTAATTTTTGTCATCACAGACTAAGCAGCTGTTTTAATAATAATAATAATATATATATATATTAAAACAGCTGCTTAGTCTGTGATGACAAAAATTAACGTACGTATATATATATATATATATATATATACATAGCATGTGAATTAAATTAACAACGTAAACGTTAAATTTAACATTTCTCGTACGGAATAATCCCGAATATATCGTTGGTGACTAGCGAGTATTCTACTTCAAAAATTAAATTAACGAATAAATGCTGAAAGTCTTCTGGTCGATAGCCATTTCGCAATATCGTTACATACATGTTTCTTTTTGTTTCAATTATTAATTATGTAAAATTATTCAAATAAAAATGATACGCCTTTCTGTCCAGGCATTATTGATTTACTTAAATATATACAATGCATAATAAAATAGAAGCTTCTGTTATTAATTTAATGTTATTGAATGATTTCAGTAAATAAAATATAGTAATATGGGATTTTTGTAACTTATATATTTATCTACTTTAGCAGAAAATTGGGTTTGTGAAAGCAACAGTTTATTTTACACGAAGTGAAAAGACGTATAAATATGAATAAGCTGATTATGACTATCTTGTGGGATTCATTTCTGTATTGATGGGTTATTTGTAAAAAGTAAAAAGATTGTAGTGGTGGTTGTAAGAGAATATTGTCTTAAGGGGAGAATAAGGACAATGAATGAATATAAAAAAGACTTAAATCAAAGCAATTGTTTTGTTAAATTAAAAGTAGATTTCGGCGTTCCTTAGAAACAGCCGGAAAGTACGTGAACAGAGTAGAAAAGGTGCAAAAAGGAAAGAAAAGATGAAAGTGGAGGGTGAATAGAGTTGTTATCATCAATTTATCTTCCATATCAGTAGAATTGTTGTGCTTGTGTATGTCGTGTCTTGTCGTGTAGTGTCGTGTAAAACAAGCAGCAACATCGTAGCTGATATTTCTGCGGTCGTATCGTAGGAGATGGTGGCGGTGACGGTTGCCAGGCAACAGGGAAGGCAACGAGTTAGATACTAGAGAGGGCGCCACGGTTACAACGAGCGCAGCCGCGACTACGATCGAGCAAGCTGTTTAAAACAAGACACCCTGTTAGAATAATTATATCTGTAGATAACAGGGATCATGAGATTATCCACTTTGCTCGGTAAAAGCAGGGATAGGAGCAGAGGCAGCGCATCCACCCCCGCACGAATCTAAATCTGAAAAAGCCCCCGCGCTTCGCCGCAATGCACCTGGAGACGATAATCATAATTCTAAATTCAACTCATCGACTCAATTAGGGAATCATTCCCACACCTTCAACTTTCTAACTCTATCTGCTGTTATTCTGATTAAATCCACCCAATTTATAGCACGAGCCACCACTGTCTGCATCATTATTGCTGCGCAAAGTCCTCGTTTGCCTTATCTAAATGATTACACCCACTTAGGAACCTTGTTCCTCGCACTTAACGAAAATCTGTCTGTAATAATTAGCAGCCACGGGAAAATTTCACTCTCGCATTCCGGGGATATTGATTACAACGCTGAAACGCGCATGCAATAAAATCGTCAGTTTTTTATTGGCCGGATTATTAAAAATCCTTGCTGACACCAAATGTTTTATCAGCGGGCATTAAAACTTGCGCAAAAACGACACGCACGCTCTGGAGGGTGTATTATCTTCCCGGCTTCAAATTTTTACCCGGAGCTTTCCACTTGCTGAAATATCGGAATTTCAGTTGTTGTAACGCGGATAGGTAAGGCATGTTGATATCCTACAGCAGTCGATACATTTATATCGTAAAAGATTCAGACCAGATGTCTATATAATAATCTATATATGCTGACAACGCAGGGTATTGCTAGCAATGGGCCACAAGGGACGTATAAGCCCCTGAACAAATTCAATAACACCTCTATAGCTTCAACAGAAAGCTTGCAGAAATTCAGTCCATTGGTAAACTGCTCCAAATTATTACGTCATTTTTTATATTCCATTTCATTTATCAATATATATTCTTCAAATGTTCCATTATAATTTTCATTACACCACTTTATCTTACACCAATCATAATTTTATTAACGGCCGATAAATTATAAAAAATCACCTTTTAAATTCCCTATTGTGTATTTTCACGTATTAACAACCACATATAACAAATTTCAATAAGATTTTTTTTATTACATTTAACATCAAATAATTTAAATATAACAGCATCACTACTACTAAATTTTTATTATGTGAGAAAATGATACATTGACCGGGCAGAAAGATAGCCCTTGTAAAAACGAAACATTTTTGTTGGTTTTGTTAAAAAATGTATTAAGTTTATTTATTGTATTCCTTTTTTCAATAAAGATATTAAAGTAGTAATACATTGCTTAACCCCTACACCACCATTATGGTAGATGGGGATTTTAGATTATATATATATAATACATTGCTTATAATAAAATATAATAGATAAATATTGTCATATTCCCAAATAAGGGCTATAGACCAAAGGTCTTTATACCCTTGTATTCTTCTTCTTGTTTTCTGTCTTTATAGTATTTGGGATTCTTATTAAACCCTCCTACCCCTAGAACGGGTGTAATGAGGATGTATAGTCAAATAGAGTGATGGTTGGGTTTTTGAATTAACAAGATCAATAGTTAAATTTTTGTAATTTGAACTGGAGAATCAGAGGAAGGCAGGTCGAGACTTGAGAACTAGACCGCTCCTTTTATATAAAAAATGGAACCTTTATAAAATAAAGAATATTATTACCCGACTTAAAACTTTGTTTACTCAACCTGTACTTGAATGTCCACAGGGATAGTACAAGTTGAGTAAACAAAGTTGTAAGTCTGGCAATAATATACTTAATTTTATAAAGGTCCGAAAAAGTTGATTGTTTGTTTAATTTTAAAACGTTTCGATTTTTTCAGTTAAAAAAATGCAATTGTTTACAGTTCCACAAAGTAATTGTTCGGTTCGATTTTTTTGAGTTATAAAAAATCACAATTAAAAACTTGTTACTTCAATTTTATTTTTATACGTTAGATGTACATTTCGAGTGTTAAGCAGTCATTATCAATAACTTTCTATCTTTCTTAATCTTATCCTCTTTTACCCGTATTGGGTGTCGAGGATTATCAATAACTAACGTATAAAAATAAAAGTGAAGTAAGGAATTAAAAGTGTTTTTAATTGTAATCTCTTCTAAAATTAAACAATCAGTAAAAAAAAATCAATTGTTTACAAAGTATTTCTTGCATATTTGGTGAGCATTCTATCAATATTTCTTACTAATACATTGGTGGATGATTAGTTTATGGTTTTTTTTATTTGTTGCAGTGAATCAAGGCAACTTAGGTGTGAATTCGGATAAAGACGCGAAGAAAAAGCACACGAGGCCGACGTTTTCCGGGCAGCAGATCTTCGCCCTGGAGAAGACCTTCGAGCAGACGAAATACTTGGCAGGTCCGGAACGCGCCAAACTGGCCTACGCCCTGGGCATGACGGAGTCTCAAGTCAAGGTGAGTCCGACACGACACAGAAGCGAAGCCGAGAAGATTAGAAAACAGTTCCTATTTTGGTCGAGTTAATTGATCCATTGATCCGATCTTTTCACCATGCACCGGTCGCTGTCCACCCATGTGTTAATTTTTTCGGTCCGGATTTATTCGGGCGATCAAAATGAGTGCGGCGATCTGTCAAATCTTTCCAGTGTTAAGTATGATTAGTATATGTACCACAATATATCGGCTCGTTTCAAAATTAATCCGATTAACTTAAAGTACATACTGGGGTTAAAATAGAGCGGCGTTAAATCCCCTGTGAGTAATTCGGTGGCGACGCGTGTGGAACGACCGAACGATATGTTTAGAATTAATGAAATCACTAAGTGAACAACACTACACCGACTTACGGAATTGAGAATTTTAATGAATTTTTATGTTTCATACCAATCAATCATTTTAATTAATTTTATATATTTTCTTCCTACGTATATAACACACTTATATTTCATACTGAATTTATTTGTACCCAAATACTGAGTGATCAATCTCAATTCTCCGGAGTTGATAACAAAAAATCTCTACATTATTAAATATTCATGTCTAATAGTTTACAAACATGATTCAGTAATTTATTTCAGTCGGATGTACAGCCTTGTTGATAATTTCACAATTACCATTATACGGAATTTAAGTTGGAATGACATAAAACATAACCCTCATTTGTCCGGTTCCGTGAGTTTTTTTAAAATTTTTGCAATTATATTAAATTCTGTATTGAAATAAATCATTGCCTAACATTCTGTTTTAATGTGTCAACCAAAAGTTATATTTTTATGTCATTTCAACTTAAATTCCGTATTGCCAACTCAGGAGAGTTGATATTGATCGCTCAGTGGATCGTTTAAGACTACTATCCTAAAACTAAAAAAATCAGAGAAATAAAGCATACGCCGGAAAAAATGTTGAAATTAATAAATATGTATGTTATATAATGATTGAAAAGAGAGAGAGAGAGAGAGAGGAATGGAGAAAGAAAGAGAAGCCAAAAAGGGGTGTTGGTGCGGTTCTCATGCGACCACCGACAATTGCAAATGTCCTCTTTGCTTGCTCTTTAGATTTGCATTTTTATTGAATCCCGAGTCGAGGAGATTTGAATATAAGCCTCGATGTCGACAAAAAATAATACCTCTAATATTGTGGCCGGGGAAAAGAAGAGAATAACAAATGATTTCATTTCGAGAGGAGGAGGAGATAAAATTATAATATTGATATATAGAACGCGCGAAAGGGGAGAAAACACTGATAGGTCATGATGAATTTGATAAAAACATAATAAATAGAGGATTATTTGTAAGACTGTATGGTTTTAGAGAATTATAGCGACCGATGTTCCTTATAGGCATGTATAGAGAGGCCAGGGGTTCTTCTTGTATGATGTATGGTTTTGAGGAGGGTGTGCGGCTGTGCGCGTATAATCTCCTGACAAATTGAATTAGGGGCGGCAGTCGTGAGGGCGCCACTTGTTTATAACAAACATGTACCTAAACGTTCGTCATCAGCTCACCCATCGATATCACCACATTCGATTATCAAATTGCCTCAAATTTCTAATTCATGTTCACGTTTCCCCCACATTGCACACTCTTACCAATTCCCAAATACATGTTTGTTCTAGGAATCGAATATATCATATTTACAAATCGAGTCTTTAATTTTTAAAATATATTACATAGTTAATATTCACGCTTTCTTATAAATTCAGAAATAATATTACGTTTTCGTTAAAGTTGTTTTATAAATAAATTGTGAATTGATTTAATTATTAAATTGGTTAGAATGTTTAAATGATAATTCTCGAATATTCAGTTTTTAAATTTAGCTTTACGTTTGTTGGAGGAGATGAGTATAAAGGGGACTGCTCCTCTTCAATTTTTAATATCCCGGCATTAATTACGGAGCTCATCTTAGGAGTAAAAAATACTGGGGCCTCGTCCTGGGAGCAGACCATTAAAATTTAATTAAATGTGTAAGAAAGATAAAATTAATTTTTAATTTCTGTCGCTAATATAGAGAAGACTTGAAACAGTAGGAAGGAAATGAGATCTTAAAAGTATATCGTGTTTTTACGAGGACAGTGATAGCCCCCGTTTAAGGATAACGGCACAACATATCCAGAGTTTGTCCAGATTATTTTTTACTTTGGTCTTCTGGGTCTCCTTTTATTTAACGAACTATGTCGTGGCCGAGGTTTAAGTGTTGGGGCCCCCGGTCTTATATTTATTTACGTGAATCAAAATGCGCTCCCTCTCTCTCGGTTTCCTGCGCGGACGGAAAAGGAAAATGAAATTGGGAGTGCCCTCCCTCCTAGGAGCTCGGAAGGAAGGATTTAATTTACAAAAATGTGGAATGTTTTATGATAATAAAAGTGCGCTCAGATTAAATAAAAATGCTAAATAAAAAGCTCTCTTGAAAATTAATAAGTTGGCGGAAGCTACGCTACCCTTATCTTTCCCTTGTTTTGGTTTCTTTTTATTTGGGGAAGGAATCGCCTTATCTCGCCTCACCTCACTTCACCTCTTCCCCCCAACACTAACTCTGATAACAATGTTTCTATTTATTATTTGTCAAGCTCACTCCTCTTTGTTCCACTGGATTGGATTCTAGTGTTCCACTATCCCGGAATTCCGAATCGAGTGAATGGGTTGTCTATAAGGCAATGGCTGGAATTGAATACGAGAGGTTGTCCATTTTATAGATTTTTATTCTTTTATTTTGTGTGTGTGTGCGCACGTGTATATTCATGTGAATGTGTGTGTGTGCTCGTACATCGTTTGTATCCGGTAGCCATTGCTGTCTATCGGCCAACCAATCCATCATATTTTGAACGTATATGGAATTTTATTTTGCGGTATATCGATGCATTGGTCGGCTCTTCTCGAAATGACGGTTTGATTTATCGCTGACGTCCCTAATCTACGTGATGTTTTTATTATTTGTGAGCGCGAAATGTCCTGTTTTATAATTTCAGATAAAATCGGTATGAGTTACACGCGCAAGCCGCCCTAATCCCCATCCCCTATCCCTGTACCAATCCCTATCCCTATTCTACTATCCCTATCGCTGTATCCCCCGTTCTACAGGCACTGGCTATGCTATGGAAATGTTGGGTCATTAGTATGTCGTTAACCGTAAACGTAAGGCGACCGAATCGATTAACGCTAAGTGACTGCGTAATTAGCTGTACATGATGCAATGCATTGTGGTCCCGGATGTTCGCCCTCGCTCGCTTGCAAATTAGGGGCTATTTGTAATTTGTTTTATATATTTCACTTCAAACCCCCTCAAACCAACCCTGCGCCCACACCCACACCCCAGCACCCACACTCGCCTCCATACACACTTTATCCATCACCACTTTCCTTCCTTTCCTTTATATTTTCACACATTCTTCCATTATCTATCCATTATTTTATCATTACAAATACATCCTTTATATCATAATTTATCAAAATACTAAAAAAATCAACCACAAAAATATTATTACACTTTTTTAATATTCTCAACGATTTCGAACCTCAATAGATCAATGTTTTTCAAGTGCAATGCTTGATGAAGGCAAATATTCAAGCATTAGATGATTACTGTTTCCTGTTGGGTAATAAATTTATTATTATTATTATTGTTGAGACAGGAGTCTGGGGGGTGAATAGGACTATGTCTGAGCGATAGTCATGCTCGCTCCAGGTTGTTTTCTTGAAAAATTGGACTTTTGAAAAATGAAGAAGACCTGTACTTGAATTTTTGCCACGGCCCTGTGTTTGTATGATTATTTCGGTCTTTCGAACTCCAACAGATTTCATTCATTCGGTCATTTCAGTTTTTTGAACCTCAATAGATTAATTTTTTTCAAGTGCAATGCTCGATGAAGGCAGTTATTAAAACATTAGATGGTTATTGTTGAGACAGGAGTTTGGGGCTGATTAGGACCTGAGCGATAGTCATGCTCGACCCAGTTTGTTTATTTGAAAAATCTGACCTTGGAAAAATCAAGAATTGCTTTGCTTACCTGACCTGTACTTCAATTTTAGCCACGGCCCTGTATGGCCATTTTGGTCTTTCGAACCACATCAGATTAATATTTTCCAAGTGTAATGCTTGACGCAGTATTGATAATTGTTTAACATAATTAAATGAATAATGATTTTTTTATATGCTTGCTAATTATTGTTTGTGTGATAAAATATCCTATGATTTAGTAGGCGATATTGAGTAATAAATGGATGAAAAGGCTAAAATAGTTTCTAATCAAAAATAATGTATTCCGGGCACCCCTACACGTTGCACACAACGATGACAAGATGATACATCAGATGGGATGGAAGAACTCATGTCAGTCCCACTAAGCTTCCTTTAAGGGCACAACATGTGCAACCGTATATTGTATATGCACCCTCAAAAATTAAAAGCGTGGGCTCATGTGTGTGCCAACAATTAAGTGTGCGTGCCGCACTTAATTGTAAACGCCCTCCTCTAATCCGAACTCGGTGAGCCCTTTTACCCCCCGTATAATATAATTGTGCACTCTTTAAGCGGCGATAACGAAACGAAACAAGGAATAAATCTAAAGATTCTCCTCGCCCCGCTCGCTAATTCCGTCGGTAATATTTCTGCGTCGGGGGCTTTTCAGCCTTTTGCTAAAAAATATAAATTTCGTAATAAATGACAAGAGGAGATTTTAATAATGGGGACGCAAAAGCTCCTTTATTGATGTAACATTGGGAAACATTGTTTTCGCTGTAATAATTTTGGTGGCGGGCTCGGGAGAGAGACGGCAACAGAGGGCGGGCATGTAGAGACACGGGCTGTATTAACTTCATGGCCCTTAGACCCTATATTTTGCATGATTTATGGATGTATTATATCTCTAAATACCGTGTAATTCGCAAATTTCATATTATATAATGGCCTCATTCTCCGGGAATCAGATGAAATAAACTGTGGTTTTTGTTTTCTTTCCCGAGCGCCCCTCGTGATCTTATTTTGTTGTCCTAATTTACTCCGTTGCTCCTTTACTCCGCCTCTTCTCCACCCCTTTCGCCATATGTTTGCACACAGGGTTACATTTTCGGGCTCTCCCCATATCCATATCCACGTCCACATCCTCGCATAAAAGCCTTTTATTCAATACGTATAATACGCTGCGTTCATTTTAATAACAATGTCCTTTATTTCGTTTTAGGTATGGTTCCAGAACAGGAGGACAAAATGGCGAAAAAAGCACGCTGCTGAAATGGCTACGGCGAAGAGGAAACAGGAAGTCCTCGATAATCAAACGGACGAAAACAGTGACGTAATATCAGACACCGAGGAGGAGCACATGGCCAAAAGACCGAATTTACAGTGAGATAATCCCATGCACAATTTTAATTAAGCAAAGGGAAAAGACTTGTATATAAAAAACAAACAAAGTGTAGTGATCTCAATATGTGTGCAGACTTGTGAATGACGGTGAGAAGCAGAACAATTGGAATCTTGATTTCTGTGATCTGCCCCCCTAAAATGATGTAAAAATGTTACATAATATATGTATACGTATAAACGTTATTTATTGATTAATTAAATGCATTATTGAATAGGACGTACTTAAAAAAGCTTTTCCTGAAATTGATTTTCCGGTAATTAAGGCACCACTGTAAAAATTAGTAGCGGCTTCTGAGTTCGATAAATCTGAGTTTCCTCTTTTTTCTCAAGTCAACCTCGGTTCGTTGAACTCACAACCCGCAACTGACGCATCGTAATATTAGCAATGGATAAAGAGGTAATAGATGCGAGTGATTGCCTTTTTTATTTGTTTCATATATTTTTTGTTATAAGTTTATTAATTGGATTACAGCGCGGTCGAACGGTTCCTTTATAATTATTTCGGTAGTGATCGCAAATTAGCATTTGTATATAACGTGTTCTTGAAGCTCCTAATACGCCATTAAAATATAGAAATAAATAATAAAAAAGGGATCGAATCGCCGGGTTGTTATCTTGTAGTCTTGTAAAAAATGTGCAATCTATTTATTATGTGGAGATTTTTTCAAAATGGTCCCAGATTAAATGTTTTATTTTTCAAGGCGGTGAAAACCCACCAGATCATGTAAATTATTCTATATATATATACGCCATATAATTTGGGAACATTTTTTGCTTGGTAGTTGCTTTTTGCAACGTACCTATAATGTATTATATGAGGAAAACAATGTATTTGTAATATTTAAAAATAAATATGTTCAAGTGATAAATGTCTCTAATTTCCCACTTAACTATCCTTATGAAGCATCCATCCAGATAAGAATTAAAAATCTCGTGAATTGTAGTGTACACATGTAAATCTAAGTTTTGGTGTTGGAGTGGAGTGGAGGAGTGAGTGGAAGAGTGTAAGATATGCGCGTGATTTATCTGCATTCTGGAGGAGGGCGAAGATGTAGAATGTAGAATATAGAATGTAGATGCAAATGTAGATGGAGGTAGATGCTCAGGCGCCAGGACGTTGCCTTGGCGACGTCGGCGTCGGCGTCGCCATCAGCATCGGCGTCAGACCATCCCCTCCACGCAATCCCATCATTTCCCTCATTCGTCTCATTCATCTCATTCCACTCTCCACAATAAACTTAAACGCAGAAATGTTTTCACGATCATATACCGATTGTCCTGACAAATTCCGATATCCCCGGGCCCAACCCACCGACACATGTTTTCCTTTTCTTATAATCGAATAACAACCGCTCGGAATTTTCAATTTATCATTTCACTCGAATAATTAATCTTTTATTAATCATATTAAACCGCTACTATTATTTTCCTCTAAAACGGATTTGACTCCTATTTTACAGGAATGGATTTTTATTGTACCGAACACAAAATTATTCAACTTGAATTTTATTTTACACTTATATTCGTATTCAATCTGGAAGTTGAATACGAAATCATAAAGAATTCTAAATTACAAAACGAACTTAAATTATTTTCACTAATAGCCAACCTAAACTAAAGGAATAACATTAATCCAATCGATAGCCGGTTCATATTTCGATTTTAGAATTTAATTTTGTAAATTATTTACATGAACAATAATATATATATATATATAATCGATGTCCCCTTTTACCAATTGGTGTCGGGGTTTGAATAATAATAATAAGTCTTTATTTCAAACAAACAAAAAATACATACATAAAGATGTTTAGTTAATACTAAAATCAATAAAATAAAATTAAAAATAAAATTTTAATTAAAATATGAGTGCCTGAGAGTGAACACAGTTTTTTTTCTTCAGACTAAATCATAAAATTGCTATTGTTCTATTATTTAAAAGGTATTTACCACCAATAAATATTATTATTATTAATCTTTATTAACAAAAAAGAACAGAAAATATACAAACTAAATAATAAAAAATGTATAATTTATATCTGTTAATTGTCTATCGACCAGTGGTTTTTCTGCTTTATTATTATTATTAAAATTTAATAACAATATCAAGGCTGAAAGACCACTGGTAGAAAGCTAATTAACAGATATAAATTATACATTTGAGTTTGTTAATGTTTATTACTTATTTTGTATACTTTCTGTATATATCTGTTAATAAAGATTATTATTAACAATATCACTATTTGGGCAAGAATAACATTACTTAGCCAGACTTATGTTATTCCTGCTTAGTTCTGAATTTAATGAGCTACAAAAGAATCAAAACTCATTAAGTGCAACTTTACTCTAAACGCTTTTTCAAATAAAAGTAGATCTTGAAAAAATAAATCATTTTTGTTATAAAACTTTTATTGTAGGACCTTCATTTTCATTTTATAAGCGGACGAATTAGATGAAATTCGCCCGCTTATAAAATGAAAACTGATAAATTCCCTTAGGAGTAAACAATTAATTTATAATCAATAGACTTTGATTAAAACACGGGTTAAGTGAGAAATTAATTCAAAATACAATTAATTTATAATCTTCTTTATGTTGGCTGTGGAGACTTTAATTATTGAAATAATTATTTTATGTCAAATGAAACGTCAAAATGCCGTCATCTTTCGCAAACGACTCCAGAATTTTCAGTGTGGAGAATTTTTTTGAAGCCATTGTAAGGTAAGAAATAACAAAATAACTTTTTCCAAATAGAAATACAACGATCCATTTTTTTAATTAATAATTTTTCCTTTACGGGGAAAGTACCGTGATGGACACATCACCATTTTTTTAATATTTAATTCGATTTTTTTTTCTTTGACATCATTAATGATATATCATCGATTACTTGAATATCGTTATGTGTTAATTGAATTAAACATAGGTTCAATGAAATAAAATCCGCACTGTGTAGTAATAATATAATTTGGATTCAGTTGAATTATGATTAAAATAGTTTGTAATAAATTACAAGTATATCAGCTAATTAAAGACAACAACACGTGTTCCAATAAAAAAAAAAACAGTTTTAACTGAATCGTGGAAAATATTACAATTGCAAGGAAAATAATTAACGATCTTGAACTTAATGAATTATGGATTTTGTGTTTTAATATAATGACTATTTGTTATTTTGTGAAGTAAATTGTGTTATTTTACGCCTCTAATGATTTTGAAATATCATATAATTTAACAAAAAATATGTATGTTCAATCGAATATGATTTTTATTTTTACAGTGACGAAGATGTAGAATATAGATGGAGATAGATGCGTAGGCGCTAGGACATTGCCTTGGCTGCTTAAATGCATCTATGGATGAAAATATGTATTCATATTTTTTATGAGTTATTCATAGATGCAACCTTACAATGGCTTCAAAAAACTTTCATCTATGAATAACTGATAAAAAATATGAATACATATTTTTTATGTCATCCATAGATGCAAGTTAAGCACCGTCCTGGCGCTTGAGCATCTTCCTCCATCTATGTTTGCATCTACATTATATATTCTACATCTTCATCATTCTAAAAATAAAAATCATATTCGGCGGAATATACATAATTTTTGCTAAATTTCTGAAATAATTATTTGTGACGTGTATTGTATACAGGATATCTTTTAATTGGGCCTCATAGGAATTTAAATAGGAAAAATGTTGTTTCGTTTTTTTTTCTACTAGATAGAATTCAACCACATTTAAGATATAAATAAATACATCTTAATTATTACATAAAAATGTTTCACCACGGAATAATAATAATAATCCTTTATTTGCATAATAGTAACATTCAATACAAAAATTGTATATACATATTAGTAAGAAAAATAAAATAATGTAAAATAACAATTAAGTGAGAAATTATTAAAAACGTTGCTGAAATGTAACATATTTTTTTACTTTAATTAATAAAATATTTATGATTTTCAACACTTTTTTTATTTAATTTCACTGCAATTGTTTCGCTACGCTGTAGCTTCTTCAGGTGAAGAAAGTTAATATTTTATTAATTAAAGTAACGATGGATTTTCAAAAATTAAGTGCCTCATTAATCAACGACATATTTTTTTATCAGTTATTCGTAGATCCAAGTTCTAAAATATATTATTGTGACGTTTATATATATATATATAAACATCTTTATTCAGACAACATTACATAAGCTTATACATATATTTATATATATTGAAAATCTTTATTTCTGAGTATTACATTATATAATTTTATAATACATATACATACAATCATTTACACATTGTTAGACCTCAGAAAATAGCTATCGACCGTCGGTTTTTCTGCCATACATTTATATTTACTTAAAAAAATAAATATTGTGTTAGTCTGTCCGGGCTATCGACCTGGGGTCTTTCTGTCCCTGTGACGTTTATTTTTTATAGGATATATTTTCAATTAGGCCTCATAGAAAAACGCTACCGTATTTTTCCACTGAATAAATTTCAACCACATTTAATTCACAGTATTTGTGACAGAATTTTACTACTATTAAATTTTTACTATCTAAGAAAAAAATAATAAATTGCATATAATCTAACATAATATAAAAAATAGGGCAGAAAGACCTCAGGTCAATAGCCCATGACAGACTAACACATTCATGCAGATTTGTAATTGTATTTTATATAGTTGTATATTAAATTTAATGTAATTGCCTGAATAAAGATGTTTGTGTATATAAAAAAATAATGGGCAGAAAGACTTCCGGTCGATAGCCCAGGACAAACAAACCTTTATTTTAGTGTATATATTCAATGTTTTAAAAAAAATGTAATTGAATAAAAATATTTGTATAAATATATATAAAAAAAATATTTTCATAATATATTCTCAAATAAGGGCTATTAACCATAGATCTTTCTGCTCTCAGAATTTTATATATATAACATCTTTATTGAGGCTTTGATACAATTAGCTATAATACAATATTTGATTTAATACGAACTAAATGGCTATCGACCATTGGTCTTTCAGCCGGAAGTCCTTGTCTTTATGTTATGTCAGTCTGTCAGTCGTTGATGAGTGATGAGATGTATGAATATATTGTGGATTTAGGATCAGAATTTAATTTTAGATTAATAGCGAAATTTGTTTTAAAATTTAATTCAAAGGTTGATATTTTAACAGAAAATATGTCAATTGTAGCAAAGTCTTAATTAATGACTTTGGTACCAAAGAGCCAAAGCTGTTATTTGCGAGGAAATATTTATAATTCGGTTTGCTAAATAGCGAGTCTTCCATAAATTCCAACAAATCTGAACTCCCAATTCCTACACATTCCTATTTAGAATTAAAATATATAACGATAGTATTCATACGTTGCTCCTAGGTGCAGTCGATAATGTAAAGACCAAGATCGTCGCTCAGTATTCATCCCTTAAGTTCTTAAAAATACCCGGGAATTATATAATTGGAAAGATACCACAAAGCGTCATATTTTGCATAATTACAAGTGGCATCGTCAACAATTTGGGTCTACAAGATAGACGACCGAGAATCGTTGTTTCGTCTACTAAAGGAAGGCGAATTTGTCCTGTTTATGACTGGAAAATTAAATTTATTTAATAAAATGTTCAATTTTAATAATGGTTGATCGGCTGAAATTATTTAGTAGACAGATAAATTGCGTTTATTTTTTTATTATTTTTAATTATTTTTTTAACTATTACTAGATTTTGTATAAATTTTTATTTGAAATGTTTGGGGAAAAATAAAAGTTCCCCTATGTATTCGGTGTATATAAGGAAAGTAAAAAGTTAGCTAAAAGAAGGGAAATATAAACATGTAGAAATTTCACGGTAATAAAATCGTTGTCATCATCTGAGTAGAGAAGCGGACGGATTCATTCCGGGGATGTGGAGATGTGGATCTGTAGCCGGGACGTAATTACGGAATTTAAATAAGCATATTCGAGAAATGTTAAGTGCGTAATTTGTCCGGGGAATGATGTTTATATATCTCATTTCAAAGTTGTTCCGTCGGAATAAAACCGGAGGCGATGCATTCCCCCGAAAAGTAATATGAAAAAATTATAAGATGATCCTTGTATCCCATTAAAGCATAAAAAATATCGAGATTTAAGCTCGTGATGACCTGTCTGCCATCTAGAATAATCATTTAACGAGACGACAGGGATATAAATGAGATTACTTTCAGCCAATTTAAATGACAAAGTGAATCGATATTTCTTTCTTTCTATAAAAATATTTATTTAAGGGCGCTCAGGAGGCAGAAGCGGCTCGGATACGCTTCCTTCTGTTTGCGAAATATCTTTCAGATCGTTCAGATTACTTGGATCACTCAGATCACTCACTTTAGTGCAAAGCAGGAGTCAACGCAGGCGAAATATATATCGGCGATAGAGCTTGGATACTGAAACATCGACGAGCGTTACGTTACGTTACGGTGGTGTTTCAGTTTCAGTTTCAGTTTCAGCATCGGCGATCTCCGCTCTTCACCACCTCACTACGGGCACAGATCATTGCATTTAATTACCGATTAACACTTTACATTAATTTTGAATTACGGCCGCAATTTCCTGTTTTTGGTTTAATCAAAATCCTAATCGCCCCGCGCTTCTCACTAATTTACTTTGGATAAGGTAACGATTATGTCTTTCCTTATCATTAAGATCATTTGCGAACGTAAACTATTTAATCTTTAATTATCCATAAATAATATTATTCATCCTCATTATTCCACATCAATAAAAATTATTAATAATAAAATATAATAACACGATATAAACTTATAAGTAAATGGATATTTAAGTTGTTGAAGAAAAGCGGGTGTAAATAAAGGGGTTTCCTTGAATTTCCGGTGCGTAAGGGTGAGGGATTTTCGTAGGACACGAGCTGAAGGGCTGTGGGTTGCGCCCAATTGCGCCCAATTGCGTTCAATTGCGCCCAATTTAACACGGTTTACGGTTAACGGTTTATGGCCGTTTGATAACACGTTTGCTGCGTACGCGTATAATTATGCATTATTGTGTTTTTGAGATTGTTGATAAGTGATAGCATAGCACTAGAGCACAATATAAATAGAGTGAAATATCGCGTCAAATTGAATCATGAACAATTTACATTTTATCCTACCGATTTAAATCACCAATAACCATAAATTCACTTTATCGCTGAATTTATGAAAAAAATTGCTGCTTTATTTAGACTTTTTGTATTTTTGTCGGGTATAACTCATCCGGCGCGTCGTTCTTTCATAATATGCTGCTATTTGCGATTTTATCAATATATAATATAAACTAAGTTTTTAATCAATATTGTTTGGACACGGTTGTAAATAGGGTAGGATCCGATCCCATCCGACTGTCGAACCCTCAAACCCTCAAATATTCAAACTGTTCGACTATTGCACAAAACCGCACTCGGATGCGACCTTATTAAACCCAAACTTCATCCGTATGTTTATAAATTATAATTGCTTTTATTACTTCACGTGTTAATTAAATAATATTTTTTATTTACTTTTCTTTTAACTAAATAGTACAATTCACATAATGAATTTTATTATTTCGCTTTTTCAAGAAAGCTATACGAACCACTGACGCGTTTCGCACTTCCAGATTCTCATCAATGCGGACTGCTCATAAACCAAATCCAATTATTTAAAATAAATAAAACTATTGCCGTTTGATGAATATAAACACCATAGTAAACATAATAAAAATAATATTATGTTTCTTTTAACTAACCACTTGGGTTAATTTTTATTTTGCAGTTTCCGCTACTGATATTAAAATATGTTGTATATGTAAAATTGTATTATTCTGTTTATATGTGATTTACAGTCATGCTATTTATCTAAACATTTTGAATATTGTTATTATTCCGTATAAAGGTGATTTACCGTAAATAAATGAATTGAATTGAATGTAATACTTAACCTAATATATATTTGCAGAATTTAAATCAACACTGGTTTTAATTAACGAATTTAATAATGACTCTTGTTATTTTGGTAATTCAGGAAATAAATACAAACCATTGAAGCGTTTTGAATTTCCAGATTTTCTCAGTGTAGACTGTTCATAAACTAAATGCAATTTTTTTTTGATAAAGAAAAAAACGATCGTTGTTTGATGATTATAAATAGCATACACTTAACATAACACTGTTGCTATGTTTCTTTTAAGTAATATTTAATTAAAAATATATTTACATTTGTTGAATTTAAATTAACACTGATTTTAATTAACGAATTTAATAATGATTTTTTTTATTAGGTATTTCAGGAAAACAATGCAAACCATTGACGCGTTTCGGACTTCCAGATCCTCATCAGTGAAGACTGCTCACAAAACAAATGCAATTCTTTAGAATCTTTTTTTAATGAAGTTTTTTTAAGATCGCTGTTTTGTGATTATTAACATAATGTTAAATTATTTGAAAATAATTAATTAATAAAAATTAAATAATTACTTTACGTTTAGCTATTGCAACTTTTGACTTGCATAACGTAAATAATTAAAAAAGTATTGTTTCAATTAAAACAATTACTTCTGGTCTATGGCAAATATCCCGACGGGCATTGAATTAGACCCTTGCACGACAAGTGATTTGTGTTAAATATTCTCAAATAAAAAATTGTCGCATTATGAAATCATGTGCAATAGCAAATGTCCACTGTGTAATCATTTAATTTAATATAATATATTATTTTTCTTCTATTTATTTGCATACTATTAACATTATTATATTGACGAGTGTAAACATTATTTATATTGTATGAGCACTAAAATTTAATTTAATAATTTAATAATAATCCAATGACCGGCGGGGTATTTGCCCTAGACCTGAAGTAATTGTTTCAATGGTTGTTTATTTTTTTCTTAACATGCAATAGAAAATATCCACTGTGTAATCCAATATTTGCCATAGACCAAATGTTTATCCTTTTCTTAACTAAATAATTTTAAATTCTCTTGAAAATGGGCTGATAACCCGAAACTAGTCGAGAATTTAAAGTTGTTCAATCTAATCTGTGTTTTATTGGTTGATTTTTAATAATTTATTCATATTTATTTCATAAATATATTTATATATTTGTGGAATTTAAATTAACACTAATTTTAATTAATGGTGCTTTATAGTCATTCTCTTTATTTTTTATTATATATATATATATATATATATATATATACAGCAATAAACAATAAATTCTTTTTATATTCTACAGTTTTTATTTCTGAATGTTTTTTTCCGTTTGTCAATACTCCAGGTTAAATGCAGATATAGATTATTTATAAAATGGGTTACGTAATGATTATAAAGTGTGAAGATATTCAGTATTCACAGTCTCCGGCAGGATGGCACTGAAAGGGCCGATATCGGCGCACGGCATGTAAATATACAAAGGCCGGGCAGGCTAATGTGTTCAGTAATATCATAACATAATAACATAACAGAGTAAGCATGAACAGTAAAGTTCAGCCAGTCGAGTAGAAAATTAGTGCATAGTGGATGTGCGGAGTAGAAAAGTTGAAAAGTTACAGCCGGCAAAGTCAACCTTTCTGCTCCGAGCCCGACACACCTGGTCTGCTCTGGTCTGGCCTGATCCATTTTACAAATCCCACTTTCAATAGAGTAAACCCAGAGTGTATTTTAAACGTAGATTCATTGACAAAACGAGTCGGAATTATATATTCCAGTGGCGTAACATATACGTATTTGTGTTCATATAAATATTGCTTAAAATTTAATATATAATTAATTAGTGCTGTGTATTTTGAGAACCAATAATAAACATCTGAATTGATAGTCTGGTTCCTTGGATCGAAGTTACAGCTTTTTTATGCAATACACCTTTCGAAATGAGTTGGGCTACTTCCAAGGAACCAGATGATTAATCCAGATGTTTACTGCCAATAACTGATAAAATTAATTGAAGAAAAAAGGATAGAATTGGAAATTGTAACGCTCCACCATGATAATTCAAAACCTCACACAATTGAATTACACACAACACTTTTTTAGGCTACTTCCAAGTTGCTAGGCTAGGCAAACAGTTATAGACTTTCTTTATCTGCAGGGAATTTATTACAATTTTTTGAGAAGTTGTCAATCGATTTATTTATTTGCAGCGAACAGTTTTAGACTTCCTTTACCAGCAGGGGATTTTTATCACTATTTTTTAGAAGTTGGCTATTGATTTAGGGTGTATTTGAAGTGAACGGTTTTAGGCTTCCTTTATCAGCAAGGGATTTTTATTACTATTTTTTTGAGAAGTAGGCAATACATTTAGGGCGTATTTACAGCGAAGGGTTTTAGGCTTCCGTTATAAGCAGGGCATTTTTATTACTATTTTTTTAAAAGATGGCCACCGATTTAGGGTGTATTTGCAGCGAACACCTTTAGACTTTCTTTATCAGCAGGGGATTTTAATTACTATTTTTTAAGAAGTTGTCAATCGTTTAAGTGTGTATTTGCAGCGAATTATTTTAGGCTTTTTTTATCAACAGGGGATTTTTATTACTATTTTTTAAAAGTTGGCAATCGATTGTCAAAAACATAACTTGTCAAATAAATGAAGAACTTTCAGATGTTTACTGCCAAAATTTAACACAATTTCTATCAATTCATGCGAAAGCCAAATAACCAGCTTCTTAAACAGTTCTAAACATTTTAAATAATTTTCAATCGCTGTGTGTAATATTTATGCAGAAAATTATCGTCACGTTAATCTAATAAGAAGTGAAAAAATATTATTCTTAGGGTCATTATATTATTTTATTTCTGTAAAGGAAAAAAACAAACGCCTGTCTTGTGTAAACCTAAATATCATGACGGACTTGATAGAC
Source organism: Philonthus spinipes (assembly GCA_963082785.1). Taxonomy (NCBI): domain Eukaryota; kingdom Metazoa; phylum Arthropoda; class Insecta; order Coleoptera; family Staphylinidae; genus Philonthus; species Philonthus spinipes. The sequence continues at coordinate 6,408,740 of OY720301.1, forward strand.
CACCCTGTCCTATCTATATACATTATTTAATCATTCATTGATTGGTAAAAGCCTAAGTAAAAGAAAAAGAAATTGACAACTACAAAGATATTGTTATTTTAGAATACTTGCATTACAATTCATTAATTCATAGCAGCAGTACTCAATAACAATAACTGACAGCAGACTAAGGACAGGCATTTTTAAATTAAATAAAATAAAAAAGATGATTCACATATTTACCGTTATTTAAATTACAATAAACTTAAACGAGGAAAATTTCTGGCAATGATCAATAAAATTTGATCAATCCCTGCAAAAATTACGTATACTGTATGTTTTTGACAAATATCTATTGAAACAACTACTTGCCAAGCATATACCCCGCCAACATACAACAAGAATATTTGTTTGTTGCATTGCAACGGTTTGAGTCGAAAATATTTAATGAAAGGAAACGATAAATAATAATTACAAGGCTATCTGTAGACACGTGTTTCGGGACCCATACCTCATTAGTGCAGCTCTGCCCTGTAAGCCCTTAGTTGTTAAACATTTTTTACGTACCGCCTTCACCGGGATCTCAGATGAAATTGATCGCGCTCGATGAGGACGCGTGCAATGTGCGGATTTATAAGTTCCGAATAAAAAATATAGACTCTGCGTGCGAAACACTTTTATACAAAGGTAGGCCGAAAGACCAATGGTCGATAACCTATATACATAAATTATTTTGTTTTCTTTCTATAAATAAAGATGTATATATATATATATATATATAAACACTTGGTTTGTTTAATTTACTCGAATTGTACTAATTTACATTTTTACAGCATTCCGAAAAGTTGATAATGCTGTAAGAAGTATTTTTATATAAATATTCTTAAAAACATGATTTTACATACATAAATCTGTATTGTGGGTTATTAAATTATTTATCGTTAATAAAACAATTGAAGTTTTTTTGGTGTCAGATTTAATTTTAACGAATTTATATTGCGATATAATTTCTTGTGTTATAAATTTTAATGTAAATCTTCAAACGATTAAAGTATTTAAATGTGTGCGCAAAAAGAGCAATTTGTCAGTTGAATAACGAACGGCACTGTACAATTTGATCCCTACAGGGTACCCATGGTAAATGTCAAGGTGGCCAAGGTGGCATGAACGGGCGAAGTCACGCAGTTTATGAATGGTGTCTAACACGAACTTCCTGTTTTCATGCAATTTGTCCCTCTTCCATTTGACAAAGGCCCATTCAGGGTTGACTTTTAAAGCCACTATTAGAATTAATTTCGAAATTTCCATTATTGTGCCCGTAGGAAGTTACTAAAACCTATATCCTCCGAATTATTTACCTGTATTTAATCCGAGTATAATGGACTTTTTGTGCGTGCCTGAATAACTTACGGATTTTTCGAAACATATAGGGATTAATAACATTATTATCGGCACTTATTGTTGACTCCAACGAGGAAATTCGAAATGCCGATATACAAAGGCTCTGCCGAACGGCTAAACAGCTCGAGGGGGATGATCGATACTTAATATTATAATTGATTAGTTCTTTTGTGTTCAAATTATTGCCGTACTTACTTTTTCTACATTATTAACAAACGCTCCTGTATTTAAAAACACATAATCAAACATATGGTAATTTAATTATGATGAACCACACAATTTAAACCAATATTTTATTCTAAGTTTATTATAAAATATATATTTAAATCCATTATTTTCTATGAATAAAAATATTCCTATCATTTAAACTTCTCGTACTTACCAACAAATATCTTCTAAATTAATTTATTAATAAAAGTAGCTACATATGTTGAATTATTGAACAATTACTGAAAATTAGTAGTAGTAGTAATTGTTCCATATTTCAACATACGGTGCTATTTTTTATTAATAAATTAGTTTAGAAGATATTTTCTACTACTAGTTTTTGCTAGTTATCCATACGCTAGAATGGTGGTTGAACATTTTATTAAATAGAAGATATTATTTGTTGGTGAGTACGTGAAGTTTTCTTGATAGGAATATTTTTATAATGAAAGGAAAAATATGACTATCAATGAATTATATAAAAAAAAACATTTACAGTGGAAATAGTTGCCACTGATTGCGAGATCATAGAAAAAAATTGCAGTGGAATTGTTGCCACTGATTGCGAGATTTTTTCGTGTATTTTAGCGAGAACTTTAATCTGTTGTCAATTGACAACACGAGAGATGTTATTAAATGAGAAAACAAAAATTCCTTACCACAGATGTCATCGTTAACGCCGTAAGCGGGGAGCAGCAATCCGCGAAATCCGTTCTATGTTCGGTTTCTATAACAAAATTGTAAAACACAATTTATAAATAAAAAAAAAAACTGAAATTAAGCTTACTTTAATAGAAGCGGCCATCTTCAGCAAACACGGGGAACACAATGAGTTGCCAACCGTCGCGAACTAAACCGCATTAAATAAATTGCACGTATTGGAAAACTAAATATATTTTTTAACAAATAAATATTAACGATTAAAAAAAAGCTGGCTTCCAATTAAATAAAACGTAAATTAATAATTAATAAGCGTTAGAATTACGCTATTCGGGACGTGAATTTCGCGCGCCTCAGTTGGCTACCTTTTGTTTACTCGGCGAAGCGTCGGTCTGAATGTTTTATTTGAACAATTGAAGCCTTCGCGTTTATTAACGTATAAGTAATCGTTGTTGAACATTCTTCATAACCTACAAATTAATTATTATCAAATAAGTATTTTGTGCAAGTGAAAGAGCTACACGGGAATGTGTTTGTGGAGGATACTGTCAGCGTCGTGAGAGGATTCTTCCGTTTTTCATCGGAAGCATTGCGGAAGAAAACTGAATTCATGTAAGTAAAGAAAGCAAGAGTGAAATTGTGTTCGTGATAATTACATAAATAAAACATTATTACAGGCGGAAAGACCTTCGTTCGATAGCCAATTTGTATACAAAATTTAGTTAATCATTGTAAATATATGTTACGTGGTTAATATTGTAACTATGTATATAAACAAAGATGTTTGTTATTATTAAAACATTATTATTACTATTATTTATAAGACATGTATGTAACATATTGGGTTATCGACCATTTTAATTTCACATTCTATGAATACATATATTAATTAAACTAAACAGCTGTTTAATTAATATATGTATTCATAGAATGTGAAATTAAAATGTTGTGTTGATAAAAACTAACGCACACGTTAAATTTAATATTTCCTTTACATAATAGAAATATACATTTAGAGATAATCGCTCTAAATGTATTTAATTTAAATCGACATCAATATTTTTCAGTCGCCATAAAAAACACATGAAAACTAAATAGGGAATGTATTCAATTCATTTCCTATTTAGTTTTCATGTTTTTATTTCTTTTATGATAATACATTTAGGAAGAATGTGTAACACAATTAAAAATTAATCATTTTAAAATCACGCAGTTCATTATCAATAACTTATTTCGAACGTACATGAATCCAAATAAAATTATTGTTAATAGAATACACGGACCCCTGCTCGAAGAAAATATCATTAATAATAAGATATAAATCATACACATATATAATTAAATTGGTAGAGAGAGTGTATACTGTTCATGTGCCCTTATTACCCTAAGTTACCCTGTAAATATGAGGGGAAATGTTACCCCTCGAAATAGCCAATTATATTAAACTGTGAATACAAATTGACTCTTTTGAAACGTTAAACGGTTGGGTTTTAGTTATCATTGTAGAGTGCAAAAAGAGTCGATGGCCTTTTATCTCCATCTGACCAATTTAGAACGACATAACAGTACCTCCTGTATTGTACACATTTATTGCAATATGCTTGTATTATTTAGGAAAATTGAGCACATGCTCCTCAAATGTACAATGGGAAAAAAAGTTACGATGAATTATTACTAACATAAATTTAATACTTTTTATAAATGCATGCTAGTGATAGGCAAAATCGATTATTTAAAGTATCGATTTATATGAAAATTATAAAATATAAAGAATGCTTAATTTGAAAACGTTTCAAGTACTTATAGAAATACTATATTTTTGTTCTACAATCCACTATACATAAAGTAGTCGTGGGGTTGGAAATGAGACGGACTGCATTTGTTTAAAACTTTAATAATTGCTAACAACAATTTCACATAACGTAACCTTCTAATCATTCTCTCTGATTTTTTCAACCTGAACATAGCTACCCTAAAATCTTATAAGTCTAGCCAACATAAAATACATTTCCTTTCCGCGGCGCGCACAGGCGAGTAATTCAAAAATAGCGCCTACAATAAATATTATTAATTATATTGCAGATTTGTAAACGGGTAAATCCGTTAAATAAATACTAATTAATCTAAAATGTGAATAGAACATAATTAAATAAACATTTAATGAAATATTGTTGGCGATGCCACATTTAAATTAGGTAAAAGATGGCTATATAGTTTTTGAGTTTACGTGAAGTGATTAATCGCAAATAAAAAGACGTTTGTTATCGACAATCACCACATTGTGTCTCGAAATGTAAAGCTAACATAAAAATAAATTGTGAAGTAAGGAATAACTGTCTTTTTATTTGTGCAAAAGATGGCGCTTTGTGCTATCTTTTCAATTATAAAATAAACATTTGATTAATGAAAGTAATCGATTACTTTCTACGATATATCATTTCATCACTTCACTATTATAAAAAAATATTATTATATTTAAAAAAATGACAGGTTCGTAATATCTATATTTATAGCATGTTTTGTAAAAAGGAGATTCCGTAAATAAATGTATTATTATTAATAGACAAGAACAGGCGGAAAGACCTCTGGTCGATAGCCGATTTCCGTACATGGAGTCAAAAAATGTAAGTATATATGCATATAAATGTATTTAGTGTTTAAAAATAGAGACTATTATTGATTATATATATAAAATTAATTATTTAGTATTAGTATTTACTAAAATAATCGGTTTTGCCTATCAGATTAAAAAAATATAAATAATTAATATTTCTTAATAATACTGTAATAATTACTGTATGTATAAAAACCTCTTTTTTTCAGAAATTTCGCAGGTAAGAAAATATACACTTTTTCATTAAATGGTTTTATTCGCCTTTTTTTGTTTACTTTTAAAAATCGATTTTTCTGCTATTTATAAAAAAAATATTTCTTTAACACATGCAAGTTAAAAAAGGTAAAGGAAACAGTTTTTACCACGATTTATTTTTCAGAACATTTTTTTTTAATTTAGATCAATTCTCGATTTAAAATAATAATATTAAATTTATATATAATAACATCTTTATTTATATACAGAGTTACAATATTTACCACTTAACATATATTTACAATTATTAACTAAATGTTGTATATAAATTGGCTATCGATCGAAGATCTTTCCGCCTGTTAAATTTATTTTAATTAAAATAATTATATTTAAATTCACCACATTCATGTTGATGAGATTATCCTTTAGAGGAAGGAAACAAATGTACGAATGTACAACCCCCTCAACCAATCAATAGATACAAAATTGAAAGCTTTACATAATTGAATAACCTCGGCGTTATTTCATTTGTATGTATTTAAGAGAAATGATTCCATGTATTATATATATAATATAAGGGAGCGAATAAATCCGGACATATATGGTACGAAATGACAGCGATGAAATGAGCAGCCAAAAGGGGATGTAAATAGGGGATGAGATATGGTAAAAGGGCATTAAGGCACCCTCTTTTTATATCACTTTAATTGAAGCGGCTAATCATCCTTCTCATTTAAATTTCTATTTACAATAATATGCGCGTTATAATACAATAATTAAAAACTCATTTTAATTTGTTATCTCCGGTCGCCCTTTTATAAATATGCAAATCGCGTGTTTTTTTCGGAATTCTTAATTCGGACGTTTGATTATTGCTAATACTTGCGTGTGGGGTGTCGTGGGTTCCTTTTATATTTAATAAAGTCTTTAACATAAATTTAAATTGCATTTTAACTCCATTTTAATAAAAATAAATATAAATTCAAATTGTTACTATAAATCTTACTATCCATCAATAAAACGAAATCAACGCTGAATTTATTTACATAAACATTCAACATCTTAAGCATTATTTGAGATATTAAGCCCGGGTGTAATGAGGGAAAAACATTTTATTCATTTAAGGGTGCGGTTTAGTACACAAAAACTGCACCGGAGCTCAGGTACTCTCAAGATATGCCAGTCATACGACAGTCGATTAAGTTTAGTAGATATTGATAATTTAGTAGATAGAGTCTGGAAGGTAGATGATCACAATAAAGAAAGATGAGTTTGTCACATGGTTTATGAAACCATCTATCTATAGCTAACAGACAGCTAGCTACAGATAGATGGTTCCATAAACAGGACAAATTCGCCTACCTTTATGCCCGTATCAATAGTCATGAATTAATTCAGAATTAATTCTTGGATCGCAACAAAATGTATAAAATACTCAAAATAATTATAGATAATATTACAAACGATCCTTAGATCAACCAATAGCATTCGTGAATCCGGGATTCATCGATTCTAGACCGATTCATAATATTTATAAATATTTATTCAAAATTTATTTAGCACGTCTTTATTATTGTTAGTACCACTGAGATTACCGTACCACTCTTAATTTTGAACTGTCTAACCACTTGGGATAAAATTGACTTATTTGTGTATTTATTATTTCTGATGATTTATGTAAATGCTTATTATTTTGTAGAAAGGAGATTTCCGTAAAATAAATTAAATAGAAATTCAAGGCTGAAAGACCTCCGGTCGATAGCCGATTCATCTACAGAATATAATTCTAATTTTTGTATATTATTGTACATACATATACACATTTGAATAAAGATGGTTAGTTAGTTAGAAATTCAAGGATTAAGCTGCGACTATTAGTACGGCTATTAGTGGATGAAACGATTCGATCGTCTACCTTTTAGACTCAAATTGGCGATAACACTCCTAAATTAGATAAAATTTAGCGCTTTGCACTGAGTAGTTATTGGTTGTCACTAATTCGTGTTACATTGACGTCCTGGTCAATGGACAATATTGTGTTATCGTTTAAAACGTGCAGGAATTTCGTGAGATTAATTGAAAATAATTTTAATAATTACTTCCTCTGAAAATCATTTATATAAAAATAAACAATGAAAATAGCTTTAATAATATACATAGTTAGAAAGAGCTATAGTTGATAGCCATTTAACAATTAATTAAATTTTGTGTGATATACTTAATCAATTATTGTTATGTTTTTGTGAACTTAATTGTTAATAAAGATTGTAATATATATAATATACATAATTTTTGTTGTTGTTAATTAATATGTTGTAAATGTAAGGTGGTAATAAGTATAAAATGAACAAAAAAAGTACATACCTAATTTGGTAGCGATTAATAATAAAACGATAAAATCAGGAACTTTAAAATAGTGAATAACAAAATGTTGGAGAGAATAATGCGTGTGGCAATAATCAGGTAACGACGTCGTAAAAGACAACATCTTATAAATCTACTAGTTTTTTATATTTCCCAGATGTCTTAAATCATCCACCGAGCTATTATATCTCTTTCGGATACATTTTATAATTACGACATAAAACATTGCGCATTATAAAAACACGGTATTGGTGTCAGGTGATAATTTTAATGTCCTCTGAGGGCTGCGAGATGGACGTAGGTAAACGATCTCTGGATTTTTCGTGCGGGCACAAAACAGAAACGAGGCAGAGGGCGGAATTTCGTGCAATAAAGTACTTCCGGTCAATTCTGAATTTGTGAGATGAACACACCTGTAAAGACGTGGAGTCAATGCTATTAATAAGTTTGAATAGAGCTGGGTTCTTTTCAGGACGGATTCTATTCTTTGGACGGGCCGCTGCTCATTTTGGTTCATCATTTACTATTTACAGTCCAACATTCACAAACGCAGACGAATGGATGGATGTGTGCATGTATTTTTTTATTTTGTTGAGCCACGTTTTGATGTGCCGCGTAATCCTCGCTTTTTCATTCTAATTATTACACTATTATTAATGGTTATAATTGAATAATTGGGTGCTGGATTATAAAAACTAATAAAGCCTTTTTTAGAGGGATATTTAGGTAGCTTTAATGATTTAGCAAAAAAAATATAACGAGTTTAAAAAGCGATACCGAATTAGTTAAAAATTTACATAAATAGAATATTACAGGGCAGAAAGACCTATGGTCGATAGCCCATGATAAACTACTAACACAATTGTACATATTGTTATAATAGAATATTACTCCACTCAAGTCACTCCCATATCCCAACGTATAATTAACCTTACACAAAAATTTGCAATTAATCTCAATAACCAAACCTTTCTTAAAAAATCTGTATCCCCAAAAATTCTAATATTCCTTCAAAATGTTCACATTCCACTCTCATTATTACGCTTCAGCTGGCTAGCATAGAATTTTTCTTTAATCCATCACCATAAATTCAGAAAGGGCAGGACATCTGGTCGACAACATTTGTTTTGATTAGCGATTTCCACACCAATATATGCTAAGGATGTTTTTTACTAACTCAGTTGCAAATTTTTTTTATAAGCCTCTTTGTTATAATTGAGGCATTTTGGAAGCAGGAATTCCTTGACGTTTTTGCTTATTATTTTTTATAAGCCTCTTTGTTATAATTGAGGCTTATAAACAAATTTGCAACCACATTTATTTATAATAAACCATGAATAAAAGCACAGTTATTACATTAACTAATACAGTTGGATTTAACAAATGTATTAACATTATATTTGAATAACAAATATTTTTAATAACTTCGACACACGAAGGGGTACAAGAAGAAAGTTTATAATAATAATATTTTTAATAATGACAACCACGTTTACTCATATTAAACTGTGAATAAAAGCAGATTTACATTAACTAGAAAAAAAAAACAATTGTGTAATTTATTAAAACTATTGTATTAATTGTTAAAGCTTCTACTTCGTTATAAATCCTTATTCTATTAATAAAAACACTTTTATCTTTTATGAATCATAATAAATGGAAGATAACGCAAGCGTCATCTATTGAACATTTTACTAAATGACTTCTAACTTTGTTTGTAGAAATGAAATTTATTTAATGATATAGTTTCAACATGGCTAACTGTTAAGACGGATTTGCGTTTCACTAAAAAAACACAGTCATATTAACTGTTATTAACTATTAATGACGCGTTAATATCAAAACTGGTGGTAAATTCTAGTTTTATAATGTTTGGACGAATATCAAATATTATCAGAAAAATTAAACATTGAAAAATGATTGACCAATAAAATTCTATCATTCCCCTTTTCCAACACTGTTTTTGATCATTGCCAGTATTTTTTCATTGTTCAATTTTATTGTAATTTAAATAAGTGCAAAAGTCTGAATCATCTCTGTTTTATTTTAAGTATTATCAGGTTGGTAATAATATTTGATATTCGTTCAATCATCATAAAACTAGAATATTCCGCCCATTTAAAAATATTTAAACGATTAAACATATTTCTTATAAGCTGAAAGACCGTTAGCCAATTTCAGAACAAGATAATCATGTTTTATTTATAATAACAAAATCATATTATGTAAATAATTGTGTTACTTGTATGGGATAGAGATATGTTATTATTATATTATTTAATCGTCTTTATGTTGGTTGTGGAAACTTTAATTATTTAAATAAAATAGTTGTCCTTTCTCCTACTTTATCAAAACTTCAACTTCTGAAGATCGAAACATAGTTTCCGAAATATATCTAGTTAAATAAAAAAATAGTAGGGTAAGGATAACTATTTTTTGTTTAAATAATTATATTATTTGTTATATAGTTTGGTTAATATGTAAAAATTATTTTATTTAATATTGAAATATGAGAAATTATTAAATAAAATAACAAGTTATACAAACAAAGTCAAAAAGTGTTTTATTTTATTTAATAAACTCAAAATATATAAGAGAGCCTTAACAATCAACAAAATATGAGAAATTGGTTCGTGATTCGATACAAAATTACATTTTTTTTTCATCGTTGGGCTGTGTAATTAATATAAGTAATTAACTAGAATTTATTGTTATATTTATTAATAATTAGTATATTTATATAAGAAAATAATTATTAATTTAATTAGCAGTAATTTATATATAATATGATGGTTATAGATAATATAAGTTAAATAAAGAAAATTGAAAATGTAATGAAAAAAGTAATGTAATGAATAATTCATGAATGTTAATTATAAATGTGTTTTAAAGTGATATAATGGATATTGTTTAGTGGGTGGTTAACTATTAAAATTATGTATTTCTTTGTAGCGAATATAAGATTGTTCCTCCGGCCCGAGCAGAATATAAACGAGGACAAAATGTCCCCATTGCCAACATAAGCTATATATAATTGAATTAAAAGCTTTTAATACCGACAGCAAGATTCAACATTGCGGCGGTTAATTAAGTCATATTACACAATTATAAATTTGCATCGAGACTTCCATTACCCATTACCCATTCTGCTATTATGACATGCCGACAAGAAAACCAAGAAAACTGGATTTGAGCAGCTGTAGGAGTGCGTGTGGGTGTGTATAATTACTTCATAATGCCGGAGCGGAATCCGAGTTTCGATTTCCGGGACGAGGAGGGGGAATCTCCGGATTCGGGGATTCTAGGATTCCGGATTGAATTCGGTATTTTGAAATTGCGTCGAATCCCGGAGCGGCGCGAATTGCTGAATTGCTGCCGTTGTTTATGATGTGCGAAGGACGAGATGTACAATAATTCACGAACGCCAATGTTAACACCATTCACCAATCCCAGACATACTATTCTACTGTTCTCCTGAATTCATTATACAACTATGTATTACATACTCCCGCTTTACAGCGCACACCAACACTTTTATACTTCGGAGCATCCGAAGTGAGATCGTACGCATGAAAGGGAACATAAAAAATTTAAGCCCGCAATTTTATTGTTATTGCACGAGATTTTGAATATTAATTTTATTGCCCTTTAAATTATGTCGTATACATTTTATGGAATAATAAAATTAATGATTGATATGGATAAATGAATAAATGAAATACTGTTGAATATCACCTATCACCAGCGCATCTGGCACATATCAAATAGTTTATACTTTTTTTCCAATTAATTTTTCACATAATGTTGATTTATTAAAATAACTAATCAATATTCAATATCTCTAAATAATTGCCAATAAAAAATTCCTCCATAACAAGAATAATTTCATAATTTTTTATACAACAATATACTTTTTATATATATTCATAAATTCTCAATAAAAATGGAATTATTGAGATTTTGTAAATATAATTCTAAAGAAATGTACAATATATAAAAACCGTTTCCACATATTGGCTAATGTCGAGTTATAAGCAAGAATACAACATTTTTTATTTAATGTTTTTTTACTACAAATTAATCAATGAACTTAAATATTGTCCCACCTTTTCTGACCACCCTGTATAGTAAGATTTGCAAAAATCTAATCGCAAATTTAAAAATGGAATTTTATTTTTACCATGAAAAAAGGTGATCTTTTCTGACCACATTGTATAATTATAATATTATTAATAATCTAACCCCAAAATAAAATGTCATATCTTTTCAGTCGACCTTGTATAATTATAGTATTTTCAATAATCTAACCTCAAAATTAAACGTGATATTTTAATTTTTACATTTATAATTTTTGTATTAATATGATAATAAAGGTATTACCCTTTAATATTATTATTTATGAATAATCTCTGCAATAAACATCGCAGTTGAAATTATACTACATAGACGTAAGTAGATTCTATAAAAACAACCCCCTTCGCCTTCGCCTTCGATCGAGATATTTAATTATAATATATGTATATGTAATTTTACTATATATTTGGATCATAAAAATTTAGCAATGAATGCTAGGGTGGATTCTGAATTACTTATTAGTAATTGGCAATAAAAACTGTTTTTTTTAAATCAATAATTGCCTACGTTTTATATCTAAAAAAATAATACAATTGTAATTCGTAACATCAAAAGTAAAATACGACAAGACGTGTTTTATCCTATTTTCCACTTACATACATAAAATCGGATAATCACTCTCATATATTTTACACCTTTTCTCGTAACCAACTGTTATATTAATTATATGAACTATTAATCACATTTACTGCCTCATTTAATATGTGAATTTACATAATTCATTTTACATCAAAACGATATGCGTAAGTGCGACTCCGATGACATCTATTTTAAGGTAACTTTCGTGTTGTAATAAAAACTTACCTTTATTGAAGTTCACTGAAACGCACTCAAATAATATTACAGGTAATCACAACAAGGAATTTTCTATCTGCATCGTACGTGTTGCTGTAGGGTTAAGGAATCTGTGCAAACAGATGACATTTGTGAGCGCGCCGCCTGACGAGGAGACGTTGTATTATTTTTATAAATTGAAACAGGTATCTGCTGATCTAGTAGAAATCTTCTTATCTAAATTAAAATTGATTTTATTTTTTATACAATAACAAATATAAACAAGACGTGTGAATGTTTTGTTTAATATAAACAATTTGTTAGTTTAACGAATCAATTAACATTATATTTGAATATTAATGCCTACTTGCACCGCGGGTACTTAATCATGGTTAAATAGTTAATCTTTAGTTATCTTTCGGGGTAGGAGTAAAAATAGTTAATATAATAATAATAATAATTTAGGCCGATTAACTCATACATGTACAACTTCACGTCGATTGAGTATAATCGTGAATTTGTTTATAGTTGATAGAGATAATAGAAATCGATATTTAGGTAGAGATTTGACGGAAATAAACAAGCGTGGATTTAAAATCGACGAAATTGATAATTTAGAAGTAAATGATGCAATTAATTTTGATTTACCTTAGTTTATTAACGTGACAAATACGTACTTCGACTATTTCCAACTTAGTGAAAATCACTAAAGTTAATCATGATTAACTAATCAGAGAATTTAATCGGAGTCGGTGCAAGTGGGCATAAATATTTTTAATAACGGTTGCGTTTAGTAGATCCATCGGTGGATCTATTCGGTCGTAAAAACTTAGTTATTGTATAATATAAACATCAAGAATTAAATTGTACGTATAAGTTGTGTTATATTCTACAATTATTTGCTACTAACTGAAAAACTGTTGCTAAATTTAAACATTCTGTTAGTTCGGTTGCACCGGTGGAGTCTACTGAACGCGTTCAAATATATTTCCAAAATTATTTAATCAAATTTCTTTTCCAAAACATGATGCTACAGAGTTTATTATTCCAAAACATGATGCTACAGTGTTTATTATTAATAAATTTACTTGTATACCTAGACTTAGTTATACAGTTTTGATTTTCATACATTTGAACGGTAATGTAGAATTATATTATATGCAACCAAACGTACATTTGAAGTAGCTAGTGGGGATCAATAATTTTCATACTGACTTAAATGTTTGAAAAAATAAACTTCCTTTAGGGGAATTGAGTTTATTTAAAACAATAATATTTCCAAGCATTCGACTTGAGGAAAAAATTAACAAAAATAACAATAATGCATGAAATAAATAAATAGTATTTATTTTATGCATTATTGTTATTTTGTTGTTAATTGTTTTCCTGTAAATCGAATGCTTAACATACACAATTTTCATTTTATACAAACAAACAAATTATTTTCGTTTTATTCAAACAAACAAAATCAGTACTTTATTTAACCTTAAAAGAACGCTAGAGTATGTTGGATTGCCTAAATATATTTTTCCTTTTTATAGATTTAGTATGTAAATAAATTTATATACTACGTCTTTGTTCATTTTCCTTGTTATAACATTTCATATTGTATGAATGTTTTAAAACTATTTTTTACAAATAAAAAGAATACCATTGAGATATAGAAAAAATGGCAATTGAAAAGAAATGTTAGAAAATTTGATTAATTTGTTGATTGTTAAGGCTTTCACTTGGTTATACATTTTGAGTTTATTAAATAAAACACTTTTTCACTTTGTTTGTATAACTTGTTATTATACAAACAAAGTGAAAAAGTGTTTTATTTAAGAAAATTGTATATCTCATGAGGAATTCACCATATTAACCAAAATAAAAACAAAATATTTTCAAATTTTATAAAGACAATATTTTTGTAATAAATAAAGGAATTCTTATTTATTTTTATAAAATAAAGATGGTTGGAAATATTATTATGAAAAAATATATTTAGGCAACCCAACATACATTCCAGCGTCCCCATACAAAATACGTAACGAAGTAAAAGCCTTGGTTAAATATAATTAAATTATATTGTGTTGAATTAACTTTTTTATATTTTATTGCAATAATTTTCAAGAAAATATTTTTTTTATTTTTAATTTATTGTAGCTGGTTACGTGCTTACGTGCATGAATTTAAGAATAGGTATTTTTAGAAAACCTTAAACAGTTCTTATAATTGCGATTTTTTAAATCGCAAATTACGGAAAATTACAATAAAATTTATTGATTTCGGCTAAAAGACCTCCCGTCGATAGCCGATTCATCTGCAGAATATAATTCTAATTTTATACATTATTGTACATACATATACACATTTGAATAAAGAAGTTAATTCATTGATTTTTAGGTTCAATTGAAAATATCTCAAAAAAACAGCAGATGGGCTATTTTGTTACATATTCGTTGATTAACACCGCAAGCAGTTTCATAGATATCCCAAAAGTAATAATTATTGTGATTTTTTTAAAAATGCAGAAAATTACAATAATTGGGCAGAAATATTTTAGTGTATATACTCAATGTTTATAGAAATGTAATTATCTGCATAAAGATATTTGTATATATTAAAATAATTCGGGTTGGTAATCAAAGAATATGTAAAAAACAAGAAAGAAGCCCACGAACAATTTTTGAGACATTTTCAATATAACCTAAATGTCGATTAATTTTTTGTAATTTGTAATTTATCAAATTCGAAAATAATAATAAAAAAACAGTATGTTTTTTTTTTAATTTTTTTATTTTAAATTACACAAGAAAAAGAATTGTTGTGGTGATAACAAACAAACAATTAATAAACTATAATGAAAATTTAGTTTATTGAATCGTATAGATACATATAAGGTTCATACAAATTTATCTTACATACAAAATATCAAGCTTAACCATCGTTAAATCAAGTCATTATATTTTTTTTATTAAAAATAGTATCCTAATAGTATGTGCATCTAACAAAATTGTACTCTTTTGTGACCTCATTAAACAATTTGTTTTTTTTTTTCTCTCAGTAATAAAAATACTCGATTCTGTAATGCCCTGCGACTGGGGACCTTCCCTCTAGCTTTATTTACAATTAAATTTTGTTGTTAATCGGTATTAATTGGTAGAAATGTACAATTCGAAGGCGCATTTTTATCATCTCATTTTTTTACTTTTTTAGACTTCATAGGTTCTAGACGGTGGTTCACATGTATAATTTTTCATTTCTTTCGTATACTGATTTCTAACATTAATTATAGCACAGAAGTTACACTGTTTCTTTTTTTGAACTTATTTTCATTTTGGGGGGGTACCAAGAAACTATAGCTAAATATCGATGAACATAAATATTTGGTAAAACACTCTGTAATAGATTTTACTCACACCACGAAATATGCTTGAGTGCTAATTTACATTTTGTACTTTATTCAATTCAAATACGCTGTTTTTTTTAATATATCCAACAAAGTATTTATTTAAATTCGATTGAAACAGTCAGAAATTAAATATTTATTTATTTATCTAAGTAGTTTATATACATTGAAGAATATTATAAAATTAATTACCGAAATTTATTTTAATTTTTTAAGAAAGTAAGTAAATAAATAACCAATTAACATACATTTCCAGATATTCGGGGCTATTCTGTTAGGTTTAACGTGTACGTTATTTTTATGGGTATCACCTGTTGTTAATAAACTTAACCTGCAAATTTCAAAAAACCACCTCTTTTCGCGTAAAATAATTAACAGTATTTTCCGTGATTACAAACAAACACAATTGCGATTAAAGTGCTTCGAAGCCTGGGCCAAAAATCTTGTACGAAAAGAAAAATTATAATCAAATTTATCATCACAGTCTATGCAGCTTTTGTAATAGATGAATATACATAGAATGTGAAGATAAGAAAATTTCTGGTAATGATAAATAAATTGGCTGTTGACCGGTGGTCGTTCAGCTTTAATTTCATTTATTATAACAAACTTTATATGTTGTGAGACAATAAACTTTAATATACAATATATATAATTTGTAACATTTACAACCTATCGAGTGATCAATCTTAACAGTTTGGAGTTGGCAACAAAAAAATCCATATTAGCAATTTTTTATGTTTGATAGTCTGATTGACAAACAGGCCTATCCACCAGAGGGGGATTTGCGTTAATGCCCTTAAACGCTTAGAACTGTGAATCTTAAAATATTAACTGTATATAAAGATGTTTATTAATATTGTTAATTAATTTTTCACTTAACCCGTAGTGAAACATTTTTGAATTAATCCAGAATAATTTAATATATATATATATATATATATATATATAATCTAAAATCCCCATCTACCATAATGGTGGTGTAGGGCTAATAATTTAATTAAAAATTAAAATTGAAACAAACCAAGTGTTTTAATTTTTAATTAAATTATCCTGAATAATATTATTATGGATTGTTTAAACAAACATTGGTAATTTCAGAAAAATACATTTTTTAGTAAATAATTAATTAATTAATTACAAAATTTATAAAATGTTATATTTAATCACCCGTAATGCAAATGGCATATTTCAAAAATGATAAATATATTATTTAAAATTAAAAAGGTATGTTTATTGTTTTATTATTCAACAAATATGGTGTAGAGATGATTAAAACGGAATAAAAATTGAAATAAAAAAATACATGATTATTTTTGAATAGACATCCATTGCACACGCGTTACAATTAACGTTCTTTGTTGCAATAATATTCCAATGAAGTGAATCAATTTTAACATCAAGGGAAACACTGCGGGGGTTTTAATTTATGCGGTTGCCATTTTAAGTAGCACAGTTTCATTAATTAAATAATTAATATCCGCGTATTGATTGAATTGATGAAAATAAAAATAACGGGGTTTTAATTGTTGTGTAGATACTTTTATAAAAAAACGTCCGGAATTTATTTATTGCAAGTGGAATATTTAAATGTTTTTTTTTTGTGGTTTTAATTGAAAACAATGTCGCGTTTCAATTGTAATAATTTTAACCACATAACGAATAAAAAATAATAAAAAAGTAATTCGACGTTTTTTAATAATTTTTGCTTTTATTAATAAAAAAAGGTATTTTATTTTAAAATCCCTTTTTTTGTTATGTGGTTTAAATTATTAATTATAAATTGCATATAAACTAATAATATAAAATGTAAAAGTTAGCGGCATTAATATTTGTATGATGTTAATTTAAACGTCACAAATTTGCAATCACATTTGAAATCATAATGAATTAATTAGGTGATTTGCATAAATAAAATTCGGTAATTAATGTATAATATTTATATGTTATATTTATAAATTGTTTGATATTCGGGTGAATTAATTTAATAACTTTGTGTTTGTCGACCAGAATGACTATTAGGGTTTGCAGTAAAATTAATATTTCTTTTAATAAAAAGCAAACATTGCGGACATTTGTAGTAAGTTGTGAGTGCATGAGCGTAGGCAACCTAATAGACTCATCCACCCTTATTAAGGAACTCGCCGGGCATGAGATGGCGTTAAAGAAACAATTGAATTTGAAATAACGTAGCAAATGGAAAAAATAGCTGTTTGTGAGTTTAGGAGTTGTCGTTTACGTTAAATGATAAATTGAGCAGCACATCGCCGGCGTTGTCGAGGTGGGTTTGGAAATGTGAGTCCTGCGTTGAAATCGGAAGGCGATTATTAGGGCTGATTTGGTTGTTTTGGATGATGTTTTTGAAGTTTTTCGGCGGGAGGGAAATGTCCGAGGAGCACTTCGAGTCGCTCTCCATGCTGGAATTGGAGCTCTGGTTGGGCTGTTTGGAGAAGGGCTTGTTCTTCTCGTCGGCGTTTTTACACGATTCTTTCGGGGTGGAATGGTTTTTGTGTTCCGCCGCCTCTGCGTTCGTTATGTTATCAATTTTCTTCCACTTGGTCCGCCTGTTTTGGAACCAAATCTTCACCTGTAACAACAAAAGGCGCATGATCTAGTGAAATCAATAGCATTTAGCTGCAAGCTACAAGTTATGCACATATTAGGGTTTCCCACTTTAAATTATTACCGATATTTGTTTTATTTACTAGAGGCCTCATAAATGTTGGATGTTGAACGCTTACTCAAACGCGCCTCGCCGTTTATACGCTTTGTTCTGTTTATATTGCATTCATTTATTTATAAATCGGATTGTCAATTCGTTTTATTTGCGTTATTTGCGATTGTTGCGTGCGTATTGGCCACCCGCTCTACTGTAATTGTAATTGATTTTTGCCACTGCTAAATATTAATAAACAACATTTTTTAACCGTTCAAATAGTCTTTTAATAAAATAACGTTTTAAAAACATTTCGCCACGAGTTAATTGGATTATTTTACAAACCCGAATTTCTATGGATTCATTTATTACACCGATGCCAGCCTTCATTAAACGTTGGCGCCTCCAAACATAAACACGTTAAATACATCTATATATATAAATAAATAAATACCCATGAAATGCCTTAATGCGTTTCCATCTATTTGGCGAATAATCAGTGCGAGTGCTCATTTCCCTGCACATTTCAAATTGCAATTTTACTCATGGCCAAATTAAAATAGCCACTTTATTAGGCCTATAAAAGAGGCCCTTCATTGCGTATATTATACAATCGCCCCTACACATAATGGATTTGTGCGAATAATTTATTAAATTAAACAATTATTTAAACTGCAATTAATTCAATTAAAATATTTGCATCATTCAAATTAGAATATTCAATTATCAATCGAAACAATACAAAAACTATTCAAATTAAACCCTTCCTTTCAAATAATTAAATAACACATGAATACGAATACAAAAACGACATAGACATGCGGAAAGACTTCTCGTCGATAGCCAATTCCAGAACAAGGTAATCATGTTTAATATATAACAACCAAATCATATAATATAAATAATTCTCTTACTTGTATGGAATACAGATATGTATTATTATAAACTCAACAAGTCACATCATTAGTAGTTAAAACATCATTAACCAAGCAATTTTGTATTCAGATCATATCCAGTAAGAGGGTGTAATATTGTTTGGTCAAGTAATAAGAATAATTCCAACTCAACAGGCCATGTCAATGGCAATTAAAACATCGTTAAGTTTTAAATAATACAACGGAATGATTGGTGGTGTTAATAGAATTAAAATGAATTACGTGGAATTAATTAGAATCTCGAAAATATTTAAATTGTGGAAGTCCATTCGTTCGTTCGAGTTTTTGTTATAAATTGATTCAGTTCGTGAAATGTTAATCTTTAATTGTCGAAGGATTGACATCAGACGCGAACAAGGTTGAAAGCGAGAACGAAAGGGAGATGATGTTGCTGTGCTCAATAAACACGTCCGTAATTGTGGTATATCCGCAAAGGGGTGGAGGGAGCGTCGGGTGTATCAGCACAGCACGGCTACAGCTACAGCTATGCCATCGCTATATTGCGTTATTACTATATTGCCATGTCACCCTACACGAGGGATGAGTAGCGAGTAATTCTAATAGCGCAGGAATCTCTAAAGCTCCAATTATACGTGTTTGAATTTTATTTGAAGTTGTTTGTTCTTCAATCCAGTTATTGGCGCCGCAATAATTTAATTGCCTAATAATTAAATTCGAGTCATTAATTTACATAATACGGCTTTACTTGTCTGCCTTTAATACTTGCAATAATTAATTAGAGATCCAGCATTGCCACCATTTAATGTCGGCCTGGTTGGTGGCACGTCGTAAATTGCCTTCATTATCATCGTCCTCATCATCATCATCATGGATGTTGGTTAATGAGTAAATTGAAAAATGCAAACATTCCACTGTTCAACTATCTAACTCGATTTTAATAAATAACATGTTCGCAGAGTTTTGTTTTTAATTACGGGCACGGGGCTAATATTAAATATCCGTGTTTGCCAGTGTGTGTATTAGCATGTGTTAGAGCGAAACGGAAGAGCGGGGGCGGTGGGTCGGGGATTGGGATTGGGGGTGGCTGCCGGGGGGTGGAGGGTGGTGGTGGTGAGTATTCAGGTACCTATCATAACAATTATGGGCGAGCGGCAATTTCGGAATGGCAATTGAATTGAGTTTGTCGTTCGTGGAGGGGGGTGGAGGAAAGGCGGAGGGGGGGAGGTTTCGGAGTGGGGTGGGGTGGTAGGGTCGAGGGGCCGTGGGGAATGAGGATTGGGGATGAGGATGGGGATGGGTTTGACGATGTAATAGCGAGAACATCGATTAGCGTTTCAACTGGAAATGGCCGTTTGAGTTCCGATTAGCGATCCGCTCTATCCTGTGTTCATTCACGTCGCTTTAAATCACATCAGATTACTTCAACTGCCGCTACTTCGAATTACACAAACATAATGCCATTTACATGGAGATCTGAAAACTGAAGACTCTGGACCGAACACTAAAGACACCATGATACGATGATGCGATGATGATGATCCAAATGTCATCATTTCTATCCAAACCTACTCATGTATCATATTTTAATCAATGAAACGATTTTCAATTCCTATTAGAATTAGATTTAACAATAAATAAAAGTGGTGTGTTAATTAATTGATCGGTTAATTAAATGCGAGAGAGCGGTGCTTAATTGTCGGTGTAAATTTATAGGGTGGGGGGCACGTTTCCGCTCTATATAAATGATGAGCCATATTCTGCTAAGTGGTCTGTTAGTATTGTGTCAACGCAGTTACTCGTTTGGCCGCCAGAGTGCACGATTTATCGCTCAATAAATTACATTGACGCTCCTTGTCTGACACACACGGCAGCCCGCACTCGGCGCTCGCCGTCCGCGTCGAGACGCCTCTCTATACAAATCATTATCGTTATCTGCTTACACACTGTTATACATTGTCGCCAACTCCAGCCCTAATTACACTGCCTGATGTTTATTTATTACATTCTTAAACGCCGCTTATTAACACTAAACATATTAATCATTAATCACAAACGCGCTTAAATTACACACTTTAAATATTATTCCCCTCATTACTACACACAACTTTTATTTATTTTATCTTTCACGTGTAGTCTGGAACTTGTTGCTTTCCCTTACTTTTCATACATCCCTCATAAAAAACAAAATTTTCTCTATTTAAAAAAAAATACTCGCAATATATCCACATATAAATAATTTAAAACATAATTGTAAAAAATACTATTAATTCTCTAATAACCAGAAGATATAAGATCTATTCATTACATGAACACTTTTGACATTTTCTGATAAAAATAATGAGTGACATTACAAACTCGCACTCAGTTCAACTTATTGCACAAACAAACCTATTGTAATTATCTTTAACATCTTAAAAAAAACAAGTTATCAACTAAAATTATTAAATTAGACATTTGTTAAAGTACTTATGTAACATAAGTCAAAAAGTCACAATAGCTAAAGAGGAAATAATTTATTAATTATTTTTATTTAATTTATTTAAATAACTATGACCAAATGAATAAATCCTTTTTTCTATTATTATTTGTAATTAATAATTATTTTTATCTAAAATTGTCATTAATGATAAATCGAAATTATTTTTTTTTAGAAATAAAAATTATTTAATTTGCAAATAAAATGATTTACAAATCGTGTTTCATCAACTGAAATCCCCAATCATCGATTACTAATTTATTTTATTTATTCTTAAAAATTATAATAATTTCTAATTATCTCAAATATTGTTTACTCCAACGGAGATAGATATTTAGGGCTTTTTATTACGAAAATAGTCTACTTCAATGGGGATAGATAGTCGGGGCTATTTATTACGAAAAATATTTAATTTAACGTATCCTCAATTACAATTTTTTTCGTAATAAATAGCCCCATTGGAGTAGACGATATATCACAATTTCTTTCTTAATCTTATCCTCTTTTACCCGTATTGGGTGTCGAAGTTTATATCACAATTTAAGTAATATTAATTAAAAAACTCGCTTAGATCATGATGATGATAACAAATAACGTGCACGTTAACACTAACATTTCTCATACATTATAGCCCCAATTATCAAGGATCTCAGAGCTGTCTTGTTTTGTACTAAATTGTAGCAAACACATACATTTTTAATATCCCAGATCTTGTTAGTGCTCTTAATAACATCAGCGTGACCCAAATGCACGAGGGGGTGGTTAATTTAAAATATGTAACTATAAAATATAATTATGTAATTTTGGACTACAGATGGGCAAAGTCGATCTTTTCGAAATTTTTATTAATTATATTGTAACTATTTTATTCAGTTCACGTTTAATGTTGTTACAGCGTTACTAAAACGTTATTTGTTTTTTTTTTTAATCAGTCATTAAAATTTCGAGGGGGTGTTTTAAACTCCCCTCCCACTATATACGTCACTGGTAATGAATCAATAAACCACTCTACATGAAGATTGTCATACATTTTCTGACCACCGTGTATATTAATAATAACCACTTAAAATGAGTTGTCAGAAAATGTATAATAATCTTCAGGTTAAATGATTTATTGGTTGATTTCCAATAGAAAGTTTCAGTGAATTAGTCCATTAGTGCACCGTGTGTATATATATATCTTTATTCAGACTATATAGATAATTTTAACAATATAATAATATAAATAATAACAATACATGTAGGTGTTAGTCTGTCTGGGCTATCGACCAGAAGTCTTTCTGCCCACCGTGTATATTAATAATAACTACTTAAAATGATTTATTTAATACAAGCTGGTCAGAGAATGTATGACGATCTTCAGGTTGAGTGAATTATTGTTTGAT
Source organism: Philonthus spinipes (assembly GCA_963082785.1). Classification (NCBI taxonomy): domain Eukaryota; kingdom Metazoa; phylum Arthropoda; class Insecta; order Coleoptera; family Staphylinidae; genus Philonthus; species Philonthus spinipes. Next base: position 6,431,875 of record OY720301.1, read on the forward strand.
TTCTAATAGAAAATTTCAGTGAATTAGTCCATTTTGTCCAATATTATTTTGGACCTAAAAATTTTGAATTTTTTAACCCCTAAATCTCCGCCTCTTCCCTGGTTACGCCAATATTAATGAATATTTATGTAAAATTATGTATTATGGAGGCTTCTACTTCGTTATGTTAATTTCACAATAAAACACGTATTGCATTTTATTGTGAAATTTATCTAAAAGATGAATTTATTAAATTTGTGATTGAATCGATATTTTCTTGGTATGATAATATTTTATGCTTTATGAGTAAGCTTTTATTGCTCAAATTATGTTTAATTTAATTTCTAGATATTTTAAAAGCATTCAGAGATAATATTGAATCGAATTTCGTTTTGGAAAAAATATAATTAAATTATGCCCATTAGTTGTTTAAACAGTGTATGCGGAATAAATAGGTTTTGTTGGTGATATTCGTTTCTAAAATATATATATATATGTATATACATTTCTATGAATGCGGAGATAATTTAATTGAATTATTTAAATTTTGCATTTATTGTAAACGCCGAATTCGGATTTGTATTGGAAATGGGAAACATTTATAGCCAGGGGACGATTGAATTCAGTGGGAATTATATTTAAATAAAATTCGGTGTATAGGGGGGATGGTAGCGATGTCATTCCAATCACCGATAGCAATTTTGTAATGCCACTGGAAAAGTTGTAAATGCCGGCAAAAAACATAGGGGCTAGAAAATGTGCCGCTCCATCCTGAATATCTCCATCCTGCATCCTCCGTCCTTTCCCCGCTCCTCCCCCTCTCTCCCCGCGCCATTCCTCCGTCACCCTTGTAACATCCTGCGTTCAACAAACCCTTAGAAATCCGTGACAGTTATTTATTCAGCTCAATTTAATAACAGCACCGATTTCAACAAAATATAATGGATGTAATTTCCACCGCCGTATAAATAAAACGGTTAATCCTAGAAGCTGCAACTTTTATGTAATACACTCACTTAGATCTACTACTTCAACTGTCTGGTATTTTTATTGTGTTTACGTACCATTAATTATAGAAATACAAACGGCGATGAGATTATAAAAAGGCTGCCGACCAGCTGGAGGTTATCTCTTCGTTTGAGCTGATGGCCAAACTAAACATAGAGATGTAATATTCGAATTTCAAATATTTAGCACCGACCGGAAATACCTAATTACATTTGACACGATCTACTCAACTAGCAGCTAAAGATGTTTATCCACATATTCCCAGCTCGTGATCTCAAACATACACATACTCCATTACTATTTATAGGACCGGTCCCGTTTATCTATTAATTCCACTGAAAGGAACAATTTAAGCCGCTTGTGCACTGACACCCCCCTCGCCTCACCTCACTTCCCCTCGCCGCCACCCCCCCGTTCGCCTTCCTCCTTTTCCCTTCGCGACCCTCCGCAACTACAGCCCTAACCATATTAATTGCCTCCCTCCGATGAAAATGTTCAAATATTAAAGCACTGCTATTAATTTGATGAAATTCCATCTTGATTCTCTTCTGTAATCAAGAGCACGTATGCTGAGTTTGCGTAAATATTTAACAATTAAATGCTGTCGCTTAATGTGCGATCATATATTACGTACAATTACTTGACACCTTGTAACATATATATTGTAACAATAAACCTCGTGTGTGACTGCTTTTATAACAATCTTTACATTATATCATCATTTTATACACATTGTGTTTCAATTATATAATAATTCATATTGTTAATCAACAAATTTTATTTCACTATTCATTAATTACTTTCACATTATTACAATTAATTAAATTAAATAAAAATTATTTGAAAATAATTAATAAATTATTTCCACATTTACTCTTTTTTATTTATACAATTTATTAATTTATTGCAAGTAATGCTTCCTTCATAAAATTGATTTAGGTTTTTACCATTCACTACTTATTAAAATAAATGAAATATTAATTGATTACCATTCAGAAATTAATAATTATTTTTTTGATATTTCAAGTAGGAAGGAAAGTTATTGAAAATTAATTCGTTTTCGATGACTTTAAAGTACATCCTGGTATTAATTATTTTTTTTTTAACTGTGATTGTAATCACACTAGTATTCTCTGCACGAGATGTCTATAATAAACTGGAAATTTTAGAGCGTAAACAAACGATTCGCACATTTATAACCTATAATATACGTGAATACTAACAAATCAAGGCGAAACGCAGATGTTCACCCTGAAGAGTGTTCCAAATTTTGTCACCAGATAGAGTTTCGCTAACCAAATGATAACTATTTAGTTTTTGAGTTTACGTGAAGTGTTTAATCACAAATAAAAAGACTGTTTGTTCCTTACTTCACAATTTATTTTTATGTTAGATGTACATTTCGAGACACAATGTTAAATTTATTTAGTATTTTTTTTGTATATATCTGTTAATAAAGATTATTATTATTATGTGAATATTTTTGTAGAATATATTTTGAAGCATGGATAAAAATTGAAGAGCTTCATATTGATAAATTTCTTGGGATAATTACTAATAATAGTGCTAACATTAAAAGTGCTGGAAATATAAATCCTCAAAAATATTATACTTACAGGCAGAAAGACCTCTGGTCGATAGCCATTTAACAATTAATTAATTTTTGTGTGATATACATAATCAATGTTTGTTACCTTATTGTAAACTTAATTGTTAATAAAGATTGTTATATATATTATACTTGGAAAATGTGTATATTTATGTACAATAATATATAAAATTAGAAAGTTTGTTTTTATAAAAAAATACTAAATAAATATTTAAAAAAATACAAAATTAAATGTATAGTTTTTATCTGTTAATTAGCTATCGACCAATGGTCTTTCCGCCTGGTTTTTCGTGTTTATGTCTTTGTCGTGATGGTGATTTTTAACAATGTCAGAAGTCATCGTCGGTTATGTTCGTAATTTAACTGTCATTAATGTGGTGAAGTGATGCAATGAATTCATGAAGAATTATAGACATTATATTTTTCCAAACTGCCTGAACGATACTTTTTATAACAGCATTTATTTTTAATAATAGAAAAAAGGATAATAATTTATTAATTTATTAATTATTTTAAAATTCTTTTTACATTACATTAAAAATAAATAAATTAAATTTAATTTTAATGTAATTAATAGTTTTAATATTTAAACATTGGTAGTTCATATGGTAATAATTAATTAATCTACCAATAAAATAAATAAAATACAGATTAAATTGAATAACCCGAAACTAACCGAGAATTTAAAGTTATTTAACAATTTAAAGTTATTTAATTTAAGCAACACTGAATCAATTCTTTGAACCGTTTGGGAATGCACTTATCTTACTTATTAATTATTAATAGTTTAGGAATACTTACCTGATTATATACAAATATGTAAATTATTGTATAATGTCATCAATTATAATGGAGAATTCCGTAAAATAAAGTTAAAGTAAAGTAAAGTAATCTTTATTCTACCAATAAAGATTAAATTGAATCTTTAATAATTTATTCATATTTATTATAACATTTATTTTTGTGCATACATTCAATATTTAATTGTACTGCAAAATTTATGAAGACTAGTTTAAATTAAAACATATTTTTTTACTATTTGGTTATTTATAACCAATATGGTGTGGAAATTTATCTCGAACAGAAATTGATTATTTAAATCAATTCTGGTACCGGAAATTTTCTCTTCCTTTACTAATAGTATTTGATGGTTAGTGTTGCTAATTATATATTGACGTTGCATTAGATGTTGTTTTAAACTAATTTTACATTTATTAACGTCTGAAATGTTTGTGATTGATACCAGTAAGTTATTGTAACATTTCACGCTTGAAACCACAATACTATTTTTTAAGACATTAGTTGTATTAGATGGAATTACTAAATTACTTCGCTTTCGTGTGTTGTGGTCGTGATTTTTTTTTATTTCAATGTTTTAACTATTGTTATGCATTGTTTTATGTATTACCAGGCATCGATTAAGCTTGATTTTATTTTTTATTGTCAATTCAATTATACAATTATCCATGAAACAAAATTTAAATTAATTAATTTAAATTTTGTTTAATTTTTTTTGTTTAATCAATTATACAATTATCCATGAAACAAAATTTAAATTAATTAATTTAAATTTTGTTTAATTGTATAATTGAATTGACAATAAAAAATAAAATCAAGCTTAATCGATGCCTGGTAATACATAAAACAATGCATAACAATAGTTAAAACATTGAAATTAAAAAAAATCACGACCACAACACACGAAAGCGAAGTAATTTAGTAATTCAATTTAAATTAAATAATTTAAATTTTGTTTAATGGATAATTGTATCACTTATCACTGAAACATTGTGAAAATATTTAATGATATTTTAGTAAATACTTGAAGTCGATAGCCCAGACAGATTAACACTAAATATTAATAATAACTTGTGAATATTTTAAAGAAAATTGTATCAAAAATTGTTTGAATAAAGATGTAGAATATTTGATTTGTTTCATTTATTATTATCAAATAATGCCACGTGTGCATTATTTAAATAATTTAATAATGAATATAATTGGTCGGGTATGTTATTGTTATGGCACTCAGACACCCAGCGTTAATTTAATATCATTGGAATGGGGAGTGTTTGTTTATACCAACCGCTTTGGATTGAATTAATGGAGTAACGGATCAAAGAGCCTAAATGTATTGATAGATTTGTCATTCATATATATTCATATATATTTAATTAACGATACAACAAACGTTAATTAAACATTTTATTTTGATTAAATATTATTCAATGAATGGTAAATATATAAATTTAAAAATATTTTATAGTAGGCATAGTTAGAACTATTTAGTGTAGTAAATTCAACCCCCTCAGCCTTCAGCAACTTACTTCAACGGATACCTACCAAAACGTTTAGTATATATTAATTAATTAAATATTTTTTATATTAATAAATACAATTTAGTTTGATTAAATATGACGAAAAATGTGAAAAGATGAAGCGAAGTCGTTTGTTAAGTTAATGAAAATTTGTAATAGCATTGATTTTTTGTAATAAAATAAAAGACTAATTATAATTTGGGATGATTGTTTCAAATCCCTGTGGGACTTAGAGGTTATTGCTCCCTTGAATCCCCTTCATAATTACGGCAGTAAGTCTGCATTTCTATAAGCGTTTTCATCTGCATTGCTCCTTCGGATTATTTCCGTCATGCTTTAGTTTGATTTAATTGTTGCGCGGCACGTTAATAATTCCCATCCCCGACAAAGAATCGACCAGAAATCAATTCCGCAGCAGCCCACACCTGCACAAGCACAAGCAAAAGCACAGGCAACAGAGAGAGGCAAAGGCAGCCAGGCAAGCAAGCAGGCAGGCAGGCAGCAGAGTATTTGCCCGAGGTCTCACGTTTTCCGTTTCCTTCGTTCCGACCAATTAATTAATAGCGCCATTAACGTTTGCTTTACGGGGGATTAGAAGCGAACGCATTATCAAGCAATTTCAAACAAAATTCCTTTATGCACCCGTATTCCTTTATTATCCAGAATTTGCAGTAACATGTAACCAGTAAGCACACAATGGTATGATAGTGCAGTCATGCCGAGGGATCAGAGACAGATTTCGCCATCGCGCTTGATTCAGATTCTGATATCGACAACAAATCAAATGCTGATGGTCTCACTCTCAAACTACCCTCGCGATCAATACTCATTGTAAAGCCGCACTTAAAACCAAGCGGTTAATTGCTTGAACATACACCCATCCCATCCTGCCCCTTCCTACCCCATTCCACCCCATTCCAGCCCATTCCATCGCATTTCATCCTACGAACACCAATAATCATCACAAAAAGCTACGGACAATCGGATCATTTAAAATTTAATAATTCAACGATTCGCAACGGCACGAATCCATTCCACGAGATTTCTATGTTGTGCACATGTACTGTACATACAACCACATACGATATTCATACATCCATACAAATGTATGAGTGTACGTATTTATAGCGGAAGTCGGTATCATATGCTCAGCATTGCCCCAGATTATATAACATTTCGCGAAATGGTTAAATAGCAAAATAGCGAAACGCAAAGATTCCGAGACTTAAACGCGGGAATTAAATTCAATTGAATCACCCCGGCCGTGCCTCCTCCTGTAGGTATTCCATCCTTTATCCGCGCGAACCCATGCGAAAAGCTCTGTTTTACCTTTTCGGGCATCGCGACGCATTTAACCACTTGTTGATTTTTTTATTGTACACAAATAAAGCGAAAAGACGGGACGCCCCACGTCACCATCGATTTTATGCGGTTTTCGAGCCCCCCTCTCCCCCGTTCACAATGTTTTAATTAAATAGCAACGATACGGTTAAATTCAATTTTGTTTGCACGCACCCTCACAAACTTCTCCTTTTTTTTATTTTAGAGTACCAATTTTATTATTTACTCTAAAAACTTATTTGATTTATCACCCACACCCTGCTTAATTAGATTAATAAATAAACCTAAGAAATATTAAAATCACATACTTCAAACATGTCGAGTTATTATTATTTTTTTTCGTAAATAATCTAAACCCATATGCTTTCGGAGAATTAACTTGATTAACCCAATTTTTAAGCCCCTATCTCACCACTACAACGAATAATTATAATTTCCAAAACGTAATTGCTTTAGGGGTTTCCGAAAAGCCGTAAAATGAAGGATATTAAAGCTCCTCCGCTAAATGTAGATTTAATCACTGTCTAGAAACAGAATTTCTAGTAATTATTGCGATTCCCCTGCCTCTAAGATATTGCAGTTAATTAAAAGCACAAGTAAAAATATAATTAAACATCGGTCTTCCTTACAAAAGCAACGCTTTTTTTCAGGAAAACACTTTATTCTACAATAATTAGTTTCTGATCCGATTGCTTTTTAACATCACTATCAAAAAATTAATAATAATTACTCAACCATCCAAATAAATCCGAGTGATCAATATCAAATATCCCGAGTTGATAATACAATAAATTTAAGTTAGCCAGATTTATAAATAGAAAAGAGTATTTATCCACTTGGTTATTTACATAAAATTAAATAAAAATTATTTGAAAATAATTAATAGACAGATTTATTTTATATCAGGTTTTAATATGCCAAACGAAGATTAAATTTTTATGCTATAATAATTGTAAAATTAACAACGTCTTTGTTCAGACTATACAGATAATACAAAACAATATAATTAGTGTTGGGCAAAATCGAGTGAATTTAGTAATCGAGTATTTCTGAATAACCAATTTTAAGTAGCTAAACTTATTAAATAACAATAAAATAGAGTTTAATAATCAATAGGTAAAACTTTCCAATATTAATATTATAAATAACATTAAGAAAATTGTCATAAACTTCATTTTGCAGTGACAAAAAAGATCGAAAAGATCGACTTTGCCCATCTCTAAATATAATATATAATTACAATGCATCCAAGTGTTAGAGACCAGAGATCTTTCTGTTTGCTCTGTCAAGAATTTACGATTTTCTTAGTGTTTTTATATTTAGTATAGATATTCAGTTATTTAATTCTTCATTTATTTATATTTATTTTTCCTCATATTCCGTTTTAAAATTTTTGTTCTGTAACTGGGTTATCCTGTTGGACAAAGAAAGATATTATTATTATAATTGATTGATGAGGCTGATAATTGTTGAAAGTTCATAATTACTTATATTAAAAAACACTATTTAGTCTTTCAAAGTCTATTGTAATAATAGACTTTGAAAGACTAAATAGTGTTATTTAATATAAGTTATTATTATTATTACGTCAAAAAACAAACCTATACTAGCTGATCTGTCCTGACGATTTGCACAAATTAATTGATGAATGGCTTAACAAAAAAGTAATCATAACTACGTGGCAGAAAGACCGGCGGCCGATAGCCATGTCCTTAGCCTTAAGGGTGCGGTTTAAAAGAAAGAGATAGCTATACAAATATGGACAATCACTAATTTGAGTTAGATTGTTGTTGTGATCAATGAACAATATTGTATTATACATTAAAATAATCTTAAAATAAGCAGGAATTTCATCAGATAAATTAAAAATTATTTTAATGTTTAGTTTCTGTGAAAAATAATTATGAAAAACAATGAAAATTGATCAAATTTATAGCAAATTTTACATTAAATTTTTGCTAATAAAAACTTGTGCAATGAAAATTTAAAGGATCTCACTAAATTCTGCATTCAAATAACTTAGCAGAAATGACCTATTAATTTCATTATATCTTACAATTTTCTTTTCTAACTTAAACTAGTAAATTGACGTAATACACGAAAATTAACGATTTATTTTTTATTTAGACTGATACTTTATACTTGGTAGATAAAAAATGTAAATACACATTCATATTATGAAATCCAAAAGAATAGCTCTATTTTCAAACGATTATTTCCATTTTACTATATATCTCTTTCCACTAAACCGCAACCTTAACAATTTTTAAATGTCAAAACTAAAGTTTATCTGTATTATAATAATAAATAGTCCATTTTCTAAACCTTGGTAATTTTGTTAATGTCAAAAATAATGTTTCTCTACATATAATAATAAATAATCGATTATTACATATAGGAAAACTTTATTTTTGACATTTACCTACCTAAAACAACATTTTTATTTATGCTTAATTTAATTTATGTATTTAACACATTATAATACCTGCCGGAAAACCCGACGGTTTCTTAACATTAATTTTGTAAATGTGAAAAATATAGTTTTTCTATATATAATAATAAATAATCGATTATTATATATAGAAAAAAATATTTTTGATATTTATTACATCGTTAAGGTTAGGAAAAAGGCTATCGACCGTCGGTTTTTCCGCCAGGTATTATTATAATGTGATAAAAATATAACACATACGTAAATTAAATTAAGCATAAATAAAAATGTTGTTTTAGGTATAAATTATGAAAACAACATATAAAATCAATTCTCGAAATTACCACCATAATCATCCTAACAGCTTTACGATATAACACTGACAAATGGGGCGCGAACGAGCATTTTCGGTAGGAGAGTGCGAGCAGCTATTAAGGGTCGTAGAAGTCCTCAACAAAATAAATATTATCGTGTTGGCAATGTGATGATATTTAAGAGTGGATACACACGTTAACGAGAATTAGTCAAACATATGTGGGTTAGTTAAAGCCTGCGGTCCTATTTCTAGAGCCGAAGCTGTCAGTACTAGAGTGCATCAAAGTTAATAGCTAATGCGTTGTAGATTCCTAATTATAACACAAATATAACACATTGCAGCGCCGTCCCGAGCCGACTGTGCTTTGCTCGCCGAAAAAAAAAGGAGGAGAAAAAAAAAATACGTTCGTTAACGTTAAGGACCTCTTAATTGCTCGTGGGGTATTTTATTGGAGTTTCTTTGGAGGAATTGAACGAATGCCGATCTACTTAGCTGGATTTTTATTTCGCACCAATTATTAGAAGTATATATAAATAAATCTGCCTGTAATAAACGACAACTTTATTAATAGATCAATTGTTCAATTTAATAAAAAAATATTTATTCATAATCGGGGCTATTCTGTAAAGAAAATATTAAGTTTAACGTGTACGTTATATTTTTTTACCCCGGTATAAGCAGCTTTTGTGAAGATAGTTAATAACATATACGTTAAACTTAAAATTTTCAAATCTTCACGAAACTCAGTATTATAAAGACATTATGATTCAAGATTTTTTTACTTAAATCTTTTACTAGAAATTAACAATTCTGACTTTCATTGTTATTAATAAACTATACAAGAGCTAAATGTGAGAATAATTTATTAATTATTTTCAAATATATTTTATTTAATTTATTTAAATAACTGTGAGCAAGTGAATGAATACTCTTTTCTATTTAGACTATACAAGGTGATCAGAATGGTTTATTTCTAGTAAAAAAATTAAGTAAAAAATTATTGAATCATAATGTTTCACAAAGTCGTTGAAATTAAACGCGTGTATAGAAATTCGCATTATTCTTTATATATTTTTTGCATCTATTATAATAATAATCTTTATTAACATATACTAAATAAATATTAAAATATTACAAACTCAAATGTATATTTTATATCTGTTAATTGCGTAAATTAACAGATATTAAAGACCAATGGTCTTTCCGCCTATTACAATAATGATAAATAAATTAATAAAACTCCTTCAATAAAACAAAATAAAAAATCCAAATGATCCTCCTAAATTCAAATATCCCAGCTCGACAATTCATGAATTCAGCACCTCAATCGGAGTGACAAGAACGGGAGCAATTATGATTGTTAAAAAAATGATAAGAACTACACAAAGACAGGCTGAAAAACTACTGGTTGATAGCCATTTTTCAATCAATCTCGTTATGTGAATGAATTATTAGAATTTTAATTAGGCCTCATAGGAAAACGTTACCGCGTATTTTCACTAGAAAGATTTCAACCATATTTAATTCACAGTATTTGTGACAGAATTTTACTACTACTAAATCTTTATTATCTGTGAAAAAAAAATGATGATATATTATATATAATCTAACATAATATAAAAATTATTGGCAGAAAGACCTCAGGTCGATAGCCGAGGACAGACTAACACCTTTATGCATATTTGTAATTGTAATACATAGCTGTATATAAAATTTAGTGTAATTGTCTGAATAAATATATTTGTATATATATATAAAAATAAATATTTTCACAATATGTTCTCAAATAATTGCTATCGACCATAGATCTTTCTGTCTTATTAGAAATAATTTGTAATTATTATGGAACAAAAAGATGATTATTATTAAAAACACACTTGTTACGGTTTTTTAGCACACCTTGAGAATGTGCTAAAAACTCGTGAATTTAAAATTAAGGGAATTTAAAATTTGATTTATTTATTTCTTTTGAGAAGAGAATAATAACCCGAAAATAGGCGACAATTTAAATTTATTCAATTTAATGTGAGTTTTTTTAATCTTGATTTTTTGATAGATTTTTAATAATCTATTCATATTTATTATTACAATATGAACTACCAAAATTCAATATGAACTACCAAAGTTCAAAAACAAAGTTCAAAAATTATATATAATAATAATAAATTTTGGGAAAGATATTTGTTCGTGAAGTTTTCTCGATAGTAATATTTATATTTTATTCATTTCTTCACTTACTTATTTAAAAAAAAAATACTTAATGATCAAAAATCACAGAGGTGGAAATAATTTATTAATTATTTTCAAATCATTTTTATTTAATATACTTAATGAACATCGAGCACAATTTTTTCTTAAATATTATCAATTGTGCACACGTGAATGTATATATTTTATTGTGTTTCTAATTTTTAAAATAGTTTATAAGTCAAATAAATAAATAAAATGTACGTATAGTATTTTTTTTCAATAAATAAGTGAAGAAAGGAATAAAATATAAATATTACTATAATAAATTTGTAAACCCGAAACTAGTCGAGAATTTAAAGTTTTTCAATCTAATCTGTGTTTTATTTGTTTTATTGGTTGATTTTTTAATAATCTATTCATATTTATTTGATGCAAGTAATTGTGTTACTTGTGTGGAATAATTTTAATTTATTTATTTTCTAACGGAATCTCCCTTTTTTTATATACAAACAATAAAATAATTTATGAGTTTAAATAAAAACATATACATATTATTAAGGCTGGCGTTTATCGTATGTAAAATGAAGCGATTTTGTACCAATTGAATTCCTCTAACAAACAAACCCTGAATAATGAATTTCATCATATTATATATCAAAATAATCCTAAAACTCCATAGATTTCGAACGAGTTATTTAAAAATGAATCTGATTAATAGTTTAGAAGAAAATTACGTCCAAAGTTAGCATATTTTATGCAAAGAATGTGCTATATTTTTACTTATTAATATAATTATTGAAAGAAAATGAAATATGTCGTAATAATCTACATTGAATGTAGTTGTGGTTCAATACATTTTTTCGTCAGAAAACAATGCTGTTTAGTTAGGAAGGTCGTTCCGAAAATATCATCAATTCCCGTGAAATTCGGTCATATTGAATAAAACCGGCAAGTTACATATAGTTTTCTGCATTTGACTAGACAAATATTAGTTCATTAAGTCTCATATAGATAGCGGTAAATAATGTACTATATTTTAATAAATGTTATTTGCGTTTATCACCTTTAAATTATTTATAAAATTAACGTTATGAGTAATCGTTTAAATAATTAATACTGTGGAAAAATACAAACAAAGATTTTTAATTAATTTTCAAGAGATACTCAATAGATGTTTCTCCCCTATTCTTGATAATATTTGTGTATGTGTGCATGTGCATATGTGTCTGAATGTGTGTGTGTAGAACCGCTTAGTGTTGTTTCACATTCAATGAATATGAGAAAGACAGAAATATCCAGTTATCTCTGCGCGCCGCGATTCTATAACACAGATGATCCGCATGCCATTCTAAAATAATAAACATTTTAAATAGTGTTCAGTAAGCAGTATACAAATATGAATGAATATTTTTGCAAAGGTTTGCACGGTGAAAATGTATTATTATGGTTTTTTTTAGATATAAAAAAATGTAATGTTTCAAATAATTTATTTGGGAGGATTGTAATAAAAGACATATGATGATCATAAATAAATCAATATAATTGTAAAATTTACGGATAAAAAATAATAGCATGACTGTAAAGGAAGCAGAAATATATACTTTCCAAAACAATGTATATATGTTTCCTCTAAAATGATTAACAATCTCATGCAACGTTGTATTCAACTATTATTATTCTACACTTTGTGTAGAATAACATCTCAAATAAAAATAATTTTAAGTTTTGGTTTATTTATAGTATATGAATATTGACCCTACACCCATATGTAGCCATACACACACACCCTTCCTAGCGGAAGGGTGTGTGTGTATATATATGAATATATATGAAAACTGACATTGATGACTCCAATTTTTTATAGGAATTTTAAAATAAAATGGAATCCCGACCAGGGAAAGTTGTTGGAAGCTGAAATTGATCCAGCCAATATGTGTTAAAAAATAAAATTGAATAAAATAAATATGAATACATTATTAAAAATCATCCAATAAAATAAATAAAACACAGATAAAATTGAGTAATTTTAAATTCTCGACTAGTTTTGGTTATCAGCTCATTATCAAGATACTTTAAAATTGAGTTTATTTAAATGTCTATGGACCGAAATTATTTTGCCTGCAACACAAGTTAAAAAATCAATATATCTATAAAAATTAATATCCATAGAAATTTAAATAAACTCAATTTTAAATTCTCTTGACAATGGGCTGATAACCCAAAACTAATTGAGAATTTAAAATTATTCAATTTAATCTGTGTTTTATTGGTTTTACAAATATTAATATTTGGGATGGTTTAATTCTTTTTGAGCCTCTAAGATATATGTGGAATCTCGACATTTTAATTTTTTTTTTTTGCGTCTATTTAATATAATTTCTGGAGCTAAGCAGTTCCTGTAAAATTTATCTAATTTTTGTAACATTTCAATCCATAATTCAGAATCTCTATAAATTTTTTCTATAAATATTGGATTTTTTTCGCCTGTATATACAATAAAATGGCAAACTTTACTGTTGGTAATTGACAGCTGTTCCTGAACCTATAAATAAATTCAATTAATACAAAAGTATTTTAGTTGAAAAGTATTATCTGATAATAATAGTCATGATTTCGCTTTAGTCGAATTTCACCAGCATGTAATTTTAAAAATGGAATTTTCTTTTTTAACACAGCCTCATTCAATGTTAAATTTGAGTCTGCTACTTTCTTTGAACATTTGACTTCAACGATTTCGTCGTTATTTATTATACCTACAAAATTAAAAATTAGAATATACAGGAAGCAACACTATGAACTACGGCTAATGGTAAAAAACTTTCTGGATGGTTATAAGTGTTTTCTAAAACATTCGGGATTTTCATTTATTGTCGAATGTGAAGTCATATTTGTCATTACTTTAGACATGTCCGCCATATATTCATTACTGAGACATCACAATCGAATTAGAATAACATTTTTTACTTTGATGTTTGTAGTGTGTGTGTGTTTTTTAAGAAATTTAAAATAGAAATAGGACAAAAATATTTATTTATTCAAGTTCTACAACTTTTATTTCAAACATTTTTCTATCGAAAATAAAACAAAAAGTAAATAAAAATAATTAAATTTCTTCAAGACAAACATTATTTGGTGCGATCAATATTTGTAAAAAAAAAACGGATAATAAAAAATAATAAGAGTAATGAGTTCTGATTCAGGTCAAAAGTTTATTAGATCTCGCCGCTCTTATAAAAATCTTGGATTCAACGTTTGAGTTCAGTTTTTTGAATCGTTTTTGCTCTATTGACGAAACACACAGACAAAAACATACACAGACATTTTTCAAAAACGATGGAGTGGACTCAAAACGGACACATCCGTTGAAATTAACGATTTAAAAATGTTTACAATTACAATTATTTTCTCTTGAAAGGTAAAAATAAATAAATATATAGGTATAGGACATTGAACATGAAATGAACAATTTGGCGTAGATGAAAATAAACATTTAAAATAAGCAAGTTAACATCTATTTGTGTTAGAATCGAAAGTACCATAATTTTGAAAAGGTTTTATCTGGATTGGTACGAAATGATCATTGTTAGCTATTTATTTTACAATGTCCACTGTTCGTTGACCCTCTTTATACGTAATTTATTATTTTATACTAACCATCCGGAGAAGCTCCCAAAAAACCATTTTTTAAATTATTATTCGGGCACCAAGTATATAAATATTTCATACTAAAATAACCATTGCATATAATAGTATTGTATTAGTATGCATATAAAATAATGATTTTAGATTTTTAGAAACAGCAACAACAGTAACATCTAATCAAAACTACTAACTGTATTATATTGCTGTAAAGATAATCTGAAGAGGAATCTAATAAAAAATAATATATAGGGTGTTCAATTTAAAATAATAAAGTTGGTATCAATTCTTAGAAAAGGAGACGGCTTGCATATATGAAAACAATTTTATATTATACACCTTTAGTAAAAAATAAAAAAAATAATAAATAAATATTTGAGGATCATTTCTGTAAAAAAGGTAAATTTTATGAATATTCAAATATCTATAAAACTGTTACAAATTTACAGTAAAAAATATTACGTTTAATTTAAAATTTGGAAGATAACGACTTTAGGTATCAGAAAAAATGTAAGTATGAAAATATTTTAGTTTGAAAAATCAAGCTTGATTGAATTATTGCAAAGCACTGAGTGGCAAACGATTCATTAAATATATATGCGCTTTATACCTACTCGAACTTTGACTGTATATGTAATACAGTCAAAGCCACTCTGTGCTTTGCAATAATTCTGTGATTTCTATTTTTTTCTCTAAAAATGAGTATAAAAATATTAAACATCCCATTGAGTAATTCGATGATACGACAAAAATCATCAAATATATTTATGCACTGTCTCTTTATACACTAAAAAATAACAAACAGCATATTCATTAATTTCAATAAAGAAATAGAACGCGTCAGCGTCGGTTGTCGAATACACACACATACACATATGTAAATTAAATAAAAAAAAACAAACTACAGTGTTCTACATATTTCTCATTTAGTTCGCTATTAAAATCGAGAGGCATCACCTCCTTGACGATTCGCAACTATCTCTGTCATCGCATCATTCCTTTTCTAGTAAACGCCAGCCTTAAATTAATTAATTCGGAAATAAAAGAAAATTACTTGAAAATATTGGTTTTTCAATCTAATCTGTGTTTTATTTGTTATATTGCTTGATTTTTTTAATAATATATTCATATTTATTTTATGCAAGTAATTGTGTTACTTGTGTGGAATAATTTTAATTTATTTATTTCCTAACGGAATCTCCTTTTTTTTACATACAAACAATAAAATAATTTAAGAATTTAAATAAAAACATATACATATTATTTAATTAATTAATTCGGAAATAAAATAAAATTACTTGAAAATATTGGTAATTTTCATTAAAAACATTGTTAAAATTAATAAACCACTTGTTTAAAAATAGCTTATTGATAATAACTTGTTTAGAACTAATTATATTATCGACTAATTGGGTAATCAATTACTCAACGATTGCCCGATGATATTTTCTAATATAAGCAGCCTACGGCAGAGAAAAAGAGCGAATTTACAACACCTCGAGAAATACGATATGTGAATTAAAAAAAAAATCGAGCGTAAAGTCAATTACGCATGCAACATATTTTTGTAATAAGATAATTTATGATTAAACTATGCGCGATTACTTATTCGATACTTTATATGCTAACCTGGTGTAATGTAAATAGGATATGTTAAATACTTTTAGTAAATATCAGTGTGATCTATTTTATGGATTATTTGTGAGTTAAGTAATTATTAGAAATATATAAATTGGATGAAAGTAAGGGAATATATAAAGTGTATGTAAAGCGCTTACAAGTCATTAAAACATTGTCCGTAATATACACAGTCAATAATTTAGCGTCCGATGCCTTAATAGCGGCTTATTCAATTAGGTCTCATCGACCATGCGCTTAAATGACATGTATGCTAAATTGGAGATGGAAGCAATATTGTTCGGAACTTCAAACGATGAAATACGGCTATATTCCTTTGTTTTTGTATTTATTAAAATAAGTGTTTAAATGATTAATACGATTATGAATCTATATTTAATGTAAGGAAATTCAGAATGAAGGTGTTTATTTCTACATAATTAAAATTGGCACGCGTTCATATTATTCCATAACAAAGGCTTTGAAGTTTTATTTAATTTACCGAAAAGTAAATGTTATTTCAAGTTGATTGGTTCTTAACTAGCTTGCATATATAAATCGTTGCGGCCGATGGTGAATATATGCTAATTTTAAATATTGAATAATCAATTATTTAGGTAACAAGTGCAGCAAGGTATGAGCTAAATTATGAATTAAATAAATTTTATAATATTAGCACTACATAAAATAGCTTACCTGTGTTTCCGTAACATTTAAAAGTTTTGCCATTTCCGATCGCTCACTGCTGCTTAAATATTTCTTCATCTCGAACTGCTTTTCCAGTTCAAAAATCTGCCTGCCCGTGAAAGTGGTCCTCGCCTTCTTCTTTTTGGACTTGGCGTCCGCATCCTCGGCGATGGCATCCACAGGTAGGACCGGCGGTGTCGGCGTCGGCGTTGGAGTGATTGGCGGTTTGGAAGTCTCAAGCGATTCCCTCGGCCGTTTCCGTTTCCTCGTTGATTCTAAATAATGTTTTAAGTTAGAACTTTTTAAAAAATAAAATAGCGTGTTATTTGTTTGTAAACAAGTATTTTTTTATGTGCGATTTTCGTTTTTTGATTTAGTGAGGAGGACTTATGATAAGATAGGAATCTCATATAAACAAATTACTGTACGGATGTTACGAAAAATAACAGGAAGAGGTTTTTGCGGTTTGATCGGATATCATCGCTGCTGTAGTAAAACAACAAAGAGATCTTACCTTTATCTAATGTTTTCGTCCTGGGCCTGGTGTTGCATTTAATAGACAGATTAAGCGGTTCGTTTATGTCAACTTTAATAGACGCTGCGGTAAAATCACTGACAGTCATCCTGCTCTTATTTTCCGCACTGTTATCGTTCGTTTCACACGTGTCACTGAGTCCGAGAATATTTTCAATATAATGAGGAGTAGGCCTGCTGTTTAACTTCCTATAAACATGCTCGTGCCAGGATAAAGTCCTTCCCACGAGAATATCCTTTGTGGAATCACTATTCGAGTCTTTCGACAAATCCAAATCTAGTTGATCCGAATTGGCGGGAATTTGTATTTTGGCGAACTGGTCCGTTGCTAATAAGTTGGAATCATTTGAGTTGATAGTTTCTGTATCGGAAACCTTTGACATCTCTGTTTAAACAACATCAGTTACGCGTTTGTTTGACGTTCTCAGTTAAGCGCGCCGCGGTTAATTGAATAAATCGGCCAGTAATGTAGAACCAATTAGTAGGTTCATTATTTGAAGACTGAACTGAATATGAGCGCCACTGCTGCCGCATGCTTTAGGGAGATCCTACTGGGAATCCAACTACCCGAATGAGCGCGAACTGATACGATTTCAGGAAAATATTAGAGCCTGCGCCAGGACTTTTCCTGATACACTGATACTCTTCTGCCCTTCATTCCCTCCCTGCACTCTCTACTGAAATCATCTATACTCGACAAACTACAACCCTCACTTCAAACCACCCTATCCGTACACTTTTATTAATATTTACATTTTTTTATAAAAATATATTAAAACATTACTAAAATAAATCAACAATTTTACAAAATTAATTTACTCGTTTATAATCAGGAAAGTAATTACAATTTTATCTTTACAAATATTAAATATAAATAATAAAATACTTTCCAAATTATGCCGACACTACACTTCATATCGTTTATTATTCAGGAATTTAAGTATATAAAATCGATATCTAATGAATAAACATTCCAAATAATAATAATATATTTTTATTCCACTCAAATAACCGAATTATTTACATTATATAATTTAGTTATTATGTATAAAACATGATTATTATCTTCTGGAATTGGCTATCGACCAGGGGCTTTCCGCCAAACTCCAATTTTTGAAAATTAACGAGTTATAGATATATATCCATTATTAACAGATATTTACAAAATATATATATACAAAAGAAATAATAAAAATTATAGCAAGAAATTTATTATATATATACAAACATCTTTATTCAGACAATATGACAACAAAATTTACAATATGTACAATTGTGTTAGTAGTCTGTCATGGGCTCAAATTTATTATTACATTTCAAATTAAATTAAAGACACTTTTGTATAAATTTCACAATTTATTGTTGACACTGTGACAATTGTTTCGACAAAAAGTGGCTTCATTAGGCAGATGAACAATTGTGGCAGTAATTTAATTGAACAAAGGAAAATTAATATGAATCAATAACATTTATTATAAATCAAATAAAAATGATTTGAAAATAACTGATAAATTATATATATAAATATTTTTATTCAGACAATTACATTTTTATAAACATTGAGTATAAATATATTAAATAAAAATGATTTGAAAATAATTAATCAATTATTTTCACATTTAGCTCTGTGACTTTTGACTTACGTTACGTAAGTACGTTAAACAAATGCATATTAAAACAACTACTTCCCGGGCAAATACCCACGCCGGATATAGAATTACATAATGTACACCTGCTGTAGCACATCAATAAAATATTCCATAATGCAACAAATTTTGATCCGAGAAAAATTCAATGTAAAAGCAACAAAAGGAACGTTACTTAATTTAAGACCATCTGCAGACACGTGTTTCGGGATCTATCCCTCGTCAGTACAGCTATGCCTTACATAATTTAAAGATGTTAATATAAATTAATCCAAATACAATCAGCAAAATTAAATCAATTATATTAAATCAAATTAAACTAAATCAATTTAAATTAAATTAAACCAAATTAATTCAATCTAAATCAAAAACCGAATAAAATTAAATGAAAATAATTAAATCAAATTAATTAAAAAAAGCGACTGTGACCAAGTGAATGAATAATACTCTTTTTTATTTATACTGAGTATAAACATTAAAATAAAGGTTTGTCTGTCCTGGGCTATCGACCGGAGGTCTTTCTGCCCAATTGATAAATTATTTCCATTATTTCGAAATCATTTTTATTTAATTTATTTAAATAACCGAGGCCAAGTGAATGAATACTCTTTTCTATTTATAAACATTTATTATTCCTTTTCTAACTTCAACAAGACTTACTTTACATATTTATAAAACAAATATTCTTGAAACAACTACTTTTGGGGAAAATACCTATGGATTACACAATGAGATTTTTCCGTCGCAAGTCAGAACAGCGGATTTAATTCTATTTTATTATTATTTGATTTTCTTTTTCCTTTTTCCAAAACCAATATATTAATTAATTCACCTGTATTGTCCATGTGCGATATTTATTACAATAAAATTAAACAAGAAAAAATTACTGGAATTGTTCGATAAAATTCGATCATTTAATTAATAAAAAAATGTGAGGCAGAAAGCTTTAAATATTTTTTTTAGCTACTGCAACAACCTAAATAACGTAAGCACTTCAAGTGATCAAGTGAATAAAATCTTTTTTTTTTCAATAAGTATCTATTTAATATGTTCATTTTTTTAGATATTAATATATTTTTAATATCGAACATATTGACGACATTTTTAACCCGCATAACCCGGTTTAAAATAAAAGCCAATCAAGCTTTAAAATTTATATTTTCATATCCCCATTAAAACGCATGAAATGTCACTCTGGGACACAACTATAAAATGTGCTCTATAATTTAATAACTAATAATTTTATAGTATTTTACAACCATCTGTACATCAATAAATACACCAAAAATATATATACAAAAAATAGAAATGTAGAATGTAAGTACTCGTGTTTAGTACAAGAATATATCAATAATTGATTTAAGTAAATCACACACACATTATTTAATTGTTAAATGGCTATCGAGCATAGATTCTGCATAATGTATAATATTTAATAATAAGGTAATAATAAATATGAATAAATTATTAATAAATATAATCTTTATTAACATGTATATACAGTAAATATACAAAATAATGAATGTTACAAAATCAAATATATAATTAATTCCTGTTAATTGGCTATCGACCTGTGGTATTTCCGTCAATAAATTATTAAAAAAGAATAACAAAAAATTTAATAAATTTTAATCGAGGTGGCTGATAGTTGTTGAAAGTTCATATTTATCACTTTAAAGTAAACACGTTTGTTATAACTTTCAAAAATTGTTTACTTTAAAGTGATAAATATAAATAAATTAATAATAGAAAAAATAATTTATTCTATCGTTCAGTTATTGAAATAAATTAAATAAAAAGAATTTGAAAATGATTAATAAATTATTCCCTTTTTAATCTTAATTAACTAAAGTGCCATCTTTTGCCTAAAATTTCATTAAATGTGTATTCCCTTTTTAGCTACTGTGACATTTTAACTTATGTTACATAAGTACTTCAAATTAATAATATATTCTTTTTATTTCAATTATAAATAAACTACAATGGAATTAAACAAGGAAAATTTCTGGCAATGATCAATAAAATTCGATCAATTCCATTCTCCAACAGCAAAAAATTACTTATACTGTAATTTTACAAACATTTTATTGATCATTGCCAGAAATTTTCCTTGTTTAATTTCATGGTAATTTAAATAACTGCAAATGTGTGAATCATCTTTGTTTCATTATATTTAATATAAATAAATTATTAAAAATCTATCAATAACCCAAACAACAACAGAAATTAAAATTAATAACTGTAAATTTTAGTCCAGTTCGTATTGTTATTCCATTTTTATTCATTAATTCTAAATTCTCTTAAGAATATATATATGTATTGTATTAGTTAATATATTAGTACATTAATGAAATGCAAAAATATATTTCTACTCTTAATAATAATAACAAGAATTTATTTCTCAATAGATATTATAATCAAATTTATTTGTTTGTTTATTCGCATAGGTTGAAGTTTTTAAGCCTTACTATATATATAAAAAAAAAACTAAATAAAGTACATATTATAAGACAAAGACAGTTCATTTAAAACTCGGGTAGAAAAACCTATGATCGATATCCATTTAATAATTAATTATTTTTTGTGTGATATACTTAATAATTTTTTGTTATATTTTGTAAACTTAATTGTTAATAAAGATTGTTTACATATACTAAATGAATACTAAATAAAGATTATTTCTTTTAATGTTTAAGCAATTTTAGCTTACTCAGAAAAAGATACATTAATGAAAATTATATCGTTAATGCTAACCAATAAACATTATGAAAAAATCATTAAAATGAGGTCAGAAAGGTTTATTTAATTTATTATTTAACTCATACACTGTACAAATGGCTTCCTATTCAAATATCTTTATTTATGAATTTACAATAATATTTTTTAAATATTAATTGTATAGTATAATACATAATTAATGTACAATTCACAAATTAGCTATCGACCCAAGGCTTTTCAACCAATGGCTTCCTATATATTAATGATTGAAACAACAAAAAAGCATGCTGGATAATACTAAAGTATAATGTATTTTAGTATTATTTGTTGTGTTGTTAAGAAATACACAAAAAAAAATCTAGCAATACAGTACAATTTATTGTAGTTACTTGAGTTACATGAAGGTTTATATCACTAACTGAAAATACAGTTATATTCCTTTATTCACTTTTTATTTTATATTGCTATATATATATATACATTATTGCTATATATATACATTTCGAATACTATGTACCCATTATCAATAGCTAACTGATAACAGTTAGCTTTTGATATAACTATTTGTTTTCAATTAGTGACTACAGTACAATACATTATAAGAATTAGGAAAGCCATAACTATATGTGGTTTTGTTTAGTTTTTATAATGTCTTTTAGTATTATTAGCTATATTTTTTATTTCAATCATCAATAAATATGTATCCATTCGTATAGTGTGTGAGTGGTAATAAATTGCGATAAAAGGTAATCATGAAATTAGTGCGCTTCTTTGAATCGCATAGCATGCGATTCTGCTCGCGATCAATAATAATATTTAATTCAAATTGAATTGCATTTCTCAATCCTCATTTCTCAAATGGTTGTTTCTACGCATAATTAATCATTAATATTAAACAAGCATTCAATCAATTATTAATATGCAGTTGTTTTGGTTTCAACAATAATAAAATAATAATTTAATAATAATAATAGGATTAAGAACATTTTTATTAAATCACTGAATTTTCAGGAAAAATATTTTTCAACTTTGTGTAATTATAATTCAAGGATTGTATATTGTATTTAAAAAAGTAAATAAGCAATCATATGAAAAGTAAAATACACTTGTCGTAAAATTGAAACGAATTCATATAACACATATTTTTCTTTCTAAAATCACGACTGAAATGTTCACCATTAAAAACCAATTATTTTTACTATCAAACTAGATCGTTAAATAACAGTTAATAAAATACCCATAAAATATTGTATTGAATGAAAAGGAACTTTCATTCTCTACGCGTTACAAATATTATTATAAGAAAATTATTACTGAAATGTATATAAAAAAACTTTATGAATTAAATAAAAAATAATAACACATTAATCATAATAAATGAAAGATGGCGCAAGCGCCATCTTTCGCCTAATTTTATGTGGCATGGAACATACTAGTCTGATGAGGTTCGAAAAATTGAAATAGCCATCACTAGTTATCCATACGCTAAAAGAATGGTGGATGAACATTTTATTAAATAATAACACATACTGACAATAACTTTATCTCACATTTAATGCTTACACGAATGAAGTGCAAGCTATTATAAACATAATCAGATGGAAGAGTTTTTGTTTGTTCAAACTATCTCCGATTGCTATATTTTGATTCAAAACTATAGTATAATTATAAAAATATATATCATAATTAAAAATCCCTGGTTGAAACCAAAACCCTCCTCTCCTCCCAACTGTGAACTCTAGTTACGTCTATATAAGCTG
The DNA here is from genome assembly GCA_963082785.1 of Philonthus spinipes. Classification (NCBI taxonomy): domain Eukaryota; kingdom Metazoa; phylum Arthropoda; class Insecta; order Coleoptera; family Staphylinidae; genus Philonthus; species Philonthus spinipes. The sequence goes on from OY720301.1 coordinate 6,455,668, forward strand.
TAGAATTGCTCTTTTTTTCTTACCTCCATATTAATATTGAATATTATTAAATCAACTATACGAATTTGTAAGTACATCTAAAATGTAAGTTAAATTAAATTGATATTACTTTTAAATTAGATTTATATCTATGAATTGTAGAAATGTTCAATGTACAACAATTTAAATTAATTAAATATAAAGTGGAAAAGAATCATCGCAGAGATTTCTACAATCCATAAAAAGTAAGCTGTTTTAATTCTATTTTCTAAACGTATTATAGACAACCCATTTCGCAGTCCTAACGCAACCTTCGTTGAATGGCAACTTTTTATTCAAGGCTGCCATCTAGAAATTACTATTTGAATTAAATGAATTTCCTCTAAAAACGAATAATTTTATTAAATTCAAATTAAAATGAAAGAAACATTTTTAAAAGTCAAATTGTTAAAACAGAAAATTAAATAATTATTGTAATTAATGCTTGTGGCGCTACATTCTTAATGGAATCGTAATTTAATATTAGGTAAATTAACACACTTGTTATGATAACTTGTGATGATGAATGATCTGCGAAGATCGAAACTGAAAATAAAAATATGGAACATAACAAATTTTTACCTAATATTAAATAAATATTGTTCCACTTGAAAATGAAAAAAAAATCAAGAATAAGTAAGCATTTAGTATATTAAGCATAGTCGGTTTAATAAGTCTTGGGTTATTGTAGAAATAATTTATTAATTATTTTCAAATCAGTTTCATTTAATTTATTTAATTTTTTATGTTGCTGGATTTTTTTATAACTACTAGAGAATAAATAAATATTTGTTACTTGTTTATTTTATTTATTATTAATCTATAAACAAAATTGTTAAATTTGGTGAAAAATAAAAATTGCACGCACATTTTTTTAGAATTATAAATTATAATACATTTTATTTGTAAATTAATTAAAATCATATTAAATAATTTATTTTATTGAGTAATGTAAAAAATAATGTTAAAATATTTGGATCAACTAAGAAACATAAAGTTTTCATTATCACATAGTTATAAATAAAAAAAGTAAATAAAATAATAAAAACTCGATGGCAATAAATATCAGTAATGCTATTTTGGTATTTGACTAGCGGGTCATCCGTTTGATCCAATCCACGTATTCCGTGACCCTAGTGTATACTCCTGGGTATCCAGGCTCTCCACATTTGTTCCCGAAACTAACTACTCCAACTTGCGTCCACCGGGCATTCCAGTTTATCATCAAAGGTCCCCCAGAATCTCCCTTAAAAATCGCAGAACGTATCATTTTCTGACAACCAACAATCATTAAAAATTAAAAGGTACCTGGCAGGCATCTGTTCCTCCTTCTGAGTACCCAGCACAGATGAAGTTGGAGGTTATCGGTTGGAAATATGCTTGGTTGCAGTCTTCGTTTCTCCATACTGGTAATTCGGCTTGTCTTTGGACGGTACTTTCTTTTCCACCTAATTAAATCATATCACGTATTTGGATTATTATTAACGTTGGCGAGTTGCAAAAGTTTATTGTGTAATGATGGAAATTACGCTGCGTATAAAATAATTCTCAAGATGGCGATTTGTTTTGCTAAATTTGGAGCAAAGCGATTGAAACGCTTTCTGAATCGCAATACTCTATTTTGAAACGTCTAGTTACTTTTGGAGATTAATTAAATTACTTTTACTTTTGATCCCGTAAATACATTCAATTTAAGGATAAACGATTAAAATAAATAAATTTAATTAATTCTCTAAATTAAAATTTAATTAATAATAGAAAATAGCTAAAGAGGAAATAATTTATTAAATATTTTCAATTTTTTTTATTAATGAAATAACTCAAAAAATCTTGCTATAATGTCATATTATCTACTTACATAATTCATTTTTGCAACTTTTTGTTTCTTTATAATATTAAATTGTTAACGAAACAATGGAAGTAATTTGCTCTTTTTTTGATGAAATAAATTCCCATGAAGTGAACGTCGTTTTTGTTACTGCTTATAAAATATAATTTATTAACTAACTACTCCAAATTGCACTCACCAGGTATTCCAGTTAATTATTAAAGTTCTACCAAAATCTTCCTTAAAATTGCATGTAGTGTCATATACTTTACTTTTTGGGGGGATTTTAGTTTACACAAAACATTTTGGCAACTTTTTGTTTCTTTATAACATTAAATTGTTAATGAAACAATGGAAGTAATTTCTTTTTTTTTTATTAAATAAATTCCCATGTAGACATCGTTATTGTTGTTGTTTTTATAAAACTAAACTGTAATTTATCTACTCGAAATTCCATCTACCGGGAATTTAAATTAATCACTAAAGGTCCGCTATGAAAAGAAAGATTCTGGTAGAATTTTGATTTGAAAATCACATATCGTGTCATGCGCTTTATTTTTTGGGGGCATTTTTAGTTTAAAACAAACTCTATGCTTTGTCAGTAAAGGTCCACCAGAATAGGAGTGATTCTGGTAAACTTTGGAATTGAAAAATTATATATCGTGTCATGCGTTTTTTTTTATAATTTTAGTTTAAAAAAAACTATGCTTTGTCAGTAAAAGTCCACCAAAATAAATTTGATTCTGGTAGAACTGGATTTGAAAAATTGCATTTCGTGCTATGCGCTTTATTATTTTATTTTTTTCCATTTTAGTTTAAAAAAAACCTTATGCTTTGACAGCACGAGGAAATTAAAATTGCAGACAATAATTTTATTTGTATATATATATATATATATATATATATATATATATAATATAATATTTAACTAACTTTGCTTGTACTCTTCTTATATTATGATTTTGATTGTATATTTTCCCTTGTTGGATTCTTCAGTTGGAAAATAAAAATTATTATTATTATTATTATTATCGATGTTCCCTTTTACCAATTGGTGTCGGGGTTGATTTTATTTGTAGTAGCATTTATTTAAAACTTACCATAAAATGTTGTACCCCAACCAACAACAGTAGTCCTTCCACCAGCAAAAGTCTCTCTTTTCATGCTTTCATCAGGTAAACAAATCGGGATCACATACTTCGACTTCCTCGCAGGCCTATCCAAAACCAAAATCGCAATATCGTTATAAAATCCAATTCTACTAAACTCCTTGTGCGCCTTAATTTCTGTTACTTTGAAAGTAACCGGCGCCGAAGGTTCATTATCTGTCTTCAAATCGATGTCGCCCAAACGCACCGTAAATTGATGTGCCGAAAACCTGAAACACTAGCGTAAGACAACAAAGATAATCATTTAGGGTATAAACATTACGGTCTTTGTCGCGAATCACGGGTGCAATGGGCGGCAGTTAGGATGTGTCTCGGGGAAATCAAAGTTCCTCCACACCAGAATTCTGATCTTCTTGAACCGTGCAGGAAAATGGCAGCCATCCATGGCCAGCGGCCTGGGAGAGCTTCTTCTCCTCCTACTACTCGGAAATGAGCGTTTTCTGGTTGACCACAATCTTTAATAACAATATAATTGATTACAAAAAGAAAATAAAAAGAAACTTCAATGTTATGATTAAGAATCGATTCTAAGGTTTACTTTAAACACCACCAAAAAATCAGAACAGGAAATATCTTTCCAGGTTTTCATGCTAATGACCTGATAAGATGCGTTCTGTTCTGAATTAAAGGTATTTCCGCTAAAACTATTAGTTATATTTATAAGAGGATTTGTTTTTGCCTGCTAGTCTGGGGCAATCGTTTTCCACATTCTTCAATAACATAGCGGTGGCAATAACAATCCCTTGTATAACACAACCTGAACCCCCCCCCAAACATTGAATTATCGCATAAAATTGCCATCAATTAAATCATCTATTAAATGTCTTAGACGAAACCAAGGGCGGATGCCGTACGGCTCATTCGGGAAATTTCCCGATGGGCCAGTTGCTAGTTTGTCTTATGGACCATGTCTACCTATTTTTTTTTTTTTGGGATGACACTATATATATAATATTTCCCGGACCGCTACTATGCTGTCCATCCGAACCTGAACAAAACCCTAATATCTCTTCCAGATTTCACAACTCACAATAAATTTTTGCTATAATTGGGTTGTTGCAGATGAATTGATCAATGGTGGTCATCAATTACACAATTGGGTTGTTGCAGATGAATTGATCAATGGTGGTCATCAATTCATCTGCAACAACCCAATTATAGCAAAAATTTACCATCAATCTATTCACCCGAGAACTATCAAATGCTTTAAAGCATTTGATAGTTCCTAAGACAATTAATCAACATAGAAGATGCCTGCGTCTATATTTCTTTATTCTTTTAAGTATCTTTTGGCAGGTACTGATTCTTTCTTTTATGAAAATACTTATTATTGGTTTACCTTCAGGATCCACAATGTTTGGTATAAATTCTGGAACTGGTGGAATAGTTGGTTTTGCAGTTTGGGAATTACTGAATTGGGGGACTTTGGTTGTTGTTGATGCCAAAATGACTGGAGCAATTGTTGTAGTGTCTTCTTCGGGTACTCCTACCGAACCTGTCTGCTTTGGGCAACAAACACCAGGAACAAAGAGGCTCTTGAAGCAAAGCGACTGCCTCAGATTACTCAAATTTAGCAGAAGTTGCGGACAATCACTCAAATCATTACAATATCTGAAAAATATATTAAAATAACGATAATACTAGGCGGAAAAACGATAGCCATTTGACAAGTATCAGAGATATTTTTTTCTTCTATATATTTATATCAAATATAAATCAACACTTATATTTGATAGTTTGAGAGTTACGTAAAGATGATTTGATTAAAACACTGTAAACTTTTCTTTGCAGTGTTTCATTTAATGATTTATAGTGTTTTCTGTTTACACAGAATCGGGGCGCACTGAATGAGAGCTGTGACATATTGTACTGCCCCGGTTTTCAAACACTGGGAACAATTCAGCACTGACAGCGAGAAGTAAAATGCGCGAAATATGAATTGGCACCTGATTTTAAAACATAACCCGCATAGAAAATTAATTGATAATGATTACCCGTCTACAATTATGCCGGGTGACACGGGATAAATATATTTCATTATAAATATGATAAAAAGTTTGCTTAAAAATGGACGAGAATTCATATTCTTTCATAGATGTAATAAATTTTCCAACAATTCATCACAAACTAACATTGGATTTTTAAACTAAAATATAACCAAATAAAATATTTTAGTTTAAAAATCCTATGTTAGTTTGTGATGAATTATTGGAAAATATAAAATATAACCAAATAAAATATTTTAGTTTAAAAATCCTATGTTAGTTTGTGATGAATTATTGGAAAATATAACCAAATAAAATATTTTAGTTTAAAAATCCTATGTTAGTTTGTGATGAATTGTTGGAAAATTTATGTATTTATTATGAAAGAATATGAATTCTCGTATTGGCTAACGGCCAGAAGTCTTTCTGCCAGGGTTTAATAAATTACATAATGATTTAATGTTTTTTTTTCTATAAATTGAGTTCACTTTTGTTTGTATTAAATTAAAATTAGTTCAATCAACTGCTATGTGTACTTTACCCATTTAATCCATCAGGTGTTGTGCAAATTCTGGGATCTCCAGTTGGTACAGCCGTTGGAATAACTTCTGTAGTTGTAGTCGTAGTAACTGGAATTGGAATTGCTTCCCTTACGAGTGGCGCTATTGAATCAGTAACATTTCTCCCTAGCACATTTTTACTAATTGTATATATAGCACTTGGAACATTTGATGTTAAATCATTTGATCCATCTGGAACACCTCTCGTCATATTCACCAAATACCTTCCGACCGTGTTCAGGGCATCCAAGGTTTCCGTAATTTTATAAATGGTCTCTGGTTTGAAATGCCTTCCTTGATCGGCATCCACATTTTCAACACCCCTACGAGTATGGTACCTCCTTGCATCAACCTGGGGAACTCTAACCCATTCACGGTTGACATTATCCCACGGTGAAAACTCACTGTAATAATTAGCACTGGGTACCGAGATCACTTGTAATGATAGAAGTAAACCTATTAACAAAAACATCATACGTAGTGAAGGCTGATGGCAATGCTCGCCGAGGTCGTGAAGAAAGTGAGTCTTTAGATGCAACTATTACAAAGTCATGGTGCCCCAGGGTTTTGTTTTTTTATTACTTTCACCAGCGAACATCCGTTTGACGTAACATGGGGATATCCCAAAGCTATACCATTTTCGGATGATATAAGATATTTTGTGTCATGGATGATTCATTGGCTTACACGAAAGGGTGCACGCACTTTGTACACATTTTTTTTATTTGTTGTAAGCAACACGAAGGCTACACTTTAATTGAATACATATGTCGGTTCGTGCAAATAACTTTCTCCATGACTAATTGTACTAACTACTACAATTCCATTGTTTGGGTTTTATCGAAAATTAAATTTCATGAGAAGCAAAAATTAATAAGCGAATTTCTTTTTGAAATTAATTTGAATACGTTCCATGTTTATGTTGTGTACGCATTTATCGTTTTTAAAGAGTAATGATCGTTAAAGCACTGCTTTCTAAGTAAAATTTCTTTTTCGCGTAAATTTATTAGCAATTCGCACTTCAAAAAAGAATCTATTTAACGATAAGCCGTAAATAAATAAAAAAAATTAACACAGATGCAAATGACGTGAAAGCGAATATTTTTGTATAAAACTATTGATTAAATGTTGTTTTTTAAAAACACGGTGTGATTGTTAATTGCGTGCGGTACCTACGATTTCTTTTTTCGCGTCCTGTTTTTTTTTTTATTAATAAAAGTACTGACTTGACTGGTATTACCTATTGCCTTAATCCACGGTGCCATCGTCGGTCTTCACATTCACAAAAATCACAAAATGCATATAAACACGACTTCAAACGAGTTTATTGGGAATGTTCACAGCGTCGTAGAGATGCGAGACTCTGACCCACATTTCCTTAAGAACCAACTCAAAAGAAAGTGAGTATTTCCCTTACTCTTTCTTTCATTTCTCCCACGACGTGCGACTTCGACGTATTCCCGTCTAGAATGCCTGCAATGACTAGACGAGTTCACTCAAACGCTTTCCATTTCGAATATTTTTCCATTAACGATTTTTTTTGCTTTTTATATTTCCAAGTAAATTTTATCTCCACGATAAATAGCAGGCTTTCTCGTGGAACTTCCCTTAATTTCGCGTCGTTACATATGAAACTTGTTTTATAAGACGACATTCTAGGAATTCGATTCAGATCCGGTTCGAAGGACTAAAGAATTTACGCAGTTGGTTTTAGTGTTATGCAAGAAGAATTACCAAATACAAGCTATGACGAATTGTGTATAGTAAATTCTTAAAATATAATAACACAAAAAAAAAATATTTCCAAACGAATATTTAGCACATTTTCTCAAATTAGAAAATTTCAATTGTTATAAAAAAAATCAGAGAAAAACATGCAAAAATAATTATAAATAATAAATTTATTTCATAATTCCATTGAATAACTTCAATTCCCTAGTAATTTAGGATTATTAATTTATTTAAAATTAAATTATAAATTCTCTTGATAATCGGCCAATAATCACTGAATGTAAAATTAATCAATTTTTAATAAATATTTTTAATATTTTAACATTATAATAATAAATAATCTATAAATATTCCACGACCTTTCTAACATGTTCAAATATCTTAGTGATTTTTTTTAGATTTTTTTGAAAGAAAACATTTTCATCAAAATTTGAATATTTTCAAAAAAGTGGATTTAGGTGAAAAATCCGAAATCCGCGGAATAACTTGAAATTATACCAAAATGTTCCCAATGAATAAAAGCATCAACTGTATAAATTAAAGCAATTTTAAGCAAACAGTTTTCATACAACAGGCCTGTAAATTTGGCCATTGAAAAATGAGAGAAAAAAATCTCCAACTTTGGGAATTTTTGCAGGCAAACATAAAACCATCATTTTAATGATTTTTAGAGGAAATATAGATAAATTCATTCTGAATCTTATTTTTTAAGTTCCAATATTCTATCGCACCTGTGAACAAAGTTATCCTATTTTAATCAACGTCGTCAACAAAAGCTTCTTTTTGGCGCGTCTAGCTTAAACCGTTCCCATAAGACTCCATGTAAATGGAATTCTTCAATTCAAATGGCCTTATGAACTGAAAAAGAAAATTTTCGGACAAAATAAATATTCCACGCTCTTTTTAACATCTTCTAGAGTCTTAGTGATTTTTTCAGATTTTTTTTTAAAAGAAAAAAAAAATTATTGAAATTTTGATATTTTCACAAAAAGTGGATTTTAATGAAAAATCCGAAATACACGGAATAAGTTGAAATTATACCGAAATGTTCCGAATGAATGGAAGAATCAACTGTATAAATTTAAGCAATTTAGAACAAATAGTTTTCGTACAATTTGGCTTTTGAAAAATGTGCAAAAATATTGTTTGTAAATATTTGTAGATTAAATCCTAATCACACTTAAAACACTTTTTATTCCTTACTTCACTTTTATTTAATAACAAGTGTTTTTAATTGTGATTAAAATATTTTCACATAAATCAAATTAAACAACTATTGACAAAAGCCTATTTTTTATTATTATGAGAAAATGTAGAGAAATATATAAAAAAGTGGCTGAAAGGCCACAAGAACATTTGTTTAAAGTTTAAATAAATTGTTAAAAATGTTAAAAAAATGTTAAACCACACTTGTAAGGAATAAAGATGTAAATATATATATCTATAAAAATAAATATGTACTTTTATTAGCCATATCGATAAATTTTAAGTATATTAATTATTTAAATATCTTTATAAAAATATGTAAATTTGAATCTGGTTGGCAAACACATATATGTTTTGTAATTATTTATGTTAAATTGTTTTGTATTATTTGTATAGTCTGAATAATAATGTGTATATATATGTAAATTATATTTCATAATAATTATACGTTGCATGTACAAAAACAAATAAATATAATTTAATTTTGATTAAAAGCAACCTTAAGCAGCAATTACATTAATTGATTCTGTCACATTTAATTATCCGCTTTCATTATTAATTTAATCTCATATAAAAATAACCAGAGGCGATTAATATTTCAAAAATAACATCTCCTCAAAAATAATTATTTTTTCATGCAGTCAGCAAGCGTTTCAGTCTAGTTGAATTTATAGAAACCGTATCCTCATGGAGGAGAAATGCTACTGAAGACAATTATTACCCATGACAAATCTTTTGTTTTTCCCTGCTGAATGTGACTACAAGATTTCCATTTTCTTTAGTTAAAATTAATAGACCTAACATTAAATCAGATTTAATTCAGGCGTTCGCATGTTTTGCTCTTTTGCAGCTGGAGAAGAACGCTCAAAGCCAGCGAGCAATTCATGGCTATTACGGTCATGCACTTTTGCACTTTAGAAGATCACTGTTTCATGAGCACGCTCGCACATATATAATTGGATTAGGGAGCAGCTAACTAATTACATCGCGTTTTTTTATAACAATAAAATGGAAAGTCAATTAAAAAGTACATTTTTATTTTTCAATACTATGTTCATTGAGATTTTTTTCTTCTTATAAAATTAAATTAATATTGTAATAATAAATATTAATAAATAATAATGTCATAAACTGTTCAGTTTATGACAATGCAATGCATTAACATGGTTTTTATTAAATTATAAAACTATTTCTATGCTCAATAAAAAAAAACCTTCACAGTATAAATGATAAATGTTCATTGGTTATATTAATTTTATTTTATACAACCTTAAACTATTCATGTTAAATGACAAATACTTTTCATTGAACGCTATTGACTATATAATTTTAAAAGTTTTCGTTTAATTCCAACAATGAGCGTTTTCTACAAAAATTGTTTAAAATTCTAATGTGCAATAAAATATAATTGCGTATGAGATTTATGAACAATTTTAGCCAATTTGAATAAACCTTTCTCTAATTGTTATTTAACGTCGATTACCACGGTCATTGACCACACTTGGAAAGAGCTAAAATGAATGTTTAAAACTCCGATGTTTGTTAGAAAGCTAGAAATTTACTGGAAACTATTTATATTCAATCATATATTTGAAAATATAATTATGAAAATAATTAAAAACGCCAAAACGTTAAACTTATTTTAATTTTACCCCCTAAACTTAAAATAATCTTTTTACTATGTGATAATAAGGCGCTCGTTGAATAATTTTAATTATATTTATGCAGTTTTCAAGTACTTGTTTTAAGAAATAATATTTTTTCTTGTAATTTGTGGCACATAAAAAATATTTAAACAAAGTTTTATCAAGTAACAGCCTCAACTTGTTAATTGTATACATCTTTGTTTTTACTCAATTTATTGTTTTTGAAAAATAAAATCGATAAACTCATGGTTTATATACAAGGAGAGTCATCGAAGTGTGCGTCGTTAGAAATTTAGCATTAATTTATTAATAAAACTTGCTTGACTACTGAAGACGCATAATATAAAATTATTTTCATATATACAGGTTATCCTATTAATTAATCCTTTATTTACGGAAAATCACCTTTTTACAATTAATGACAATCTGTAATTAGAAAATACAACAATATATTCAATTGATTTGATAAAATTTAGACTAATAACTCCTTGATCAAGTATAACTATTGAGTTTTTCAATCAGAATCCATACACGCAATAACAATAATGATGCGCACCGTGAATAAATATATAAGTAAATCAAATACACATAAAATATTTTACAAAAAATAGTTACAAAAGGCAAAAGCAATGCATATAAATAAACAAGTAAATAGAAGTAAACCTTATAAAAATAATGAATTGATATTAACCTTGTTATTTCGAATGCAGTAACGGCTATGTTATATTGAGATAAAGACAATTTAAAGAGGAATCGAATAAAAACATAATATGTATACCCTACATATTATGTTTTTATTCCTCTTTAAATTGTCTTTATCTCAATATAACATAGCCTTTACTGCAGAAAAAAATATTTTCTAAATATTTTGAGAGTTGCAGAGGCGTACTAAAAAAAATCATTCCTTTCTTGTTCTTTGAAATAGAGAAATGAAATTGTGTATGCATACTGAGATGGTATCATTCGGAAATTTTTAACAATAAGGACGATGTCGACTCACCCTGTATATTTTATTTAAAATCATGAATTGCTTTTACTTAATAAACTTGCCTAATTTATTAAATCAACTAATTTGTTATAACGGAGATGATTATTATTAAATTTTATAAAAACAAGAAATTCTGTAAATTAAGAAATTACAACTTTCAACAATTATGTCTGTTACTAAATATTCTTATTTAAATATTGTATTATAATTATTATTTATAAAATAAATCGAATATATTTCCGCAGAATAAATTCTATTGTTTAACAAACTTTTCCCAAGCTCACTTTTTCCCGCATTAAATTTCTTCCTGATGCACTTTTTCTCCCCCGGATCATTTTCTCTGGAACCATTTCCGTTAAAATCCTCTTTTTCTAGCTTCGATTGAGTTGATTGATAAATTCGCAACTGAACTATGAAATTTATTACAAACACAAATAAAACACAACTTTAGAAAGTACCAACGAAACAATCTTAAAATAATTTCTTTGATATCTATTTACAACCCATTTCCGTAATGGACTTACTAAGTAATGGTTTTCGAGCTAATTGTATTCTTGTATTTTTGATTAAGCTGTCAATGAAATTTGAAAACCTTGTGCGCGTTCTTGTTATCATGCATTGTTTACTAAAATCCTACAAGGTAAGTATCGAAAACGTGTGCGGTGTCTGATTAGCGTCTCGTGGTTCGCTTGTCCTTGCCTTCCTTCGTGTGTATTAATTTTGTTTCATTACCAAATGATCCTTCGTTAATAAGAGTTGTCTTCTTCATAATCGTGATCACGAATTTTAATAAGATTTCTTAGTAATGCTTCTTTAAATTTATTTATTTATTGACGGAATCTCCTTTTACACACATCTACAAAGATTAATTCTTTCTTTCTTAATCTTATCCTCTTTTACCCGTATTGGATGTCGAGGTACAAAGATTAATTACGCATATAAATGTAACAAAATATACAATAAAATAATAGAACAACCAAACAGTTATAAGAAAAGCTTGATAATATAACGAATAAATAAACAAAATGTATAATATAATAATATTATTTTCTCAGAAATTAAACCTTATATAATAATTAAATAATAATACTATAATTTTAATATTAATAATTCTTCAGATTATTTATACAAAATATGATACATTGAAAAAAAAAAAAACAAGAGATATTTAGCTGAACCACTAAAATTCGTGATGTATTTGTTATAATAATAGAAAAAAGAATTTTTTTACTTGGTCACAGTTATTGAAATAAATTAAATAAAAATAATTAGAAAATAATTAAAAAAATACTCCTTCTTTTAGCTTCTTGTTTTGTTTTTTTTTTGCATTAAACAATTCAAAAAATGTTGCGTTATACAATATGTTATTGTTATGCAACAGTAAATATCCATTATTGAACATTTATTTTAAAGTATTTCAATTTCAATTTACTTTATTAACGGAATCTGCATTTCCAAATTACAATTATAATTACATATTAAAAATTTTATAAGAAAAGTGTGACGCTCTAAAAAGATTACAAAACATATGTATAAAAAAGGCAAATTATTTATGTCAAAATGTCACAGTAGCTAAAAGAGGGAGTAATTTATTAAGTAATTGTTATAATTATAGTTTATTAATGATGAATTATTTAATAAATAAAAGTAATCAAGTCTTCATCAATTACAGTTTTCAAGAAAAAAATTGTTAAAATAAAAATTTGTAGAACACGATTTCAGTCACACAACAGTTTGCTTTTGATTTCAAAATAATCTATTTTCTTTTTTTTTTTTTTTTTTCAACTATACCTTTATTTCCACTCCTCTATCTATATTAGATTTTATTCTTCAAAAACGGTACTTTATCGACACTTGATTACTTTTGTGATACTTTTATTGATGTTTTGACAACATCTTAGAATAGAAAAACATGAAAAATACCAAACCCCTCACTGTTCCCTCCAATGATTTTTGGAAGTCACTAGTGTGGGAATTTTGCAATCGCCGTAGTGAAAACTTGAACAACTAATAAAATTTAACGATTCACGGAGATTTTGGGGCAGAGGGGGTGGCTTTACATTAAACCCTTTAAAATAACCGCCCCGAGCGTGGATTCTGATATAATAAATTTTACAGCAATAGAAAACAAATTATTATGTGCGGCTTATTAAAATGATAAATGATTTACAAACTTTACACTAAATCATTTGTAACGAATGCTTTATATTTCGTGATTATGCATGAAGTAAATATTTTCGATTTAGAGAAGCGTGAACTTTTGTATTTTCCGGCGCAAAGTGATGATATTTGTAAATTGTAATTTTATCGTTTTTCTTAACTATAAATATTTACGATTTACATTAAAAGCATGAAATATATATTTAGAAATCTTGATAGTGAGAAATTATCTCACTTAACACTTGATGTGGTTTGTTTCACAATAAATGTAAAATAAATAATATTTTTAAATAATAAATTTAAAATAATGGGCAAAAAGACTTCCGGTCGATAGCCCATGATATACTACTAACCCACCAATATATATTGTAAATATAAATATTTGTAAAGAAATGTAATTCTGCTGTCTGAAACAAGATGTTTGTATAGAAGAGTATTTATTCACTTGGTCACAATTATTTAAATCATAAGTCAAAATGTCACAGAGTTAAATGTGGAAATAATTTAATAATTATTTTCATTTAAATTATTTAATTAATTTATACAATTGAATAATTACTTTATTTATTAAAAATATGTTCACAATAATAATAATAATAATAAGTCTTTATTGCCCAACAGGAAATATACATCCCAATTACAAGACAATATACATAAATCCATAGCCGTGTTTGTATAATATAATATATAAACTAACTGAATGCTAAAATATAAATAAAGAGAATATTAAGCTGCTCTTTGGTATAATTGTGATAACAGAGATTTAATTGTATCATAGAATATATCGCAAGAGGAAGGTAAAGATTTAAAAACAATACACGTAATAAGTATTGGCGATTTCAGTATAATGTCTACATGTGGCTAAAACATGTTTATTAAATAACTCTAATGGTTTTAAACAGCTTTAATTAAAATAAAGAAACGTTGCATAGTCAAGCGGTCGTGTAACGGAAAATATTCATTGTATAATTCAATGTCCGGCGTGGGTGTTATCCCAGGAAGTAGTTGTTTTAGTGAATATTCATTTTGTGCTTGCATTGTAAGTAAATTATTTGAAGTAGAGAAAAAGATTTATTTTTCTATTGTTAAAAAAGTCAATGTCTGCGGCTATCAATTGATAAAAGTGCATATTCGTAATTAATTGCGACGTATTGTTGTTGATTTGGGTGTGTTTAGGTGAAATTGATTGAAGTATAATTAATTTCAATGTGTTGAAGTAAACTGGTTATGTATTTATATAGGCGTCAGTGTATGTGTTTAAATGAAACATAGCACGTGCTCGATTGCGCAATAGGGTTGATTTTTATTGATTAGTTGGGGAAAGCTGTGGCTGGGTTGATTCTGAAGCCGGTTGTTCATCAGCTGTTCACGCTGACAGTTGACACTGACATTCATGGGATAGTGGAACGGGGATCGGGGATCGGCGTTGGTATAGCCGCATAGGTAACATAGTAATCGTATAGCGGATAGCATACAGGTAACAAAATAAACTGAGTACAGAGGACTGAAAGAGAAACAGAAAACGGCGTCGACGCACTGCACTCCAAGTGGAACTACAATAGCCGACGGACGGACGGACGCACGACGGGCGACGGATAACGGACGAGTAAACACATAAGTAGAAGTGAATGAGCGAAGGTCTTACAAACGACGAATCTAGAGTAGAGTAATTGTTACTGAGTAATTCGATAGATAGACCACGAAACACAGCACACGAGTTGCGTTGTACCGAGCGAGTGAGTACCTCAGAGCCGGATACACGGATGCTCAGGTGGTCTTATGGATGGAGTATTACGCTATTTCATATTCCCCGGATAGTCGTGGTCGGATAGTTGACAGTGTGCTGGTGCTAGTACGAGTACGGTGGTACGGATCATACGGATAGTGCGATTAAAATTTAGTAGTGCTTCAGTTGAGTGGATAGTGTTCCGTTAGCTGCCATGTTACACCGCGTTCCGCTCAAAACCGATCTTTCTGATTAAAATCCCTTAATTCTTCCAACAACCGAATCAAACTAGCATAAATGATAGGTCACGCGCAACCCGATTGATTTAAGATGTTCACCAAACTTTTCGCAAACACACTCCCCATTCAATTAATCTACATACTCCTCTTGAACATTTTTGTTGAAATCGAATCAAGAACATGCACCCACCATCACCCCAAACATCACGAGGTAAGCACATAATTAACGCTAATCACATAATAAATTTTCATTTTTAAATAGTTTCTAACGATAACACCGACAAACAAAATCATAATTCAAATAAGCAACAGAACTTTTTCAAATCCATAAAACTTTTACAGCCATGCAATAATAAAATCTACCGTACTTCAAACTATATCATTCATAAAATAAATTAAGGAAACCAACTGGATTTCTAATAGGATCCGTTACTTCAAACAATTCTATCCTTTCCTTCCGAATTGACAATTTTTCCAATGCACACGCACTCGAGTCGGTGCCTTGGTGCTTCTTTCTCTTTCACCGCGTATGAATAAATATTTATTTACATACATCCGACTGATGGGAACCTCAAGATTTCACCAGAGAAAGATTCTTTTATATAGAAATTCCTCACAATGGCATGGGAGCTGTGTTTTATGTAAATAACTACCGATACCGAAATAATGATAATTTTTTTAGAACATTTCCACAGAATCCAGAATGAGAAATTTTAATTGGCTCATGATTATTTACAAAGCAATGGCATAATTATTAAAACAAAAACGGTATATATTAAAAAAAACTATTTAGAAATTCTTAAATTTATTACAGGTTTCCAAATAAAAGTACCAATATTATTTTATAACAAAATAAATAATAGTGTATCCATTATTGTACTTTCCTCAATAATTTTATATGCTGATTCTATTTTTATCCATTATTGTACTTTCCTCATTAATTTTATATGCTGCTTCAATTTTTCAAAAAAGGAAATATTTTATTGGACTAATTTAAACATTTATTTACATTTTAAACCAATTATTATTTTTTGTATTGAATTGTTGAGGGTTTTATTTATTAATACTCCATAATTCAATACAAAAAATAATTATTATTTTAAAATGTTTTAATTAGTCTAATAAAATATTTCCACCCACCCATATCCCAGCGTATATTAGCCTTAAGTAAAAAATTTGCCAATAATTCTGATAATCTACCCCTTCTTACAAAATTCTGTATTCCCCGTAACCCTAATATCCTTCCTAAATACAAACATCCTACAATCACCATTCATCATTTCATTTGCGCAAATCATCAGGACAGTTCAGCTAGCTAGCATAGATTTTTCTTTAACTTCATCATAAATTCACGACAGGGCAGAAAGACCTCTGGTCGATAGCCCAGACAGACTAACACCTACATGTATTGTTATTATTTATATTGTTATATTATTAAAATTATCTATATAGTCTGAATAAAGATATATATATATATATATATATATTTCCTTTTTTGAAAAATTGAAGTAGTATATAAAATTAATGAGGAAAGTACAATAATGGATACACCATCATTTATTTTGTTATAAACCCCAATAATCAAAGGTATTTATTTACATTTTAAACCAATCATTATTTTTTGTATTGAATTGTTGAGGCTTTTATTTATTAAAACTCCACAATTTAATACAAAAATAATGATTGGTTTAAAATGCAAATAAATATTTCAATTAGTCTAATAAAATATTTCCTTTTTTGAAGAATTGAAGCAGCATATAAATAATGAATATATAATATATGAATACAGCACTAACATGTATAGTTTCAAAATTATATTTTATTGTTTCACAACAAATGTTTCATCACACAGGTGACGATGTTAATGCCACAGTGTGGTGAGACAATAAAATATAATTTTTGAAACTATATACATTAGTGTTTTATTCTATATATAAAAAATATTTTTTGTATCAATATTTGTACTGTTTCGAATGTTTTTTTTATTAAAAACAAAAACAGTATATATTAAAAAATATTTAGAAATTCTTAAATTTATTACAGATTAAGAAAAAATAAGCACCAATATTAATATAAATAGAAGGGTCGCTCTTTTTAATTAATTTGATTCAATTATTTTCGTTTAATTTTATTCGGTTTTGATTTAAATTGAATTAATTTGGTTTAATTTAATTTAAATTGATTTAGTTTAATTTGATTTAATATAATTGATTTAATTTTGCTGACTGTATTTGAATTAATTTATTTTAACATCTTTAAATTATGTAGGGCATAGCTGTACTGACGAGGGATAGATCCCGAAACACTGCACGGCACGGCCTTAAATTATGTAACGTTCCTTTTGTTGTTTTTACATTAAAATTTTTCTCGGATCAAAATTTGTTGCATTATGCAATATTTTATTGATGTGCAACAGCAGGTGTACATTATTTATATTTTTTTATTTTTTACTCCTATCCCGAAAGATATTCTCATTTTGTTTGTTGTCCCAATCAGGTTGATTGTTTCCACTTTTGTCTCTTTTTACCTGAACCACTACGGACTTCCCTTTATGTAATTCAATGTCCGGCGTGGGTATTTGCCCGGGAAGTAGTTGTTTTAATGTGCATTTGTTTAACGTACTTACGTAACGTAAGTCAAAAGTCACAAAGCTAGATGTGAAAATAATTTATTAATTATTTTCAAATCATTTTTATTTAATATAGCACCAATATTATTTTATAAGAAAATAAATGGTGGTGCATCTATTAAAAACTGTTTTAATAATATATTGATGATTGACTTGAAAATTTGTTAATAATATTCACTTTATTTTAAAATAAGAATATTATCCATTTTTTTAAACCGAGTATGAGAATGACTCTGCCGGAATGAAGTGAGAAAAATTCGGTGTTAGTTATTCAAATATTTATTTTACAAAATAAACATTTATACGTATATACCACAAAGATTTTTAAAAGATGTTGTTTGAAACAGTAAGTCTAACAAATTAAAATTAAATAATCGATGGTTAAGATTTTCACTTGATGAAACTCCATAATACACTATTTGTAAATAAAACAACAATTTTTAAGTTTAACAAAATTTATTGTAGACACTGTACTGTCTTTACAAATTAATATTAGTATATAATAGTGATAACCACGACACCCAATACGGGTAAAAGAGGATAAGATTAAGAAAGAATGAAAGAAAGAAAGAAATAATAGTGATGCCGTTACTTATATTGTTAGTTTAATTAATAATTTGTTAAATTAGAGTATTAAATTATTTGTTTAACCAGTACCAAATTGCTGCTCAAAAACTATACTCCTTTCCATAACTATAAAGGCGCTTCACATTTTTTTCTTTAATTAGATGGAGTAATACAATAAAAAAAAGTACATTAAATAAAAATGATTTGAAAATAATTAATAAATTATTTCCACATTTTTTTTAAAGTACTATGATGGACACATTCCTATTTCTTAAATTTACAAAATATTGGAAAAAAATGTATTGAATGGAAGCGAACATTATGTATTTACCAATTTGAAAGTCGACAAAAGGTACATATTCATATGATTAATTTAATAATAAAATAATTTAGTTATAATTTCATCAACTAGCAACGAATTGAAAATGTAAAAAAATGTAACCCGTAGCCGCCTATAAAGACAGAAATAATTTGTCAGCCTACTTGGATTTTTTTAACGAATGCATGTAGTATACAAGGTGTATAGAAAAGGTGTGACTATTTTCTATTGATAAAATCATTAGAGTTTATTATAAAATACACATTTGTAAAATTTCAATGAAAAGTTATTAATAAATTGGAAATTAATTAAAAGTAATATTTATATTCCTTTCTTCACTTCTATTTTTGTATTTGAATGGTAAGTTAAACTTCGTTGACCAGGAAGCCATTAATGTCGAAGATATTTTTGTATTAGTGACCGTTTTCCAATTTTTTTTTTAAATAATTATCTCTGTCAAATCGCGACCAGAATGCGACTCGTGCGAAAAATGAAGAAAAAATGTAACCCGTGGATGTCTATAAAAACAGGCAGAATTTTCCAGCCTAGTTGCATTTTTACGCGAGTTACGATTATATATACAAGTATCAACGAATAAGATATTTAATTTATTGACTTGTCTACCGAAACGAGCTCAACCGAATCCCGAATTTACAGGATATATTAATTTATTTTATACTCCAATCAATTTGTTTGCCTTACAATAATAATATGTTATACAGGAAACGTATTTCCTCACATATTTACACAACGAAGTCTTGATGAAATTAATTAAGAAATCTTTTTTTTTATATAAATAGAAAAGATTATTTATTCGCTTGGTCTTTTTTATGTTTCGAGAAAAACATGTATTTTTACTACACCGATTTCCTCTCAAATGTAATTATTGGGATTCGTAGGGTGTGGATTTTCCTTTCATTCAGGAATCACGCGCGTTTACGGAATTTCGCATTAAAATCGAGCAGAAAAGGTCAAGAAACGAGCTTCACATGGGAGGAGATCGGAAGGTTACACCCACCGAGTTTTTATCTATAGACCACAATAACTTCCACGCTCGGCAATGTACTCATTAATTCTGGCTCAGGATGTATGTTTGTTGTTGTTTGATATTTTATCATATGTTATTATTTCAGAGAAAATGTAACTTGGGATCTAATTGTGTGAATATTTTCTTGTATCTTGTTAATCTTAATATATAAAAAATATTTCTTGATTGTTCTGTGTTATTAAATACTCTTGTAAAGAAAACATTTCTTACTTTTACATTTACTCTTTCACAGTTATTTAAATAAATTAAATAAAACCAATTTGAAATTACTTAATAAATTATTTCCGATATTGCATTATGCAATATTTTATTTAAATAAATTAAATAAAACGAATTTGAAATTATTTAATAAATTATTTCCGATATTGCATTATGCAATATTTTATACTTTATGTAATTCAATATCCGGCGTGGGTATTTGCCCAGAAAGTAGTTATTTTAATGTGTATTTGTTTAACGTATTCACGTAACGTAAGTCAAAAGTCACAGAGCTAATTTATTAATCATTTTAAATAACTGGGACAAAATGGATGAATACTCTTTTCTTTTTATAAAATTAATTGATTTGTTTTACACTAATAGTTTTTTATCCTCAACTAGTTTAAAAAAAACATCATCACGAATAATTAATTTTATAATCGAATCAATTATTCCTGAAGATTGTGTATTATCGAAATTAGTTTAGAAAAAAAAAATAAATAAATCGGTGCGTAAAATAAACCAATTTATTTTAAATAACATACAAATATTAAAACAAATGAGAAACAAATAAATGATATATTTAATTTAAATATTAAATATTGTTTCTTTCTTTTATGCCGGCTTAAGATAAAAAAAATATTAAACTAATATTTTTCAAGCTTATATATGTAGATTACAAATATGTAAACATTGGTATTTTACATGATAACCATGCGCTATTCTTTAAAATTAATGATGTTTACATATTTGTAATCAGCTTAACCATAAGTGTGATTTAAACAGTATATAAAGTTAGGGTTTTGTCACGTAAATCTGTTCATTACAAGCAATGATGAGTAAAATCGAGCGTTTGAAGAATCGATTTATTTGAAAAATATTAACAAAAAATATGAAAGTGTAAATAAAAAATGTCTGAATTAGTTATAGAAATAGTAATTATAATAAGTAATTCTACGTTTTGAATCATATATTTTATAGAAATGCATAAATTGGCGTTTGAAATAAATTTAGATTTTTAATTACATTTAATTTATTAAAACATGCGTAAGTCGAAAACTTTTAATTGCTTTATAAAGCGAAGCAATAAAAAATATATCGAGCGCTGAATTGTGCCAACGTTAATCGCTCCGAAATAATTGTTAAAAGTAGGTTTTTGCAAACAATTTGTTTTAAAATTTCAACATATGAAAAAAAAATAGAAATATTACCATAAATGTATTATTTAGAATTTAATTTCTAATCACAATATTCGCAGGCGCGGCAACATAATTATTCAACCTAATTCAACTGATATCCTAAAAAAATATAATTATAACAGGTGTAAAATATTAATAATAATATTAACAAAATATTAATAATAATATTAATAAAATATTAATTTACCAACAACAATTAAACAGACAATTATCATAACTAAATTTAAATCTAACCTTAAAAAATCTTACAACTGCAACAATTAACGTAACTTTAGATATATCCAATATCCTAACCTACTTAACCTTTTAATACTTACACCAGTCTCAAATAACTAAAGAAATTCTCCTGTGCCAGAATTGATAATTACTATGAATTTTTGTTATAGATAAATTTCAATTGAAACATTGGTAATTATGTACCAAACAGTAAAAAAATACCACTTATTACTCTAAGCAGCGTTTTAATAATCAATTCTTCTAATTAATATTGTTAATCATATGATGTATTTATTTATATCCTTAACTTGTCATAATACTAGAATAATGTTTTAAAACGTGGTGAAGAATTGTGTAAATTATGCCTAAGAGCGTTTTAATGCGTATGTCATTAAAAATACCGGAAAAGCCTTGTGTTTGTATTTTTTTTTATGAAATAACGTTGATTACATAATTGGCAATAATTTCTTCTTTTTAAGGTTATTCACGGAGTTCATATAGAACCTCCACATGTCATGAAGAAAAGAAGTATAGATCAGCCATTGAGAATCCTATTATGGTATGATGAAAGTGTTTACAGGTAAGTCTAAAAATATAACGAGTTCATTTAATTAGTACAATATTTTTAAATTAACTTAAAAAGGAATAAAAGGCGATAATTTTCAAAATGAGTGTTACATTAAATTTACTTATTATCAACACAAATATCTAAAATTCAAGGTTGGATCAAGGAAGGGAGAAAAGCGATTGGCCTTAAATTTGTCAATTGTTCCATCACTTCAAAAAATATCTTTCTAGAACTGCTAATGCTAATACTGAATGGAAAATGATATAATTGCCAAATTTCTGAGTCTACAATATTTTTTTAGGAAATTCTAGAAATGGAAAAATTACCAAATTTTAGAGTTGCGAATTAACAAGATTTTTTATAACAATTCTAGAAATGGTAACATAATATAATTGTCAAATTTCAGTGTTATGTAAATTTTTTCATTAAATTTTAGAAATGGCAAAATAATATAATTTCAGAGTTGTCAGTTCTCAATAATTATTGAAGTGGCAAAATGATATAATAGTTCAATTTTAGAGTTGACAATTTACAATAGTTTTCATGAAATTCCACAAATTGAAGAAAAAATATAATTGCCAATTTTTACGTCTATTCTAGAAATAGCAAAATGATATATTTACCAAAATGTAGACTTTTCAATATACAATATTTTTCATCAATTTCTGATGGTGATAAAACAATATAATTGCCAAATTTAAAAGTTGCCAGACCACAATATTTTAAATAAAATTCTAAAAACGGCAAAATGATATAATAGCTAAATTTCAGAACTGCCAATCTACAATAGTTTTCATGAAATTCAAGAAATGGCAAAATAATATAATTGTCAAATATCAGGATCGTTAATCTACTGTTTCATGAAATTTTATAAATGGCAAAATGATATAATTGGAAAATTTCGGAGTTCTTAATTTACAATATTTTCCATAAAATTCTATAAATGACAAAATAATATAATTTCAGATTTATCAATCTGCAATGTTTTCAATGGAATTCTAGATTTTTTGTACTGAACTTATAATAGTGTCCAATATTTAAATATATTTTTTGCTGTTTCAAAAAAAAAATGCGTCCACCAGATACAAGCGTTTGCTTTTTATTGGACGAATTAATTTCAACAAACATTAGAAGACGAAGCGAACGAACCAGTTGACCCCAATTACAAATGCAAATCTTAACACGCTCAATCTTAATTGTACAATAAAAATATTACATAAACAACAACTCGCACCGGAATGCCCGTGAATTCTGGCGTTTGCATATATTAGAGTGCAACGATTTGAGGAAGGCCGTGAACCGGCAATTCCGCGGAATTCGCTGTCGGAATTGAAAAAAGGGCCCACACGCAATTGCCCAATCAAGGAATTGGGCACAATCTGATTCCGTCCTGTAAATTGTTAATCCCACATTTCACTGGTTGGTGTTTTTACGATTTACCAAATGTCTATTTTCATTTGACATATTATGGAGGTCGTTTTTCAAATTGCTTTTAAACGTTTTATGTTCGTTGACTCGTAGATTATTTCCATACTTATCTAATTTCTACTAATTGCGTTATTATTCTATTAGAGTTGTTGCTTTTTTAGTAATTCGATTGCCTTTAATGAGGATAAGTTGTAGACATTATTCCAAACTATCATCAAAAACACTATCATTATTTACTTAAGGAACGTAATTAATTGAATTTTATATAATTTCTCTAAATTATATTGTTTTTGTTAAAATTTAACAAATAATCAACTTAATGGAACCATTAAATAAATTATACACATTTTCATTTGTTTTCCTTTAAAAACTAAATTAATATTTTTTTAATTTGAAACAATATCAAGGTTAAGGAATTTTCTTTAAAAACTAAATTAATCGTTTTTTTTTTTAATTTGAAACGATATCAAGGTTAATGAATTTTCTTTAAAACTAAATTAATCATTTTTTTAATTTTAAAGGATATTAAGGTTAAGGAATGATGAAATGGTGGACATTTTTGACATAGGTAATTCCATTCAACCACTAGCGAAAAATCAATTAATTTCCTCCTTATTTTGATAAACAGGATAAACTTGCTATTCTTTTAGTGATATAATAGCAATTTGTTGTGTCTATATTTTGTTGTTTACAAACAACTCAACTAAACCAAAATTAGAGTCACGACTAAACTATTCAATAATCTTCGTTTTATGCCTTTAGCCTTAAAATCACTACGAAGCTAAACATGCATGCATAATTTCTTATAATTCTTCGCCCCGAGATACAACTCACACAAATTATTGTTGCAAGAACAACGCCTTGAAAAAGTAAATTAGACATCCACACATTTTCCAACAGTTCATTTCAAATTGAATTATATTCCCAGCGTTCTAATCACGATAACTGCTATGCAAATAAGCCGTATCCTTATTAATTAATAAAGAATGTTTACAAGTCATGCAAACAAGAAAATACTTTATGACCTTAAATCAATAAAATTAAATTAATCTCCTTCAGGAAATAGCATTGCTCGATTGAGTTTCGCTTTTTTTACTACTGATGATTCAATCGTTTCGTAATTACAGACTTCTGTTATAATCGTTTGTTGTTTTTATTGCAGACTTAGTGAAGATCAATTCGAATTAATTAATGTAAGTATACGAATTTAATTAATATTTATTTAATATGTAAAACATTTTTTAGTTTATAAGTTTCACAGATTTATTGTAGAAAATACAATTACATTTTTTTCAATACATACGTAGCTGGAGCTGAATCTTTTTCAAATTGCAAAAAATGTAAACATTAAGTTTTTTAACTTGTTAATTGTTAAGGCTTCCATTTTGTTGTACATGGTCTATTATAACTTAATGTTTTTTTTAACTTTTTTTATAGCAAAATGTTCCCAATAAATGGGAGAATCAACTGTATAAATTTATGCAATATGAAACAACTAGTTTTCGTACAACAGCCTTTAAAAAATAAACGTAAAAAAATGTAAAAATTTGAGAATTTTCATAGATAGATGAACAAACTTATTTAGTCACTTTAAACAATGTGCAACACTAGATATAGTATTATAGTCTTTTATTTTTATTTAGTTTAAAGTCTTTTATTTAATTTATATAATTATAATTGCTGTTTTTTTTTTAGAATACTGTATTACCTGAAGCTGTACATTTTTGGGAGCGCGCTCTATATGTAAGAAAAGTTGAAAGTGTGATACGTTTAACAAGGTGAGTTTATGTTTACTTTAGAGAATAAGTTATTTAAAAGTATATGCGTACTTACAAACAACAATTTTCGGCCAGACAGAGAAAGTTTAAATTTATAGCACAGGCGCGCGCTATACGTGATTTCGGCCACATTTGAATACGATTTTCACTTTTTATTACTTGCAATTATTAAATATTTTTCTTAAATTGTTGACATCGATTAATAAAAATAATATTAAATAATAAGACGAGAAATTTTTTACGCCGAATAATTCTTAAATACACTTTTTAATAAAGGTTAAAGCATTCGAATAATATTTATTAAATGTTTAATTGTATTCAGTTTTCTTTAATACTTAAAGGATAATTATATTTTTACAAAAGAATTTTATAAAAGCAATACACTAGAATAAGTGGAAAATAAATCGGATTATCTGTGATATTAGGTATATATTTTACAATAAATATATTAGGTTTGTGTTTCTTTTAGTTTTAATTTGTACTGTCTTATTTATTCTAGTCCTCACTGTGATATTAGTTATAAGTCATTAAAATGTGACTGACAAAACACAAAATATGTCACATTACACACGAGACACTGGCAGTCGACGCCGGTAAAGTGGGAGGGGTTTTTAGTTGGTAGTTTCGCGGACAAAATCTGGGAAGAGTCCGACACAACGTCCGTAAATGGATTTTCACCTTCCACAGCACAAAATAATAATAATAATAAAGAGCTATAAGAATTCATAAAATGCTTTTTTTCTACTTTCTTCACTACACTCTTCTAATTCAGAAGACCATTTTCATAATTCAAATGGTCCTAAGAAAAATGAAAATGATATTTTATGGAAAACTCTCTTTCTAACATCACTAAGAGTCTTCAAGAATGTTTTCATATATTTTGGGAAAAATATTTTTTTATCGAAATTCGAATATTTACGAATGGAAAAAAGTGGATTTTGGCGAAAAATCCGAAATTCGCGGAGTAACTTGAAATTATAACAAAATGTTCCCAATGAATAGAAGCATCAATTGTATAAATTTAAACAATATGAAACAAATAGTTTCTGTACAACGGTTGTGTAAATTAGGCCTTTGAAAAATTAGCAAAAAAGGTGTCCAAATTTATGAATTTTTGAAGACAAACTCGAAATCCACATTTTAATGATTTTTTGGTGAAATATAGATAAATCCTTCCTGAATCTAATTTTTCAAATTTAAACTATTACATCATATCTATGAACATTTATCTTAAATTAATCAACGTTGCGTCTCGCTTTAACTGTTCCCATAAGATTCCATGTAAATAGGATTCGTGAATTCAAATGGCCTTAATGAACAGGAATACATCATTTTTCTGGAAAAATACATATGCCACGCTCTTTTGAATACCATTAAGAGTATTTGTGATTTTTTTCGGATTTTTTTGAGAGAGAAAAAAAATCATCAAAATTTGAATATTTTCAAAGGAAAAATGTGGATTTTGGACAAAAATCCGAAAATTGCGGAATAACTTCAAGTTATACCAAAATGTTCCTAATGAATGGGAGTATTAATTGTATAAATTTAAGCAAATTGAAATAAATGATTTTCATTCAACAGATGTTTAAATTGGGCCTTTAAAAAATATGCAAAAAAAAATTCCAAATTTGCGAATTTTCGTAGACAAACACAAAATCCACATTGTAATGATTTTTAGGAGAAATATAAATAAATCCTTCTCGAATCTAATTCTTCAAGTTTCAACTTTCTATTGTATTTATGAAAAAAGTTATCTTATTTTAATCAACGTCGCGTCCAAAAAGGTCGATCGGCGCGTCTGGCTTAAACCGTCTCCATAAGACTCTATGTAAATTGGACTCATCAATTCAAATGATCTAAATGAACCAGAAATGAAATTTTTCTATCAAAATAAATATCCCATACTCTTTCTAATACCTTTAAGAGTCTTTGTGATTTTTTTCAGATTTATTCGAAAGAAAAAAAATCATCAAAATTTGAAATGATTTTTTTCTGTCAAAATAAATATCCCATACTCTTTCTAATACCTTTAAGAGTCTTTGTGATTTTTTTCAGATTTATTCGAAAGAAAAAAAATTATCAAAATTCGAATGTTTTCAAAGAGGAAAAAGTGAATTTTAGTGAAAAACCCGAAAATTGCGGAATAACTTCAAATTATAACTAAATGTTCCCAATGAATGGGGGCATTAACCGTATAAATTTAAGCAATATGAAACAAATAGTTTTCGTACAACAGCCCTGCAAATTGGACTTTTAAAAAATGAACGAAAAAATGTCTAATTTTGGAAATTTTCGTAAACAAGCACAAAATCCACAATTTAACGATTTTCGACTAAATTATAGATAAATCCTTCCTAAATTCAATTTTTCAAGTTTCAATATTCTATCGCATTTGCGAACGAAGATATCTTAATTTAATGAACGTAACGTCCAAACGCATCTTTTGTCGCATCTCGCTTAAACCGTCTCCAAGATTCCATGTAAATGGGACTCATTAATTCAAATGGACTAAATGAACCGGAAATGATTTTTTTCTGTAAAAATAAATACCCCACACTCTATCTAATACTTTTAAGAACCTTTGTGACTAATTTTATATCAGAAATGTATGTAATGGTGTAAAATAATAGTCAATCGGATCGAACTGTTCGATCGAATCAAATTGTTTAAATTATTCGAAAATTGCTACTTGTCCAGACAAGTTTGTTCGATCCTTGAGATGTTCGGTTAGATCGACACATCAAATGAAGTGTATATTAAGGGATGGATTACTTCCGTGAATCTTTGCTAGTTTACAGTGGGGGCGATTGTTAGCATTTCGTAGAAGATTTCATGATACGGAAACTTTTAAAATTTCGTAGAAGAGGGATGTGGGGTGTTCTTTGTATATTTAATTGGTGATTTTTAAAGTAAGTTTCTTGATACTGAAACTTTGAAAGAGTATTTATAATATTTCTTTGTATTTTTAATTGGCCACCAATGAAAAATATAAAGAACATAAAGGAGGGGTTCATTTAGGTTTTTTAGAACTCGATTAACTCGGGTTAATTTTGGCAATCGTCCCCATACTCATAAAACTCGTGAATTTTAAAGCTTTGCGCAGCCCAAGAAAGACTGGCTGCATACGCTATTGGTTAAGACTATTAATTTACATCATTTTTATTTTTCAGAAAGTGTAATGAAACTCAGGTATTCGTAAAAGATTCCTTGATACACTGTATAGATAATTGTAAAGAGAAAACAATGTGCGGGGAAGTTCAAGTCCCGGAAGAACACTTGGATGCCTGCAGGGTCTGCAACGCTACCGGACAGGACTGCAAAGCCCTCAACGGTTCAAAAGCTGGAGAAGGTATTGTAATGTTACAGTCGAATTATTAAAACGAATAATTTATAAAAAATTGATTCAGGAATTAACGGATTCGATTTTGTTTTTTACGTATCGGCAATGCAAACCGACAGATGCAATAAGTCACTCACCGTGGCGTACGCTGCCCACTGTCAGCAAGAAATCGCTCTTGATAGGTAATAGGAATTAAACAGAATTTTAAGGAAAGAACATGTGATGGATTTTTTAGGCCGATTGCCGGACACACGAATCTATGCCCCAATAACATCAGCACGAAGCCCAGGGAGCTGGAAATCCTGCTGTCCACAGTGAAACATGAAATCCTGCATGCTCTAGGGTTTTCGGTTAGCTTGTATGCGTTTTACAGGGATGCGGAAGGGAATCCGTTAACTCCTCGAAGGCCCGATACGGGGAAGCCAACTTTAAATGAAAAGTTTGTATTGTGAGATTTTGTTGGGGAAGTAGGTTAAGTTGAAATCTTGAAGGTTGCAAACGTACCAATGGAGTGATAATGTTATTCGATCTGTGGTGAGGAAGAAATGGTTGGTGAAGTCAGGAGTGATGCCCAGGGAAATCCAGCTGATGGTTACGCCTCAGGTGGTTAAGGAAGTTAGGGACCATTTTAATTGTTCGCAGCTTGAGGGTGCTGAATTAGAAGATCAGGGCGAAGAAGGGACGGCACTTACACATTGGGAAAAACGTGTCTTTGAGGTAAAAAATAAAATAACAAAATCTAACCACCTTTCTCTTTTTATAAATTATATAAAATATTCTTTACCGTTTTCTAAAAATTTTTGCTCAAAGTAAACAAAACTTTTAGTGGAAATTCAAGAGTGTAATTGCAAACAAAGATATAAAGTTTATCCTTTATATCAATTGGTACATTTTTTACACTTTCTGTACTGAAACCACTCGTTACATGCACTAACTTGAACTGAACTGATTTCAGTCAATTTAACTGTGTATTTTATTTATTTATTGGCATAAATAAATTGCACCAAACATGCACTTTTTGTCTCTGCTCAGAGTAGGTCAGACCTACCTACCTACATACCTTTGTTTGTTCTGTACTAAATTCTTATATCAGCAATGCAAGCTAGTTCGTGTCAGTTTTCATGTATTTTTCTCGATTTGAACAAACATTTTCGGTACAATTTAGAGCATGTTATATAAAAACCTCACAGTGAGAAGTAGAGAGGAACATATAACGATGTTATATAAGACTAAATAAAATATATAAAAACGATAATATTTTTACATATCGTGCTCAAAATTGCTCCGAAAATGTTCGTTCAAATAAAATAGAATCCACGAAAACTGGAACTAGCCTGTACTGCAGACCTATTGTGACATCTCAAACTTGCATTCAATTCAACTTGATTCAGAACAAATATACAAACTAGTTTATATCAATAGGTCTGTTTGTTTGTTCTGCACCAAGTTTGAATTGAGTGCAAGTTTGTGATGTCACATATATTGACGTATAACGCGACATCACAACCCTGCACTCTATTCAATTTAGTGCAGAACAAATCTATAATTTATTCCACAAATCTATTTACATTTTTCAATTACAGAATGAAGCCATGACGGGTACTCACACGCAAAACCCAATAATTTCTCGAGTGACATTAGCCTTAATGGAGGACACCGGATGGTACAAAGCAAATTACATAATGGCCGAACCTTTGGCGTGGGGTAAAGGGCTAGGTTGTGATTTCGTGATGAAGAGTTGCAGGGAATGGATTTCAACCAAATCCTCGAGGTAGTCAATCCCGATACAAGAAACCCACCCATACTGATTACACTTAAATTTCTAGAGGTCTTTCTATCCATCCATTTTGCAACAAAGTTAAAAGAAACCCTCTACAAACCGAATGCACTGATGACAGAACGTCCGTTGCGCTCTGCAATTTAGATAGACAAGATCATATTCTTCCAAAAATTTATCAGGTATTAAATAAAATAAACTCAACATCATAATTGGTTATTAAAAATGTTTATTATTTACAGAATTTCCATAGTATAGATCATGTAAAATCAGGGGATGAAGGATATTACGGTGGATCCGTTTCACTTGCCGATTACTGTCCGTACATCCAAGAATTCACATGGCGTTCGAAAAATGTTATTGTGCGTGGTTCACATTGTCAATACGAAGACAACAATCCACGTAAATTTATTTTATTAATAAATACATTGGCAGTTATTAAAATTTACTTTCTTGTAGGTCCTGAAAATAATTTTGCTCTAGAAAGTTATGGAAGACACTCAAAGTGTTTTTATCATACAAATAAGATGTGGGAAGAACGTTCTTGTAAAGAAATGAGGCAGTGGCAACATTGGGGTTCAGGATGTTATAGTTACAAATGTGAAAATGGAAGATTGCATATTATTGTAAGTTTTACTTTAATTTATTACTTACACGAAGAGATTTAGTTATATATATAAAGAATCTTTATTGTCAGTACAATATACATAAAAATGTGAAAGAAATTAACAATAAATATTATTATTTTATTTACTGACAATCAGCCAACAGCCTTTCTGCCAAAGTTCACGCATTTTATGGGTGTGTCTTATTGCCTGTTAAGGGAAATGATGAATTGGAATAGGGTTTGTGAAGGATTTTTTTAATTTAGGAGAGATTTAGTTATTTTCTTTTATAAGCAAAAAAAACTAACATATCTGGTTATAACATAGTATAAACAACTTTATGGAGTCTTTGAATTGAGTAATCGAGTCCGAGACCGTTTCCATTTTTTTAATAAGAAATAAAGGAAATATACTACAATTGCATTTCATTGAAGATTTTCTGGACTCCCCTATAAAAGAAATATATTTAACCTTTATTTTTCTTAAAATAAATTTTCAGAAAGGTAATATTAGTTCTTATAACTTCCAATTTTAGCGTATATTTCAATCAGCAAGATTGTTACAAACTGTAAAGGGTGTTGAAAAAACATGAAACCGATTGAATATCTTCAGAATAAGTTATCGCATCAATATGAAATTTGGAACACGTATTAATATCTTTTCTAAGTACACCATCAAATAGGCAAAATAATAAACTGTCATTAAAATTATAATTACCTGTGATTTGCTTAAATAATCATCATTGGTATGTTGAAATTACAATGAAATTAAAGAAGGAAAAATTCTGGCAATGAATAAAATTCGATCAACCCCTTTTTCCAACTGCAAAAATTACTTACACTGTAAGATTTAACCATTTGAAATAACTACTTCCCGAGCATTTACCCCGCCGGACATTGGATTACACATTGATTGATTGAAATATACGCCATCTTGAAATGTTTGACAGTTAGCGGTTTCAAATTTTCACCATGAACAGATATTAATTAGAAAAATCTTCGAACGCGCGTTGCATTCCACAACTATCTCTTTGATTTCGTACTTTTTTGTATAATATTTTTGAAAATGGGTAATATAGATGTTTGTATTATATATTTTAGGTTGGTAATTATTCATACACATGTTATCATACTGGTCAAGAAGTGGCGATTCGTATTCTTCACAACAAATGGTTACACAGAGGTGCTGTCGTGTGTCCTTCTTGCAACGAAATGTGCAGGGTAAGATTGCGATGAAAGTGAATTAAACAAAATCGAA
Organism: Philonthus spinipes; assembly: GCA_963082785.1. Classification (NCBI taxonomy): domain Eukaryota; kingdom Metazoa; phylum Arthropoda; class Insecta; order Coleoptera; family Staphylinidae; genus Philonthus; species Philonthus spinipes. Next base: position 6,487,853 of record OY720301.1, read on the forward strand.
AATTAAGAAAATTGTTTGTATTAGCATATTCAAAAATAATCTAATACATCATAAAAACCTAAAGCTAATTAAATTGTATCAACCTTCTTAAAGTATTCTACGTAAATCATCATATTAATTTACAATTCATCGTTTAAGTTGTCTTTCCTAAATCATTCTCTTCGAAATCTTCACGCTGTTTTTCTCTCCCATACTTTCATTCCTCGATCACTGTTTTCCACACTTCACTCAAATGCTGTGTTCCTTCTATTGTCACACACATTATATTTTTAATCTTTTAACTTATCTTTCCCAAAACCATCCTCTTCAATATCTTCACGCCAACACCATCTTCTCTCATCCATTCATCTACTTTCTTTCTCTTCCATACATTCATTCCTCGTTCACTGTTTTGCAAACTTCAATCAAATGCCACTAAGTATCCCTTCCATTTTAAGATAATACCTATGTATTGTCTGAAAATGGACAATACATGCCATTTCTTTCACTCATTCATTCTCTTTCCCTAGATCTACGCTTTGCTCTTACCATTATTTTCTTCTTCTCAGAAGAAACTTCATCTGCTCCATGATTCTTTGGTGCCCTTGCATATACTTGCCATCTTTCATTCATAGGGTTTTATCAATTCTTTCCAACACAAATTTGCCTCTTATATTCCTCTACTTCCTTAAACTTTTCTTATAATTTAAGAAATGAAATTTCATTAACTAATACAAATTAAAATTTCACAGGAAGAATTCGATCAGCGTGGCGAGATCTGCAAACAAAGAGAAGAAGCGCCCCCTGCGAATTCGTACCCATTCGACGAACTCCACTGTCGTGCCGTTTCAACCTCCCTTTACACACCCCTCCTAATCTTAATCCCCCTCATCTCCAACATCAGGTGACTCCAACCAGTCTAGAAGTCCAAAATGGAAGAAGTTGCTCGATGTTATTCCACAGTGAATTCCAGAAGACTGTTTTCAATACTCGGTTCAATAAACACCTGCGTTTATGTTCTGTCATTTCGTTATAGTCGCTTACTTTATATTGTGATATTGAAATTTCATTTACCTCGAAATTTGATGTCCCCTTTTAGGAATAAAGGATTGCGCCAAGCATGCATTTAGATCGACGCTGCGGAGTGAGATCAAAACTATTTTTGCTTACAAAAAAACGAAATGCTAAATATACACTATATATTTGTAAAGCCTGTTTATTTTTGAAATGAAATAAATATTTAATTTTTATTATATAAATCTTTATTACACTGTATTTCACCTTCATTTAATTAAACTATAATTCATTTTTAAAAACAAAATACAATATTATTTTTTTGATTCAATCCATAATTATATCAATTACAATCAAATACAAATCCTTAATAATTTTATTTGAAAAAATAATAATTACAGTAATATAAACAATAATTTAAATAAAAAAAATGAAAATAATTAATAAATTATTTTGTAACATTATAACTTATTTTACATAAGTACTTTAACGAATATCCAATAATTGACACTTGCTGTTGCATAACAATAACATATTGTATAATGCAACAATTTTTTAATCGATTGCAAAAAAAAAGAGAAAATAATTTATTGATTAATTATTTTCTTTTTATTTAATATATTTAAATAACTGTGACCAAGTGAACAAATCCTTTTTTTATTATTATAAACAATAATTAATTAAAAGGAAAGTGAACCTTTCTTGTTTATCAAAAGAAGGAAAACCAATTAATTGATTAATTTAGTTGAACGATCATCTAGCATTAGGATAACTGGTGATGGATATTTCGGTCTTCAATTGTTTTTACTGCTTTTGATAAACAAAGTAAGTTCACTTTACTTTTAGTGGACTTTGTGTGTCTAGCTTGTAGAATCAACTGTTGACAATTTCATTTAAAATATAGGCAATAGATTACACTTTGCCTTACTAATTTAATTTATAAATATAATAATATTCAATTAATTAAAATAAAAAACTTGAAATATTCACATTTAAGTTGTTTTTCTTTTACAAATTTTTGCTCCAGATTGTTGAATCAATTATATATATATTATTTATGAATTTAAAAAAATATTGTATAATACACAATTAATATACAATTCACAAATTGGCTATCGACTAATCAGTCTTTCAGCCATGAATCAATTATTAGGGTTTTATATTCACAACTTACTCATAAGATTAAATGAAACTATCGTGACGTAAGTAAAATTTTGATAATACTCAACACAAGCAGTGTCTCCAAGTATTTCCTTACATGACTATGAAAGATTTAAAATCTTAAACGATCCGTTCTGTTTCCATGGTGTTTCCATACACGACCATGGAAATAGAAAGTATACTTTAAGATTAGATGAGCCCAAAAAGTTGAAATTTAATTTTACAGGATTTTCTTTATTTTTCTGAAGTAATTAAAGCAATTGTGATTATTACGTTGCCAAAAATATACTTTTCATATAAACAACAATGAAAATTGTATTTATTTTAAGTTATAAAAAAATATTTTGATGAAAACTAATTTTCTATAATAATACAAGCCATTTCAAGTTAGTGCGGTGTAATAATAATAATTATAAAAAAGAGGTTTAATGAAATACAATCATCCAATATTTTTTGATAATTCTTTGAAAAAAATGATTTAAATTTTGCGAACGTGATATTAATATAATAACCAAACCTATTTTGTTTTATTCATAACATTTTTACATAATATATGTAATCTTAACTTTTATGAAATATTTAATAATATCGCGGTTTATTATAAAAGTCAGCATTCATGTTTTTAAATATTTGAATTATTAACCGTTAAAAATTTTCGAAGCGTCGCACTTTAGCTTCAACGCCATTCGAATAATCATTACGAAACATAACCTATTTAAAATTTAAGTTGGCAACGCTCCCTCTGAAATCAGTTGGCAGCCCGGTTAAAACAAGCGATAATTTGGCGAATTGCGCAGACGTTGTTTCTGGTGTGTTGATTGTTCTTCCTGGCTCCAAGATTTTACCTTTTAAATCCGCAATTTTCCTGTTAATTTTATACAAACGCGGTCGAAACGCAGAAGAAAACGCCGCCGGAAATAATGCAAAAGTGACTCCATTGGAAGCTGACGGATTCTGCAACATCTTAGGCTCCAGCTTTGGTTCCATTGTGTATCCAATATGGCGTTGGCTGAAGGACATTTTTGCATTCAGTAAGTTACATTTGCCATCTTCCTAATGCTGTGACAATTTATAACGGTCCTTGTATTTCAAGAACGCCTCACGTTCCTTCCGATTTCAATTCAATAGGTATGTATTAACCGTTGAATTCTACATATTTTTTTGCTTGTTCCTACACATTGCATATATATGACCAGTTGTACGTTATATATATATATATTTTTTTTCATCTGTCTGAAGAGATTTTGTTTTATTGGCAGCGCACGTAGTTGTTTTGTTTTCATTTTACACCCTGTTATTTATTACAAAATTCTTAGTGTTTGTCTATTCGTGTGATGTAAACAAATAATACACAGGTGAGTCCTTGTATCCACTTACACACAATAACATAGTTTAAAAATGTGACAGTCTGTTGTATTGATATTTATGTTTTGTTCCTTCAAGTACACGACACTTGATTGCAAATATGTATTTGTAGCGGCTACTAGTAAATAGACGTGTGGATTGGTTTTTATTCAAATTTATGGTTTTGAGTGGAATTTATTTAGAAATAGTTGATTCCTTTACTAATAAATATGCGACAGTGCAGCAAAACATCGACAAGGTATTTGCCGATACAGCAACTATTGATTTGCATAAATTTATAACCGATGTGGCAATAAGAATGTTTCAATTTTGACACAATACAAATTTACATTCATTCAGTGTATTATTAAAAGTAAGGAATAATTAATATATCTATATAATCATTAAAATGCCTTTAATATCCTCTCGGGTGTTGGGATAGGAATAATTTAAATTATATTACGTTTTTAAAAATATTTTCATTTAAAAAAAGTGTTTCTAGGTAAAAATATTTATTCGAATTTATACAACTACAAATAAACATAATTCATGTGAATTAAACAGATGTACGATCATTTACAAAATTACATTCTGACATTGGAATATGAATCGGCTATCGATCTAAGGTCTTTCGTCCTATGAATTTATATTTATTCAGTATAACTGAATTATTGTAATTAAAAACGCAAATAAGGCATTTTCTTTTTGCTGCTCTAATTCTTTGACTTACATGATAAAATCAAACTCAACTACATCTTGGGCTAATATTTTACATATTTAAGGGAGTATAAAGGGAGTTTAAAAATTATTTAAACCAACGCATCACAAAAACTTTAAATCCGTTTTTCTCAAAACGACTAATTTTTTCAAATTGCAGGACATTTTTTTTTTGGAGGAACTACCAAACTGATTTTATTTTACAAAATTTTGTTTTAAAGTTATCTGGCTATGGCTGGAACCTTTAAAAACTAACATTTTTTATTATTTCGATTTTTGAACGCCTAAAAAAGATTAATTTTCATCTTTTTTTTTTTTCAAAAGCCTACCGTTTTAACGGAAATGCAAAAATATTACATTTTTGAGGTTCCAGCCAGAATTACATCTGTATAGATTAATGTAGTGATATTAGATTTTGTTTCAGATTTACACAATTGGATATTTTTGTCATGCCATAGCACAATAGGTTTGTTCTTTACAATAAGTAGTGTAGCACTTTTTACATTTTCCGGACTGACAGCAATGTAATCCTTATGGGTGATATCGCAAATGCAGTTCAAGTTAGTGTAGTAAAAACAACGAAAAAGCTATCTTAATTATTTATTTTTCTAAATTAAAATTAGATATTTTAAAATATAAAAATTCAGTCGTAAATCCTCTTTAATATCCTTTCCATCAGTATAGTTTTTGATGATTGTAGATTATTAAATTGTTCCAAAAAAAGAAGTTTAATATTACATAAAAAATGGTGCTGTAGACACAATACCCCCTTAAATCATAATTTTACACAAGTAATGTAGTGTAATATAGTGTAAATTATTGTAGTATTAGACCCTTACAAAACTGTATATAGTAGAATTTGGTGTAGTTAGTGGTAGTAAAAGTAGATTTTTTTAAACTTTTTATTATTAATAAATTAAGTATAAAATATGGTCAGAAAAGTTGTGAAAATCTACAAGTTCATTGTTTAATTTCTAGTAGAAAATTTAACAAATAAAAAATATATATAAAATAAATGATCAAAACAACCAATCGGTGAATCTTTTAACCTATAATTATTATAATTGATAGAAAACAGCTGTTGTGTCACTATGAACTAACATTTAATAAGGTTTTATAAAATTTAATTAAGTATTTTTTTATGGTATTGAAATTTTACAAATGTGCATTTTATTATATAACTTTTTAATTATTTTTGGAAATTATTAAATTTATTTATATATATTAATTAATAAAAGGTGGAAAGACCTTCGGATAGCCAATTTATACACAAAATTTAGTTAATCATTGTAAATATATGTTAAGTTGTAAATATTGTAACTCTATATTAATTAAATATAAAAATTTAATAATTTCCAGTATTATATTTTTATATATATATATTTTTTTTGCATGTATGAATTTATATACAAACATTTAATTTGTTCTGTAATTGGGTTAACCTGTTGAACAATAAAGATATTAGTATTGTTAGATCTCTTGATTTTATCCAAAGTATATAAAGAATAATACAAATTTCCAGATACATGTTTAACATCCTCCGGAGTCCTTAAGAATTCAATTTTTTTTATTTCGATTATTTATCTAAAATAAATCAATCCTGCTTGAAGATTATCACACTTTTTTCTGACCACCTTGTAATTTTATAAATGCTTCACGTAATAAGTATAGTGGAAAATCAATGCTATTCGCTAAGTGCTCGATTGGTATTAACATTTTACTGAGTACTCAGTACTCAGCTGAGTGGAGAATATTCACTCGAACCGTGTTGTATATACTGGGCTGAGCGATCGACCCTTGTCTCGGCCTCGTGCTATCTTCACTGTACTCGTTACGTGTAATCAAACTTTTATTAATTTGAAACAATTTCGTGTAATTAAGCATTTTGTCTGTTAGTATTAGAAATTTTTCTCTATTTATTAATTAACAACAATTTATTGTTATTTGTTATATTTATAAAATTTAAGCCTAATTTTAAAATACTTGATTAATAAAATCAGTTGAATTTGCCTAACACTCGTAATTAATAAAGTGTAAGAGTGCAAAACAGTGTTCTTAGAAGCATTGAATAATAAAATTAAACATTATCTAAAAAAAAAAAAAAATTGATAAGACGTTTCCTTATTATATGTGCATTTAATGAATTATCTGATGTATTTGTTTGCATAAAAAATGAGTAATTAAGTATAAAAATAAATCTAATTTAATTGTTGCATTGAAGTTCTATTAAAAATTAATATGCATATAATCACATTTTTTGTACTAATAAAAACCTTTGCACACAAGTGTCACCTATTGTTTTAGATAATTAGTATTCGATTTTGTTTATCACTCATTGTTTATATAGACGGTGAACCCCGTTTTTGTATTAATTCTAATCAATTTTATTTCCAGATATTTGCTACAAAACAATTGCACTCGTCACGACGCCTGCCTCTTTTTGCACGTGAAGAAAGGTGACGTTCAGTTGTACGAACCCATACCAAATGGTTCGGATTTTGTGAAGGGACTATTCATCCGTCGTCCCGCCGAATGTGTTTACACTCAGCAAATACAGCCGAGAGATAAAGGGGAAAATAAGTGCTTTTGTCAAGTCAACAGTTCCCGACACACGTGTGTGCATTCCGGAGAACAAACTTGGGAAAATATGGAACCGTAAGTGTTGTGAAAATAGTGTGTGTGGTTCTTGTAAGTCTTAAAATTTTGTGGTTACATTTGTAATTGTTTGAATAGCTTGTTCATCATTTGAAATTTTTATTATTGTTCTTATAAGGCTTGTTCGTTTGTACTACAATGAGTTGAACTGAGTGCAAGTTTGTGACATCACCCATACTGCTGTCAGTGCAGAAAGTGTAAAAAGTGAGTGAGTTGATGTTTCGAAACAGTGAGTCGGTTCCTGCAAGTGTGTTGAATGTGTCGTAAAATTCGATACAGTGCATGTGTTACTGTCTTGTTGGCTGCATTTTTTTTTTCAATGCGTTGTGTGTTGGATGTATCAAATTTTATGTACTAGAAATTTTGTAGGATTAAAACTATGTCTGTTCCTTATGATTTAAAATGGAAATTGTGTTGTAATTAAAAAACAAGATTTTTTTTATACTGATTTTAAAATGAAATGCATAAGAAAAGGAGTAACGTTTGGGACTATTTATTTATGGTTAATATTTTCTTGACATTCTCCTAACGATGCCACATTAAAATAGACAAAAGATGACAGACACTTGTGTCGTCTTCTATTTATTATGATTAACATTCTCTCATTAACATCACAAAAATATTTATTACAATATTGTTTTAGTAATTAACTGTTTTGGCTTATTAGTCTAAACAATTAGAAACATTACATTAAGAGATTCGGCACAGTTCTAGTAAAAGTGCTGGTGCAGTATTTTTTTTAAATTTTGATCATTATTAAAAGTTGTTATAATTTTGTAAAATGGTAAAATTTCCATAAACAAATAAATTAAATTCTGTAGTCTCTATTTAATTAAAATTTTTAATACTCAAAAGGTGTTTTAATGTTTTTTTTTTTTTTTGAAAATATATTGCATTTCCAGTAAATTTGGAGCAGATAAGAATTATATTATTGTGAGAATAATATTTTGTATGAATTGCAGTATTAAACTTTTCCATAGATTGAACGCAATGCCTTCAACTTCAACAATCAGTGCCTCAAGCCAAAACGCAGCTGAAAGTGACGATGAGTCTTGCTTGGGCGCCACTGCTCTGTCACCGGTGCCCACAGTACCCGTAGTGCCCACCCAGTACAAAAAGAGCAGCTCCAAATCGATGAACCGCAGGAACAAACTAAACATCGACGCCCCGGAGTTCATGCCGAGGACTCGCTTTAACACCACTGTCAACAGTAAGAAGCGGCTGTGCCCGTACGCAGAGCGCAACGGCCTCTGCAAGTATCCGCCAGGAGAATGCACCTACCTGCACGGAGACATGTGCGACCTGTGTGCCCGGCCCGCCCTTCACCCCCACAACGAAGATCTGCGTAAGAAACATACTCAGGAGTGCATCAAACGGCACGAACGTGATATGGAGATGGCTTTCGCTATGGCCAGATCCAAGGAGAAGATCTGCGGGATCTGTTTTGAGGTGATCATGCAAAAAAATACATACGAACAAAGGTTCGGGATTCTGCCTAGTTGTAACCACTGCTTCTGCTTGGCTTGCATTCGTCGGTGGAGACAATCAAAGCAGTTCGAAAACAAAATCATCAGGTAAGTTCAGAACAATCGACAGATAATTCATGGATGTAATTTTCAACTACAATTCATCATTGTTTTTATTTTTTAAATTGCATTATAAAAAAATAATGAATCCAGCTTTATCAATGATAATACGAATGAATTGTTCTGAGTAAGGTGATGAAAAAATGAATTTCATAGATCCTGTCCGGAATGTCGCATTCCGTCCGACTTCGTATGCCCGAGCCCGTACTGGGTGGATACCAAAGAAGATAAAGACAAAGTGATTGAAAAATACAAACTCGCCCTTTCGAAGAAGGACTGTAAATACTTCAAACATGGCCGAGGACACTGCCCCTTTGGAAACAAATGTTTCTACCGCCACTGCTTGCACAACGGCAAAAAGGTTGACGTCGGACCACCGCCATCCACCAACAGCTCCAGCCACAGCAATGACTTCCTGGAGCTGCCCGCCGGTGTCGAGATCATTCAGGTAAATTTAATCGATAACGTCGTCAGACATTACTTGTCATTGTTGTGATCATTTCCGCTCTCTGTACATTCTCTTCCTGTGATATTAGTCGTGTTCAAAATAAGATTTAAAGCGTTTACTCATTAATACTAGTGCATTACATACATTTGTTTCATTAGGAACCCATTCGCTTTAATATTTTTAAACGAAAATCAAATAATTAGTCAATTTTTATACATTTATATATATATTTTTAAAATTTATTATTTTTTATTAACAATCAAGTTCTTTAATACAGGGACTTATGACAAACCCATCCTTTTCCAAACGTTTATATTCTATACTCATATTAATTCATCATAATATTTATTATCATCATCTCACATTTAAACATCCAACATTAATCTCTTAATCGATAATACATGCCATACATTTGTGATATATTATTCAACAACCAACTCAATAATTTTATCCCTCAGAAATAGTATCATTTTAAAACTAGAAAAAATAAAACCCGTTATTTCCCATGGTTTTAAAAATTCTCTGCCTAATTATTAATTATATATAATCTATAAATCATAACTAAGGGCCGATTCACAATCACTTAATTACGGAATTATAAGATTTACATGTATTGATTCACAATTGCCTGGGAAGGGGCCTTTCTGTATACGATCCATTCTCGTTAAAAGGTAAATCGGCCCTAATTCTTGACTATACTCCATTTGTAAATAGCAAAGTACTATGGAATTTAAAGAAGATAAATTTAAAATGGTGAGCATTGCAATGAAATAGAAAGACAGAGACACATTTTTTTGGCATGTTATTTTAAATCATATATAAATAATAAATATAAATAGATCACACTGTTCACCATGTTTGTTGATTGTTTAGGCTGTATGTAGCCCATTAGACTTTTTCTAACAATTTATATCTCTATAATTAATAATGATATTCATTAAAATTATAAATATATAAATCAAAATTTTATATTTATATTAAATTGTAATTGGTTGCCTTTATATTAAAAAAGATAAAAGTTATGTACAATATGTAATATATAAAATAATAATATTGAATTTTTATAAAGCTGCATTCCATAGCTCTCTGCTATTATCAAACGGTGTATAGTGGCTGAATGTTGAAAAAACTTTATCAATTAAAATCATATACGAAATCCTTTATTAACAATCATGTTTAATATTGAGGTTAAGTATATGCATTACACACCCCTACACCATCGTTATGGTAGATGGGGATTTTAGATTATATATATATGCATTATTACTAAAAGGACAGAGGTAATTCACTTTTTTTTTAGTTATTAGAATAAAATAAGGAAACATTGTGAAGATTATCAATAAAAATTCCATAATTGCCTTTTTTGCAAATGTTTGCAGGAAATTATAGAATTTTCTTTATTACATAATTAATTTCAATCAAAACATACATTGGGAAATAATGGGTTTCACTATAAGATACTCAATCATTACTTATTGATAAGAAATGCTTAAAATGAATATTCAACGAAAGTAAAAGTTTCAATTATTATTTAAAATATTTCATTTTTAAGCAACAATATAAATGATTTCAGTAATGTTAATATTGGTAACTCATTTTGTGATTCTATTTATTAGTATTAATCAACCTGAAAAATATTTTAATTCAAATTATTTTAACTTCATTCTATCCCCCACCAACCCGCCTTTCCTTGAGCTGCAACAAAAAGATTACAGTATGTTTCATAGGATAGAAAATAATTTACAATTATTAATAAATCGTAGTGTTTATATACAACAGTGCTTCTCAATTATTATTTTGGGAAAAAGACCATTTATAATTTAAGAAAAATTAAATATATTTTTTCCCTGATGTATATAAATTATTAATTTAAATGAGTAAAATGGAAATATTTCAGTTAGGGGATTGTTAATAAAAACTATTGCGACTTTCTCTATCAACCATGGTTCAGTATTGCTGTAACTTTGTTTATAGTCGTAGTGAACGGGATAGACCCATTCGAAATCTGGCCCCTGATGTTATTTGAACCTACATCCTTTTTGCTCGCATTTAATTAATAATTTATAAACATTAGTGTTATATACTGAAAATTCTTTAATTAAGAGTGGAAATTAAGCAGTATATAAATTCAGTCAACCTCGAAAAATCTATTGTCGATCCCGATTATCTCAAATGGCTAGCTCTAACTTCGCCTCTCTGATTAATGCTACTATACCTGACAATGAGTCTTGGGTATACTTTCCTATGCTTGACTTTTGGTTTAGCCTTGTTTAAGAAGTCTAATCTTTGCAAAGGCCTACTAACAGTGGCACAGTATATGAAGAGCATCTTCCTCTTGTTAGTAGAATCTACATTCAGATTCTAATTTTTTTTCTCTGTAATGTACTGAATTTTATCTGCTACTTAATTTCCACACTGAATATAATTTAGAATAAAAAAATATAATAAAATTGAATTAAAAGAAAATAATTAATGAATTAATTATCCTATTTCAATTGCTCCGCAATTTATAGACTTACAAAGTAAGTACTAAGAAAAAACAAGTATCTATTGAAACAACTACTTCCCAAGACAAACATCCATGCCAGACTTTGAATTATACAATAGATATTTGCCGTTGTATCTCAGTAATACTGATAAAGCGACAGATTTTTAATCAAGTTTTTTTTTTTTTTTATACAAAAATCTAATTATGCCTAATAAGTTCATCTGTTGCCATGCATCTCAGGATTTATTGATTTTTTTAATTTTATTATATTTTTTTTTTTCTACCTTTTTTTCTGTTCATTCTTTAATCTTGATACCTTTCTACTCTTTCAGATTTTCTAATTCACAATCGTGAATCATGATATTTAATATATTTATAAGTTTACAAATTTTTTTATGAAAAAATCTAATTATACATGAAATATGTATGCAATTATCAAGAAGAACAAGTATTATGCCAGAATGCAATTAAAGTATATACTACAGTATGCTGCTTTGCGACGGAGGGAGAAGAAGGACTTATCTTTCAATATATTAATGTTTTACAATTTGTAAAAAATCCTCTTTATTCTTATTTATTTATTTATATATTTATATATTTATTTATTTATTATTCTAAAAGTAATGTTCAAAGTTCAAATGTTTTAAATTTGTTATGTGGAAAATTATTGACTAATAAAGTTTATAATACTATAGCAATAATACCAAAAGCTTTATTATACTGAAAATTATAAAAGCAATAAAAAAGTAAATGTTGTATTACTACAGCAATAAATAATATTAGTAACACCAAAAGTGCATGAAATGCAATGAACTTTTTGATTTCAACATATCTTACTTTCATTTACGTAGTAAAGGAAAGTATATACATCATGGAAATTTGGATGAGGGGAAAAAATCCATTTTCGACCCTCCGGAATCTGAAAAAGCGTTTGTCTGTGCATTCTCTACAGGCCAAACATTTTAATCGATCAGCTTCATGTTTAATTACACTTCGAAGATTACAATTTTTCCCCCTTTCATGGCTGCTAAAATTACAATGTAAGTTTTTACAATTTTATATATCTTTTTACAATATTATTTAATTTAAATAAATGGAAAATGTGAATCATTTGCCTTTCGATTATCATATTCCAAAAAGGCCAAAAAAATATCCAATACTGTCTTGATTTACTCTTTTATTTTTTTTAATACTTATATAAAGAAGCATTGGATTCAAAAACGTTAAAAATTGTAGAGAATCTGATTCACTTTTTATCATTGACATTGTCGAACTATTGACCAATTTAAAGTACTTGTATGTCTATCTCTCTCTTTTTCACATACATCGGTACTTTACTCTTATTACACTAAAACTAATTAATGAAAGTGGTGTCCTAACACCACGGGCTAATTCAGGAGTTTTTTTTTAACCATTAGCGAGTTTTGAAATCGCTTATGAGTAAGATGCCTCTCTGGATTTGCCCGTTTTTAAACACCAGATATATATAACGTATTATTTTAATAATGATTTCTCTATGTAAAACCTTATTAGGCCTAAATGTAAAAATACCACCCTGTATATGCAACACCAAAAACTTTATTATACCTGAAATTTTAAAAGCAATTAAAAACAACTCCGTCAATTATAGACTAAGATGGAATAAATGGTTCGAATTATTGATAAATATTTATATTTACAACGAAAAGGTTGAGAAGTACTGTTATATAAGTAGAAGTAAGCGATGTTGAAAATAAGTGGTAGCAATTATTTAGCGTAGCACAGATTTTTTAACCGAAATATTGTATCTTTTATCTCATTCAACATTTCCTTTTAAAAATAAAAAAAGGAAAGTATTTTTTTGTTACATCCAATATATATTTTTTTATAAATTGGTAGAACTGTAAATGTAGATATTTTATTGGGGGATTAATTTGCAGTGATAAGAATTCTTAACACATTCCAGCAGAGAATATATTTTAATCAAATTTTATTTTTGGCTATTTTTCATTCATTCATGTTAAGAATATTAAGATCAACGAACCACCAGTTTTATTTTACATTTGGCCTAATCATTCATTCATAGATGATTGATTATGTTTTATATGATTCTAATTTTGCAAGTATGTGATTCACATTAACAATTTTGATTTTATGCAGTAAAAATTTAAAATTATGAAATTTAGCACTAAAATTAATGTAAAAAATAGAAAGCAATTTAAAATCAAAATCCTTTTTTAAAATTGGTCTCATTATTGTAAATGATCAATGTTAATTTTCCTGAGTTGGCAACACTGAATTTAAGTTGGGATGACTGGACGATTGTCAAGCCTGATTTATTCTATATCCGGTTTTAATCTATTAAACAAAGATTGCATTTCTATGTTCCAATAGTAAATTAGAAATTATCAGCAAAACTGACTTCGATGAAACTAATAAATTACTAAGTAAAAGTCTGGTATATGCCCACACTTTTGTTTTTTTTTTCAAAAGCCCCTATAAAAGGGTGTTTTTTATGACTGATAAATTTTGGAGTAAATTTCCAGTAGTTTAGGGGTTTGCTCTTAGTTTTTTTTCTTTCATAATTCAGATCCAAACGTTATGTCACTAATTTTTAGTATGTTCACCTCAAAACAAAGCATGCTTTTTTTATTTTCCGCACTTATATCACATTAAACCCCATTTTAGTTGAGTAAAAACGACATTTAATAAGGAGATTTAACGAAATTAATAAAAAACGGCATTCATAGAGTGATATGCGCAATGGTCAAAATATGTTATCTGTGAGTGGTACATGGATCATAGATGGTCAACATCCTAAATTTAAACTCTCGAGCGACCAAACACTTTTTAATTAAGAAAATACCCCTTATTTTTCATTTAATCAATGCTAACATAAAAACTAAACTCTTTAAATGTAAACTTTACGCTTGTGTGCATGTCATATACTAGGCTTTAGCCATAGAAATATATAATATATCTCTATGACTAGCCAATTATTGAATCATGTTTGTAAACAATCAAATGTAATAATGTAGGGATATTTTTTTGTCAACTCTAGACAGTTGAGATTGATCACAGTCTTTTATGTGATTCTAATTTTGTAAACATGTGTTTCACATTCACAATTTTTATTTTCATTCTAGTCGGGGATGGCCTCTTAGACGGACTGCTTTTGTTTAACACTTTAATCATCCTCTATGATTTTTCAACCTGAACATAGCTCTTCTAAAATCTTATAAGTCTAGCCAACATAAAATACAATTCCTTTCCGCGGCGTTAGATGGCGCACGCAAGCGGGTATTTTACATCATAAAGTAAAAATTTATAATTATGAAATTTGGTCTGTTTTATTTATTTTTTGCAATAAAACTGATCAAATTTAAAATGATGGAATTTGATACATTTTTATCATTAGCAAATTTAATGCAAACTGGTTTCCTGATTAAAGTTTATTTACTTAACATGAATGTAGTATAATTTAATTTTAAAAATAAATTCAACTACGATTCTTTTTGTGATTTATGAATTTAGCAAGAATGTGTTAAGAAATTCTCTCGCATATAGAAAGAATGTGAATAAAAACGTTTGGGAAAGTGTAAAATGTATGGAGATTGTAGAAATGCTCTGATCAATCCTATATCTTTTTTTCTTTTTATATACGAAAAAAATATTCCTTTACATCAGTATTTTCTGGATGGAGCACGTAATAAATTATGCTTCTTCTGTGAAATAAACAAACTGTATACAAAGTGTCCCAAGAAGTCAATATGAAAATTATTTTTTTATTATGTATTTCTCAGAAAAATTTGTTCAAGAAGTATAATTAAGATCTCTTAATTATTTAAAGAATGTGCCTATTAAAATATATAGTGAACGAATAAAAAGAAAAATCTGCTACCTCCAGCTTTCACTTTTTTTACTTTCTCTGCCTGCAATATGAAATGAAATGAATTATGAATGTTTTGTTTTTGATTACATAAATCATTCATTAAATAACAGGTTTTTACTTGTGCATAACAAGGGTTTTTATTATTCCATATCGTTTTTAAAGAAATAATGAGCTTTAATTTTGTGTTGTTGTAATTTTCATCTAGTCAAACAGTTATTAATTAGATTAATAAAATTCCAATTTTTATTGAGAAATATATAGTGAAAGAGATTCTTTTGCAAAAAAATGTGATACATTTAAATATATTTGTTATTTAAAGAATTTTTTTTTAGATGAACTGTGTCAAAAACGTCAAATGCAAACAATCGAATAATTTTGTTTTTCTTTTATTTTATTTCAGCAAGATGTATGCGATATAACGCTGGACATTTTGTTGGGTAACGATTAGACAAGTTGCCTATATATATCCCATTGTACCTGAAGTGAATCATTTCATCCAAATTCCATTTACTTTAAGAAATCCAAATGATCACAATGCCAACTTGGACTTTATGTATTGTATGTAAAATCAGAAATCAATCATACCCCTCTTCCCCGTACTTAGAACTTGATAATATTGGGATACAGTGTGCGATCATAACGTAATAATAATTAAAAAAAAAATTATGTATACGTGTGGCAAGCATGTGTTGCACTGTTTGTTTGCATGCTTCGAAATGTTGTTAGAAACCAATTTTTTCTAATGATAAAGTTGGTTTTCAGAGATTACTAATGTTGGAACGTCTTCAAGAGTTTTGTCCGTTAAATGACTTTTTAGATGAAATGGAACTTGGATATGAAATCATGCAAATGCTTGATACGAGCGAGATGTTCTTTTCGGATACCGATGAATCATATTGGTCAGACTAATCATAAGAATAAGTTTTAGTATGTGTTTTTCTGTTTTTGTTTAAAAGTATAAATATACATGATAAAAAGTTATAGAAACATATATCTGTGAGGCGGCGAGAGCCCAAACAGCCCACTGTATTATTTTGCAAGTGTGCGCCTAATACTAAGTATACATGTGTACCTATTGTATGTATGCTAATATTAAACATGTATATTTCTATATATGTGTTTATACTGTAGGTATCATATAAATGTACATGTGTATATGTAGATACTTGAATAGCAATAAGAAACTAAAAAAAAAAGATTGCTTACTATTTAAACAGTGGCAAAAGATAGTTATATACCATTTATAACTTAAGGTACAGGCTTCTTTGTGATTTAAATATTCCAGTGATAAAAAAATAAAACAAACCAACTAACAAAACTCTAGTTAGATATTATATTAAATATATATATATATAATCAGTTTTACGTTAAAAAAATGTTTTTTCCGGTAGATATGTATTTTAAATTCACGGCCAGTTCGATACTCTGTTTCTTAAAGATGTCATTCACTCGGGTATATGTACGTGTGCGCAAGCGTGAGCATATGTGTGCATAGCTTTTAATTTTTTCTTTATAAATAATGAACAAATTCTAATTTATTATAATCCTTTTGGCTAACGTTGTATTACACTACAATAGAAATAGTGTCGATATATTAAAATCATATGTACGACTCCTATGTTGAAGCTATTACAAAATAAAAATTAAAAAAATTATATGAAACGGAATTACTTTAAGGGATTAGGGTGTTATGTTGCTTCTTTTATGTCTGGTCGATGCCGGTTAATGCGCACTGAGCTCGACTTATGGAACTAGCTGTTTTAATTTTAAAAAAATTCATAGTTATCGTAGCCTAGAGTAACACTGTTGCACTTGGCTAGCGTTTCAAATTATTGTTTATATAGATTGTTACTTTTTCATTGATAATAAAAACAGTTTTGTGGGTATACTCTGTTATTAATCTTTGCTATATAAAATGTTAATGCTCAACTTCATGTTACTTTTAAATCTGTTTATGTACTTAACAATATTTTTTTTCAAAATAAAACAATAAAAAAACCAACAACATTTAAAGACTTGTATAATTACTACCTATAAAATTACTTAATACCTTTATTCTCCTTCCTATTTTTATTAAAAAAAATCATCCAATTTCATTCATTCACTAAGCGCGGATTTTCGGAGGAGATGAACAGCAATGTAATCCTTATGATTGATGTCACAAACTTACACTCTGTTCAATTTAATTCTGAACAAGCCTAATGTTTGTGAAAAAAGTGCAATTTTCAATCTAAGGCATGGATTTTTGCAGAAACGAATGGAGAACCGTTGTTGCCCAATTGAGTTGAGCAACTAACGCATGAGATTGGACGAGATACACAACTGATCGCCTCAATGATGAGTCAGGCAATCGATTGCAAATTACAAACAACAGGCCCTGCATACTTTTATGGATTTTGTAAATTTTGCAGTATTTAAAAAAATCTCAGTCTCTGGTTTGTGAATAAGTTTTCCAAATAAATTGTGTAAATCTTTATAATAGTCAAAATAACTTAACAATTAATTGCAATCAATCACGCTCTTTAAATGTTGAATGAATTATTTACATGAAGCAAATATGAAACAATTTTTAAATTGATTAGATGATTGTTTAAATAATTACAGCGATTTAACATCAATTAAACAAATTAATAAATTATTTACACATTACATTATTTCCAAGAGAATAAATACTCTTTTCTATTGATATCAATTAAACTGTTGAAAATTAATTTTCCGGGGATTTTTCTCAGGATAATCAACGGGAACCAATATTTTATTATTTATAAGCTTTTACATCTCTTTTACCCTCTAGGGTATCGAGACACTATTTTATTAATAATTTTTTTTTAATAATTACGAAAATTCATAAAATTACAGTTTTCTGTTCAATATGTTGGTAAGTTCTACTTCTGTGCATCTATGCAGAAAACTGTAGAAAAAATATACAGTAATCTATTCTTTTTTCTATTTTTGCAGAAAACTGTAAATACTATTACAGATATCTAACTTACATAGAGAATTATAAAATGATAATAATAAATAATAAGCCAAATAACGAATATTTGCTTGTGTTTATTAATGTAGAAATAGTTTTTTTTTGACTTATATTTAGTTTACTAATACAGTAAAGTATGTATAATAAAACTCTTGTAACTTTTATCAATAGATAGAGAAGCATTGTTGGAGCTTTATCAATTTTTATACGATTTTTTATTGTAATTTAATACAATTTAAAATGTTATAGGATTCAAGCTTAAAATTATTATGTTTATGAGGTAAATAATTAGTTGCAATAAAAGTTTTCAACAAAATAAAATTTTAGCGGGAATGATGAAGGTTTTAAAAATGATAAAATTAGGGATCATTCTTTTCAAATAGCATTCTTAATTTATTGTCGCAATTGAAATAAGAAAAATCTAACGTTTTAAATACATCGAAAAACACGAAATAATTTTCAATAAAAAAAAATTGGCAGCACCCAGCCTAATTATTTTCACGTGTATAATTGTTTCGCTAAGTGGATTTCTGATTAAAATTCTTGCTTAATTTAATTTGGGCGCGTTCCAAAACGGCTCGGAATTTTAACCGGCGCATAATTAATGAATTCAGATAAAAGTGTTTATGTATGATGTATGCGTTTTGAGCGAAATTATAATTGGCAACGCGTCGCCCTCAGCCGTTGCCCGTGGTATCGATTCTTTGATAACCTCAACATAGATGAAGTTAGAGTTTGTGTTTTGTAGTGTTGTTTTCGTCGAAGAGAAGTTAAAAGTAGTGCAATGTATTTCAAAAACATCCATTTACGGCAAACAAAACTACGAAACTCATCCCCAACACGATAATTTTATTAGTTATGTTGAATCCAATCAAAAATATGTTGCATTTATGACTAATGAATGATATTTATGAAATGGGCATTGTTAGCTGGAGGATTCTGACCTTGCCAAAATCTGTATAGTAAGTATTTGTAACTTATATTATTTTATTTCTAACTTATTTTATTGTTTTATATTTTTTTCTTGTAGTAATGGAGTCATGTCTTTCTTTCGGAAGTGTAAATTCACACTCAGATCTTTCGTCTACAACCATTTTATGGATACGAGTTATGCGGCAGATGTGTGTATGGAGCCTTTATTTTGGTTTGTCGATAATTTCACTTATGCCATTGGACCAGTAAGTTTTGTTAAAAGTCTTTGTTGATGTTAAAAAATTACATGTTATAGATGTGAAAATCGTGGACGTTTTAGATATTCGTTGTCGCTGTTGTATGCCTGACAGCATCCGTGGTGTTTATCGCTTACTGGCTTGGTCTTCCATACTGGTGGAATAGGAATCCTGTACTGTGTATAATTCTTGTCATTTTTGGGAATTGGATACTTGTAAATATATCATTTCATTATTATATGGCTGTTACCACATATCCTGGATATCCACCACAGGTGAATTTTATGTATTTTTTAATAAATATAATATGCACAACTATCCTTTAGTACAAACATAAATAAAGAACACTTGATTTCATTCACAAATTAAATATTTTTTTAAAGAGAAATATTTAATTTTTGAAATAAATCAAATTTTCTTTATTTATATCTATACCGAAGTGTTTCAACTTGTTTCATCAAATATTAACTGAGAAAACTATTCAAGATATACTCGACTATAGTGTGTTTGCAAGAGATAGCTGTGGAATGCAGCACAGTGTAAACATATGTTAAGTTTGCCACAGATGGGCCATGCATTATTGAAAACAAAAATTAATTGGTCTACATCTAATGTCCTTGATTACTTATATTCCTTAAGTTCCATAGCTCTCAGCTATTTTCAAACATACTGTAATAAATATAATTCATTTGAAGATAATCGAGGCTATTCTGTAAGGGAAATGTTAAGGTTTAAGTTAATTTTTATCCTCACAGTCTAAGCAGTTTATGTAATAAATATTTATCATAAAATGTGTAAATAATAAAGTACATGTTAAATTTAACATTTCTCATATAGAATAGCCCAGATTATGGATTATTATAGATTGTATAATTATTTTTTTTTATATTCCTTTCTTCACTTCTTTATTAAAATAAAACTTCTTTATTAAAACAACTTTTGCAGGTTTGTAACATGTCTAATATTTATTTATTATTTACAGGGTGAATTAATTACAGAAGCTGTGAGTATATGTAAGAAATGTATAGCTCCTAAGCCACCTCGGACTCATCATTGTTCTGTATGTAATCGGTGTATACTGAAAATGGATCATCATTGTCGTATCCTTTCAAAACAAAAATATTAATGCAGTAAACAAATTACAATTTCCCCAGTACTTTAAACAAAATGATTCAGTTTAATATCGAAATTAATATTTACCCTCTTTGAAGAGATTTTTGAGATGTATTGAAATAAAGGGATTTTATATTAAAAAGAGGGTTTCTAACAAATTTTTATTGTTTATATTTTATTTTTTAAATAATTCACAATTACACCATCATATATTATTAACGGAAAAGATGTAAATTGATTGTGCTTATAAATGCAATAGAAAAAAAAGTATGTATCGATTAATTTCATTTGCTATTTTTCAAAATTGTGGGAAAACTTCGGAGTTTTAGTACAATATGTAATTATAGAAAAACGTGTCTAAAATCATGTTATGTTTAATTTTCATCTTATTTTAAGAACTATATTTGGTATATTAAAAGATTTTCTAATTAAATGCGACTTTGGCATTTCCATTCCATTCGAATGACTTCAGATGGGAACAGGTTAGTGCTGTGTATTATCCTCGGGCCCATCACGAATGTCTGTATAAATTGAATATTCGTGGATTTGAAGCACTGTATGGAGATTTGATATCACAGTTGGTAGCGCACCTGACCGGCAATCGGAGGACGTGGGTTCAATTCCCATGAGAGATTCTGCTTTATATTTAATTAAATTTAATTTATACCTCAATGTTGCACATTGAAAATTTCTACAATTCATAAAAGATTTTCTTTTCATTTTTCTTGAAGAACAGATTTTTTGTTGTAAAGAGCGATAGTTAGCACACTAAAACTCCTCCCACTTTATCAATTTGACTATTAAGGTCATTAACTGGTTTGAAATTATGTAAATGCTCTGATTTTCTTTCATCTGTAATAAAGTGAAATTAAAAATAATTTATATAATTTCCTTAATAGAGATTAGCATGGTTAAATAACTGTGTGGGTTATAAAAATCATCGTTATTTCTTTCTCTACATGGTGTATATGGTAACTGGTGTGTGTTTTCTCATAATCTTCGGTGCTGAATTCGCTTACGAAGAAATCTGGCTGGGACCAGACGATTTGGAAGAACCAGAACTGGAAGGTCATCCTGTGAAGTTCAACAAAACGGGAGCTATGATTGCAGTTGTAATTGTAAATTCTAAGTAACCTCTGTTATTTGTAATAATTGTATCGAATTTCCAGACTGAACATGCATACTTAGATTCCAAACTGCATTCCGATGACAACAATGAGGCCGAATTCATGATATCACCATTGTGGCGGCGAAGAGCAATCATTTATATGGCATTACTGAACTGTGGTATGTTTGCATGCTTTTGTTAACTTGCATGGTCTATTAAGGTGTTATTTTTTAGGTGTAATAGCTGCGCTAGGCGGGCTAGTGGCATGGCACAGTCAGCTTGTTTGTAAGGGTGAGACTAGTATAGAGGCTAATATAAACAAGGCAGAAACAGCAAGATTAGCTCAACTAGGCAGATTATACATAAACCCGTATAATTTTGGGACACGGAAAAATTGGAGATTGTTTTTAGGCCTCGTACAAGGACGCTCTTGGCTCCGACACGTTTTCCTGCCGTCCGCCCACGAACCCCTCGGGGATGGTCTCACATGGCATACAATCCACGACGACGACGATATTGATGAATGGCCTTAATTGTTGTAACTAGTCGCTAGTGAGTTTTTACATTTGTAGCCAAATTTAATATCGGATGAATCATTTGTATTTGTATTATTTTTGTTCTCATTGTTGAGGTTCGTGAATCTTTGCTAAACTCTTTTAGGTTGTTAAATGTTTTTACTGTATTTTTGAGAAATAAAGTCAGTCCAAACTACTCATTCAAATGCTATTTTATATAACTAATGTCCTTTATTTATATAAGCTTACAATTATTATTATTAATATAATAGTCAATTCATAGATTATTCAGTTACCAAATTGTATCTTCAATCCATTGAACATACGATGATACTCTTGTGTATACTCCTGGTATATTTTTAATTGCACATATTTTTCCAAACGATGTTACCCCAACAACATAAAAGATACATTGGTTGCCTTTCTTTGTAATCACCAATGGACCACCAGAATCACCCTATAAAAAAATAACACAATTTTCATTTGTTTATCCTGCACTAAGTTGAACTGAGTTACCCATAAGATTTACATTACTGCATATTATTGCAGAAAATGTTCTAAAAATCGTAATATTTATGTTTTACAATAGATTTGTTTGTTACAGCTAGTACAAAGTGCTGCACCTATAGTAAAACAAAGATACCATGATTTTTAGTAAATGAATTATTTTCCGAAAAGTATATATTTTAACAAAACAGGTCAAAAATTACCTGGCAAGTATCTTTTCCACCTTCCAGTTCCCCAGCACATAACATAGTATCGGAAATTCCTTTGGGAAGTTTACGGCTTGGTGGGAAAGTTTTCTCGCAATTCGACTTGGGTAAAAGTTTTAGTCCCACTTTTAAAAGAATGTCACTGGTGTTTCCACCTAATAAAAAAAAACACAAACAAACATTAATATCCAAAAATTACGACCGCATTAATCAACATGCCGTTTTCAACTCTTCCCCAACCGGTTGCTTGAACTTCGATTTGATTAATCGCGTCTTTGTTATACAAACAGGCCGGTAGAATCGATTTGGAGAATTTCACGGTGTTACGCAATTTCAGCAGAGCGATGTCGTTGTATTTTAAGTTTCCTCTGAAGTTCGGATGATTGATTATTCGTTCAATTTCGTAATCAATTGGATTAGCGCCATCTTCACTGCTATACAAATCCAGTTCGCCCAAGCGGACAACAACCGGCGGTCCCCTGAAATGTAAGGAAAGAAATGCCGTTATATGATAAAGAGATAAATCAGACTGGTTGCATGCTATAATTGGATGAATAAATAAAGAGAGAGCAATCATTAATTCACTGATTCAATATTAATCATTCGTTTATAAAAATATATAAGTTCTTGTTATTTATTTGCAAATAAAGAAAACAAAAAGTATTTTATAATTGTAATTATAAACCACTAATGAATCGATAAAAGTCAACAAGAATATTCCGTGGGAAATATACAAAAACAATAAAGAGGAATATTTTTGTTGTATAGCTTACCGACCTTGAATATCTCCTTTATTTCAGATTCATGTAAAAATTGTTTACGGAGAACATCATTTGCAAGATTTAATAAAATTGAATCACCAAAAAGACATGTATATAAAATTCTATACCAAGAAATGGAATTCATAATGGTTTTGTTTATTTTAATAAAATTTTGATTATTTGTGAAACTTTTTGGCTAAAAATAACATACGTTTCTCTTGTTGATGTGCAATGTGCAGCTGTCATAACATATCTCTCACTTATCAAAGTCCCACCACATTTCCAAACGATTTCGCCATTACTTTGTTGAAATCCAAGAGCTGCCTAAAAAGTGCAACAACATATTAATATACGCAATTAAATGTGGTTTTGGTAAACCCAAAATTTTTTTAATCATATTTCTTATTGCGCGGAATTTCATTTTTACCAATAATTGGAACATTTATAACAATTCTTCGAATGTATACAAGATTTTATTGATGCCATAAATTTTTTGTTCGGACGATAAAAAACTCACCATAAAGGGAAATTCATTCAGGTTTGCAGGTGATCCACCGACAATTAAAGGAATGCCGTCTTTATCACATTTTGTAACGTTAACACTTGATGGTGTTGCTCCAATATTTAATGAGAGGAATTCAAATTGCTCACTTACAAATGAACTCCATTCGCGGCATTCTAAAATTTATTTATGAATGGAAAATGTTATAAAATTAGAAAAAAAATATGTATTGTGTTCTTCATAATATAGAAATCCCAGAAATATTTTTAATCAATAACTATTATAATTGATTGTTGAAGCCATTACTTTGTGATACATGTTTATTAATAATATGTTTTATTAATTTCTTTCTTTCTTTCTTAATCTTATCCTCTTTTACCCGTATTGGGTGTCGAGGTTTATTAATTTCACCTTCATATTAACAATAACTATTACATTTACTTTAATTATGAGTGTTTTAATTATTCAACAAATTATTATCGATTGTTATGTTTTAAAACTTTATTTTTAACTTACTTCTTATGCTTTTTGGGACGCTGTTGTCATTAGGATAAATAAATCCATCAGAACTTAAGGGTTGAACATCTGATGAAGATGGTATTGACACAGCTGGCTCAGGAATATTATTCTGTGCACCTGTAATTTATGATTTTCTCATAAATTTTATATCTACATGCGTAATTCTTCCATGTACTGCTTGTGAAGAAATTTTTAATTTTAATAAATATGTTTTCCTTTCTCATACTTTTTTATTAATAAATATATTTCGAATGGAAACTAAGTTTCCAAGATATATTTAGTAAGAATATAAAAAAGATTTAAATAACAGAAGTTATGTAAATTTTAATAAAACACTGAATTTGTATAACCTTTATATTTACTTTAACTTATGACTTATTAAATTAAAATTTTTACGTCTTAACATTAACTTAAATTTTTAGATAATCGGTAGTTGAGGAGAATTGTAAATAAAACAATGGGTTTTTAAATTTCACAAACATTTCTCCACAATAAATATTTTTGTGAAATAAAAAAAAACGTTGTTTAATTTACAAATAGTGCTAAACTTTTAGATTGTAAATTGTTGAAATTATAATCACTAAATATTAAATTTTCTTATACTAACCTAAAAAAGTGTTTTTTATTATAATGTTATACAATGTATAACGAAGTATATTTAAGTAAAAAAGCTATATATTTTCGGATGGAAACTTTGTTATCGAAAAATATTTAATAAAACAATAAAAAACGTAGAAGAAATTATAGCATTTTTTACATTAAAATCGACATGTTTTATTTAACTTACCTTCGCAGCAAACAATCGGCAACGAATTCGAATCCGTACCACATATCGTTGGTCGTATTCCTTGGTTTGCCTGCTGTTTTACCAATGGACAGTCGGAGGTTAATTTGCACACTCCTTTGAAGCCTGTTATTTTCATGGTACATGACTGCCCAACTTGAAAATATAATTTTTTGTCAATATTACAGTTGAAAATTATAGTTCATCTGGATTTAACCAGGCATTCAAATTCAATTGAGTGTTTAATTGGAATTATTGTTGACATTTTTTAAAAATTATTTTATTGAAATGATTAAAATTTTATATTATTCCAAATATTTTAAAGCACATATTTTATGAAATTCAATTACTTAATTAATTGGAATTATAGTTGACAATTGTTTTTTTTTTTAATTTTATTGAAAGGAATATAATTATTTTATTGAAAAGAGTAAAAATTAATATTCCATAAATTTTAAAACATTTATTTTGTGAAATTGAAGTTAATTTTGGTTTACTTTTTCAGTATTAATCATAATAAATGAAATAAGACGCAAGCGCCATCTTTTCCTAATTACAGTATTGTTAAAAATATTGATTGAGAGCATTTTATTAGCTTATAATTTATTCCAACATCTTTAATAATAATTGTTTAAGATAGTGAAACAATCCGAGTATTGTATTCCTATTTACCTAAATATCTTTAAATATTTTCAAAATGTTTCACAAAGTGATAAGTAAGAGTGTTTTTCAAGAAATTTCGTTACTTCAAATTCTTCTCCATTAGACGTTGATTGCAAGTTCAACTCAATTCAGCGGAGGATTTAGGAGTTTTTTGGTTAGGGGGTGTTAGGTTTATTGACAAAATTTGCCTTACCCCTTAACCATTAAAAAAATCGCATATAAATGTTTTTTTTGGGCGATCTCTCGTATCACCGTATAATCAATCGGGGTTATTCCGTAAGGGAAATTTTAAATTTAACGTGTACGTTATTTTTTTATCATCAAAGTCTAAGCAGCTTTTTAATAGATATATGTATATTCATAGAATGTGAATTTAATTAATAAAGTACACGTTAAACTTAACATTTCCCGTATGGAATAGCTCCGAATATTTAATACAAATATTGTTGTGTCACCATTAAGTAACTTTAATAAAATTAGGAAATAGATGGCGCTTGTGCTGTCTTCACAGTAATTATGGTTTAACAAGATTTTATAAAATGTTATTATTATTTTTTTATAAAATTGTTGAAATTTCCAACCTTAATAAAATTAGGAAATAGATGGCGCTTGTGCTGTCTTCACAGTTATTATGATTTAACAAGATTTTTTGTAAAATGTTATTATTATTTTTTTAGAAAATTGTTGAAATTTCCAATTTATTTATAACTTATGCCATTGAAATTTTAGAAATATGTATTTGTATGTTCTATTGGTTTAATCCAAAATATATAAAGGAAAAATACGATTTTTTACGCACGTTTAATATTTCAACGGCCTTGTTAAACGTTTTGAAGAATAACTCAATATTTTTTTTACTTTAAGTTTCTACTAAAAATTTAAAAAGAAATTAACCAATGAACTATTCTACCTAAAGATAATCACGCGTCTTCTGGACACCCTCTTACATATACATAAACATTAGTCTGTATAATGCTTTTTGATAATTTAATCTCAATAAAGATTATTATTATTACTAGCGCTATTTTTAGTAATATTATAGTTTTTTCCAATGAGATAGCGTTATTCAATAATGACGATTTTATATTCAAAAAATCCGCTTATTAATAACTTAAACACGTTAATGATTCAGGAAGAATAATAACTTGATAGCTTTAAGTTTGCATTAATGAGGTTGTATGGTAAATATAATTAAACGTGAGAATTATTTAATTAGTAAAGTTGCTTCTTAAAATGCAATACAGAAACAATTTAATGTATCAGTAATTACATTCCGGTTTGACAATGAATTTCTTTCAAAAACCATTCTACTCAACTGTAGTCTTATCAATAACCAAATAAGGTTTACCGTTATTGGTAATTACGTTTGTTCTTCCCCGGTGGAATTTTGATTAGTCATAATGCAATAATTAACGATTTATTATTTCAAAGTAAATCCTCAACTTTTATATTCTGACTAATCGAAAATAATTCATGAAATTGATTTATTCCTTAAATTATTATTGATAATGATGAACTTTATTAATCAACAAAAGCTCAATTAGAAAGTAACATAGAAAAATATCTATATGAGGGCGAAAAGACCTCTGGTCGATATCCCAGACAAGCACAATATTGTCTGGGGTGTCGATCATAAATTCAAGACTAGGCAGAAAGACCTCTGGTCGATAGCCGAGGCAGACTAACATAAATGTATTGTTTGGGCTATCGACCATAAATTGAAGACAAGGCAGAAAGACCTCTGGTCGATAGCCCAGACAATACATTTATGTTTTAGTTTGTCTGGGCTATCGACCATAAATTCAAGACAAGGCAGAAAGACCTCTGGTCGATTGCCCAGATAATACATTTATGTGTTAGTTTGTCAGAGGTCTTTCTGCCTTGTCTTGAATTTATGGTGATGAGCAATAAAAATATCTGTGCTAAATGTTCATAAATGTTTGTGTAATTGTTTGAGTGTATAAATAAATTAAATTATTCGAAAAGTTTTTTTTTGTTTTCAAATTTATGAATTGGTAAAACATTGGTGTTAGACGAAATCGATTGTTTAAGGAATCGATTTTTTTTTTAAATTAAAAAAAAAATAACGAAATTTGAAAAGTGCCTCACGTAGATGTAGAAATAGTAATTATAATAAAATTTGAATTTTGAATCATGCATCTCAAATAAATTTTAATAATAAGCATTTGATTATTGAAAATAATCGTTTTTCAGTGAAATGATCGATTTTGTCCACTAGTTCAATTCTACGATTTCTTTTACTGGAATAGAGTTAAAAAAGGATGCAAGTAGAATAAAAAAATGTTTAATTTTTTTTTCTAAATCGATGTAATAATAAAAAAGAGCACAAGTGTAATTTATAAAAATATTTTGTGTTTGATAATGACCACTAGATAGTCGAAAAAACAGTCACGTTTCAAGTAAAAATACAGTGGTTAAAGAAAGTTAAAAATGAAATATTTTAAATCACTTGATTAATTTTAATATATTTTAATTTATCATATATAGACATATATTTCAAGTCTATAAGAATGTTGTTGTTTTTTTTCTTCTTTTTTTATGTCAACAACGGTAATTATTTCGAAGAAAACACGCAATGTTTGTGAGATAAAATATCACATCAGCGTGGTCAACGGAGTTGAGTAAACTTTTCACTTGCTTAAAACCACAAACCATACTCACTTTGTGTGTAAACATTTTCTATGTTTAAGAGGAGAGGAAGTAGTATGAAGATTTTGAAAGACATCTCTGCGATCGGACAAAGGTGTGTCCGTTCCACAGTGGACTGGAGTATGTGTACTGGCTGCTAAATGTTTCCCCGTCTCAAGGCGATTTGATCATAAACTGGACACTGGATTTACCAGACATCGCGCCATTGGCGTCACGCTGAAATGTTTGCGAAGAATGCGTGTCTGATTATTTTTTTCGGATATTCCACCGTAGCAGGGAATGAGAAATTTAGGCTGGTTGGTCTTTTTCGTAATATTTTTTTTTGGAATTAGTTGTTTCATTTCGCCGGTTTTAGTATGTTGCGCTACTGCATATAAACTTGATTTGTAAACAAGTTTTCGTGCGGGAAAACCGATTCTTTGATACGAAAGCAATGAATTAAAGTCCAGTTGAGATTACGATATGTAGAAAAAAATAATAATTAGGATTATCTCGTGTTTTTGCTTCGTATTTGGTGGAATTAAAATGATTTTCTCGGTGTTTAATTTTCATTATTCACATTCTTCTCTCGGGTTAAAGTGAAGGCTGTGCAAGTGTGCGTTGTTTTATGAAGAGATAAGAAGCAATAATAGCAAAAAAAAAACAATGGTAAGTGAATCGCGGTGTGTGGAGTCAAGGCTTCGCGCGCCATTAGTAAAACTAATTAACGAAATTAATATGGCAAGGTTGTTTCAAGGTTGCGGTAATTCGGGCGAATCACACAAGTGGTTAATATGACGTAGAGGTATTTCTGAGGTTTAAGAATGATTTTACTGTGTCAAGCCCCAAGTGCAACGCAAGAAGATAAAGATGGAATTCCCTTAGCCAGAGCTGCTACCATTTACCAATAACGTGGATTTATAAATGCCCCGCGGGGGGATCTACTGTTTCTGTCCCTCTTTCGACCGCGAACAGGGCGTTTCGTATAAATGTTCTCTTAATCAACTTTCTGCGCATTACTCTTCGAATCGTCACAGAGAACAGTGCTCACTTAAGTCTGCGCATTAACCGAAAATAATTCAAGATGGTAATTATTTAACGATTAATCCGTTTACATTTTGAAACTGTTAAATGGAGTTCAAATGTTATCAATTTTAATATCTGCTTATTTCCAGAGATTACTGTTAGTCTGTGCGATACTCGTCACGTCAACAATGTCACAACGGCCCAGTTATGCAGGAACGGGACCTATAGGTCGACCCGGCTTGGCCAGCAGATTCAAAGATGAGAATGCGGAATCCACGACGGTTCCTGTAGCTTTAAATAACAGAGTTGGCGAGGCCTCAACGGAAAGGATTCCAGTGGATGCCCGTGGTGACGAGGAACTTGTTAATAGACTGAATCAATGGCCCAGGGAACATAGGCCCTTCTGGCTTTTGAACGCGGAACACATCGAGGCTGCCAGAAAACAACAACCTGCTTCCACTGCAAATACTAACGCAAACGGCGTTAATCAAATTGCCAACAGGAACACCTTCGAAGACAGCAGTGGAACCATCACAGTGAAACCAGTTCCTCAAAGATCACCCTTTCTTCCACCTCTGGATGGATAAATATCCTCATTTCAATTTTATCACATAAATATATTTTATTAATTAAATTATAATATTATGAACAATATTTTACTAAAATAATTGTAAAACATGTACAATTCCATAATTGTGTATTTTATAATAAATATTCAAATATGTTTATTAAATATTGTAAATCATTCACTCCTAAAAAAATACATATTTAACATTATTTAAATATATTGTAATCCAAATTTAAATACAAAACATATTTTTTTAAAACCATTTTAAAAATGTAAACTAAAAACAAATATAATTATTTATTGATAAATTTTAATACACTTCAATTGTAATACATTGAATTTGCTAATTTTCTAAATTAATTAATATTAAATAATAAAATTATAATTAAGAACAATATTTTTTAACAGACTGGTACATAAGTAAAACAGTCGTTTTAAACATTTGATCGCATTGTGATCGCAAT
Source organism: Philonthus spinipes (assembly GCA_963082785.1). Classification (NCBI taxonomy): domain Eukaryota; kingdom Metazoa; phylum Arthropoda; class Insecta; order Coleoptera; family Staphylinidae; genus Philonthus; species Philonthus spinipes. The sequence goes on from OY720301.1 coordinate 6,518,647, forward strand.
GTAGATTTATTTTTAATAAACAGTGAAGTAGTGAAGAAAAGTGTACTAAAAATAGTGTTTTTATTAATAATTGAAAAGGAGTATTTATTCATTTGATCAGTTGTTTAAATAAAATTAAATTAAGTAAGCGGAAAGACTTCTTGTCGATATTTCGTATTATTATTGTATTTATGGATTGTACATAATATTTAATTTTATAAATTTATACTAATATAGATGTTATACAAATAAAATAAATATGAATAGATTATTAAAAATCAACCAATAAAACACAGATTAAATTGAATAACTTTAAATTCTCGAATAGTTTCGGGTTATTAGGCAATCATCAACACAATTTTGAATTCTCTTAATAATGGGCTTATAACCCGAAACTAGTCGAGAATTTAAGATAATTAAATTTAATCTGTGATTTATTTATTTTATTGGTTCATTTTTAATAATCTATTCATATTTATTGTATACAATATGAACTACCAATGTTTAAATATTAAAACTACTTAAATAAAAATAAATTTGAAAATAATTACTTTATGCAATCGAATAATTATTTTTTTATAAATAACATCTTTATTATTATTGTAATCACCTGAAGAGCAGGCAAGTCTTGCGAAACAATTGTAGTGTAAAAATAACCACAATTTTTAAAATCAAATTATTTTATAAAAAATTAAATATAGATTTTCAACAACTGAATACGACGTCTATTAATTGATTAATGCATTTTTTTTCTTTAGCTACTGCATTTTTATTTTTGGTTTATATAACGAAAGTTCTATACAAAAACGTTTCTTCTGATTATTAATAAAACTTCATTCATAAGTAATTATACTAGTGCATAAAAATTATTAAATATGTGTAAGTGCAGGAACGAAATTAATTATTTTTTTATGGCCGTGGTGTAAACTTTTGACAGGATCTCTTCATTAAAACAAAAAAAAACTGTTTTTGTTTGCTATTCTCGGTTGTAGGTTAAATAAAAACATTAAAATTTAAATAAATTATGCATTCGCACTGAAACTTACATGAATATAAATTTATGAATACATTTTTTTTCTAAAAACTGGTAATTTAATTTCAAGTATTGTAAATAAAACATAAATTCATATAAAATTAATCATATTTCAAATTCTACCAGCTTGTATTGGTCAACTAATCTGAAAAGCAGGGGCCACAAACCTATGCAAAAGAAGAAGATATTTGAAATTAAGAAAGTTTTAAATTAACAAAATTTCCAAAAAAATAAACTGATTTGTATAATAAATGCATTTGTATTCAGAATAAAAATGAAATAAAAACATCTTCAGTGGCATTAACAATCAATCGATAATACTACAGAAGTCAAAATTTATACAAAACAACAACACAAGATTACAGCTTATCTTACCAACACAAGTAACATGTGGTATATGACCCAAATCATTGAACTTAATTTGTTGAAAAAAATATTAAAACAAAAAAATGATCGTTTCAAAGCAACTTCTTGTATAGAATATGTATTCGTACATTATCGTTGTTTATAAATGTGTTACTTTTGAAGATTACATGGAGATAAAAAAAGCGTTGTAATTACCGAGGTTGTTTTAATATTTGTAGAGTTCTATAATTCACATGTTTATTGTAATTAATCTTATCAAATTATTATTTAAAACAATTTATTTAATTTTGTAAGCAAATTACATATGTACATCTTTATTTACGGAAATGATACATATTCTAATGTGTGATTACGGAAAGAAAAACAAAACGGCTACCGACCATTGGTCTTTCGACCTTCAACAAATTATTATTTAATCGATGGTTGAGGCTTTTACTGGATAAAACTCCATAATATATAATATTTGTAAACAACGGTTTTTTAAGTTCCACAAAAAATTATTATAGAAACACTGCTACAATTTCATTAATCATCTGACCGATGAAGTCATTGTGTTAACGAAACTACATTTTTTTTGTGAAACTTAAAAAACCGTTGTATTATTTACAGATAGTAAATTATGTATAAACAAATAATTTTATGAATTTACGGCCATATATTTACATATTACTTCTATAATACTAAATTAATGATAATAAATGAGTAAATAAAATATTTTTGATTTTCAACAATTTTGTTGAATTGGGCGAAAAATGGCGTTTGAGTCGTATTTCATTTATTATGATTATTTTGTATTTATTGAAATTAAATAGAAAATTGTTGAAAATCAAAAATATTTTATTTATTCATTTATTAAAGTTAATTTTTATAAATTAAGTAATCAACGATACAAAATTAATGTGCAATTCAAAAATTGGCTACCGACTAAAATTCTTTGAGCCATAGTAAATTATTATTTATAAATTAAATAAAATGAATTATGAAAATAATTAAATAATTACTTTCTCTCCAGCTGTTGCAACATTAATTTACACAACTTAATTATTTACGTTTATTAAGTCAAAATTGTAGTAATTCTAGATATTTAGTTAAAATGAAAACACTTGGTTTGTTTCACTTGTTTATATTTTCTCCGACTAATTTCAACCATTGGTCATCTTCAGGAGATGAATTAGATTAAAATGTTTCACCACGGATTAAATGAGTAATTAATTAAGCTGCAGAGAAAATAATATTTATTAATTAATTAATTTCAAAATTGACTTTATTTCATTAATTCTTGAATCTTTAAGGCGTTTATTTCGTTGTACATTTTCATTTATTATGAATAATTGATACCAAGTGAATAAACATATTTTCTAAAAGAGCGGAAAGACCGTTGGTCGATAGCCCAGAAAGATTGACATTAAATATTAATAATTAATTACTTGTATATATTTTAATGAAAATTGTATCTAAAATTGTCTGAATAAAGATGTACAATATATATATTCTAAAATATTATTTACATCACGTAGTAAAATATTTCAACTAGTGTTGGGTAAAATCAAGTAATTTTAGTAATCGAGATTTTTTTAGCAATTTTAAGTAGCTAGAGTTAAACACACAGAGTGAATAACAACAAATTCACGTTTATTAATAAATAGGGAGCAATAACTAACTAGTTGTTTAGTTTGAGTTATGTGAACAGAATTTAATCACAACCTTTAAAAGTGAAGTAAGGAATAAAAATTGTTTTTAATTATGAGCAATAACTAACCTTAATATAATAAGAAAAATTATGAAAATTGTGGTAAACTTAAATTTGCAGTAACAAAAAGATCGATTTTACCCATCTCTAATTTCAACTATGTAAATTAATAATATTATTTACTTTCTCAGTATTTTATAATTTAAATTAGTCGTCATAAAAAGTAATAATTGCGTACACAAAAGGAATTAATTATTTAAAATGCGCAAAAATGTTTTATTAAGTATTTAATAAATCATGTTTATGGGTTGCAATAAAGAGAATTAATTTTTACTTAGAAGCATTTTTAATGAATGCATACATTTGATTTAAAATAGCCAATGCGTTACATAAAAGGATTGAATCGGTATGCAAATTGTGCGGTCTTATTTAATTCGTATTTATTGAAAGACGGTATGCAAACATGTGGTAAATGTTTCCTTCAGTACTTTCCCTGAGTAGTTATGTTTTATTGAAATAATCGAAAGGATTTAATGATTTGATGTAAATAAAACGCAATGTAAATATTTTTTATATTATATTATTATTTTTTACATAATATGATACAGAATATGTGTGGCCTTGCACAAGCGACAATGCATTATGAAAACATAAATAATGAAATTATCAACGAAACAACGATGGCATAATGAAAAGATGGCTCAAGCACGTTCACACTAAATTAAATATCTCTTCATACCGTTAGTTTACATTTGTTTAATATTCGTAAATAATTGCTCCTAGACCGTATAAAACTGAATTCGTCATGCGCCTGTGTACGAGAATTTGAAATAACTTATAGTGCGTGAAAAATATGAGTGAAACAGCAATTCAATCACCGCTTTGATGGTAAGTTTTTTGTAAGGATGCTGGCGCGGTGATTGCCTTACAGTTTCAATCAATATACCTAATTATTTATTAATTATAACTCGGAGCAAGTCGTTCGTTCATAAATTATAAGAAAGGATTTATTGGTCACTCTGAGGAATAACGTTGAGTGAGAAGGCAGCCAGGGTCTCGCTCTTCTTTCCGATGGCCTTCGCCTGGTACTGTCCAATATCGGTGGTACCGCAGGATACGATCTTCAAACTGTAGCGTTTGCCATCAGCAGTGAATGAGTATTTTGAGCTACTCTCTTTGATTGGTTTGCCGTCTTTGAGCCAATTAATTTGCAGAGGTTCGTCTTCTGTTTCCGCCACGAAGGAAGCTGCCTCTCCCTCCGATACAGTGGCGGAGATGGGGAATGTTTTGAATACAGGGCTCTTTGGCTGTTCGCCTGGCACCATCACGTTCAATGTGCAACTGCTGAAGCTTTCACCAACGTCGTTGAAAGCCTCGCATGTGTAGACGCCAGAATCTTCTGGGAATATTTCCGCGATCTCTAACTTGTAAATGTTCGCTTCGTTTGTGTAGTTGAAGTCTTTGGAAGGCTTAATTTCCTTGTTGTTGTGCAACCAGATCACGTCGAACTTGTCAGTGCCAATTATTCTACAAGATAGAGTCACAGCTTCGCCATCTTTCACAAACGCTGATTTCAGATGGTCTACAATCCTAGGTGGTTTATCGTCACTGCTCTTTTTACCATTTGTCACACCAACTATAAAACATATATCACATTACACAATGACAACTTTATTAACATACTACAAACTTACTCTTAACGGATAGTTTACACTTAGTCTCAACAGATCCAACAGAGTTGGTAGCTTTGCATACGTATTCTCCTTCATCTTCAGGGTATACTTCATTAATTGTTAATTTCGCAATTCCATTTTTATATTTCAGGTCTACGACTTCCGAGGAGGTCAAAGGCTAAAAACGATATTATTAATTAATACTGATTTTCACTCTCTCAGAAATATCGCATTACTTTATTATTCTTCGTCCATGTAATTTGTGGTTCTGGATCACCCACCACGTGACATGTAAGGTTCAATGAGTCTCCATCGGCGATCGTCAAGTTTTTAAGTTCCTTGGTGAATTTAGGTACACACATGGAAGAATCATCTGGCGGAACTGAAATTACGATAATTATATAATAAAATAGAATACTATGAAATAGATAAATTGAATTGCAGTTCCGATTGAATTAAAATTACTTACGAGCTAATTCTTTAGTTGAGTTCCTAGATCTATTCGGGCTTCCTGTTCCCGTGGAGTCCAATCTTCCACCGTATCTCTTCGGCGATCTATCATTTACGTTAAGACTAGATGAACTCGAAGAGAGATTTAATGTATTGGGCCTCTGTTGTGTTACTTTCGTTTTAATTGTAACTGGTATGGGTGCAGGTTTGATTGGTTGTTCAATATATTTGCGGTCACCAGAATGTAAAATCTTTTGAGCGATTTGACTTTGCTCAGCGGTTTCGGCTTCACCTTCAACGATTACCATACAGTTGGTTTCATCAGTACCGTGTTTGTTGGAGGCTACGCAGCTGTAGCGGCCAGAATCTGAAGGTCTGCATCCCACAATCTCCATAGTTACAACACCATCAGTGCTAGACATCGAATATTCGTATTTGCTGAGTTCGCGTTTGTCCTTGTACCATTTGACGGTAGGAAGGGGTTTACCACTGAGACAGCAAAGAAGTTTGCAGGTATCCTTCTCTTGCATAACACGAGGACGGAGCAAGAAGGTAAAGCTTGGAGCACATTCTTGTTCTTCTTGCCAGTAAGTGTAAGGTAATGGTTCTCTCCTGCGTACAGGTTGGGCTTCTGGTTTGTATTCTGGTACAACTTTAGGAAGAGCTGTAAACAAAAAAATAAACTCAATTCCGGATATTAATGGAAGTTATTTTAATACATACGTTGAACATTCAAGAAGACAACTTCTTCGCGAGATCCGTAATGATTTTCAGCTCTAATAATATATTCACCGCGGTTGTCTAATTTAGCCCTATTAATGATGAAGTAATAATCATCACCAACATAACGCTTCATAAATTTAACACTCTGCCTAAGTTCTTGGTTATTGTGGTACCAGCTTACGGTTGCAGTGGCAATGCCAATAATTCTGCAGTAGAATTTCACGCTCTGGCCTTCATAACAGAACGCACTTTGAGGTCTGATGACAAACCTAGGAGCGGCTTGGCGGCGGTCTAAAACAGGAAATATTAAAATTCTGCAAATTGAAAATTTCAATTATTTCTTACCAAACATCGTGTCGTGAATCTTGTATTTGTCCATTAACAATTTCCTCAAAGATGAGTAGTTGGACAGACGACCAATAGGCAAAGTGAAGGTATCCCAGTTCTCATAACGAGCGCGCATCTTCTCCAACAATTTAAGGTATCTAGATTGGTCAATAACCTTAGTTCTCTTACTATGATCACCAGTCAACCAAGCGTGCATCAAGCATTCCTGGGCTGTCATACGCTTATCCTTATTCTTAATCAACAACCTACGAATAAAGTCCTTTCCTTCCTCAGAAACATTAGCGAATGATTCTTCATCAAAGTCCCAATCGCAACCCTTAACATTCTTCAAAGTATCAATATCATTTTCTCCCGCGAATGGTGACAATCCACTCAAAAGCACATAGGCTAAAACGCCTACCGCCCACATGTCGGTGTAGAAACCGACTGGTTCTCTTTCCACAATTTCTGGTGCAGCAAATTCAGCTGTTCCAGTTGAGATCTTGACAATTTCATTAGGATCCAACTTGGTAGCTAATCCGAAGTCAATAAGTTTAATGTTAGTGCTCTTGCTAGTCTGGCACATAATATTTTCCGGTTTGATATCCAAATGAATGATGTTCTTTTCGTGCATGTGTTTAATGGCCTCGCAGATTTGCCTCATGTAATTAATAACTTCAGCCTCTGACATTTGGTATCCTTCCGCTGTGATTCTTTCGAATAATTCTCCGCCGGACAAGCTATAAATTAAAATGTAAAAATTAACTACAATTTGCAATTATTTTTAAATTTACTTACAATTCGTAAATGAGAACCATTTCATCGTCATCTTCAAACGCATCATGAAGATTGATCAATTTATTGTGATGTAATTGATTCATTATGTCAATCTCCTTGCGAATGAGTTCTTTTTCAATCGCGTGTGTTACTGGAATGAATTTGGCAGCAAATATGTTACCAGTCTTCCTTTCACGGCAGCGATGGACAACACCAAAGGCACCGGTTCCAATTTCTTCCAAAATATCATAATCATCATAAACACTTCTGGTCTTAATTTCCACAGGTTGTGGAACGTATTTAGAGTAAATATCAAACACATATTGATCGTAATCCTTAACGGCTTCCTTGTGTGATTCACGAATCTTCTTGCCGTTAGCATCAAGTTCGTACTTCCTTCTTTGTTCCTTCTTCTTTCCAACGTCCTTCGTCGAAACTAATGTGCTGACCTCAGAAGCATCAGAACGGCCGTACACATTTTCGGCATAGATTCTGAATTCGTATTGATGACCAGGGGCTAAACCACTTACAGCCATTGTTGTGAAACGAGTGTTTCCTACTCTCAACCAAGTCTGCAGAGGATGTTCACGTTTCTCAACGAGATAATTAGTAATGTTGCTACCTCCATCCCAAACTGGTGCTTTCCATGATACTGCCAAGGAATCAATACCGATGTTATCAATTGTTGGGAATCTTGGAGGATCAGGACGATCTGAAAACAGTAAGAACAATAACAACAAACGAAATAGAATTATAATATTCATTTATCATACCGCTAATCTGGATCTTCACGATAGCAGTATCTTGACCAAGATCGTTTTCAGCAGTGATCCTGTACGGTCCACTGTCCAATTTACTGCCATCGCGAATTGTAAGGATAGCATGACGATCCTTAACTTCCACATGATAGTGACCTCCAGATTCGATAACTTCACCTTCCCTGACCCATGTAATCCTTGGTTTCGGATGTCCAGTGAATGGAATTTTGATAATGACATTCTCGCCTTTGTCGAAGAAGGCTGTATCGCGGAATCTTGGTGGAATGTTCAATTTGGGAGCGGCTAAAAATAACAAATATATTTGTATTATAAAATATACATACAGGATATATGGCGTTCTTACTCATGATGATGAGTTCGGCGCGGGTAGATTTTACACCTCCCTTATTAACTGCTCTGCAAACATATTCGTCAGCATCTTCTCCAAAGACATCATTAATAGTGAGGTGGTATACATCATCTTCACTGTAGATGTGATAACGTGATCCGCTGGTGATTTCACGCGCACCCTTGTACCAAGTAATAACTGGTTTTGGAATGCCTGTAATTGTGCATTGGAATTGAGCATTGTGGTTTTGAATACATTGAGCATTCTTAAGTGGTTTAACAATTTCTGGTGGAGTAGCAGCCATTGGATCAATGATCTTAACTGATGTAGAAGCAGTCGATGGTTCTGACATTCCAGCAATATTTTGGGCGAATACGCGGAATTCATATTGGCGGCCTTCAATCAAGTTGGAAGCGTTGATCTGGGTAGCCAAGCAAATAGCGACATTAACCCTCTGCCAAGCATTGCTTCCAACTTCGCGTTTGTCGATCCAGTAACCTTGAATACGAGCACCGCCATCAGATTCAGGCTTGGTCCATTCAAGATTAACGAAATCGCCTCCGACTTGAGTAACTTTAGGAACTCCAGGTGGTGATGGTGGGTCGAATGGTGCCCTAGCTTTCACAGGGTTGGTTCCTTCGAGAGCTGGTCCCATTCCGTTATCATTAACAGCCATTACTCTGAAGAGGTATTCTTGTCCTTCAGTTAATCCTTGCACCATGAATGTTGTGTCTTTGCAAGATGAAGAAATTGTTATCCAGTGAGACAAGGTAATGTCCTTACGCTCAACAACGTAGTGAGTAATGCGCAGTCCACCATCGTAAGTAGGTGGTTTCCAGTTGAGTGTGCATGTGTGTTTAGAAATATCAGTTGCTTCAAGAGGTCCAGTTGGTGGGCCAGGAAGTCCGGTAATATATACAGTGAAGCTGCCAGAAGCTGATCCACTGTCATTCTTGACGGTGAGATTGTAGTTTCCAGCATCATCTTTCCTAATTCCTCTGATAAAGATAATGATATAATCATCGAATACGGTGTATTTGATGTGTTCAGATTCTTCGATCTTATTTCCTCCCTTGGTAAGGGTAACATCAAGAGGTTGATCACCAGAGTAGAAGATCTTAATTTTATGGTTGTCGTTTTCGGGTAGGTAAAGGTCTCCTGGCATGCGATCGATACGAGGTGGAGCTGAAAATTATAATAATTTAATATTGATTCAATTTATTATTCTGGTATATATGTTTTTAAGATAAAGATAAATACTTACATCCAACTTTAACACGGGCAGTTGTAGTTGTGGAGCCAAGAGAGTTACTGGCTTCGCAGGTATAATCTCCTTCATCAATTCCCAAAATGTCAGATACATGAAGGTAGGCGGTATTTCCTTTAGTTTCGTAGCGGAATCTTCCAGTCATCGAAAGCTCTCTGCCATTTCTCAACCATCTATAGGACGCTGGAGGTTTGCCAGATGCTTCACATTCTAATGTCAAAGTCTTTCCAAGAGGAACAATGGTATTTCCTAATGACTTAACCCATTCTGGTTTCTCTCCTCCCAATACTTCGCAAATCTTTACTGGGGTAGTGCAAGCACTAGGCTCACTCCTACCAGCAGCATTGACTGCGAATATACGGAATTCGTAATCTGATCTTTCTGTGAGATTAAGAGCAGTGTAGTTAGTATCAATGACATTGTATTCATTGCACTTAATCCAGAGTGGACTTCCGATTTCACGTTTCTCAATGATGTATCCTGTGATTCTAGATCCACCATCTGTTGGAGGAACTTCCCAAGTGAGGTCAACATAGCTCTTTCCGACTTTAACAACCTTCGGAGCACCAGGTGGAGCAGGTACGTTGAATTTGCCCTTCAACTTGAATCTTGATGATGAAGCAGATGGCTTGCTGAAGCCTGCTGCGTTCTTTGCACGGACTCTGAATTCATATTCATGTCCTGTCATTAAGTTGTACAGATCGAAGCGGCATTCCTTTACTAAGTAGTCACTAGCCGGAGTCCAGTTAGTATCAGATACTTCACGATATTCAAGTTTGTATCCTTGAACACGGGATCCTCCATCATTAAGAGGCCTATCCCACGCAAGGAATACAGCGCTGGTATCCCAATCGGTAACGCGTGGAGCACCAGGTGCGTCTGGGACAGTGAAGGGGAATTTAGCAGTGATTGGTTCATCAGTTTCTAATGGTTCACTGATACCGTATTGATTTTCGGCTCTTACTCTGAAACTGTATTTCTTATTAGGTTCCAAGCCCATGACATCGTAATGGGTGCTGCGGACGAAGCTGCTAGCCTTAACCCAGATTCCACTTGGTTCCAATTTTTCGACGATGTAATTGGTAATGGGAGAACCGCCATCATCCAATGGAGGTCTCCATGCTAGTGAGCAGTTATCAGGAGTGATATCTGATACATCCAATGGACCTTGTGGGCGTTGAGGTTTGTCGACGACGAGGACTCTGCATGATGCGGAATCTGATCCAACGGAGTTTGTAAGTTTGATTGTGTAACTGCCGCTATCAGAACGCTTCGCAGTCTTATTGTAGAAGGTTGATGTAATATCGGTGGTTTCAAATTTAATGCGGTTATCTTGAATAATTTCATCACCGTTGATGGTCCAGTTCTCTCTTGGGCGCGGTGTTGCAGTGAATGGAACAGTTATCTTGAATTCCTCACCGGCAATAACAACCATATCGCGAATGCTCAAATCGGAAGTAATCTTCGGAGCTGAAGGTGGTGCTCTGCAGACGATTATGTCTGATGCTGGACTGAATGGACCCTGGCCTGCGGCATTCACAGCAGCTACGCGGAATTCGTATTCATGATTTTCAATCAAATTAATGCACCTAAAATAAATGTTTTCAATTAATACATGATATATTTATCATTTTGATCGTAGACTTACTTATGTGTTAGATCTGGCACCAAGGCATGGGAAGCTTTGGTCCATTTATCTTCTGTTGTGAGGCGTTTTTCAATTACATAACCAGTAATTGGAGAACCGCCATCATGACGTGGTTTGTTCCATTGGATGGTAATGGAATCTTCACTAGAATCAATACCTCTAGGTGATCCAGGAGCGCCGGGTACATCAAATGGATGTCTGGCACGAATTGGTTCAGCTGTCACTGCTGGTTCTGATTGTCCATATTGATTTTCAGCAAATACCCTAAATTCATATTCCCTTCCTAGAGTTAAGTTACGGACCCTAACGAATGGAACAGTAACATAACTGCTGACCTTAGTCCAGGTATTAGACTTAGCTTCTTTCTTTTCGACGACGTAATTGGTAACATCGGCGCCACCATTGTCTTTAGGCGGTTGCCAATACAAGGTAAGAGAATCGCCGGCGAATTCATCAGCACGCAAATTCTCGGGTTTACCAGGGCGATCCAAAACGCGTACGTTAATGGTAGCTGTATCAAAACCGGATGGATTCTTAAGTTGCAACCTGTATTGTCCAGAATCATTCCTCTTGGAGTTCTTGACAATAATGCTAGCATATTCGTCGGTCAATTGCGGGAATATTCTGCTATCAGACTCATCCAACATCTTGTCATTCGCAAACCATGACGCAACTGGTTTGGGGAATCCAACATATGGTACATGAATGTTGAAATCTTCACCAGCTCTTACGGTAATATCGCGTACACCACCCAAGTCCATGCATGGTTTATTAGGCTGTTCTTCAATTAGAATCATGTTGCTAGGTTTGCTTGGTTCAGATGGTCCAACATCGTTAATAGCAATAACCCTGAATTGGTATTCTTCACCTTCCTTCAATTTAGGAACAATGTGTGTAGTACCAGAAATTGGAATAGAGTTGACATCGGTCCAGTCACTGGCACCCTTAGGTCTTTGTTGTAATGTGTATCCTTTAATCTTTGAACCGCCATCGTTGCGTGGTGGCCTCCATGAGAGAGTAACGCTATCTTTAGTGATGCGATCAGCTTTAGGTGGTTCAGGTGCGTCTGGCTTGACTAAAGAAAAAAGTAAATATTAATTATATTACATTTTACAGGAAATAATGTAAAAAAAACTTACAGCGTTGATGTCCAGCAATAATGGGTTCAGTTGGTCTGCTGGGTTCACCTGGTCCAGCTTCGTTAACTGCAATTACCCTGAACTCATATTTATTGCCTTCGCGCAAATCTTGCACAGTGTAACTGTTGTTGGGAGTTGGGTAATTATTAACCTTAATCCATTCACCTCCGCGTTCGCGTTTCTCGATATAATATCCAGAAATAGGCTTTCCACCGGTTGCTGTTGGTGGATTCCATTTGAGCGAGCAGCTGGATGGCGTGTATCCAGTAACAGTAGGTTGGCTTGGTGGACCTGGTGGATCGAATGGACTCTTCGCGATAACTGGTTTACCCTCTAATGGTTCAGATACGCCGTAGATATTCTCAGCACGTACACGGAAGACGTATTTCTTTCCTTCTGTCAAGCCGCGTACAGTGAACGATGTTTTCGGACAGAAACCAGGGCATGGCCTCCAACTATCTGTTCCAAATTCGCTTACTTCCACAATATAGTTAGTGATTTCGCCACCTCCATCATCTTCTGGAGGATTCCAGGAAAGTGAAACAGTTTCTTGTGTAGTTTCGGTGTATTGTAATGGTCCCTTTGGCATTCCAGGTTTGTCTACAACGATCACTTCCAAGTCAGCGGAATCCTTTCCATATTCATTGCTGGCAGTAATTGTGTATTTGCCAGAGTCATCGCGGTTAGAGCATTCAACTCTCAAGCAAGTATGTTCACTGTTGGTTTGAGTCTAAAAGGTAATAAGAAAGATAAGTTGAAGTTTAAATTAATAAGAAAATTGATACATACCGAAACTCTGTTAGATTCAGGAATAACAATGCCCTTCTTTTTCCATTCAACCTTTGGAATAGGTGCTCCAGATAACGGAATATCAATATTGATAGGCTCGCCAGCTCTAACTTTAATTTTACGGCCAATAATTCCGTCAAGCCAAAGCTTAGGCTTCTCTTTCATTGGTTTGGCAATGAATGCATTAGATGCGTCACTTGGTTTTCCAGGACCAGCTGCGTTAACAGCAGTAACGCGGTATTCATAAGCATGGCCTTCTTGTACTCTGTCATCATAATATTCAGTGAATCTAACGGGTTCTTTGTTGACCTTAACCCATCTTCCAGTAGCTCTATCACGCCTTTCGATGTCATAACCAATAATTGGTGATCCACCGTTGCTGATAGGGGCAGTCCATTTAATCTTGATGTGATCCTTATCACTGTCAACAAGATCAGGTTTACCAGGTTTACCGGGAACATCATATTGATTCTTAGCAACGACTGGTTTCTCGCTTTGTAATGGATCAGAGCGTCCTTGCAAGTTTTCTGCTAATACTCTGAACTCGTATTTGGTGCCTTCGATTAATCTTGGTACAACAGCATGTGTATTCTTGGGGTTGACATAGTTTACAGCTGGTACCCAACCGCCACCGTGTGTTAAATCACGTTTCTCGATTACGTATCCACTAAAAAAATAATAGACGTAATATATTAGTTATTTAATAATACAACATAGCGGGTTAATGAATAAAATAAATTAGCTGTTTCCTTTATTCTGAGGTCCGAATATATAATGAAGATCCTGGTCAATATACAGGCACCAAAATATTTTCGACGTGTCAATATTCAATTTTACTGAAAAAACTAAAATCTTATGTGATTATTTTACATGTGTACATAGTTTGTATAGAATTACTACAACGAATAAATGATGATGGCATGTAAGTTTCACAATAATGATTTTGAATACATACGTAATTTCACTTCCACCATTATCTTTAGGTGGTTTCCATGACAAAGTAACACTTTGCGCTGTAATTTCTTCGTATTCCAATGGGCCTTCTGGTGGCATGGGGCGATCTGTTTAAAAAATATATTAATGCAATTTTCAATAACATAAATATTTAAAATTATTCTTATACCTAAAACGATAACCTGGAAAGATCCTTCATCTGTTCCAGAACTATTCTTCAAAAGGATATGGTACAATCCACTGTCAGAACGCTTCGCATTAACAGCATGTACTACAGTATGGTGACCAATTGAGGTTACAGTGGTACGCTCATCAGCAGCAAGTGGTTTATGATTGCAAGACCATTGCACTTCAGGAGTTGGTTCGCCGATGAAATCAATATCAATATGCAAAATAAGTCCGGCTTTAATGCGGATGTCATTGAGGGGTGTTTTAATCTTAGGTGCCACTGAAATATAAAAATATAATTAATACATATATATATACAAACATATTATTTAAGTACTTACAGAATCTAGCTTTGCACAAGACCATATCAGAAGGTTCAGAAGGCTCACTGTTTCCTGCATTGTTAGTAGCAATAATGCGGAATTCATATTCTTGTCCTTCAATAAGATCAGGAACTCTAGTCGCGGTTTTATTGGATGGTACAGTTGCGGCATTGCTCCAGTAGGGACTACCCTTTTCTTTCTTCTGAATGATGTATCCAGAAATTGGAGATCCACCATCATTCTTAGGAGCAGCCCATTCGAGGTCAACGTGATTCTTATCCCAATCAACCACTTGGGGTTTACCGGGTGCATCTGGTTCATCGAATTCATTCTTGGCGATGATGCTTCTTGGTGTTTCTAATGGTTCTGATTCACCAACAGCGTTTACAGCTTTAACTCTAAAGTAATATTCTTTGCGGTGAATTAACCTGGTAATTTCGTGGTGGGTCAAGGTTGCCATTCCAGCATCTGACCAAGTTCCACGGGACACATCCATTTTCTCAACAACATAATGCAAAATAGGAGATCCACCGTCATCCAAGGGAATACGCCAGCCAATTCTGGCACCATCTTTGGTAACATTGCTTACTTCCAATGGTCCTTGTGGTGGTCCAGGACGGTCAATAACCAATACATTTGCAGAAGCTGAGCAAGTTCCTAAGTCATTTGTCAAAGTAAGTGTGTATTTTCCGGTATCTGATCTAACAGAGAACGGTATTTCGAAGGTTACTTTACTGGTTGAAACGTACATATCAACACGGTCACTAGCACGGATTTCCTTTCCGTTAAGAACCCATTGTGCTTTTGGTTTAGGTGCGGCTTCAATTGGAATCTCCCAGGCAATACGATTGCCAGCTTTAACAACTAAGTCTTCAAGAAGAGATTTGTTGAATGTCGGTGCCAAGAATCTAGGTTTGGCAATAACTGGTTGTGAAGCCTCGCTGGGTTCACTATGTCCACCTTTGTTGACAGCAATTACTCTGAATTCATATTCTTCACCCTCGGTTAAATTAGGAACAGTTCCCTTAGTTTTATCTCCGGGTACTTCGCAAGCTCTTTCCCAAGTTCCGTGTTTGGGCTTCTTCTCAATAATGTAATGAGAAATAGGTGCGCCTCCGTCTTTTTTGGGTGCGGTCCATTCAAGATCAACATGATCCTTGTCCCAGTCAGTTGGTACGGGTCTTCCAGGTTTGTCAGGTTTAGTGTACGGATCCTTGGCTGTGATGCTTTCTGTGGTTGTCAGTGGTAATGAGTCACCTTGTTTGTTCACAGCGCGTACGCGGAATTTGTAGTCATGTCCTTCAGTTAAATGCTCTACTCTCATGAATGTACCCACAGCTTCTCCAACGGGTACCCAGCGGCCAGTCTCGGCGTCTTGTTTTTCAACGCAATAATGAGTAATTTCAGAACCTCCATCATCCTTGGGTGGTTTCCAGCGAAGGGTAGCGGATGATTTAGTAACATCATCGGCTCTGAGAGGTCCTTCTGGTGGTGATGGAATATCCAAAACAACAACATTTACTGTATGTGAATCTCTGCCGTTGATATTTTTCACGGTCAATTGGTATGGGCCACTATCAGATCTCTTGGCATCAGTAATGCGAAGACGAGCCATGTAATCTTCGCTGGTAATCTTAACACGATCTGATGGAATAAGCACTGTTCCCTTGACTTCCCATTCCTTGCTTGGTGGTGGTTCACCAATAACGGGCACGTTGAATTCGAATGTTTGTCCAGCTCTGATTTTGATGTCCACGAAGACGTTACGATCAATTTTAGGTGGAACTGAAATTAAATAAAATTAATTCTAAAACCTTTTTCAATATCTTTTAAGATAAACTTACGATTCTTGGGTCTTGCTACATGAATCTTGGAGTTATCACTTGGTTCTCCCGGTCCAGCCTTATTAACAGCACGAATGCGGAATTCATAAGGAGTGCCTTCAATCAAATCATTAACCTTTCCAACTGATACATCTCCTTCAACTTCAGCACATTTTTCCCAATTTGGATTAAATTTGTCACGTTTTTCAATAATGTATCCAGTAATTGGAGATCCTCCATCGGATTCGGGCTTGTCCCATTTCAATTCAACAAAGTCGCGATCGTAATCAATAATTTCTGGTGTTCCAGGCTTGCCAGGTTCATCGAATGGATTCTTGGCTTCAATAGCTTGAGCGGTGGTAAGTGGCTCTGATTTGCCTTGCTTATTAACAGCGCATACTCTGAATTTGTATTTCTTTCCAGGTGTTAATCCTTCAACATCCAAGTTTGTAACTGGACCATCGGTTTCACCAGCTGGTACCCAGCGGCCAGTGGCTTCGTCCATTTTCTCAACGACATACTTTTCGACGGGTTGACCTCCATCATCGGTAGGTGGACGCCAGTTCAATTTGCAGCCCTTAGCGTGAACATCGGATACCTTAAGTGGGCCATTTGGTGGTCCTGGTTTGTCAATTACTATAACAGTAACTTCAGCAATGTCTTTGCCGTTGATGTTTTCAGCGGTGATTGTGTAAGTGCCAGTTTCGGATCTGGAAGCATTACGGACACTGAGTTTTGTAATGTATTCTCCATGTTGTACTTTAGTTTTGCTGTCATTCTTGACTTCTTTGCCGTTAAGCAACCATTTAGTTGTAGGCATAGGTTCGCCAGAAACTTTAACATCGTAGTTGAAGTTCTGACCGGCTTTGATTTTGATTTCAATAAGATTGGTGCGGTCGATCTTGGGAGCAAGATTCCTTGGCTTGGCAATAATAGTTGGTGTTTCATTGCTAGCATCACCTGGGCCAGCAGCATTAACAGCTCTTACACGGAATTGGTAGGGTTGTCCTTCAATTAAATCAGGTACTGTAGCTTTAAGTTGATCAGCTGGGACTTCCAAAGCCTTTTCCCATTCACCAAACTTATCTTTCTTTTCGATAATGTATCCGGTAACGGGAGAGCCACCGTCCTCTTTGGGTGGGGTCCATGCAAGGTCCACATGATCCTTATCCCAGTCAGTCGCTTTGAGATGTCCTGGTGGTCCGGGCTCGTCGAATGGATTCTTAGCAATAATAGACTCTTCGGCTTCCAGTGGTTTAGATTCACCTTCAGCATTTACAGCTGCTACGCGGAACTTGTATTCCTTTCCGGGAGTTAATCCAGTAACTTCCATACCAGGTTCAGTTGACCTGCCAGCAGGTACCCAGCAACCAGTTTCTGGGTCCATTTTCTCGACTTGGTAGTATTCAATAGGAGTGCCTCCATCATCCTTAGGACGCTTCCATTTAAGTTTGCAGCCGTTCTTATTAACATCTGAAATTTGTAGAGGTCCTTCTGGTGGAGTGGGCTTATCTGTTACTGTTACATTAATGGTATGTGTATCCTTTCCGGAACTATTGGAAGCTGTTACGTTATATTCTCCAGAGTCCTCACGTTTCACAGGACGAATTGTCAATTTAGTATTGTAATCGCTGTTATTGATATCAATACGCCTGTCGCCGCTCAATTTCGAGCCCTGGAATCTCCATTCAACAGTCGGTGGAGGTTCACCAATAATGTTGGCATCGAATTTAAGTGCTGATCCAGCTGATAAAGTAACATCATGCAAATGACGCCTGTCGATGCGTGGAGCAAGGAATCGTGGTTTAGCTGTGAATGTTTTGCCTGGCTCTGAAGGCTCACTTTGACCAGCTTTGTTAACCGCAATTACGCGGAATTGATATTCATTGCCTTCAATAAGACCATTTACAATAGCTGTAGGTTGTGAGCTGGTAGTTTCAATGGCTTTCTCCCACATTGGGCTGTATTTATCTTTCTTTTCAATAATATAGCCAGTAATTGGAGATCCACCATCTGATGGTGGTTCAGTCCATTTCAATTCGACATGATTAGCAGACCAATCAGTAGGTTCGGGCGCTCCTGGTTTGCTTGGAGTAGCTAAAATATTATATAATTAATGAAGAGTATTTTTTATAGATAAATCGTAACTTACTGAATGGATCTCTGGCGATAATACTGCCAAGAGTTTCAAGTGGTTCAGACTCGCCCTCCTTGTTTACGGCCTTTACACGGAATTGGTATTCGTGGCCAGGAATTAGACCATCAACTTTGAGTTCAGGAGTATTACCCAAAGTTTTTCCAGCTGGAAGCCATAGACCAGTTTCTGGATCGAATTTCTCAACGACGTAACCTTCAATAGGTTCACCGCCGTCGTCCTTTGGTTTCTTCCATTTCAGAGTGCATCCATCCTTGTGGATATCTGATACTTCTAATGGTCCCTCTGGTTTTCCTGGTTTGGCTATAAAAATATTTAATACGTTAAATTATAATATTCTATATTTACTTAAGCATTAAAATACTTACAGACAATATTAATTTCAATCTCAGCTGAATCTTGGCCATATTTATTCGTTGCTTGAATTTTGTAAACACCTGTATCTTTTCGTTCGGGATTGTCGTTAAATAATTTCGAATTATACGGCACGTCATCGATACGCACACGGGGTGAAGCAATAGACTTGCCATCCATTTGCCATGAAACCATCGGTGCAGGTTCTCCACTAATTTTGACATCAATATAAATAGGTTCACCTTCTTTAACTGTTATAGTACGCAAATTCTTCCTGTCAATCTTGGGTGCCACTAAAATAATAATATTGATAAGAATTAGGATAAAATTCAATACACACAATAAATAACATACTTCTTCTAGGCTTCGTCACAACAGATTTGGACGCTTGGCTGGGTTCACCAGGGCCAGCAGCATTAACAGCGCGGACGCGGAATTCATATTCAACTCCTTCATCCAAGTTTTCTGCTGTTCCTTTGGTTTCGTTGGGGCCAGTTTCCCCAGCTTTGGTCCACTTTGGAGAGCCTTTTACCCTCTTCTCAATAACATATCCTGTGATTGGAGACCCACCATCATTAGCTGGTGGGGTCCATCTTAAGTCAACATGATCCTTATCCCAATCTGTAACTTCCGGAGTACCAGGTGCACCAGGTTCATCTGAAATATTGATAAAATGTTTGTTAAATAAATATCCATTTATTAATTTAAAAGAATTGATTACTTACCAAACGGATTTTTAGCAATAATGCTTTGATCAGCTTCAAGTGGTTCTGATTCACCTTCAGCATTAACTGCAGCAACTCTAAACTTATATTCCTTTCCAGGTTCTAAGTTATTTAAGTCAATCTTTGGTTCTTTGGAACGGCCGGCATTTACCCAGCGTCCAGTATCTGGGTCAAGTTTCTCAACGCTGTAATACTCAATTGGAACACCACCGTCATCAACTGGTGGATTCCACCTAAGTGAGCAACCTTCTTTGTGTACATCACTAATCTTAAGAGGTCCTTCTGGTTTGCTGGGTTTGTCAAGTACTTTAATTTCAATGCTAACTTCGTCTTTACCGCATTGATTTTCAGCTTTAATGGTTAAAGTGCCACTGTGTGAACGTTGAGCAGTAGCAATGACAAATTTGGTTCTGTAATCCTCCAAGTCGACAGTAATGTCATCACGTTTTTCAATACGTGCTTTGTTGAGGAACCATGTTTTGGATGGTGGAGGTTCACCGGAAATTTTGACGTCGAGTCTAATTTGTTGTCCAGCTTTAATTGTAAGATCACGTAGAGAGCTACGATCAATCTTAGGTGGTACGAAACGATCTTTCGCGGTAATGGTTTCTGATGGAGGAGATGGTTTACTCTCACCTCCCTTATTCAAAGCTTTAACTCTGAATTGGTATTTCTGGCCTTCGATTAAGTCAGGTACTTTAGCCTCGCATTTATTTCCGGGCACTTCCAAAACCTTAATCCATTTAGTTCCAGATGGATCTTTCTTTTCAACAACATATCCGGTAATTGGAGCACCACCGTCGTCCTTTGGAGGGGTCCATTTAAGATCAGCATGATTACGGCTCCAGTCTTTGACTTCGGGTTTACCAGGTGAGTCAGGTTCTTTGAATGGATTTTTAGCTGTTGTAGGTACATCAGTAACCAGTGGTTCAGATTCACCCTCAGAATTAACAGCCTTGACTCTAAATTGATAATCTTTTCCTTCGGTTAATCCTGACACATCAGCCTCTGGCGTTTTGGTAGTCGCAACAGGAACCCATCTACCAGTCTCAACGTCTTGTCTTTCAACGATATATTCTTTAACAGGTTCACCACCATCATCCTCTGGAGGTTCCCATTTAAGTTTGCATCCTTCTGCAGTAACATCGGACACCTTAAGAGGTCCTTTAGGTTTAGATGGTTTGCTAAGGACTTGTAAGTCAACTTCCACGGTATCTACACCAGAATCATTCTTAGCGGTAACAATGTAAATACCAGTATCGCTGCGCTTGCATTTTTGCAAAACGAAAGAAGTGTGGTAATCCTCGTTTTCAATTTTCAAACGATCGGTATTTCTAAGCACAGTTTCCTTCAACGTCCATGTTACTGTTGGCGCAGGTTCACCAGCTACATCAGCTTCCATACGGAGTAGTTGTCCTACGCGTACAACCTTCTTCTGTAGGTTTTTACGATCGATGCGAGGTGCCACTATAACAGAAATAAATGTAAATAACACGCAGATTATTAATTTTAAAAAACTTACAGAATCGGGGTTTGGCAATGACTGGTTTGGAAGGATCGCTAGGCTCACTAGGTCCGGCCTTGTTGACAGCAACAATGCGGAATTCATATTCGTGGCCTTCTTCTACAGATTCTACTCTTCCAGTTGTCTTATCTCCAGATACTACCGCTGCATCAGTCCACCCGCGTCCAGCCTTGTCGTGCATCTGGATAATGTACTTCTCGATTGGAGCACCGCCATCGCTAGATGGTGGTTTCCAAGAAAGCTCCACAAAGTCTTTGTCCCAATCTTTAAGGTCAGGTCTGCCAGGTTTACCAGGCTCATCGAATGGATTTTTGGCGATAATCGATTTTTCGGTTTCCAATGGTTCAGATTCGCCTTCTTTATTTACAGCCTTAACTCTGAATTTGTATGGTTTTCCCTCCTGCAAACCTGTAATGTTTGCTTCAGGTTCTGTGCTCTTACCGCAAGGAATCCAAGCACCGGTAATGGGGTCAAGTTTTTCAATTTCGTAGTAATCAATTGGACTACCACCGTCATCTTCTGGTTTCTTCCATTTGAGCTTGCATCCGTGTTTTGTAACATCGGAAACATCCAATGGACCTTTTGGTTTAGATGGTTTACCAAGAACGGAGATTTCAATATCGGCGGAATCTTCACCAACTTCGTTCTTGGCCTTAATTGTGTATTTTCCACTGAGTGCGCGTTTCGCTTTCATGACAAAGAGTTTTGTATTATAGTCCACATTATCGATGCGGATGATTTCATCAGATTGAATCTCTTTGCCATCGCGGTACCAGGTGATTACTGGTGGAGGTTCACCGGCAACATTCACATCTAAATGTATCGAAAGACCAGTTTTGATTGTCAACGCATTCAAGTTGGTTCTGTCGATCAATGGTTTCACTGCAAATATAAAAATAGGTAATATATAAAAATAATTTATAATTAGTATACTTACAGTAACGGGCTTTAGCTGTATGCCAGTTAGTTTGTTCAGATGGTTCTGATGGACCAGCTTTGTTGACAGCACGCACCCTGAACTTATATTGGTTACCTTCCTCCAATCGTGGAACGGAACCGGTGCATGTAGGGCCTACTTCAGCAACCTTAACGAACTGTCCAACAAATTTATCCATAGCTTCAATTACATATCCAGTGATAGGAGCACCACCATCGCGAACTGGTTTTTCCCACTTGAGCTTAACGGAATGCTCATCCCAATCAATAATTTCGGGTAAGCCAGGTGGTGCTGGAATATCGAATGGATTTTTAGCCAAGATAGCAGAGTCAGTTTCCAAAGGTTCAGATTCTCCTTCTTCGTTGACAGCCTTAACTCTGAAATGGTACTTTTTGTTTGGTTCAAGTCCAGTTAATTCCAAGTCTAGTTTGTCAGCATCGACAAATCCAGCAGGTACCCATCTGCCGCTGCCAGCTTCCTGTTTCTCAACAGTGTAACCAGTAATTGGCAAACCACCATCATCTTTGGGTTTATTCCACTTAACTTTGCAACCCTCTTTGTGCACATCAGTTACTTCAAGTGGACCTTCTGGTTTACCAGGTCTGTCCAAGATAATAACCTCAACTGGCGCTTCATCATAGCCTGATTCGTTTTCGGCTCTGATGGTGTAAGTGCCAGTATTCTTACGGGTTGTATCTGTCATTGTTAATTTCGTGTTGTAATCTTCGTTTTCAATCTTAACGGTTGCAGAATTTTCAACAACCTTGTTGGCGAAGTTCCAGGTGATGGTTGGTGGAGGTTCACCCTTGACATCTACGTCGAATTTGACTAATTGTCCAGCGCGAACCTTTACAGTATGCAGTTTTTCGCGGTTGATAAGTGGACGTAAGTGACGAGCCTTTGCTACATGTGGGTTGGTTGCATCAGATGGTTCTCCAGGGCCGGCTTTGTTGACGGCTCTTACCCTGAATTGGTAGGTGTTACCTTCTTTAAGACCTGGTACTATAGCATCACAATCGGGAGTCTGAAACAAAAAATAAATATAAACTTAATGAAAGACAACCATAAACAACCATAAGAATATCATTTTAATAATAAATACATACATTGCTCGTAAGAATTTCATCCCAAGTGGTAGAGAATTTCTCCTTCTTCTCAATAACATAGGCAGTGATTGGAGCGCCTCCGTTGGATTTTGGTGCGGTCCATTTAAGTTCAACGCGATCTGTATCCCAGTCGATAATCTCTGGCAATCCAGGCTTGCCTGGTGCGTCGAACGGATTTTTGGCGATTGTGGAACCGTCACTTTCCAAAGGTTCTGATTCACCTTCATCGTTAATAGCCTTTACTCTGAATTGGTATTCATGGCCTTCTTGCAGACCCTTCACATCCATTTCAGTGTCATTGGTCCTACCAACTGGAACCCAACGGCCGGTACCTTTGTCGAGTTTCTCAACAACGTAACCGGTAACAGGCTTTCCACCATCATCTTCAGGCTTCTGCCATTTCAACTTGCAACCACTCTTAGTAACATCGGATACCTTGAGAGGTCCTTTTGGTTTCGATGGGGATGCTGAAAGTTTTTAATTTAATAATTGATTCAATTGAAGTTAATTTTTAATACTTACATAGTACGTTGATTTCTACTTCAGCCTCATCCATGCCATGCTCATTGACGGCTTTGATTTTATATGTACCAGTATTTTTGCGAATCGAGTTGGTAATAATCAACTTAGTATTGTAATCAACATTGACAATTTCAATATTTCCTTCGGCTTTGACTTCTGTGTTGTTTTGGAACCAAGTGATTGTTGGTGGAGGTTCACCACGTACGTCAATATCGTATTTAATAACCTTTCCGGCTCTGACAATGATTGGTTTAAGGTTGGTTCTATCAATTCTTGGTTTAACTAAAAATGAGACATTTTTAAATGATATAATTAGTTAAGACAAAAGTAATGAGGTACTTACGAGCTCTATGTTTAATGATTTGCATTTTAGAAGCATCAGATGGAGAACCAGGTCCAGCTTTGTTAACAGCAATAACCCTGAATTGATATTCGCCATTTTCTTTAAGATCTTCAATGCGAGCTTCTAAGCTATCACCAGGAACTTCTCCAGCGTTCTCCCAATCAGGCTTGTATTTATCTTTCTTTTGAATAATATATTTCTCAACAGGAGCACCTCCGTCATTTTTAGGTTTGGTCCACTTAAGATTAACTCCTTTGTTGTCATAATCAGTAATTTCGGGTGTACCCGGTTTGCCAGGTTCATCGAATGGATTTTTGGCAACGGTTCCATGAAGGGTGGTTAATGGTTCCGAATCACCTTCGTCGTTAACGGCTGTTACACGGAATTTATACTCAGAGCCTGGATCCAGACCAGTGACTTCGAAAGACAGGTTTTCGGGAGATTCACCGGTTTTATCAACCGGTACTCTACCACACCTGATCCATTTGCCGGTTGCAAGATCCATCTTTTCGATTTCGTATTCCTTGATTGGAACACCACCGTCATCTTCTGGTTTCTTCCATCCAACTTTGCATTTGGTGGCTGTAACATCGGAAACTTCCAAGGGACCTCTTGGGCTGCCTGGTTTTCCAAGTACTGTCAACTCAACTGTTACTTCATCCTTGCCGTTAATGTTTTCGGCAAGAAGAGTGTATTTGCCGGTATCTTTACGAACGGCGTTTGTTAGAACGAAATCAGTATGGTAATCAATATTTTCAATTTTGATGCGGTCGCTGTTGACCAATGGGATGTTATCGCGCCAGGACCATTTGATGGTTGGTGGGGGTTCACCCGAAATGTCAACAGACCATTTGTGTGTGCGGCCTGCTTTGATGGTAACTGATTTGAACATCTCGCGATCGATTCTTGGTTTAACTGAAATTAAAAAAATATAATAAATATTGCATCTCTTCTAAACTATATAACACCATTTAATACATAGTACAAAAGTATACTTACGATTCTTGTGTTTGCAGATGTGGTTATCAGTAGCTTCTGATGGGGCACCACCTCCAGCTTTGTTATGTGCACGAACACGGAACTGATACACCATTTTCTCTTTAAGCTCTTCGACCTTTCCTTCTGGTTCAGGTCCACTAGTGGTGGCAACTTCAATCCAATCAGGACTGAATTTGTCTTTCATTTCGATAGTGTAATGAGTAATAGGTCTTCCACCATCATTTTCTGGTTTAGCCCATTTAAGAGTTACGCTCTTATTGTCATAATCGGCAATTTCTGGTTTACCAGGCGCTCCAGGTTCGTCATACGGATTCTTCGCTGTAATAGCATCATCGGTTTCAAGTGGCTCTGATTCACCTTCCTTATTCTTGGCTCTAACTCTGAACTTGTACTTCTTTTTAGGTGTAAGTCCCTTGAAGGTAAATGTATCTTCATTGGGACCGACTTCTCCAGCCGGAATCCAACGACCTGTGTCCATATCGAGACGTTCCAAAACATAACCGGTGAGATCAGTGCCACCGTTATCTTCAGGTCTCTGCCATTTAACTTTGACGTGATCGGAGCGGACTTCCTCGATCTTGAGTGGGCCTTTAGGTGGTGTGGGTTTGTCGAGGACTACTACATCAGCACGACCTTCAACAGTTCCTGAGCTATTGGTAAGTCTCAAAACATATTTTCCACTGTCTGCGCGGGTTACCCTGCGGACGGTAATAACAGTGTTCCTATCGTACTTATCAATTGTAACTCTTTGTTCCGCATCTTCTTTCCATTCCTTTGTTCCTGATTTATGTTCCAATAACCATGTAACTTCAGGTTCGGGTTCGCCTCCGTATTTGATGTCATACTTGACAACTTGTCCCTTCTTGACAATGATATCAATAAGGTCGTTGCCAATGATGTAAGGTTTGACGAATCTGCACTTAGCGATAATTGGTTTTGTAGAATCGCTAGGTTCACCTGGACCGGCTTTATTAATAGCGCGCACTCTGAATTCGTATTGATGACCTTCTTGTAAACCAGGTACAGTTCCGGTGAATTGATCTCCAGATACTTCAATACCCTTTGACCATTCCTGACCGAACTTTTCTTTAAATTCAATGACGTAACCAGTAATTGGTGCACCACCATCGTTATCAGGTTTGTTCCATTTAAGGTCAGCATGATCTTTATCCCAATCAACAACTTCAACATCTTTAGGCTTGCTGGGTTCATCTATTAATGAGATAATATTGAATTGTTTATTTTGAATAATATGGATAAAAGCTTCTTACCCCAAGGATCTTTGGCAAGAACTGGTTTTCCGAAGGTAGCTGGTTCACCAGCACCCAATTTGTTTACAGCACGGATGCGGAATTTGTATGTTTTCTTCGGGATGAGTCCTTCAACTTGGAAGACGGTCTCACCTCCAGCTTTCACTTCACCAACATTATCCCACCCGGCTGAAATTATTTTTGCAATTAAAATAACATAAAAAATAATATACTAAATACATCACACCTTTAAGACTAATATCCTGCCTTTCCACAATGTAGTGAGCAATTGGAGCACCACCATCATCTTTGGGTTTCTTCCAGGAGACTTTGCAGGATGTTTGGAAGACTTCAAATACATCGACGTCCTCTGGTGGAGATGGAGTTTCTTGCATAATAATGTTGACATCTTTGAGGTCTTCACCTTGTCCGTTAGACAATTTGATTTGGTACATTCCAGATTGTTCTCTTGAAGGTTTCTTGAATTTGTATGTGACTTTGTTTTCTCCGATGACAACATCGACTTCTTTGAGCGGCAAGATTTTGCCATCCTTGATAATCTTTGCTTCGACCGGAGTGACCCTTGTGCCCTCAACTGCAAGTAGGGGTTAAATTAAAAACCTTGATAATCAAAAAATAAAGTATTTAACTTACTTGTGTATGGGACATCCATTAAGATCATGCTGGAAGCAGGAGCTTCGAAAGTCGAGGGGAAATCAATAATAGGCTTGCTTTCACCTTTTTTAACGGTGAGTTTCATGGCTGATTGTAGTTTACCAGATTCGCACATAATTTCACCATCATCCTCCATTTCCAGTTTGTTAAATACAAGTTGGTGTCTACCGCCACCCAAGTTCTTAATTTCAACACGCTCGGAGGGTTCGATTGGTTTGCCATTGAAGGTCCAATCAGCAGGTGCTGTTTGATCTTGCAATTCAACCTCTAGGATCAACTTATCGCGCTCAATGGCCTCTGTATCCTTAAGTTTCTTGTTGAATCTGTTGAGATAATTGACAATAATTTCGGCCTCAGTTTTGTCGGCATTGGTTGTGCAAGAGTACATTCCTGCGTCAGTTACTTTAGCATCCTTGATAACCAACTTGCGTTTGCGTCCATCTTTAGAAATAACCATGCGTTTATCGCCAGTAATTTCTTTATCGCCTTTAAACCATTTTACATCACCAGAGGCGTCGTCAAGTTCGCAAAGAAGGGTGATGTTTTCTTTTTCGATCAACTGTTGATGCTTAAGTACCTTAACAAATTTGTATGGATATTCTGTAATGGTAACTTGCGTGACGGTTCTGTTGTTTTCAGTTTGTTTTTCGAGTTTGCAAGAATACTCATCAGAATCCTCAAGAACGCAGTCTTTGATGGTGAGACGGCATACACCGGAGAGGTCTTTGGAGATGGAGTATCTGTCACCCTCTTCAATTTTGGTAGTGCCTTTGTACCATCCAACAATGGCCATGCTGTTGCTAACATGACACTCCAGTTGGGTTTCGTGTTTTGTGTAGCCTTCGTACTTCTTCTTGAGAACCTTAGTGAAGGTGTAGACTGGATCAGGTTCGTCGACGTTCAAGTAGCCGGTACTGGATACACCACCGATTTCAACAGTGTATTTACCAGTGTCCTCGACTTTAGGGTTCATGATGATGAGAAGATAAGTGTCGTTCTCATTCTTGAATTTGTACTTGCTGCCAGGGAAGAGTTCCTGTTTTCAAAATTAATAATTTGTATTAATTAGAATGTGATTGTAGTATTATTAACTTACATCTTTCCTGAAGGTCCATTTTGGTTTGCAGTTTGGTTTCGAGAAAGCTGCTTCAAAGACAACTTTCTTATCCTTTCCTTCTTTGGCGAATTGATCGATAAGAGGTTTCAAGAAAGTTTCCTTTTTCTGTAAACGTAAAAAAACAAATAAGTTATCGGAAGGATTGAATGTATCAACATTAAACAGAGACTGCCGACCAAAAAAATTGTCGTGCTCGGCGAAAATCCAAAAATTGTTGTAAAATCTGGAAAAAAAGTAATTTACATGCAAACGACTTCATAGATGCACACAACATCTATATTGGATTTTATAAAGCAGGGATAATGTACAGCGATCTCGATCATTGGACACAAACGTGCAAAAATATACGGAAATGGCAGGTTTTTTTCCGTTAACATCCAACCTCCTTCTTTTCGAAATGGTGCAATACAGGCCAATCTGGTATTAGTTCAGCTAGTGATGGCCTTCGGGAAGAAACTGGAGTCTACAAACAAAAACTAAAACTCAGGTCAAGAAGACCTACAAGTGCGAATTACACGAGTCATTCGTCGTCATTCATTCGTAGATAGTTGGCATGCAATAATTGTAGAATATAGATTGAAACATGCTAAGAATTAGAAGAAGCGCGTGTTTTTTTGGTTAATTAGGCCTTCAGAACCCCACGAAAACTGTCTCAAATCTTTAAGATTTTGAGTTCCAACCTTGGGATGTTCTGTTATCTGTAGTGATGGCCAATCATTGATCATTTCATCTAGTCCTGGTTTGCGTTGGATATTAAAAACTTCCTAAAAGCAGGACACCCTGACTATCTGTATAATACTACAAGGAAGTTATTCACGTTTAGTGTTTTAATTAAAAATATTAGTATTGTTGTGAAGTATAATAGGAAATTTTAGTATAAATCGTGAAGTATAAGTAGGAAAATAAAATTAATTAAATGTTAGAAATTATTAATTAATTTGTAAAGTAAGTGTAGAAATTGATTACAATTATATAAAGATGAGTCTCCATAAGCATAATGCTGGAAGCAGAGAAAAGCGCACATCTATATAAATTCACATCTAGAGAAAATTGTGAAATTTGTAGCATGCCAAATAAAAACCTCAGATCTCTTCAGCCTCGGCCAATCTGGTATAATACCAGCTAGACTGAATTTTCTTGTAGAGCCATTTTGAATCTGTGAAAATATAATCTTTCACTTTCTAAAGTTTACTCCTGTGCCTTCATTGAATGTTTTGCCTACCAAAACAATCTCAAATCAAATCTACTATGAAAAGGATAATTTTGCTTGGACTATAATTTGAATTACCAATTTATTTTCTCTTTTTTTATTATATTTTTATGCAAGCTAGCACAAGTTGAAGAAAGCATTCACTTATACACAGTTTCACATATTCACGATCACATAACATAGAAGTGGACAAAAAGACGACACAAAAACAAAAATGGACAAGTACTCCTGGCCGGCGACACTGAAAAACAGCCCTAAAAAAATTAACGACAAAAACAAAAATCAAATACAAAAAATAATGGCCACAAAGTGGAGACGCATCGTTATATTAAAATGACTGTGACTCAAGGATTGTTATAGGTGGGTTCGTCCAACCTTCAACCAACTCCAATTTAGATTGCCGTTTTTATCGGCGCAAACTTCTGTGATTACATTTCCATCCACCATTATACATATATTGTCTCCATCTAAGAACCATCCAGATAAAACCATGGGGTGATTTTTACCAGACTATAACGGCAAATGTTACATCAAAAAAAAATCTTGGCCGAAAAAAAAAAAAGAAAAAACGCACCGGTGGAGTATGAGAAAAAAAAAATCAAAAAAGGAGATTATATTTTTACAAAGTATTGAAAACCTGACCTGTTCTACTTTCTTCAATGCTGGCATGGGTTTCTCCACCTCCTTCAGATCGCCCCAATCTGGGTCCTCCTTCTTTTCACCCCATTTGGCGTACTTTCTCTTTTTCAACATAGCACGGAAATCCATACCACTAGAATCTATTAAAAACATGTTTATTAAAATCCCTTGTAATTAAAAAAAACAACAAAATAAAATTCTACCTGATACGTAAAGTTGCATTTCAGCAGAATCTTCGCCATGGACGTTATTAACAATAATTTTGTATTGGCCTTCATCATTGGGTTTAATTTTGCGGATGCAAAGAGTGATGCTGTTGCTCTCTGATTCTGTAATGTACTTGAAGCGGCCACCTTCGATAATTTCGGTCATACCCTAAAATAATTCATCATTAAGATATTGTTTTTAAATAAACATTTGTTTTGTGTTATTGATTACCTTGTAGAATTTGAATGTTGGTGGTGGGTTACCCTCAACAACCACAGTGATGTAACCAGTTTGGTCTGAAAAAAAAGGAAACCCGTGTATTCGAAATCAACCTGTATCATTATAGATTTAGGTGTATAATTAGATATAAAATATGAGTGCCAATTTTAATTAATGAATATATTTTTAGATTATAAATAGCTATGAAATACCTTCAACTGCAGAATAACTTTCTTGTACGTCAATAATACTTGGTGGACCACCAGATCCAGTTGGTCTCAAAGGAGTAGGAGTCCTGTTGATGTAGTCTTCACCCATTTCGGCGATACTTGGTCTTCGTACGTCTATACTTGGGCGACGGCGCTGTTGATGCAAAATTATAAGAAAAATGCTTTGCGCTACAATTGTTTCGTAGTAGTACAAAAAGAAAACGGTATGCTTGCGATTATTATTTATACATTTTTTTGCTATTGTTTTGCTCGTATTAATATTATTACATTGAAATAAAGCAAATGCGTCATTATATACAATTTCAACAACAAATCCAAACGTTATGAAAGCTTTCAGCGTTAAGATAGCATTAAATATTTTGAGTATGTTCACCATCAGGGATCGATTTCGTCTTAGAATTGTTAGATCCCAGCAAATTTAGCGAATTTATTGATCTTCAAGTATTCAAGATCATGATTAAAATTATTATTAGACACAGCAGCAAAAAAGTAACTAAATATTCTAAACAGAAATAGATAAATATAAAAATTAATCACAATTTTTTATGTGTAAATTATCTTGACATATAGAATTACAAAAAACCGTTGGAGATTTTCTAAAAGTTAGACACAGACATATATTTATGTAATAACTCTACTCTACGTGTGTGTCTGCAATTCTAACCTGTTTATCGATCGGTTCTTGCAATTCTCCGGGTCTTCTGCCTTTAGTCTTTAAAGATAAATAAATCGAATAAATAATAAACAAAAAAATAAAAAAAGGAAGCTACTTCTGCTGAGAAACCCAATTAATGCTGTTACTTGTTTTTTTTTTAAATATCACCCCAAAAGGCCAAATTTGTGTATCGGAACACAAATCTCACCTTTGAATCGAGTACTTCACCAGGTCTCAACTTTCCACCCTGCGAGCAATAATGCAACATTTAACAATATATTTCGGACAATTCGCATACTCATCGAAAACGAAAAGAAAGTTCATAACAGTTTAATAATACCACTGCCGCCTGGAGCTGGAGCTAGAGCTATAATGCGTGTTATTTGATTTGTCTGCTTTTGTTTTTTTTGTATAAGTGTCATGCAAAGTATAGGTTTTTAGAAGGAATTTTGATTCAAACTATTACGATCACTATTTATAATTCAGTAATAGAGTGAACACTTTTTCATCACATCACTTTATAATAAAAAATAACTGAACTAATTGAAGAATTCCTTCCGTGGACCCATACTTTTGTGTATTAAGTGTAAGTGTGGAAGCACAGAGTACAGTAACATCAATTGAAGACCATAGACATTGACGATGGTTGTTACCTTTTTTTCATCGACTACTTCTCCTGGTCGTAGTTTCCTATTGTCCTATTAGACATAATAATATTAAAATAAAACAAATGACAAAATACATAGACACGCACTGGATACACTGAAATGTTTATATTAGGTATTGAAACGATGAGAGGTTTGTTAAATGAATAATTAAAGTCACATACCTCGTCTGTGATAATTAGTGAGGCCCTACGGCCCATTTCCTCCGGAGGAATAAGTGAGCCACGGCGACTGGTGTTGCCGGATCCTGGAGCTAAAGACGCCTTACGCGGTTCAGGGGTCTTCTCCTTAACCACTTCGATTTTAGGAGCTTCGATTGTTGGTTTCTTAGTCTTCTCGAGTGTAGGCTTCTCCTACCGAATTGAAACCGAGTGAATTTAAAACAACCGTAACTGCCTTTATGTATTGCTAAGCATAGGAACCTACTAAATATTCACAGGCGACCAGCCAAGAACGTTATGAATAAAGCGTTTGTAGATTATCTACAGAAGCTAATAATATTCAGCTAATTATTTTCAATTGCGGCATCATTAGTCTCACCTTGGTGAGTTTTGTTTTGTCTCTGCCGCCATACTCGAATTCAGGTCCTTTCTCGTATTTCTCAAGAACCGGCCTTTCGTAATCAGGAATTTCTGGGATCTCATAATCCTTCTCCTTAGCGTCCTTCTTGACCACCTTCTTCTTCTCGACGGTCTCCTTCTTCTCCGTCGTTTTCTACAATATCGCCACGCTCAATCATCAACGATTTATATTACACAACACCACGTATTTATATCTTAAGTACACCTGTCTCAAACTTGCACTAGATATGTTATATACACAAGGAGAGTTATATAATGTAGATAAAAGAATCGGAAGAAATACAGAAATAGAGAGAATAGAAAAGAGATAGATAAGAAAAATAGTTTCCCAGAAAATAGAGATAGATTGTAGACGATAGGCCAACGAAGGAGGAAAATGCGTCCATGTTACCTTCAAGTCAATTTCCAACGTATCCTGTTGGATTTGCTTTTGGTCGCGCACAACGGGCTTCAACTGAACATTTATGAATGTTTCAAGTTTTGTAGATTTCGGTGGCGTGGGTTTCGACTTGGATTTATCCGCACGCAGCTAGGTAAATATTTCAAGATTTAAATCTCATCAAGTGGATATGAAAATATCTCTCTCCTTCAAAAATAGAGATCTCGCAAAAACTCGCGGAAAATAAAACTCAAGTACCGCTAACCTCGCTATTCTGTCGTCTCCTCTGATTTTATTTTAAAAATACACTTTTATCATAAAAATCAAGCAAAGTCGAATCACAGCCATTAGTCGACCGAGGATTTCTTTATGAATATCGAAGTTATAAAAAAAGAAATTGTTTCTACTAAGAAAGATGTGTTTTTGTAAAATTAATTTATGTAAAAAAAAAATACTTACCAATTTAACCTTCTCCTTCTCCTCGTTCTACTCAATGCAATTCCCAAATAACAGACACAGTAATGATTACAACGAACAGCAACGGGACATGAAACATAAATATCAAAACATAAGAACAAATTTAGGGAAACATAATAATGTTAGACAAATACTACAAATAGCCAATCTAACATAAGGATTAAAGTATATTCGTGTTGTGATGATACATGTGTGCGTTTATAAAACCAATCTCAAACTTTACCACTGTCAATTCGGGTATGTTGATTGTTGGTATTACAGGTTCAGTTTCTGCCTGTGGTTCCGGTTCTGGATCGGGTATGTACGCCATCGGATCGTATCTTAGAACCTTTAATAATGGCGCAGGTGTGAGTGAATTTTAGTGTTTCCTTGACGTCGCCAATTAGTTTTGAAAATTTTCGCCAAAATAAAAAAACATGTGTGAATCTAATAATTTTGGTTTGGAGAAATCAAATTCTCCACAAAAATAATAGTTGCGAAAATTTTCGGTTTTGTTGCGTGTTACCTTATACATTTATATCTGCCGATTATAATGTAAAAAAATATACCTTAGTTGGTGTGGTTGGTGTTTTGCTCTTTTTGGTAGTCTCGGGTTCAGGTTCAGGCACGACAATTTCAGGTGCTTTAGTGGTAGTCTTTTTAGTGTCTGGGGTTTTAGTAGTTTCAGGTGTAGGGGATTTGGTGTCTTTTTTAGTTGTTGTCTTCTGTTCTTCGGTAGCCTTCGTGATTTTGGGTGATTCAGTGTCATTCGTAGGTGTTTTCTGTGTATGTATGGAAAATTATGAAAACAACAAATGATTGAGTTTCGGGTAAACGAATCAAAATTTTATCATTGCACCAAAGACTTACCGCTTCAATAGTAGGCTCTAATTTTCCGGTCTTTGAAATCTAAAATTATAAATGTGTTCATTGAATAAAACAATGTATTCGTAAATATATTAGCGCGGGGATGTGTAAAATTACCTTCTTCTTCTTTTCTTCAGTGATCTTAGATTCAGACTTAACTTCCTCTTCCTATGTGATAAAACATGAAAATGAATTAAACATAACAAAGACAATACACGAGAATGAATACCTTTTGTACAGATGATCTTCTACTGGCAACCTTAGTTTCACCATCCTGTATTATCGTCTCCTCAGTTTTAACAATTGAACTTCTTCTAGATTCAATCTTCTGTTCAATCTACACAAATAACCCAACATATATAAACAATTTACATTACATAACATCACATTATACCTTTTGAACCGAGCTGCGCCTTTCAGCCTTTTGTTCGACGATTTCCTACAAATAAACAGTAACATAACAAACAAGACAATTACAGATAAACAAAATAATTCACCTGTTTCTGTTCGACCTTCTTCTTTGCAACATCATTAACCTTCTTCTCCTCCACCTTCTTAACACAACATATTTACGTAAATATTCCAACAAAAAACATAGACAAATACAATTCTTACCTTCTCTTCAACCTTCTTCTTCTCCTCAACCTTCTTTTTCTCCTCAACCTTCTTCTCTTCCTCCTTCTTCTTCTCTTCGACCTTCTTAACACGACATACACATTTACGTAAATACTCCAACAAAAACACAAACAAATACAATTCTTACCTTCTCTTCTTCCTTCTTCTTCTCTTCCTTCTTTTCAATGACCGTCAAAGTAGCCGTTGATTCATCCTCACCAAACTCGTTTCTTGCTACGATCTTGTAAGTGGCTGCATGCGCCATTGTGCACTTGCCGATGCTCAATCTCGCCACAGAGCCATCGAAACTGATTCTTACATCAGACGATTCTCTGATTACAGTGGTGTTCTTGTACCAGATTATCGTGACCGATGTGTCGGATACTTTAAGGCTGGAGATGAATTCGCAAGACTTTCCTTCATCGATGGTCTAAAAATAGTGCAACAATTAATATGTTTCATTAGTTGTTTGTATGTTATGGCTTACGATGTTGGTGAGTTTGGAAATTTTGGGCTTCTCTCCTTTCGGTTTTTCTTCAGGTGGAAGATCGGTGACTTCCACTGTTTGTGAAGTCGCTTCGCCCTTTTCATTCCTAGCGACCAATTTGTAGGAGCCTTTATCTTGTGATTGAACTTCGGAAATTTCGAGTTTAACGGCGAACTCACCCTGTAAAAAAGTTGAATATATAAAATCGGAAATAATTAGAATTTTTAATACTTACATCTTTAACTTGTTCAATCACTACTTTACGCCTGCTGTCTTGTTTGACAGCCGTCGTTTCTTTGAACCAAGTACATTCTGGTTCAAACTTGCTCATGACCTTACATTCAACAATGATGGTGCGCTTCTTAACGATCTTAATAACTTTAGGCTTCTCTTTGATGACTGGAATAATCTCGATGTTGAGTGTAAGGTTCGCGTTCAGTTCACCCAAGCTGTTCTTGATGTTGCATTTGTAAAGACCGGAATCTTCCGGGTTGGGGTCTTTAAGCTCGAGCTTGATGTAATAAATATCCTCGCTGACTTTTTCGTAGGTTATCTTGATTTTGCTGGACTCCGTAACCACCTTACCCTCGCGGTACCAAACGATGTCGGCTTTAGGGTTGGCGCGGACTTTGCAGTCCATGACAACCAGCTTGCCTCCTTGGTGAGAGGTGATCCTGGGCTTTTCGACGAAGGTGGGGCCGTCGCCTTCCGGTTCCGGCTCGGCTTCGATGTTGAGGTTAAGGTTGGCGTTGCTTTCGCCGAATTCGTTTTGCACGTGGCATCTGTAAGTACCTCCATCAGGGCCTGAAGGATCCTATATTAAGAAATCATAAAAATTGCTTAATTCATTAATTTAATATAATAAATATGCATAAATTAAAAAAAATAAACAATTTTTTATTTATAATTTGTTTTGAATTCCCTAAGGTTGTTAAAAACACAATAAAGACTGGCGGAAAACGTAACTAGTAAAAATATGTATCCGCTGAGTAGAATCTATATTTAGAAAGAATTTGGCAATGAACATTGTTTTAAAACCAATAATATTTCTTTTACTTACATTATATTACAGTGGAGAATAATGGAGCTAAAAATACCTTTCCTTAATACAAAGTATGCGAAAAATCAATATTACATCTTTAATAATTTTTCTCGCTTTTATTCATTGCGTTTATGAATTGAAAATGCATTATTAAAATCAATCAATTTTGTTTTGTGAAATTATAGAAGATGATGTTTTTAAATTAAATAAAATACCTTAATTTCCATGGAAATTTCATAAATATCCTCTTCAATATCGATAATTTTCATTTTGATTTTCGATGATTCTTTGACGGCAGTGGTTCCTCTAAACCAAGTAACGTCTGGCTTGGGTTTGGCCTTGCACTTGCATTTCATAGTGATAAGGGTTCCAGTTTCGTTTGGAATAATCTTTGGCTTTTCGATGAAAGATGGTGGGAAACCGGCGGCATTGTCTCCACCTGGAAATAGTTAGGAGTATAGCTGGGGAAGTAGCAGGCTGTTCGACATTAAGGCCATGCTCATGCAGATTTATTCGACGTTCACCTAAGGAAGTACTTACACCATACACCATTATACCGGGTTGGGGTTAAGGTTAAGAGTTTACCTGAAAATAGTTGGCACGGCATACCTTGGAAATTAAGCGAAATATTTGCGTTGCTTTCCCCGAAAGCATTGAAAGCGTTACAGCGATAGTTTCCACCATCTTCACGAGTCGGATTTGAGATTTCGAGAGTGAGCATATACGAGTCTTTGCCGGTGGCCTTTCGCGACATGCGTACGCGGGTGTTGTCCGTGATGACTTTGCTGCCTTGGAACCAGGTGATATCGGGTGCTGGGTTGGCTTCGAGTTGGCATTCCATTATCAGGATATCACCTTCCTGGCGGATGGTGGGCTTCTTTGGGAAACGTGGGGCTTTGCCGTCAGGGATTCTACGGAATGAGAACATTGAGTTTCTGTCGAACTACAGGGGTGTCTCCGTACTTTGGTTTACCGTCTCCTTCGAAATTCAGATTGATGGTGGAGGTGCCGACGCCGTATTTGTTTTTGGCTACAGCCCGGTATTCACCCTTATCGCCTTTTTCGACGCCGTTAATCTCCAACTGTGCAATATAGTAGAGTTTTTGGTCGACTTCCATGGTCATGCTGAACCTTCCACCGGCTTTCAGCTCCGTATTTCCATGAAACCTGCGTGGTTGCAATGGTGAAAACAGGTGGAGGAAAAACTTGCCCATACATACCATTGAAGCACAGGCTTTGGATCCCCCACACATCTGCACTCAAAGGTAATCTTGTTGCCGTCATCGCTTTGCCGAATAACAGGCCTCTCCGTAAATGTAGGTTTGATGCCATCTTCAGGAACTGGAGCTTCATCGCCTAGTGCAAAACTCACCTAAACTGGCTATCTTACAAAGGGATAGCCAAGAACACTCGCGCAAATACAACTATAATCACCGAAAAAGCTCAGCTTTTAATATCGCCCTAACTGTGTTAGAATAAAAAAAAATGGTGCTGGAAATAAAGGTGTAATATTTGCAAGAACATGGCCTTTTCTATAAAGTATATTAACGAAAATACATATAATAATGTCCAGTTACTCCCTTCCCGACTTAAGTGTACTGTGCTAATCACTACATAAATCCGTTAACAATTAACAACAAATAATCACACTAATTACAATCGCTAATCGATTTAGATTAATATAAACGCAAACTGCAAATTAAAAGCTGAGCTATTTATTAAGCGTCGGTTAGTTTCATTGTACTATGCACGAGTGCCGACTTATATACACTAGAGAATTGTATTGTGTAAGGCTTGATGTATTCATGTGAAAAAATGTGTTGGAATTGTTTCAGTATATAAATATTTTTTATTTCGTCGAGGCTTCCATTGCAGCTGATTAAGAAGCTAAAAACCACTAGAAGCTTCTGCAAACTCATTAGAATTAGTCATCTCATTGTCTTGTTGGATTTTCGATTGTGTGGGGGTGGTTTCAAAATGTCAACTTACTGTCAAAATTGAGGCTGATGGTGGCGTTGCTCTCTCCCAACTCGTTCTTTGCCGTAACCTTGTATTTGCCAGCATCCTCAACTGTGACATTTTGAATTTCAAGGGTTGCAAAGTACGAGTGGCCATCCTTGTCTATCCTCAACTGAAAAATTTAAAAATTTTGTCTTGTTTTATTCCATTCATATTATTTATTAATGAATATTATAATTTTATATTCTGTGTTTTTTTGGGGGTGTATCACTGTATATTCTTACAATTTAATATAAAAGCAATTTATATTAAATTTAAATAAAAATACTTGACAGAAACACCATTGATTGGCAGCTATTTCATAAAGAAAAAATCATCAGGTTCTGAATTTGTCTATATTATAAAACAACTGTTACAACGTAAACTCATATCTTTGCCAATTAAGATAGTTATATAAAAAATACTCGGTTATTCTTTCGTTAATATTTTTATAATACTTATTTAAATAATTAACACTGTCGTGTCCTTTCTTCACACTTTATTTATTTATTTATAAAGTGTGAAGAAAGGGTACAACAGTGTTAATTATTTCGTTTATACTCTTCACGTAACTCAAAACCAATCATCGAGCAAATTATCATAATTATCATAAAGTATTTTACAGTGGCAAAAAGACCGATTTTCGATAGCCATTTTCTGAGGCTTAATTAGTTGTAAATGATTGTAATTTTCTAAATATTGTGATGTAATTTAATGTATCTCTCAGGAAAAAAAAATATTTCCTATATATATTTTGCATAAATAATTATTAACATAACAACTATAACAACAACAAATATATGTAATTTAAGACAAATGGGAAAATGTATAAAATTGTGAGCACAAAGACTTATGATCTACGGCCCAAATAAACTAACATCATTTAAATTAAATAAAAATAATTTGAAAGTAATTAATAAATTATTCCCTCTTTAGCTACTGTAACATTTTAACTTCCGTTACGCAAATACTTAAAAAAAATGTACACTTACACAATGATACTTGCTGTTTCATATCAATAACATAATTGCGCAATGCAACACTTTTTTACAAATAATTTAATTAATTTTGAACTGAAATATTTTTTTATATGAATATTATTATTTAAATAAAAATGGTTGTCCTTTCTCCTACTTATTTTTTATTAAACTAGATATATTTCGGATATATATTTTTATTTAAATAATAATTAAAGGACAGAAAAACTTATGGTTGATAGCCCATGATAGGCTACTAACACAATTGTACATATTGATACAATAAATTTTGTAAATTTTTGTTGTCATATTGTCTGAATAAAGATGTTTGTATAATAATTAAAGTCTCCACAACCAACAACCAACATAAAGAAGATTTGAATATTTTTGAATGAAGTTGTCTTTATATATAAAATTGCTTTAATACATTAATTCATTAATTATAGAGTGTTCTATTTTATATTCTTACTAAATCTAATTAAAAGTAGAATTGCGTATAATTTATTAATTAGCTACAGAAAATTTAGCCAAGAAACATTTTTGCGAATTTATATTTTATTTATGTTTCACGGTCCATATTATCCATTTTTTTTAGTTTATTTTTAAAGTATAATGACTAAAATATGTCAACTATTTACAAAACTAAGGTATACACGAGGTTCTCTCAAAAGGTTGCAATAACAGAGTCAGGTGTTTTCGAAATACTATTTATACAATTCGCAACTCAGTAAAAGACCTTCATTATTTACGAAAATCTAATAAATCCGGTTAAAATGATTTACGCGCATAAATCTCATTTGTTTGTCTCGTGTCATGTATCATAAGTTCATAAGTAATGGAAAATTGCATAAATTGTTTCCACGCAGCTATTTCAGTTAATTTTGAAATAGCGCGGTGTTGAAAATAGGAGAAATGCTATTTTTACGCGCGTACCGTTTAAAAATAGAATTACTTATTTAAATTAAATGGGTCAAATCATGCATTTTTTTGCATCAAACGGTCGCGAAAAAATTCACTTGCGAAACACCTCCATCGCCCCGGGTTTTTCACATTAATAATTTTGAAATAAACACTTTTGATGGGTGCTTGAAGTTGGGAAAGTGGTCCCAGTTATTTTAATTTTTGATTTATGAAAGATTTTAGTCGTGTAACATTCTTTATTTTAATATTGAAAAATAATGTTTTGAATTTACAAGAAATTTTATTTCTTGCATTAATTTCTTCTCGTAATGGATTATGTAATAATCAAGGGCGGATGGGCAGCATAGTAACAGCACGAGAAATATTATATAGGCCCATAAGATAGGATAGGCCCACCGGAAAATTTCCCGGTCTCCCGAATGGCTCATGCATATTCTGTTGTGAGAAGAGATCAGGGTAAGAAATAAAATTTCTTAGTTTTTTTAATGTATATTCCATTATGAGAAAAAAATGATGTAAGAAATATTTTTTGTTTTTTAATATTAATATCTTTAAAAAAATGAATCTTCCATGTGAGATGAGATTAGTGTAAGAAATAAAATTTCTTAGTTTTTTTAGGTATTATTACATATTCCATTACGAGAAGAAATCAGTGTAAGATATATATTTTTTGTTTTTTAAGATAAATTAGTAAAAAAAAATATTTCTAACAGTAATTTCTTCTCGTAATAGAATATGTAATAATACCTAAAAAAAAAAGAAATTTTATTTCTTACACTGATTTCATCTCACAAGGATAAATAATTTTATTTATTCAATTCTCTAGTTTATAACTAATATGCAGACAAACTTGTCTTTGTCTACATATTAGTTATGAAGTAAGAAATAAAATGACTTGGATCTAAATAAAGCAGAAAACGAGTACATATTTTGTATCATTATACATATCTTGATACAAAATGTGTGTTTTATTGAGTCGAAATTACTTATAATTTTAATAAAATTTCCTTGGATCTAATTGAATTAGAAAAATAATACACACTTTGTACCATTATACGAATTATTTTTGAACATACAATTTTTAGTTCAAATTTTGGCTCAGACTATTTTTTTTTGTTTGAGTCGAAAAGAGCCACAATTATATACATATATATATTATATACATTATATGATTAAAATTTGTATGTGCAAAAATATTCAGTATAGAGTTACAAAATATGTATTCCCTTTTCTACTTTATTTAAAACCAAAAAAAAAAAAATTCAAAATATGACTAGTTTCGACTCAGCGAAATACACATTTTATATCATAATTCGTATTACTTTTTGAAAAATAATTTTTGCAGAGTGGAAAAAGGGAATATTTGAATTTTACTGTTTTCTTTTTTTTATCCCAACCATAGAAGAAAAATTATGCTTGCTTCGCTACACTCTTGATGGAAACTGATATTCTTTATCAAAATATAGAAGAAAACATGATTTAATAAAAAAAACTGCATTTAAAACAAAAATTGAAGTGATTGTGTACAAAAATTGTAAAATTAATTGTTTGCGTTTAAATTCTAAATTTAGAAGAAAACATAATTCAATAGAAAAAAAAGTATTTTAATCGCTTTTATTTTGATATTTGAGGCTTTCATTTTTCTAGATGGCTTGAACACTCCCGAAAGCGGTGATGAAAATCGTACATGTAGGGCGTTAGTCTCGAAGTCTCGAAAGGGTTAAACCATATTTCATAAGAAATTAGAATGGTAATGAACTTCACTTACTTATATTTTGTAAGACACAAAAATCGATCTACATCAGAAAAGTTAATTAAGGTATAAATCATGTGTGTTTTCTTAAATACAAAGCGATGTTAATGCATAAATTAAGATGACTGTATGCTCAATAATGCTAAAATCAAAGTAAAATTATTAGGTGTTCAGAGTTTGGTATTCAGAATATTCAATAATCATTTTGTTTGAGGAAATTTGAGGCAATGAATTATAGCTATGGGATTTCAAATGAATCGATCGCATCCATTGCGACTAAAAACGTAGCCGAATATGGTTTAACCCTTTCGAGACTTCAAGACTAACGAATGATAGCGAGAGATCTCTGATTAATAATAATAACAATAATAATATAAATGGAAAATGTGGAAATAATTTATTAATTATTTTCAAATATATATATATACCAACATCTTTATTCAGACAACAGAATTACAATTCTTTACAAATATTTATATTTACAATACATATTGGTGGGTTAGTAGTCTGTCATGGGCTATAGATCGGAGGTCTTTCTGCCCTATTTTCAAATATTTTTTTATTTAATGTATAATAATAATATTCTTTATTTTCAGTGTTAACATAGATTCGTTGACAGAGTACCGTTTCATTCGGAATTCCCTAGCAGGAATATTTTGTTTATGGATCAAATATTATTTATTCATTTTAACAGGATTTTAGAATGTAGATTATTCAAAACGATAATTTTCTGTTCACTTTAAAATATTAAAGGATATTTATGTATATAATAATACTTCGATTTTTTCTTTGATATCATAAATTCTTGACAGGATAAAAAGGCCTCTGGTTGATAGCCTAGACAGACTAACACCTACATGTATTGTAATTATTTATGTCATATTATTTTCTATTAGCTGTATATTCTGAATAAAGATGTATATATACTTGCGAATACTTGGTTTTTTTCACTAATTCGACTTATTTTACTCCACTACTTTTGCTTTTTTTACAGAACTCTCAAAAGTTGATAAGCTTCTAATAACAAGTCGAATAAGTGAAACAAACCAAGTAGTCTTGTTTACCTAAATATCTTTAAATATTTCCACAATGTTTCAAAAAGTAATAAGTGAGTAAATTATTCAGAAAAGCGTTCCTTTATTTTCTGTTAATAGAAACAACATTATATATTTGAAAAATATATTTTTACGAATGATGGGCAAATTTGATTATTGAAATAATTGATTTATTTGAAAAATATAAAAGATAATGAAAGTGTTATTTTAAAATAACTTCAATTAGCTGTAGAAAAAGTAATTATAATAACTAACTTTTTGTTTTGAATGATTTATCTTAAAGAAATGTTTAAATCAATATTTTATTATTACAATATATAACAAAGTAGAAGCCTCCACAATTAAAAAGTTTAAAGTGTCTTTTTTAATTAATAAAGAATGAACAAGTTGAAGCTTCAGTTAAAGGAGAAGCCTTCACAATTAAAAAGTTTAAAGTGTCATTTTTAATTGATAAACAATGAACAAGTTGAAACCTCAGTTATCAACAATTTTATTATTAATGATAATAAATACCTTCATTCCACACAAGTAACAGAAT
Source organism: Philonthus spinipes (assembly GCA_963082785.1). NCBI lineage: Eukaryota > Metazoa > Arthropoda > Insecta > Coleoptera > Staphylinidae > Philonthus > Philonthus spinipes. Next base: position 6,562,085 of record OY720301.1, read on the forward strand.
TAATTAAATTATATGATAGCGTAAGTCAATAGTCACAGAGCTAAATGTGGAAATAATTTATTAATTATTTTCAAATAATTTTTATTTAATATATGATTATCTTCTTCTAGAATGGGCAATCGATGAAACGTCGTTCTGCCTGACAAGCTGATCTTATTAAAAATAATCGATTATTTCGTATTTGGTTATTGGAATAATCGATTTTGCCCATTGACCTCACTTAAAAGTTGTAATCATAATTTTATGCTTATAAATCATTTAATCATAAAATTATGATTAAAACTTTTAAGTAAGCATTTGGTTAGTTTCAAAACAAAAACATGTTTAGCCACGGGTTAAATGAGGAATTAATACAACATATATTTTATGATTTTGCGATTTTCTATATTATTTTACATTCCTGATTGATGATTGTTCTAATACAATATTACAATATTATTTAGTACGTTATTTTTAGTTTAATAATAATATATATTAGTGTTGGGCAAAATCGAGTAATATTAGTAATCGAGTGTTTCTAAATGAGCGATTTTAAATAAGTAAAGTCAATAATAATTTGATGTTTTTCAATAAATAGAGAACAGTTACAGAATATGTTGCATTAATAAAATTGTGATATACTTAATTTTGCAGTAACAAAAAAGATCGAAAAGATCGACTTTGCCCATCTCTAATATATATCTTTATAGACAAGTTTTTTTTTAGTTAACAATAATGAGAATAATAAAAATATTTTAAGAAAGTAAAGGTTACTTGTAAATCGTCTATCGATCATTGGTCTTTCAGCCTTAGTGTAATATTTATAACTATATTTTGTTGAATTGTGAATTTCCGTTAATAAAGATTATTACAATACTACAATGTCTATGTAATAATGATACATCTACGACTTGTTTATTTATTATAATAATTTTATTACTTTGTTATGTTTTTCAATTTTAATTTATAGATAGTTTGATGCATGTTATCATCATATTGTCTTCAAAATTTATAAATAATTTAATAATTGCTATCATCAAACAATCTATATTTTTTTAGAAAATTGTGTTTTTATTGTAAGAACTTAATGATGACTCTTTTTTACAAAAATAATATTTACATTAATTTGTTGTTTATCGTGTATTTTTAATTATTAATGGATAATATGGACTATAATAAATTTCTTTTTGTTTTATTATAACTTAGTGATATTTGTAATATTACTATATTATCTTTATTGAAAAAAGGAATAGAATAATAGAATAATACATTTATATTTTTTTTTAAATATATAAATATTTATTTTTTTGTTAAAAAATATAAATGTTTCCTTTTCACGAGGGTTATCGACCATAAGTCTTTCTGCCCGGGATATTTGTAATAATAATTAGTCTTTCTAATTATTTTTACCAAATAATCTTTATTGACAGAAGATATATACAAAGTTGTTACAATAAATGACTGAATAAATGCAGTATGTTGTAACCATTCTTTAAAATTGGTTATCGACTGTCTGTCTAATAATTATATGAGTTATTAAAATCATATTTTTTAAGCAATAAAATTTGTAAAGAGGGATATTTTGGGAGTGTATCAAATTATCAAATTGTTAAAAATATCTAGATCTAATTTTACAAAGTATGTTACGTTGTTTATTTTTAGTCTTGGAAGATAACATAGACATAAATTATTGAACGGTCCACTGCCAAATATAATATTTAGTGGAAGAACAATAATGTGCTACTCGATAGGTTAGAGTTTTCAAAAGAAATAACCCAGATACGTGACTACAACCCAGAGAATGGAAAGAGCAGGTGTCGTATGAGTTTATAAAAATAGACATAGTAGTAGTTGCCAGAAATGAATTTTTACATTGACGTGAACTAGTCTCGCATTAGCTCACACACATTTTTCACTGGGGAATTCGATTTCACCACCAACAAAAAATGTTCGTGTAAAAATAAATGTTTGTCGTGGGAATGAAAATAATCTCTCTTCATCTGTTATTTTTTTTTTAATTACCTTATGACGTGGTGATTCCGATACAGGGTTGGTGTTATGGAACCAGTTCACTACGGGTTTGGGGTCCGCTTGGATTCTGCATTCGAAGAGTAGCCTCTTGCCATCCTCCTCCTGCCTGATCGCCGGCTTTTTGGAAAACGTCGGGGCGATACCATCGATTTGTCTTAAAATTAATAAAATCTATTAAAGAAAATTCTTTTTGTAAATCTTGGAAAAGAAAAACAAGAAATTTGACCCATGACGCAGAAGTTACGTAGTCTCGCTGAGCAAGAGTTGATGCCAAATTTTGGCATATCTCCGCTATTCAAAGCGTGGGTTGACTGGTGTAGGATTATCTATTGCTGTATTTTATAACAGCCAAGAATTGTGATTTCACTTACTTTTCTCTTGGTTCGTCCATTGCTGAAAAGAAACAAACACGTTAATAATCAAAAAATCTTATTTAGATTTCGGATTTAATTAAAGTTCATGATCAAGGAATTTATTTTCGTCAACAGTATAAAAATATTTTCTAATAAATCCATATAAAAGCTTAATCCTTTATTTATAGAAAATAACAAATTAAACTAAACTAAGATAATAACCAATCAATTGTAATAAATAAACACAAATATTATATATAATATTTATATGCAATTAGTATTTTCGTTCTTTTTGCAAGATAATTTCAACATTAAATATAATTCAAATGATTTTTTTAACAAGAATAATGATTTTTTTAATAAGAAGAATTATATTATTCAAATCAGATCTTAAATAATACTTAAATATTTATTTAAAGTTTGAATTTAAATAATTTTATTTAAATTCTGACTTTAAATAATTTTATTTAAATTCTGACTTTAAATAATTTTATTTATTTCTGACTTTAAATATAATTTATTTAAAGTTTGGCTTTAAATAATATTTATTTAAAGTCTGCTTTCAAAAATATAATTCTTCTTCTTAAAAAATCATTATTCTTGTTGAAAAAATTATTTGAACTACATAGAATATTGAAATTATCTAGCAAAAAGATTGAAACTAAAAATTGCATATAAATATTATTTATAATATTTGTGTTTTTTTTTTATTACAATTGATTGGTTATTAGCTTAATTTAGTTTAGTTTAATTCGTTATTTTTTTTATAAAGAATTAAGCTTTTTAAATCATATAATTCTTATTTTCATTGTAATTTAAATAACTGCAAAAGTGTGAATCATCCTTGTTTCATTTTATTTAATATAATTCTTATTGTTGAAAAAAACAAATCATTTGGACCATATTTAATATTGAAATTAATAAAACTTATTTATTAAATATTAATTAATTAAAATTGATTTCATTAAGGATATATTAAAAAATAATTTATTTAAATAATTGTAGATTATTTATTATAATTTATAAAACGAGAGATATGCAAGTAATCACAAATTTTGTGTTATAGCAAATAATATTTAAATTATTACAAATAAATAAATGCTTTAAATTAAAAGAATGATATCCTAACTAATCATTTGAAATATTTACACTTAAAATATAAATTAAGTGTATACTTCTTATGGATCCTGAGTTGTTTATTTAAAATTTAGTGAAAATATGCCAATTTAATGTTTCACATTTCAGTATTTTATTAGGTAATAAAATACCTAATTACATAAGTTGATTTTGCGTATCTTGCCAAAACTTTTCCTATTTTTATTTTCAAGTAAATAACATAAATTCTTACGAGTCGTGTAAGAAGCACCACACAATCTATTTTTGAATTTTTTTCAAATAAATATGCTTGAATACATAATATCACGCGATTGTTTTTTTTATTTTATTAAAAACGATTTCATTATACAGGGCGTATTTTTCATTAATGATTAAATAAATAAATCCCCTCATATTTTATTGTATTTTTTTTTAATATGGTGAATTATATAATAAATATTATATAATAATCCTACTATTTTTTTTAAATATGACCATAAATATATTTATTATTATGAATATATGGAAATAAATTTTATATTAGACCAAGTAATGCATAATCTTAGTTATCTTTATAACTAACGAAATAATACCTATCAAAAAAATAGTACTAAAAATAATTTGCTCCTCCAAAGAGATTAATTTTTTTTATTAGTCAGTTGATTTACTTGACTTAAAATTAATTATGCAATTAATTTGAAGTAAATCAATTAATTAATTAATAAAAAAATGTTAATCTCTTTGGAGGAGCCAATTATTTTTAGTACTATTTCCCTGCGATTTATGCATTTCGCAAGATTGCATCATATTATAAATCCGTATAATTTCTCACAGACGCTCATTCATAAAATCCTAATATTTCTGCTTTAGATAAATATTGTGGTGGTTAAAAATCAGGCAGTCGCAGTAATCTTATAGGGTTTATAGATCCAGTTGATCTATAACAAACATTTTGTTTCATATATTATAAAATATATGATGAATATTTTCTTATAATATATGAAATACGATTTGTATTTTAGTAATATCGTAATGGAGTTAAATTACGCAAGAATAATAAGAAGAAGTAACATTGTAATATATAATTGTAAAATAAATAAATAAGGTACTTAAAATAGGATATAATTATTCATTTCTGAAAACGACTTTTATTTTTCAATGTGGATGAATCCGAATGCCAAAATTAAACCACTGGCGTTGAAAAGGAAAAAATAAAAATATGAAATAACACATAAGTTTGTGGGATGTATGACAAGTGTTCGTATATTTTTAGCGCAGTGAGGTAAAAATTAGATCAGTGGGTCAAAAATGAAATGAAATATAATATCCCGTCCCAATTTTAAAATAAATTCCAAAAATACGGAGCTTCTCCTCTGAAAAATGCATCGGTTATGAATTAACACGACTTTGTAAAACGTTTTCCTTATTTTATCGATGTGTATGGCGGATTTTCATGCCGTATTTATAAACTTTCCGAAACAGAGAGCTCATAAATAAGTCATTGTTGTTTCCGATTGACGTTACGTATGATTTGAGTGCGGATTGAAATGTGTTGATCAACTTGATAAAAATAAATGGCGTCGTCAACGGTTGGACGTCATCTTAATGTGAATTTCGCGAACTCAATTACGAACGCTTGACGGAATTTATAAACATCGCTTTTGTTATAGTAATTCATAACGCATTTCAATTAGAATTTGCTACATTATAATTTTAGAGAAATATAATCATTATATACACATAATTTGATTTGCTGATATTGGTATGTTATTTTTTATAGAATAAAGTAATAAATTGTAAGATTGCTACTAAAATATTTGAATAGTAATAATAAATCGATCTACTTTAGTAGTATTCTTATAAATTAGTACTATTAGTTGCAAAGTAATATTTTAAATATAGAATTCATTATAAAAATGCTTATAGAAGTTGTGGTTATGTTTTTGGGTGGTATAAAAATAATGTTGTGAAAATGTATTGGTTTGACCTAAATTATAATTTGAAACAAGTTGGATAATAGTTTCATAATAAGTTCCATAGGAAATTGTGAATATTGTTGAAGAGTAAATAATTCCTTAAGTTAGAGCTTTAAGTAGGAGTAGATTGAAGAGAAGAGATAACTTACGACTGAAGTTTAAGTTGATGGAGGCAGAAACTTCTCCCATCTTGTTCTTCGCTTTGACCTTGTAAAGGCCAGCATCTGATTCGATGACATCGTCAAGTTCCAGCACCACCAAGAACTTGTTGGTGCCGACAGGGTTGATCTTAAACTTGGTCCTGCTGTCTTCTACCAGCAGGGTGTCACTTCTGTACCATTGTATGTCCGGCTTGGGGGCGGACAGCAGTTGGCACTCGAAAATAAGTCGATTGCCATCATCCTCCTGCCGCAGTTGCGGCTTTTGCGTGAAGCTGGGAGCGAAATCCTCTGCCACTCCCATGCTTTTTCTCTTTTATTATACTGATAACATGGACGTTAACGAAGTCCTAGAAGTACATTCCAGATTAGATTGTAAACAAAGATGCGCCTCAAGTCGGAGCATACACCAGCAACCCTTTGGTTACTTATTTATAATAAATTTGAACGGGTGTACATGTTTATTATCATGTTCATGTTCAGGCTGATCACTTGGTTGAATTAAAGGTAACCGCCGTAGTAGCTGGTATATCCTTCCAAACTGGCAACTGTCAACTGGCAACTCGCACTGCACTTGTAAGTCACTTGCACAAGCAACTTAAGCCTTGATGACTTACTTCTTATCAAAGCTCCTGGGAGCGATTCACTGCACTGCACTCACTTCGCGAAATCGCGTGTACACTTGGGCCGTCCCGTCGCACAGACGCGTCGTCGAGTCGTTCGTCGTATCCTAGAGGTTGCCTTCTGGCCTCCCAAAGCACTGACTACACAAGCTTAACCTGCACCCCGAATCTAAACCAGAGCGTGACGAGTCCCCCCCAGCTCTGGCGCCCCACTCTCTACTCCACTGGCGTCGCGACGCTATTCACAAAACTATGTGCCGCCTCCGCCTCCACGTTGACCGCTATGACCATTTGTTGCTCATCGATAATGACTAATCGATCTAAAATAAGATCATTGTTTTCATTGACCCTAACTCTAACTAAAATGAATGTAAGGAAGACATCTTAGCTACTAACTAAATAATAAGCTCTTTTCCTCCTAGGCAACTTTTGCTAATCACCGAGCCATCAAAACTTATAAGACCAATCAAAAGTAGCAGTTGTGTAAAATCGACCCAGCTAAATCTGTAACATGTTGAGATTCGCACGAAATTCTTCATAATACGGAAATTTCATCGAAGAAAGTATGTGTATAATCGTCTAGAAATAACTGTTCCTTGGGGTATTTTTAGAAGGGTCCAGAGAAAAAGAGATGTAATCTTATACATAGGCGAGTGCCATGCCAAACCATATAGGGCGCCGCGATGCGCCTGCGAACGACAGTAACCGCCGAGACGCCGAAAGTAGCGCAAGCGCGTCGCTTCAACTTGCCGCCGACTCAAGCGGCTTCAGCAGGAAAGCGTCCTGCGACGCGCGCCCCTTGCTGACGCTGACGCGACTTGCGTGCGACAGACGACGTACGACAAGCGGCTAGCGGCAAGCAGCAAAGCAATTTTATCGTCCCACTGAACTGCTTGACCGCATTCATCAATGTTTACGTTTATACCCACCGCTAATTATTCATTAATATGACATTTATAAGAAACAACTCTAATGAATTACTCATAACACCATTCGCTACCAAAACAATCGCTCGCTTTTATGACCATGCTTATACGAAACGTAATACAATTTATTGAATGTATTTATGCATTCCATTGTTTCTTTCATCTTGTAATACATTGTCCACAACGATTACAACTACAATTTTACTTCAACTTATTTCATTCAGACTATAATAACTAAAATAATAATACAACACTGTTATAAAATAATTCTTATTCCTCCCTCTACTATTTTATATACCGTATGTCCTGTTTGAAGACGCTTCATAGGAAATCCCCATGAAATTTCTTAAAATACAATCGGGGCTATTCTGTAAGTGAAATATTAAATTTAACGTGTACGTTATATCATCACAATCAAAACAGGTGATGAAGATAATTTATAACGTGCACGTTAATCTTAACACTTTCTGTACGGAATAAGCCTGAATTTCTATCATTATTATTCGACCTGGACCACCCGAATAAAATTAGTTCAAATTAAAAGTCTCCACGATCAACATAAAGAAGATTACAAACGCATTTTTCCAAATTATTACAAATCTCTTTAACTACAATTAATCAAAGCATAAGATTTGTATATTTTACCATGACTTTAGTTTGGACAACATTAGTTTCTCATTGTCAAAGTCGAATCTAACAATGATATTTTACACACAGCCAAATAACACACAAACAAACTTGAAATGTTTTGATTCATATTTTAAAATATCATTAATATTAAAGTATAAATAGCAATTTGTTTATTAAGGGTTATTTAAAATTGTTTCATATCATTAAAAACGTCTTCATTCCCTATGATTTATGATTACCTTAAAATAAATAGCCCACCTTATCATTTATCGTAAATATAATGTAGTAATAATAAATAATAATAATAAAAAAAGTGAAGAAAGGAATAAAATATTACTACATTATATCAAGAAACTTCACGTAACAAATATCTTATTTATCGTAAGGTTGAGCTTCAATAGAAAAAAAATAACACGAACATTAATATAGCTGAAAAAATGCATAAAAGCTCTTGAAAATATTAGAATAAGCGTGGGATATTTACTTTTAAAACGAAAATCAATTCGGGTTCATTAAGACCGTTTAAATTCATGAGTCATATTTACATGAAGGCTTTGTAGGAACTGTTTAAGCGCCGATCGACGCTTTTTTGGTTGATTAAAATAAGATTACTAGGCAGAAAGACCGATGGTCGATAGCCGTTTTCTAAGGACAACGTATAACATATTATAAGAATTATATTGTTAATTTATTGTATATAAAATTGTCTGCAGAAATAAAGATGTTATATATATAAGATTACTTTCTTCAAAGATACGATGGAATATTGGAACCTGAAGAATAGGATTCAGAAAGGATTTATCTACATTTAAACCAAAAACCACTAAAATGGGAAATTTGTGCTTGTCTAGAAAAATTCACAAAGATGGTCATTTTTTCCACTCATTTTTCAAAGATCCAATTTACAAGCTTGCTGTATAAAAACTGTGTGTTCCATACTGCTTAAATTTATACAGTTGATGCTTCCATTCTTTACGAACATTTTGGTATAATTTCAAGTTATTCCGCGAGTTTCGGATTTTTCATGAAAATTCTTTTTTTTTCGTTTTGGAAATATTCAAAATTTGATGAAAATATGAAAATTGTTTTCTTTCGCAAAAATCTGAAAATTTCTCAGACTCTTGAAGATATTAGAAATAGCATAGAATATTTATCTTACCATAAAATGTTAATTTCCATTTCATTAAGGCCATTTGAATTGATTAGTCCTATTTACACCGAGTCTTATGGGAACTGTTTAAGCAAGATCGACGCTTTTGGACGTGACGTTGTTTAAAACAAGATAACTTAGTTCAAAGATGTAATAGACTCTTGAAACTTGAAGGATATTATTTCGCAAGGATATATCTATATTTCGACCTAAAATAATTAATATGGGGGTTTTGTGCTAATCTACAAAAATTTTCAAATTTTCACATTATTTTCGCTCATTTTTAAAAGACCAATTTAACACGTCAGCTGTACGAAAACTATTTATTCCATACTGCTTAAACTCATACAGTTGATGCTCCCATTTATAAGGAACAGTTTGGCATAATTTGGTGTTATTCCGCGAGTTTCGGATTTTTCACCAAAATCCCATTTTTCCTCGAAAAATATTCAAATTTTGTTAAAAAAAATCTTCAATAAAAACCTAAAAAAATCTCAAATACTCTTCAACATGTTAGAAAGAGCGTGGGATTTTTATTTTACCGGAAAATTTTTATTTCCAGTTCATTGAAGCCATTTGAATTCTTTGAGTCCCGTTTACATGGAGTTTTATAGGAACGGTTTAAGCGAGACGCGCCGATCAACGATTCTTAACGCAACGTTGTTTTAAATAAGATAACATTACTCACAGATGTGATAGAATGCTGGAACTTGAAGTATTTGATTCGGGAAGGATTTTTCTATATTTTTCACAAAAATTATTGAAATGTGGCTATTATGCTTGTCTACAAAAATTCCTAAAGATGGACAATTTTTTTGCTCAATTTTCAAAGCCCTAATTTACACGGCTGCTGCGAGGAAACTATTTGTTCGATATTGCTTAAATTTACGCAGTTGATACTCCCATCCATTGGGAACATTTTGTTATAATTTGAAGTTATTCCGCGATTTTCGGATTTTTCACAAAAATCCACTTTTTTCCTTTGAAAATATTCAAATTTTGATGAAAATCGTTTTCTTCCAAAAAAAATATGAATAATTTTAGAAGCTCTTCAAGATGTTATAAATAGCATAGGATATCTTGTCTTGCTAGAAAATTATCACATCCGATTCATTAAGGCCATTTGAATTTATTGCATGGAGTCTTATGGGAACTGTTTAAGATCGACGCTTTTTGATACGACGTTGTTTAAAATAAGATAACTTTCTTCACAGATGCGATAGACTCTGGTACTTGAAGAATATATTTCGGGAAGGATTTATCCATATTTCGCCTAAAAATCATTAATATGCGGTTTTTGTGTTAATCTACAAAATTCTCAAACTTTCACAATTTTTTCGCTCATTTTTAACACGCCTGCTGTACGAAAACTATTAATAAATTACTTAAATTTATTATACATTTATACATTCTGCCTAAAGAAAACATATTTTATTTTTTTTAAGTGGATTTTCGTAAAAAAACAAAACTTCTGGAATAACTTCAAATTATACTTAAATGTTCCTTATAAATATTTTTTTACACTTTTATAAAATTGTGATAAAATGTATTTTCTTTGGACAGAAAGACCTCCGATCGATAGCCCAGTACAAACCTTTATTATAGGTTATATACTCAATGTTTGTAAAAATGTATTTATCTGAATAACGATATTTGAATATCAATTTTCTTGCAAAAAAATCTGAAAAAATCTCAAAGACTCGATTATATTAGTTAGAGGGTTAAGTATTTATTTTGCACGACTTTTTTGTGTTATTTTATTATTACATTTTAATTTATTTATTTACGGAATCTCTATTTTACAATATACATTTTATTTACAAAAAATAAAATCCAAAATATAATTGGTGCATTGAATCCAATAAAAGCTTATTAATATTAAGATAATAATGCTCAACTTTACTGTTGAATACAATAAAAACATACATAATAATCATAATTTTAAAAAATAGTATTCTGTCTTTTTCTTTTTTCTGTTCTCTTGAATGATTTTATTTATTTAAGAGTAGAGCGGACAGTAAAAAAAATATTTTCTGAATCCTTCTGATCCTTTGTTATTTTTGTAGTTTAGATATTTGGTTTTGTATAGCAGGCGTGTTAATTTTGTCTTTCAATTATGAGCGTGAAAGATGTGAAAATGTACTGATTTCAAACATAGGATTTTATTTATTAGATTTTTTAAATGAAATGTATATTGTAAAATGGAGATTACGTAAATAAATAAATAAAAAAATAGAAAAAAAAACCTCTTATTAATAATTTTTACTGGAAATGTAGATAAATTCTTCACGAATTATATCCTTTAAATTTCAAGACTCTGTCGCATCTGTGAACAAAGTTCGCACTTACACTTTTATAAAATTATTTCGTAAAAATATCATTATCTTCTTCTTCATTGGTAATCTATAATTTGCTTCATAGCATGTTTTATATGAATTATTTTCAAATTTCTTTATATTTATTTTTATAAATAACTGTGATCAAGTGAATAAAATACTATTTTCTATGCTTATTTTATTGTTTGTTTTTTTTACAAACATACCCGCTTCTGTTAAACTTTTACTTTATTATCTTATTCTTATAAAAATACAGATCTACAAAACAGATAAACAAGCATTTAGTGTAAGAATTGGCATCAACGCAAGAGAACAAAAGAGCTATTTTTAAATTCCAAAATTACAATACTCACCTAAGCTATTAGTTTGAATAAGTTGCAGCATTTCAACAATAGTATTTTTAAAACTGTTTCAGCCGTTGATTTATTTATTACATATATGTGTAATAAATAAATCTGTTATATAATTTTATTTATATATATTTTTTTTATTCAAATATTAAATAAAATTATATATTTCGTAATTATTTTGTAATGAAAATAACACTTCTAAACTTTGTTTTGTATAACAATTGTATTTTCAATTGATACTGCAGTTTCAGAAAATTCAACTTGCCGCTGTAAAACATGAATCATTATTTAATTTAAAAGTATATAACGAAGTAGAAGCTTACACAAACATTTTTTTTTTAATTTTATGGCTTTTTCCTGAGGAAAATATACAGAAATTTTTATTAACAGACACATAATACAATACGTATATCAAAACATTTTTTATATATATAAACATATAATTCTTCGCCTGTTAATCGGCTATCGACCGACGGTCTTTCAGCCCGACTTCGTAAATATCTATGTCTATGTCTTATGTATATGCGTATTTATGTATTTGATTTAACTGTCTATGTCTCTGTCTTTGTCATGAAGTGATGACTGAGGAAAATATTTTTGTGAAGGAACAAAATTTAAGAAATATTTCATTCATGCAGAAAGACCTCCGGTCGGTAGCCCAGGGCAAACAATCCTTCTTAAAATTGTAATCTAGGATTTTTTTGTTGATAAAAGCAAATAAACAAATGATTTGTATTACTAATTAGATATTATGTGTATAATACACAAATTTAAACGTTTCTTCATCTATTATAGTTTCCGAGATTCCCATAGAGAACCCATGAAAAAATTGTCTCATATATAACGATCTAAATGATTCTACAACATTTACTTTCATTGTTAGGTAAGAAATAACAAAATAACTTGTAGCATTCTTCTAAATATTTGGCTTTAACTTTAATAAACAATTCATATTTTCATTTAATAACTTTTCATTTACTATTAAATGTTCATTCAAAAACTCATTTCACCGAATTCACCAGGGAAAGTACCATGATGGACATATCACCACTCAACTTGCCGCTATAAAACATGAAGCATTATTAAATTTAAACGTATATTACAAAGTAGAAGCCTACACAAAAATTACATTTTTTTTAATTTTAAGACTGTTTCCGGAGGAAAATCTTTTTGTGAAGAAGCAAAATTTAAGAAATATTATATTCAGGCAGAAAGACCTTCGATTGGTAGCCTTTATTTTAGTTCATTTGTCCGAATTCACCAGGGAAAGTACCATGATGGACACATCACCACTTTTTTTTATTATTTGCTTATTATCATTGCTTAATTTATTGTATATAATAATAATAATAATCTTTATTAACTGTATATATACTGAAAAAATTACAAAATAATTAATAAAAATTACAAAATGAAAAGTATAATTTATATGTGTTATTGAAATCAAAAACACTTTTAAAGTTTGTTTTGTATAACACTTTATTTTTACTTACAATTAAATGTGAAACGTTTATTGAAAATTCAATTATGTTTTTTTTTTTAATTAAATAAAAGTATATAAAAATTCATTGTGTGTGTTCTTTTGTAATATGTTGAATAAAAAGTGTATTATTATTAAATTTAAAAGAATGCAAATAAGTTTGAATAATATCCGCGAGAAAAATAATAATCTGGCTGGAAATGAATAGAAACTAGGAATGTGGGATACAGGTACATGCCTGCAGGAAATCTGTTATGTCGGTCTATTTGTATTTCTGCTCTACTTTCAGGACTAAAAACATCCCGAGCGCTTTAAAGTTCTCATTTAAGCGAGATCTAGACATACTTATAAATTGGACAACCACCGACCAACGACCACCAAGTTACACGCAATCACGCATCTGCTGCATGCTGAAATTCCACCTGAAGTGCTAACCGCGAAATGAATTTTTTTTCCATTGCGCTCGCGAATTTTTGTAGCAACTCTGACCTATTTTATACAATCCGGCGACGATCAAATCAAATTTAGAACTGTATATTAGCTCTCTTAGTATTATAAATGTTTGGTTTTTTCGCGTGGTACTGCGTGGATCTATTTAGAGATTATGTGTCTTCTTTGCGTTCGCGATTTAAGGACGTTGCAATGTCCAACTGCCAAAATGTCACTTAGCCAAAGTAAACTAGGGGAGAATTTTTGCTCCACTTTCGGTGAATCTGTTGCTTTTCTCTTTGTTTCTTTTAGAAGGGGCATCATCTGTACAAACAAATTGCCTCATATCCTGACTAAGATGTATAAAATGCAAACACATTCATAAATCATTTTATTTTAATAATTTTCTTTCAACTCTTTTAATTCTCAATGAGAATTACAAAATTCGAAACTAAACGTATTTTAGTGAAAGAAAGTGTATTTTTCAACTAATTATAAAACTTTCTAAGGCGAATATCTTAAGAAATCTTCTTATTTGGTTCTCATTAATAACTTGATTAAACTAAATCACCATATTATTAATTGTCATGCATACTTAGATTAACACGCCTGCTACACAAAAACTATTAATTCAATATTTTTTAAATTTATACACAAGGAACATTTTGGTGTAATTTGAAGTTATTCCAAGAGTTTTGTTTTTTATGAAGTAGTTTTTTTACTTGTTTAAAGTACTTACGTAACGTAAGTCAAAATGTCACAGAGCTAAATGTGAAAATAATTTATTCATTATTTTCAAATCATTTTTATTTAATTTATTAAATAACTCTGACCAAGTGAATGAATACTCTTTTCTATTTGTTTTATTTTATCTCTTAAGTGTGAAATAGGTTGCTATAAGTATTTATATTTATTATTTATTTATTTCAACTTTTTATTTATCAAGTGTTAAAAGAGAAAGCTATTTAAGATTTGTAAAATAGAGTTTAATTAAGTAACAGACTCAACTATCGAATATTTCCTGATTTCATTCAAGCGATTAATTACAAAAAATACAATGGCTTGGATCATCGGAGTGTAAACAGTTTAAATTTTGCACATTTGAAGGTTTCTGCTTCCAATTATGTGGAAAATTATTAAAATTGTTAATTAAATTTAATTTAAATTCAAAATAAGGATTATTTTAAAACAAATTAAAAATAAACCCTTAATTCCGTTATTTAAAATTTATATCAAATTGAATTATTGATTTATATTTTTTATGTTAAATCGAATAATCAAATAAAAAATCCTTAATCGCGTTATTTAACATTTAAATTAAATTCAATTAATAATTTTTATAAATTAAATAAAAATGATTTGAAAATAATTACTAAAACATTTCCATATTTAGCTCTGTGACATTTTGACTTACGTTAAGTAAGTACTTTAAACAAATGCACATTAAAACAACTACTTCCCGGGCAAATACCTCGCCGGACATTGAATTACATAATGTACACCAGCTGTTGCATATCAATAGCAGCAGGTGTATATACATAATCTTTATTGTGGTATTTACATATACATATATTATTCAATATATTTAATATAAACTTATAAATGGCTATCGACCTTAGATCTTTCAGCCAGTTATGTATTATTTATTTAAATAACTATGACCAAGTGAATTAATATTCTTTTCTGTTTATATCAATAATTTTTATTTTTTTAATTGAAATCCAAAAATTTTATAAAAAAACCCTTAATCCGATTATTTAACATTTAAATTAAATTCAATTAATAATTTAATTTGAAATATAAAAATCAAATAATAAACCTTAATCCCGTTATTTTGCATTTGAATTAATAATTCTAATGATTTATAACAACTTAATAAACATGGAAGGCCTGTAATTGTAGGTCTATTAACAATAAGAATAAACTTAGTAAAAAAAATTGAGAATTAGAAAATTGTTCTTTTTTCAAGCTAAAAAATAAAATTAGAAAAAAAATAAAGAATAAAATTAGTAAAAAAATTGAGAATTAGAAAATTGTTCTTTTTTTTTCAAGCTAAAAAATAAAATTAGAAAAAAAAAATAAATAAAAATAGAGAATTAGAAATTTGTTTTTTTTTAAGCTATGATAGTAAGCTAAAAAAAGTAAAAAATAAAATTAGAAAAAAATTAAAGAATTAGATATTTGTTTTTTTAAGCTATGATAGTAAGCTAAAAAATAAAGAATAAAATTAGTAAAAAAAATTGAGAATTAGAAAATTGTTCTTTTTTTTCAAGCTAAAAAATACAATTAGAAAAAAAAATAAAGAATTAGAAATTTGTTTTTTTTTTTCAAGCTTATTATCATAGCAAATTATAATTCTCGAATCATTAAACGGAAATTCCAAAATTTCAAAGTGATTCGAGAATTAGAATTTTATTATGATAGTAAGCTTGAAAAATATATTTTTTTCTAATTTTATTTTTTACTTTTTTTAGCTTACTATCATAGCTTGAAAAAGTAAAAAAAAATTATAATTCTGGAATCCATTTGAAATTTAAGAATTTCCATACTTTTTAAAAAATATATAATTATCGAATCAATTTGAAATTTTAAAATTCCGTACTTTAAAGATATTAATTTTAGGTGGTATGGTTTTCATAAAATCAGAAATTAGCTGACTGTATGTAACCCCATAATTACTGTGGTAGAAAAATAATGTTCTGATTTGAATGAGAAATTGAAGCTAAATAAAATAAATGATTCAAATTGCGAGTATAATTACATGATCGGCATTGAATCGATTAGTAAAAACAATTGATACACCTTTCAGGAATGAATGATTAATGAAAGTATTAATACAACAGTCGAGAATTGGTACAACAGTGGGTTAAAAATAGCGCGTGTTAATTAGAATAAGTGAAATGATAATTAGACACTTCGATAATAAAAGTCATATACGTTGCCAAATTACTAATGGACATGATAATACACAAACGAGTAGTAAGATAATTCGTAGTGACCTTAATAAGGTGAAACGCAATTTTTTTAGATGATGGTATAATTAAAAATACAATTGATGAATGTGTTTAAAAACGTAAGATCCTGATTATCGTGTAACACGAGTTAAATCAAATTCATTAGAATAATAAATAGGTTATATAATTAAATCAAAGCAAAAGCGCGAATGTAAACAGTTTCGCTAAAATATTAGGAGTGTAAACCAATGAAAAATTCCAGTGAAAAACAAGCTGTATTTGTATATTAAATAGTTCTTTTAAAAATAACGCAAGCGCACATATTTCTCTGTTTAGCTCTCGGATTTACAAATAAATAGTCGGCTTGGGAAAAATTGACGTAGCCAGAGAGACATTTAGTATGACTAGTGATTGTGTATGCCAAAATAATCATTCAGAAATGAGTCATTAGGGTTTTGTAAACCGAGTAACTTGGAAAATATGTGAAATATCGAGCGAGTGCTCAGACAATTGATGATTTTACGATGGTCTATTTTGGTCCCACGCCTATTCAATTACATAACTGGGTACAGGAATATATTTGAAATCAAGTAAGCTAGAAAAATACTGCCGAATAAAAAGCACCTGTGTTTGAAGCGGTGCCAACTTGGGACACTTCGCCATTAAATGGAACACGAATTTTCTAAAATTATTGGAATTATTTTTTTGTTACAAACGCTGCCAATTATATTATGTCTCATCTAATTCTTTAGCAAATCACCGCACGCTTCAAGTTTTTAAAGAAAGCGTTTTATTCGAATGGGAAAGAATCGTTTCCAGTAAATTTAGATACATCTGTGTATATAAAGTTTAGCCATATTTTAAATTTAGCTCACGTCTGCCTCTATTATTTCAATGTGACAAACATAGCGGACACTTCTTTCTACATATATTTTCTTTGCTTATTTTTTTTTTCTAGATCGTTCTATTTGTAGAGAGTTGTAGCCGTAACAAATCGACGCAGGAAACTATTTTGATATATTTGTTTACTCAAAATAACTACATAAACCATGAAGACAATGTAATTAATTTACTTAAGAATCGATTTGTTGGCTTACAGGAAGCAATTTATTTTTAACTTTATACAATCTCCTCAAATAGCAATATCAATTACCAATTTAAAAAAAATAGAAAAATACTTTAATCAATAAATCTAACATACATACTTTCTGAAGTAATTCACTCTTTTTTTATACTTAATGATTAAAGGTAACACATCTGCTTACTCAAACAATGTTTACACTCTTTCTTTTTTTGTTTAGCGAATTAAGTCTGTTAAAACAGTCATGGTTTTAAAAATACATTTCCAAAATTATACTTAACCCACTCAGCAAAAATGTAAATTCTATTTTTATAAAATACACTTTGTTCATAATTGTTAGCGCTTATATTTCGTTATATATTGTTATTCAAATATATTTTTTTGTTGATGAATAATTAATGAATACACTTTTGTAATTGATACCACAGAAAAACTGTGCTGAAATTTGAAACAGAATGAAATTTATTACTTTCGACGTGGTTTGATAATGACGTCATATAATTTCGACGGAGCTTTTTTAGTCATGCGCAAACATTAATTGAAATTGATAAAGCACTAATAAAATTTCTTCACACTTAATTAAAAGTGTGAATTAAGGTTATTAGTGCTTTATTTATCAATTTAATTTGATCTTCACGTGACTCAGACAATCAATTTATAATTGAATTTTTTTCGTAATTACATTTTTTTATATTAAAAAAAAATGATTTGAAAATAATTAATAAATTATTTTCACATTTAGCTCTGTGACTTTTGACTTACGTTACGTAAGTACGTTAAACAAATGCACATTAAAACAACTACTTCCCAGGCAAATATGAAACCTACTGTTTCTATCAATTTCCAGAGAAAACAATTCTTAAAAAATGTTTAAAATAGGCCGAAAAAATACAAATTCCCTCTTAACGTAATTAATACGTTAAATAAAAATGATTTGAAAATAATTAACAAATTATTTCCACATTTAGCTCTGTGAATTTTGACTTATGTAAGAACGTTAAACAAATGCACATTAAAACAACTACTTCCTGGGCAAATTGTTTTAATGTGAATTTGTTTAAAGTAACGTAAGTCAAAAGTCGTAGAGCTAAATGTGGAAATAATTTGTTAATTATTTTCAAATAATTTTTATTTAATTTATTTAAATAAGTGTGACCAAGTGAGTAAATACTCTTTTCCAATTAATACGATTTATATTAATATAGAATAGAATTTTCGTTTTGTTATTATAACATGGGGCTATATTTGACAGTTAAACAAATTACAAATTAAACATTTCTTTGATATTTAAGGGAAATAACAAAAATACTTGGTTTGTTTCACAAAATAGATAGTTACATATCTTTATTGACAAGTTTTTTGAGTTTACAGTAATAATAATAATAATAACAATATAAAATATTTTGAAAATGTAAAGGTTTCTTGTCAATCGGCTATCGACCATAGATCCTTCTGCCTGTCTTATAATTAATTGTCTTTATCTTCTTTTGCAAATTATTTTGTCGTTGGTCGTCATTGTTAAACTGTCTATTGAATCGGATTAATTTAACTGTCTATGTCTTGAATGGATGTAATGAATTGAAATATTGTTGTGGAGTGATTTTTACGGATAAGTCTTGTGTTTGGGGTACGTGGGATACATAAAGTCTGTGGAAGGTCGCGGGTGGTTTGATTTAGGGCAAATTTTTGAGAGAGGACTTTGATACGTTGTTCAATGGGAATGATATTTGTTTGTTCATGTTTTTCACAAAATATTTTCTAACAATTATTTATTTACTAAACTAGTTTTGCCTTTTTACAGCTTTTTACTCATTTATTGGTGAAACATTATTAAAATGATATTTAAGGGAAACAATAAAAACACCCGACGGTTTAATCTGTTTATATAATGAGCAGTCAATTTTTCTTCTGTATACTCTTGAAAATGAGTGTTTCAACAAGTGATAAATACGAAAGTAATTCAAGAAATATTAGACTGTTTTGCATTAATTAATTAAGTTATGATTAACAAATATGAATTAAAAGCTTCTATAGTTAATTTGTATTTTTTAAGTTTTGCAAAATCCAGCCTTAGATAACTCTGACTATCAAAAGTTTAAGATTTCGCAAATTGTTAATCTATTTGTTTGGCAAGATCCAGTTTTAGATAAGACCGACTAAGAAAAGTTTAGTATTACCCATTTTTTTAAGTTTGTCAAAATCCTTTAGATAACACATACTAGCAAACGTTTAAAATTTCGCAAATTGTGTAACCGAGAGAATTTGCTAGAACTGTAAAAAAATCGATTGTGAACATAAAACCTGTTGCACGGCCAAATGTACGATTGCTATAAACTTAAACACGTGTCAAGAAGCCCAAAATAGCGCGATCACTAACAAGTGTTTTTCTTCAAAATTATCACCCTAGTATTTTTGTTCTCTCGAATGTGTGGCGTTGTAAAAATAAATAGCAGAAATATCGGAGATTAAAAATTGCAAATTTTACTCGGCGTTGGCAGCAATTTGTACGATTTCATAAAGGAGAATGTGTATTCTGAATAACAGGATGAAGTGTAAACATGTTTCGCAGAGTGTATTATGGGAACAACAATTCGAGAAATATGTATTTTAAACCAACAATTACGCGAAGTGGCAACAGATTTAATTGAATTTGTATGTAGTGAGATAATTATTATTTTACATAATAACAGTGACAGAATGTTTTTGAAATAAGAATGAAAATTCGATGATTATATAAATATTTTATTTTTTAATCATTTCTAATCAAATTTTTAAATAATTAGGGTAAGTGTAATGTAAAACACGTTGTACCATCATCATCATCATTGTTGTACTACTAACAATGGTTCCATAGTATCAGAAACGTACATTTAATAATCTTTACATATAGAATTGTAACTCACATAGACTGGAAAATTCTGTCTGTTTTTATAGACATCCACGGGTTACATTTTTTCTAGTATAGTACTTTTTGAGTACTAGGGACGCGTTGCAATCTGGTCTCGATTTGACAATGAATATAATAAGTATTTAAAAAAAAAAAACGAAATTTTATTTGGAAAACGGTTACCGGCTGCTAGTTTCTAAATAAAAATAAAGAAAAAAACTAATATTCATTATTTAAATATAAAAATAAAGAATGGGCCAACACAGTGGCATCATTCATCTGCCTGATGATTCCACTGGGTTGGCGAAACAATTGCAGCCGTCTCTCTACAATATTTATTTAAAAAAACCAAAAAAACGTAATTTTATTTATAGTGTAAAATAACATCTTATACAAAGTGTTTTATTTAATATATACAAAAATGTCCGGTTTGAAGTCGAATTGTGAGGATCGCCCATGTATTTTTTTTTTCTAATTTCGGTTTTTATGTTTATTTTACAATAAAATTAAACAAGAAAATTTTACAATAAAATTCGATTATTCCCTTTTTCCAATTGCAAAAATTACCTACACTTTTTGACAAACTTATATTGAAACAACTACTTCACGAGCATATACCCCGCCAGATCTTACATGACGCACAGAATCAAACGATAGCGAATGAATTATTTTTTTAACGTTCCAAATCAACTTTATGCTTTGTTTTTTAAACAACTAATTATTTATATTAAATAAAAATGATTTGAAAATAATTAATAAATTATTTTCACTCTTTTCTATTTATACAACTAATTATTGATAACAAAATAACGGTTTCAAAAATACTTTAAAGAATTTATGTGTCATAACCAATTTTAATATATTTTGTTATAGGTATGCTTATAAAATACATTAAAATGTATTTATTAATTCACTCAATCAACGGATAAATCCAGTTACAGGTTGATTTACAATGTATGAATAAAAACATAATTAAACTAAAAGACGAGATATCAGCGTATTAAAAAAATATTCCAAATACTCAATAATCAACTTAAAGAATGTTTTAGAATATGCTCTAGTGATGTTCATGATATATCACAAGTTCTTTAAAGCATTGTTTTAATTAATTTCAACTAGATTTTAAGTTATTTTCTTAATTATTGGATTCAGTAAATAAATTATTTATAATTATAATTATTATAAAAAATTACTTTATTATGTATCATGAATAGCCTGTAGTTACAACAAACAAGCTTAAATTATACAAGCAAATCGCAAACGTGTTTTATTTATTAGTTTTCGGTTCTAGAAATTTGAATTGTTTTTAAATTCGTGCAATAATATCGGCATTATTTATTGGATCTAAAATCCACTCGTTGATAGACCAAGGATAGCTAGAAAATGTATATGTGGATATTAAAATGTAAATCATTTTTTTATAATGCGTTAATAATGTTTATATTTTATGTAAAATATTTACATTTTTTCAAAAATATTTTATTCGTAATAAAAAATAACGAAGAAAAATATTTTCGTTCGTTATTCAACTCATAAAAACACTTTTAAATTTAAATAAAAACAGAAATAAGAAAGTAATTAAGTAATAAAAATTATTTTCCCTTCACCTACTATAACTTTTGATTTAAATATTATTTTTACGAAAAGGATCAAATTTATTTTTTATTTTTATATACAGGGTGAGTTTTTTTTTTCGTGTTCTGGAGATCTTGGAAACTATAAGAGATAGAGGATCGGTTAAGGCTGCGGTTTAATAGAAAGAGATAGCTATATAAATATTGACATATTACATTGATGCCCTGCCAGAAATTTGATCAGATGAATTAAAAAATATTTTAATGAGTTATTTTATGAAATAATAATGAAAATTGGTCATATTTATAACAAATTTTGATTTATACTTTTGGTAATAAAAACGTATGTAATGAAAATTTCAGTGATTTAACTAAATTTTACGTTCAATTAACTTCGCATTCATTACTTATTAACTTGATTATATCTTACAATTTTCTTTTCTAACATGAACTAGATAATTAGCATTTTTTTTTATTTAGACTGATATTTGTTTACTTGGCAGATAAAAAATGTATGTACATATTCTTATTATTAATTCCAAAGAATGGCTCTTTTTTTAAATGATTATTTCTACTTTACTATGTAGCTATCTTTTTCTATTAAATCGCAACCTTAAATGAGCAAAAAAGTGTAGATTTATGAGCTGAATAAAAAACTACTTGCAAAAATTTAAAAAAGGCTAGGGTAACTAGATATTTTGAACTATTTACTAAAAAACATCAATTTATTGTTTCTTCTTAATAAGCGCCATCTTTCGCCTAATTTAATGTGGCATCGATGTTCAAAAAGCCGAAATGGCGATTACCAGTTATTCATACGCCTGGATGAATGGTGGCTGAATATTTTATTAAATTATTGTTACTTATATTAAATAAAAATGATTTGAAAATAATTAATAAATTATTTCCACATTTAGCTCTGTGACTTTTGACTTACGTTACGTAAGTACGTTAAACAATAAATAATTTATTAATTATTTTCAAATCATTTTTATTTAATATATTTAAATAACTGTGACCAAGTGAATGAATACTGTTTTCTATTTATATTGTTACTTATTTAAAATTGCTCACATAGAAATACTTGATTACTAATATTACTCGATTTTGCCCATCGCCAATATAAACTGGAATATGTATTAGGAATAATTTGGTGCAAGGTTAATAAAATCACATTTCTTTTATAAAAACAAAATTTTCTTAGTAGATCTTTCCATATTGAAGGTAACTATTGAAAAACAAATGTTATTTTCGCCTTTTTTAAGACTAATCAACGCAACAAATTTCATAGTTCTTATACAATAGCAATCAGTTTCAACTTAATACTGTGCATTATAAATCAATTTTGGACAGTATTTAAATTAGCTTTACAATTTGATAAGCTCTATAAAAAAATACTGTGTTAATAAAGGTATTCAACCATTTATGTACTAACAATTGTAAAATCTTCTAAATAATTAAAGGTTTACTATAGTTCTGACAATTTTTAATTGTAATTATCGGATTAAAATTTTTTTTTGTATAATGCAATGAAAACAAAAATTGGAAGTAGTAAATTGATAACATAAAATCAAAAAAAAAAAATAATAATTATAAAATCATTTTATGAGCACTTCTGGAATCAGAGCCCTTATTCCTGAAATTGATCGCAGTTTGGTCGTAGGTGCCAAATTCCCATGTAAATTCCTATTTAAATGACAGATTTTGTACAACCGAAATGTACAATCAATTTCAGGATTCTGTCTATTGCAACTAAAAACAAAATTGGAGCGAATCTGAATCACGGCTCATAGACTAGGGATTCCCTAGCTGAAAATTTATTTTGTGTTAGTTAAAAAAATAAACAAATATTTTGGTTATAATATTTCATAAATTATCACAACTTAAAACTAAATGAAATATGAATGATAGATATTTCCTTTAGTTTTAAGTAGTACATTGGTCGCGACTGAATGGTAAAAGATCAAGTACAAAAAAATGATTGTTTATAAATTAGTACATTTTTTAATATAATAAAACATCTCATTCAAAATGTAGATTAATATAATAAATCGGGGCAGAAAGACCTATGGTCGACAGCCCATGACAGACTACTAACACAACTGTACATATTGTTATTATAAATTCTTGTTATCATATTGTCTGAATAAAGATATTTGTATATAATAAATTGGTGGAAAGACCTTCGTTCGTTAGCCATTTCATGTATTATATGTGAACATAACTTTACAAATACTTTGTAAATAAATATTCAAACTATGTATGATTACACAAATAAAGATGTTTAATTAGTTAGTTATAATAAATTAAGTCTTTATTTAAAAAAAATAATTCTTCATTTGAAACACATAGAATGATGATTAATTGTAATGAACATTAATTTGAATTGTTGAAAAAGAAAACAGTTAATAACAATATGAGAATCATTTAAAAAAAAAAATAATAGTAATATATACATATAAATACAAATGACTAATAATAATAATTTCACGAAATTGATTAATTTACAACATAATTTTAAAGGTAAGCAGAAAATTAATTAGCAAAGAAATCAGTTTTTTGTTGTGTTTCTGTAACAAATTGCAAATACAGAAATGGTCTTTTATTATTTTATAGCACAGTACTTTCTGCAAATAGATTTAAAAAACAGAACCGGAGGGGCTCTTCGAGAAACTATGAAACATATAAATATATCAACAAATCCAATAAAACATAAAATTTCAATTCGACTAACACCGTTTTTCAAAATCAAACTCTCTGAAATCCGTCCCCGTGTCGATTAATAAAATGAATACCCCTTGCGTGATTATAATCGGTGTCTTTCCTATTGCACTGTGACGGTATGTCGATTGTGGCTCCGCTACCAGTTAAATGCAGTCTGATCAACATGATTATTTCAATTTCATCCACTTAAGACTAAATTTGAAATGAGAATAACTAAATTAACAAACGGAACGATAAATAATTAGTACATATGTGGTTTCAGTCGTTTCTGTTTTCGTCCCTGCTTGGGGGTTCGTTGGAGCTGTTCCCACCGTTGTCGCTCCCGTGGAACTGTTGGCGGAGCTGCTCCAGCACATTGGGGTTATTCGCTTGCATGTGCTCTGCTAATTGTTGGCCCCTGTAATTAAATTATAAATATCTAATAAAGAAAAAAAATGTGTATTAAAGAATAAATCATTATCAACAATCATTATGGAATGATTTCTAACAAGAACAAAATACATCCATTTTTGGACTTTTTTTTTTACAAAACCTAATATTTACAATATATAATTAACAAAGTGAATGAGGCATAAATAAAATATATCATTTTTTTGGCCTTTATTTGCAAAAATATTTTTAAATATATTCTTGTTAATTTATATTTATAAATAGTGATAAAAACACAGTAAAATTATAATAGAATACAACAAAGTTACGATCAATACCATTCAGATGAAAAAATACCTTCTTTAATAAAGACTCAATCGTATTTAATATCAAAGATATTTTTTGGTGAGTATGTGAAGTTTTCTTGATTGATGTAACCAGTATTTATACATTAATTGATAAATTATTTTACTAATTATCCGAACTATTTAAGGAAGGCAAAGCATTGCAACCATGCAGGTTTCATGGAAATACAGAGCTGAAAGCCGATGGAAGGTTCAAGTATACTGCGCCCTCTCCTCAGGCCCATTGTAGTACCTCCTATCCTAGTGACTAGGACGGAACTGTAGTAAACCTTATTTATATTCTGTAGTATATTTTAAAATTTTTAGTACATAAATGGTTTTATTAACACAGCATTTCATTTTCATAGAGCTTATCAAAAGATGAAGCTAATTTAAGTACTAGCTAAAAATGATTTATTAATCAATGTATAAATATCAATTATATTCTAAATATTTTACTTAAGTAACTTAAAATATATTAAATTATGTAAATGTATAAATTTCAGAGAAAACTTAGATTATGTTAACTGATATTCAACTCTTCATATTCCACCTTAAAAAGAATTCAATAATTTTACATACTTGAAAATTTAAATTTTAAATGTATTAAATTGATATTCCTTTTAAATTATATTTATATCCATGAATTGTAGAAATTTCAATGAACTACATTAAGGTATTGTCAGTATAAATTGAAAATAGGTGGACTTGAAGCACTGAATGCAGATTTGATACCAGAGGTCTCTGTGGTGTAGTTGGTAGCGCACTCAACTGGCAATTGGGGAACACAGGTTCAAATCCCATCAAAGGTGTTTCTTTTTCCACTTTGTATTTAATTAATTTAAATTATACCACAATGTTGTACATTGACATTTCTACAATTGATACTTATGTATATTAAAAATTTATTATTATTGATCATGCAATTAATAAAAAAATTGAATGTTATGAAATATTGTGCAATTTAATTTTGTAATTGTAAAATTGTTTTGATTTTACAGCCATATGCATCAGTTTTCCTGTATTGATTCTTCCTGTGTAAAATAACATCATCATTATTATTATTATTATCAGTTTACATGATACATGAAAGTCACCAATGCAAAATACAATGATTAACACTACCACCCCTTACTCTCCTACGCTAAGGGAAGTATAATTGTTTGGTTCTATGTTAAAATTTCGGCAACTGCTTAGTGAAATTTAAAGTTTCAAAGAATTCTGAGGAGGGAGATGAGCTTGTGGCTTCGTGTGTATACATTACCCCCTTTCCCCGTGGATATGCTTCAGATATTAATAATCTGCTAATCACCATTAACTGGAGAGTAACTAATTTGTTACCATAGAAAAGCATAGTAAAATTATTTAGTATCAAAAGGCTCCTTTCTTTCTGTAAATCAATCATTTCAAAGCCAAATGTTTCTTACTTCACATTTACAAGTTTAATTTGAAGTACTATCTAAATAAGCTCAAATAAAAGAAACTTACACTTCAACAAAAGAATCCAAGCTGGGCTCATCACCTTGCCCCGTCGGCATTAATCCAGACACCCTATAAAACGTTTAAAACAAGGCATTCAAAACAAAATACACACATGGAAATTAAGCGAAAACTTACATATTCCGGAAAGCTGGATCGCTTAACATTTGACTAGCCATGTTCAATAAAGCGGGGCTGTTCATGAATCCGCCGAAATCGAAGTTGGAAAGCGAAGGAGGAGCTGCTGTGCTCAGTTTCTCTTGTGCTAGCTTTAAGTTGGCTTCGTAGGATGCGTTGTTCGGATCTAGGTATAACGCCTTTTTGTAAGCTTCAGCTGCTTCACGATACATCGTTAAATTTGAATAAGCAATGCTGGAAGAAAATGTTATTAAAATTGATTATTTTAATCAATGGTTTTTGTTGTTGTTGTGTATAGAAGTTGAATACTTACCCTAATCTACCATAAGCTTTTCCATAAGTAGGGTCTAAGCGAATCGCCTCCTGGCAATCTTGAATCGCATCCTTGTTCCTGTCAAGGCGGCTATATGCAGCGGCTCGGTTGCCGTAGTAAATTGCCTCATTTTTATTAAGCTTAATTGCACTGTAAAAATAAAACATGCAAATATTAAAAAGAATATAAATTCAATTCATTTCAGAATAATTTTTTTACCAACCAAATACATATAGAGATAAACCATTGATTAAAAAATTATCTAGATACGCAACCCTATGTACAATTGTGTCCCCGGAAAAAAAAAAATAATTTCACCACAGACTATGTTAAAACATTTTTGTGTTTACATATTTCTATTTAAGGTGAAATATGTAAACACAAAAATGTTTTAACATAGTCTGTGTTGAAATAAAAAAATTGCCAAAATATTATATTTTATTCTATATATTATATACACACAATTTGCCAAACTATTTTTTTTGTTTCGAATGTTCAAGATAATTTCTTGTTGTTATTATTTCTTTTTTTTTTCTACAATCCACTATAAATAGTATTAATAATAAGGTAAATCTGTTAAATAATATTCATTTTAGAAATTAAATAATATATGAGACTTGAAGGGCAGAAAGCTAATAAAAAAGCCAGACTAACACTAAATATTAGTAATTTCATTATTTTTTTATATTGAAAATTGATTATTCCCTGAATAAAAATCTTTATATATACAGGGTGTTAATAATAAGTAAATATGTGACAAAAATTGAAGGGGTTATTCCTTGGTCGATTATAAGAATATTTTGTCTTATGATGATTTTTGAAACAAGTGCAACAGTTTCACAGAAGCGCGATGTTTTTCCCTTGTAACATTTTTTTTTTCTATATTTAATTTGCATTTCTTTAAATAAAATTATCCCGTAATGTTGGGCAATAATGTATGTATTATTATACTAAGGTGCAACATATCAAACTAGAAGTTTTGAGAAAGCCCTGAGTATTATTATTTTCTCACATTCTAGTAAAATATGTATATTACTTAATATAATTGGGGTTATTCCCCCCGTTTAACGTGTACGTTATTACATAACTTCACATTTTATGAATATACATCTATTATAAAAGCTCCTTACACTAAGATGATAAACAATAACGTACACTTTAAACTTAAAATTGTCATTGCAGATTGATAGAATATCAAAATAATATAAAATGCATACTTTGTATAATGTACTAATGCTTCATCGAATTTATTATCCCGCATACACTCGTTCCCCAAAACCTTCTCCTTTTCAGCTTCAGCGAGCACCTCCTCCGATGTCTGCGGATCCATGGGAATATTCAATTTCAAGAACAAATTAACGAGGTTTTCAGCATTCGCAATATTCTCCTCCTCGAACTCGTAGCTGACTTCCAAACACTGCTTCGCCACGGAAATCGACTCCTTCTGCTCATCGTCTAAATCTGTCGAAGCCAGTTCGCTCCGCAGGAAGTGCAGGATGCTCTTCACGCACTCCTTTTTCACAGCACACATTCTCCCTGCAGACATGTTGTTTTTTGCTACGGGTAAAGTGATACTTGTGATTTTGCAATTATATTTTTAGGTTAAGTTAATTGGTTTTGGAGTGTGAGGGTTGTGTAAGGTTTGAAAGGGTGATTTTTTTATGGCTTTCGGTTGTGTTAGGGGTTAGTGGTTGTCGGGTGGACTTACCTCCGCTTGAATCCATTGTCTTTTCGGGGGTTTTTGTGATTTTGTGTGCAAACGTCGGAGCGGTTATCACAATTTATGCCACACAAGGAAAACAAATGCGCGGGCTTGCGTACGTGCGATGCAACGTTGTCACCTACTTTTTGGGCTATTAAACGTTTAGATATTTAAATTGTATCATTTAAGTTTGGAAATATTGCAAAATATATTTAAAAAAAATATATTTATCAATATTCCAGAAAGAAAATGTATAAATCATTGATGACTAGTGGAAAAGTTATGCAGTTGGCAGCAATGCATAAATAATTATGTTGGTAGTATTTTCTTGGCATATTTTAAATTCAAAAATATAATGAATTACACAATAAAATAAATAAATTTAAGAACATATGATTACTTTAATAGTAAAAATAATTAAAATATGAAACAATTAATCCAAACATATTAATGTTTTAATATAACAAGCTGAAGTTAGCAAAACAACAGTGACAACTAAAATAAAATCTGTCATAAAAATGAAAGTGTTTTTATTATTAAATCTAAACATTAATAATCAAATCCGAATCCTCCGAATCCGAATTAATATAAGAAATAATTTAAATTCTCATATTTTACTTAAAAAAACACCATATTCATAGTGCTGAATGTACTAAACCAACTGACAGGTATGTTATTAAAATAAATATATTTTATTAATTATTATATATACATAATAATCTTTATTAACAAACGTAATACAACACCTATGTATAAAATATTACAATACATGCTGTTTGCCAATAGTCTATCGACCAGTGGTCTTTCCGCCTATATTAATTATTATTAGTATTGAAATAACTGCAATCAAGACAATAAACTATTTTCTATTATTCGAATATATATATATATATATATATATATATATATATATATATATATTATAATCAGAAAGTTTTTGTCATGTTTGGAAACTAAGGTAAATCAAAATTAATTGGATCAATTACTTCCAAAGATATTAATTTCTTCGATTCTAAATCCACGCTTGGTTATTTTCGTCAAATCTCTATCTATAATAGATAATATATATTGAAAATCTTTATTTCTGCGAGTTACATTAAATTACATCACAAAATTTACATTATTACAATCATTTACAACTAATGAAGCCTTAGAAAATGGTTATCAGCCATCGGTCTTTCTGCCGTAATGTACTTTTATTATCGAATTGTTAATAACATAAATTGTATAAAATAAAAAGAATTGCAAAATAAATAATTTAAATTGAAAATAATTAATAAATTTATTTAAATTATAAAAATTTGGTCATAGTTATTTAAATAAATTAAATAAAAATGGTTTGAAAATAATTAATAAATTACATTGTGTAATTCAATGTCCGGCGGGGTGTTTGCCCGGAAAGTAGTTGTTTTAATGTGCATTTGTTTAAAGTACTTACGGAACGTAAGTAAAAAATATCATAGAGCTAAATGTGAAAATAATTTATTAATTCATTTTTATTTAATTAATAAATTATTCCATCTTTAGCCACTGCGACATTCTGACTTATGTTACATAAGTACTTTAAAACAAATGTTCAATAAAGAACATTTGCTGTTGCATAACAATAACATATTGTATAATGCAATAATTTTTGAATCGAAAATATTTAATGCAAAAAACGAAACTACAAATAATTTACTTAATCGAATAATTAATTAATTATTTTCTCTTTAGCTACTGCAATTTTTCGACTTACATTACGAAAGTATTTTAAAACAAAATCCATTGAAACAACTACTTCTTGGGCAAGTACCCCGCCAGATATTGAACAATATAATACATATACATTGTTTTACGTAAATAGGTATTTTTTAATATCGAGTAATTAAATGAAAAAATCATTTTATATTTTTTTAATTTATTATTTTTTGTTCTAATAATATAATTACATTTGTTTTGTTACACATTATTAATGATGTGTATTTCTTGTTAGTGA
Organism: Philonthus spinipes; assembly: GCA_963082785.1. NCBI lineage: Eukaryota > Metazoa > Arthropoda > Insecta > Coleoptera > Staphylinidae > Philonthus > Philonthus spinipes. The sequence goes on from OY720301.1 coordinate 6,593,144, forward strand.
ATTATTTAGCGGAATAAAGGAAGGTTTTATTATTTAGTAATTTCTATAAAATCGTGTTTTATTCCTTAAAGAATTTACAACATTGCTTAAAAGTAACATCGCAATAGGGCTAAATAAAAGAGCATTTACTGCAAAGTACATAGTACGATTGTACATAAAGGATCGGTATTCGTTTCCTTGTTTATGTTTTAATCAATGTTTTCACACTGCAGTTCTTTGGCGCGAATTGTGTTGCCTACGTTAGAAAAACGCGGGCTCTAATTGCGCTCATTGCGGCAAATCATTATCTCCGCTCGAATTTCCACTTGCAGGCCGTGTGTGCAACAAACAATAATAACAGGCCGCGAAATCGATCGGATTCTTCGCCAGGGAATTGTGGTAATTTAATAATAAAGTGATTAAGCGCCTCAAAGCGTTTTAATCGTTTCTTTTTCGGCTTACAAAGAATTTAATTTAAAGTTTGTCGCGCCTCTTTACTTGCTTTGCTTTAATTAATTCAAGGATTAATTATTGAAAATTGAAAAACGCTGTCTTTATCCTTTATCTGATTAAAAACTATTTTATCTTGTTTTGTGTTAAGTAGTAAACAGCGTCTATTTAAAATAATATTTTAATTAAAACTTATATAGTGAGAATTTTATGTCATTAAATATATGTTCAATTTAATAAAATGCATACCAACACATTGGAAGCATATTCAAATAATCGGTGAAGTAGCATTAATGCCAAAAACTTTCATATCCCTTTTATAAGTTCGAAATTGTCAATTACTGCCCGTCATGTGTAAATTATAACAAAGAACCGTTAATATATATTTGGAATTTTCGACTGCTTTTTTTACTACTATAATATCTTTATTGAAAAAAGGAATACAATAAATAAACTTAAAACATTTTTTTAACAAAAAATAAAAATGTTTCCTTTCCACAAGGGCTATCGATCATAAATCATTCTGGCCGTTGCTTTTTTATATTATTTGAAAATCCATTAATTTGAAATATATATATAACAATCTTTATTAACAATTAAGTTTACAATAAGGTAACAAACATTGATTATGTATATCACACAAAAATTAATTAATTGTTAAATAGCTATCGACCAGAGGTCTTTCTGCCTAATTTAAAATATTATTGTATAAATATTGTATCAAAATAGCAATAAAAATGTTTAATAAAAAGATGTTTAATAATAATATCCGTAACTGGATTTCTCCTTCCATAGATTAAACTGAGTAATTGTAGGCGAATTAAAAGTTATTAATATTTGAATATATATATATATTTAATACCAAAGAGGGTAAAAATTTAAGATGCTGCTCGTCTGTCTATCATGTTCCTACTAGAAGTTTTTCCATTTTTCAAAACATCTATTTGAGGTTAAAATTTGACAAATATTTTTTTAACTCAAAAATTGCTAGCGTTATGTGGACATAAATACGAGTGGGAAGACAATTGAACGGTGAATCCAAAAAAATAAAATATAAGTTGTTCCATTTAAAATAAGAAATTTGGTAGCCATTTCCGGTACAATCGGAAGTGAAAGAAAGTGAAAATATTTTCCATTAGAATAACGCATTCAACCGTGTAATATTGATTTTTTTCAAAATTTTCCCTTTGTCAGAAACCTCGTAAACTTTTAATGGCTGTTATTCGTGGTCCATTCTACATACACAGTGTGTCCACGTGATTGAGTGTAAATGAAATTTTTTGAGTTTTTAAGATATTGAAAAAATGAGCCAGCCAAATCATTTAATATACAGAATTTTTTTGGTCGAATTTTTAAAATTAGTTTAGAGTAATCTGTCTTTATTTTAGCAGATATAACAAAAATATATTAGAAAAAGTTGTTTTGATTATTATTATTTTTAATTATTGAAGCATGTTACAAAATATTGCAATGAATATTTCGACTTGTTTGAATCAAATAAAATAATCTTGATTTTATTCAATTTGATTCGAAGTAATTGAATAAACTAAAAAAAAAAACACATATAGTAAAGAAATCATGCTTTTACAATTTCCTGTTTATTTGTGTAAACTATTTTTAAAATACATGTATTCTATATATAAAATATATTGCGTTCTACAAATCGGTTACTGACCCGCATCCTTCGTAGCCGTAGAAATTATTTATAGAAAGAATTCAGCGTAATACAATTATTGCGATATTGTGGATGCGCCGGGCTCGACGGTAATTTTATATATAATTCAGGTTGAAAATTGAATGAGCCGTATGATTTAAATTCAATAGAGCACGAGGAAATTATTGGCATCGGTTTAGCCGGTGCATTTTCTAATAATTGAATATTCAAAAATAACTCACTGCGAGAATTTGCGAAATGAGGCGAATCCGTATTATTAAGGAATTAATTTTGAATTAGTGTGCGAACATACGCTTATTGATTTAAACATGTGCGGCTAGACTGATGTACTGAAAGAAAAAGGGATGAAAAATTAGTACTTTGATTGTTTTGCAATTAATTATTAATTAATTGTTTATTTACGGAAAATCACCTTTTTACAATTAATGACAATCTGTAATTTAATCCAGAATTTGTTAAAAATACTTCAATTTTCTTTGCGTCATTCATAATTCAATACAATCTAAATTATATATGACTAATGAAAATTGTTGATCTTTTTGTTCTCGACATTAAATATTCCGGAATAAAAAAATATTGCATTGCGATATCATTGGTCGTACAACAACAAATATCCATTGTCCGGTGGGGTATTTTTCCCAAACCAAAAGTAGTTGTTTCAATGAATATTTGTTTTTTATGTATTCACATTATGTAAGTCAGTGTTGCAGTAACTAAAGAAAAAAAAAAACAGTCATTTATTTTTTATTAACTAATTATTTTCTATTTTTTTAAATTTAATTTAACAAAGTATTTATTGAATCCTTCTTTTGTTAAAAGTTTATTAATGTATCTCATTTAATTCAAATGTATATTCGAAGGATTCCCACACCGGGAATTGTTTGATACATATTAAATATGCTTGAAATCGATGATATTCATCAGCACTAATGCATTATAATGCAACTCATCTATTTCAAGCAAATGTCCTGCAACTTCCTTCTTTATTTCATTCTAAAAATAAACCAATACTAGTATTATATATTAGTTATTACAAAATCAATCAATTAATAATAATAAACAAATAAAAACATTCCTCCAAAATTCATCTATCCTTACTATTCCAATTCATGAATTCATCTAGACCCTATTACTCGAATGTCTTTCTACCACGTCTTGCAATAAAAATATCTGCTAGCTATCAGAACTGTCTTATCTGATAGCTAGCAGATATTTTTATTGCAAGACAGGGTAGAAAGAAGTCCAGGCGATAAACCTTTATTTTAGAGTATGTACTCAATAATAAATTAAAGACGATGCAAGCGCCACCTTTTGCCTAATTTCAAGTGGCATCGTCAACGATTTGTTTCTACAAGGTAGAAGACCGAGAATCATTATTTCGTCCACTAAAGGAAGGCGAACTTGTCCTGTTTATGACAATAAGAAACGAAATTCAGATTTAATGAAATGTTCAACCACCATTCATCTAGCGTATGGATAACTAGTGATGGTCATTTCGGTTTTTCGAACCTCATTAGACTAGTGTGTTCCATGTGTTCAGCTGCCTTCATCAAGGCATTGCACATGGAACACACTAGTCTGATGAGGTTCGAAAAACCGAAATGGTCATCACTAGTTATCCATACGCTAGATGAATGATTGCTGAACATTTCATTAAATGTATATGCTCAATTTTTGTAAAAATGTAATTGACTGAATAAAGATCTTTATATGTATGTATTTTTTTCTTTGATTAAAGAATATTTAATAGTAAAAACTGAAATTGATTAAATTTGTTATTTAAATCCGCATTTAAATACAAATTAATTCATATTTACGATGTATTAGTGGATAGTCGATTTGATTTGATGTATTTTTTATAGCCCTGTTAAAGTTTTAAAACGTATTTTAAGTGGTATTGATTCCAGATTCCAATCGACCTTTTAATTAATAGAATAACTGAACTCATATTGATGTAATTAATGGTTACGATATTGCTCATAGTCACTTTGGATTATTGCTGTTTATAGGTGGTAAATGTATATGGTGATTCCACGAAATTAGTAATTCTCATGATTGGAAATTTACGTCAATATCGCACGCAGATGCAGTTTATTTTATAAAGAAAATACATAAATTGTTGGTTTTTAATTTAAGTCGTGAATTTTTAAGATTGTTAAATTTTTAACTCAAATATAAACACTATATTATATTTAGGTTAAACATTTAACAATCTTAAAAATTCACGACTTTAATTTAACAAAAAAACAATAATAATAAATAACAAATAATTTTAATAAAAACGCATTTGTTACAGATCAATTTTCAATTTTTTTATATTTAATTTATTTAAATAAATTAAATATAAAAAAATTGAAAATATTTAATAAATTATTAATGTCCATTATTCTTTGTATTTGTATTTGTGTTTTTTGTGTAAAAAAAACATCTATTGAAAAACTACATCTCGAGCAAATACCCCGCCGGGCATTAAACTACATTATTACTATTACAAATAATTATATTAAAGTGAGTTTTATTGATGAGTTATGTGAAGTGTTATGCAAGATAAATTGCTTGCTCATGTGTTCTTTTTTCCCGACTGTCATGGATTTGTAGGACACCAATGCCTTCTTACTAGCCTCTTCCTCGGATATGACTGCCTTCATAAGGAACTTCATCCTTTTTCTAGCGGCTCTGCTCATGCGTTTCTTTGAGTATTTAGTACCAAAATCCTCAAGTTTCGCAGACAAATCTCATTAGGAGTTCTTCCTCCTTCTGGTCCGCCAGCCTCACTTCCATAGGCGTTTCCGTAACGTTTTTTTGTTATTTGCATTAAATATTTTGTAATCAAATTTTTTATAAATAGAAAACAGTATTCATTCTACTTTTATTTTTTATTTTTTAATTATGTATTTATAATGAAAGATTCGTTTCCTTGTTTAACTTTAAAAAAGTGTAGTAAAAAAACTAATCTTTAATTTATCTTGCATAACAATTGACATAACTCATCAATAAAACTCAGTGTAATATAATTGTTTGTAATAATGATGTAGTTCAATGCCCGGCGGGGTATTTGCCCGGAATGTAGTTTTTCAATAGATGTTTGTCTTTATTAAATGCTTACTTTATGTAAGTCGAAAGTTGCAGTAGCTAAAGCGAAAAAATAATTATTTTATTTCTGTTAATAAATTATTTTCAAATTTCATTAAATTATACTCAGATTTTCGAGGCGTTTACTTCGTGATTTATTTCCAATTTTGATATAAAGAAAACCATTAACCATCAATCGAAATTGGAAGTGAACGCCTCCAAAATCTAAATATAATTTAAAGAAATTTGAAAATAATTTATTAGCAGAAATCAAATTATTATTATTTTTTCCCTTTAGCTATTGCAATAGCAATATTATAAGTGTTAATATTATTAAATTTTTGCATTATGAAATAAGTTATTGATATGCAACAGTAAGTGTCCATTATGTAACTTAATATCTGGCGGAGTATTTGCCCGAGAAGTAGTTGTTTTAAAATACTTACGTAATGTATGTCAACAACGTCACAGATGCAATAGAGGAAACGATTTATTAATTATTTTCAAATTCTTTTTATTTAATTTAAATTATAATTTTCGTATTTCGCACTTTCTTACAAAATGTAGTAAATTGTGGTTGAAAAATATGGGTATATTAGTGAATTTCATTATTTCTTCGTGGTATCTTGTATACTGGTGAATTTAATACAATTATTTAAATAATTAATAATTTAATGTATTAAATTACTAACTTTCAAAATACACGAGAGCTTAGGTTTAATGAAAAAAGGTAACTTAAATATTATAACATCAGTATTCGTTTAAGGTAGAGTCGAAAGCAATAAGAAAATTATTTCAGAAATGATGAAAGATATTTAAGCGCTCTGCGAAATGTACGAGAAATAAATTGTACGAAGGGAGGATAATTATAAAAATATTATTTAATAAAATAACATCAGAAAGCGGGGTATAAAAACAACAAGTGAATGTTTATATAATTTAAATATGAAATAAGGAGCGGAATGAAAAATCACGAATTTCTATGTAAATATAAATATAACAATTTAGAGTGTAGCGGAATAAGTCGAGCCGGTATTTAATTCATCCGCATCGGCCTTTCACTTTCAGGCGAGGGTGCGAGGGCGAGGGACGGATAGAGATAATCAATTAGTAAAAGCATTAATTGCAACTAACAACGGCAACATGAACGCTTCATGAAATTATAAAAGTATCGATTCTGACTGTAATCGGCGTCCTCATCAAATCGGGATTTATTTTATTATAATTAACGATTAGCGATTACGATTAACGGCCGACTGCAATTAGTACACCCAATTTTCTTTTCGGTTATCACTGCAGGCTGATCGGTGATTGGTTGAAGGGCTGGATATATATTTCCCTTAATTACTATTTGGCAGTACCGTATCGTAGTAAAGGGCATTTATGTGGTCTCTGCGTATTTTCGGAAAACTTCGTCCGGCGCTAACAGATGGCGTCAGGTTGCAAAATGCGCATCGCGGGACAATGGCACGGTGGAATGCTGCTGTTATGAATGGGATCGGTCTTACGAATATTACTTTCACACATTGTTTTTTCCCCTGTGAAATATACTACACTTTCTCGAATAACTTTTCATTCAATATTTGGATATTCAATCAACTTAAAACGTTTTTAAAAAGAGAATTAATTTTACAAGTAAAATATTTCAATAAAATAATTACAATATATACAAAGAAATAAACGTTTACTTTGTTCTTATTGTATAAAAAAAATATTTGTAGTATTAAAAACAAAATATTTATAAATTATACTTTCGAGTGTTTTAGAACTCTTAAGCATAAAATAAAGAATTCGCTTATTATATACTACACAGATGATAGTTACTCATTAGGTATGTTAAGCTTAAAATAACAGTCAATAATTTAAAAAAAAGCGATAGCAAATTCTTTTAGAACTTATAAGTATAAAATAAAGAATTCAGTTATTATATACTAAACAGATTATAGTTACTGATTTATATTTAAATTAAGCATAATTATAATTATATAAACTGTATACCTTGTTTACAGTCTACAGGATTCGGAGGAAATATCTTAATACAGATTAATTTTATCAACATGTCTGGTTTTGAAATGATAATTTATTGCTTTGTTGAAATATAATTCAGCAACATTCACCATTGGTTTTGTCTTTCGAGAGGGGATTTCGTTGAAATTATGTAAACAGCGATTAAAATAACGATTAATTAATAACACAATGAGATATTAAAAATCTGAAAATAAATATGAATAATTTATGGGAAATAAAAAATACATCGAAATAGGGAGAAACAATTTTTATTTACGGGATAGTTATATAGGCATGGCATTTATTATTATATACATAAAAAAAACGTAAAATAAAAAATAAGCATAATAATGGTTTTAATATTTAAACATTGGTAGTTCATGTTGTATAAAATAAATATGAATAGATTATTTATTAAAAATCAACCAATAAAACAATTAAACACAGATTCGATTGAATAACTTTAAATTCTCGACAAGTTTCGGGTATAAATGTAGACACATTAGAGAATTTAAAATTCTCTTGAAATTGGCCCGAAACTAGTCGAGAATTTAAAAGTTATAATCTGCGTTTAATTGTTTTATTGGTTGGTTTTTAATAATATATTCATATTTATTTTTAAAAAATTAACTGAAAACTGACAATCGATAATCGATGTTTCCGGTTGGATTTATTTAATAATAATTTTATCGAGGTCCACTGGTTTCTGGTAAATTATGCATTTGATTTATTGTGTATATATCTGTTAATAAATATTACTAATAAATTATTTATTGATCATATAAAGATAAAATACAAGAAGGTAATATCTAGTCGGAAGAATAAAAGACCTGGAAAAGGCGTTCGACAGAGTCAGAAGGCAAGATATATGGAGACTGCTACAAAGAAGAGGAGTCGATAGAAGGACGATGGAATTAATTAAATCCGTGTATAAAGATAATAAAAACATCATTAGAACAAACAACGAAGAATCAGGTGAGTTTATCGCAAAAATAGGCGTAAAAAAATGATGCATACGAGTTCTTTACTATTCACGGTGGTATTAGATGATGTAATAAAACAAGCAAAGACAAGAATGGGATCACTGAAACTGGGATATTGGAAAATGAAAGAGGCAAAAATAACAGAATTTATATTCGCAGACGACATGGTGTTAATATCAGAAACCGAAGAAGACTTGCAATATAATATCAACATAGCAGACCAAGACTTGACAAAAATAAATATTAAAATAAACACAAAGAAAATAAAGTTTATGGCAATATCTAGAGAAATTAAGACACATGATTATTTTAAATTTAATTTGCCGGGTTTTTATGTTGTCCTCATTAAATGTGGACACATTAGAGAAACGTTGTATAAAATCGGATATTGTTTTGGTTTACAAAATATTTAACAACCTAATTGATTGTCCAGACTTACTAAATATTCTTGGTATCCACGTTCCTTGTCGCAACTTATATTTCTTAATAATGGCTAGAAGCCGAAACTAGTCGGAATAAATCAAATATATTGTGAAACAAACGAAGTGAATTTTATTTAAATGAATATTCTTACGTATATATACATTGTAATATATATACAAATATCTTTATTCAAGGGACTTTTACATTATATTAAGTACAGTATTGTATAGTATAATACGGTATATAATTTGAGGTTGTCCTTTCATAGGCTATCGACCCGAGGTCTTTCTGCCAAACATTGTAATATTTTATGTTATATGTAGATATTGTATTACCTTTGTCAATAAAGATTATGTATATAAATATATTTATTTATTTATTCAATATACGGTGGACCATTTACAATTTAGCTTAATACTAGGGTAATTGATATGTTATTGAAATATTAATAATAAATATTCTCGACACAAAAAATTGTTGCAATATACAATTATTTGTTATGCAACAGCAAATGTTCATTGTGTAGATCAATGTCTGGCGGGGTATTTTCCCGAGAAGTAGTTGTTTCAATCACGTAAGTGATAAAAATTACACTAGTGAAAACTAACAAAAAAAAAATAATTATTCAATTGAAATTAATTCATTTCAATTTTTTTATTTTAATTTTGTTTTCAGAATTAAATTTTACTTTGTTTATTGTGAATATAATTTATATTATTTGCACTTTTTTTTAATAAAATAAACTTGTACAGTAAAAGCTGTTTTATTTAATTATAAACTCATATTTCAGAAACAATAAGTTATGAGGATTATAGTTTTATTAAATACATAATGTTTTTAATGGTAGTTGTTATAAATGGATTAAATAAAAAAAGACAAATAAGTACGTATTGTGAAATGTTAAGTTGATATTAATATATTTTAGAGTTTGTGTTTAATTTGTGCATGCAAGGCATGTTGGGTATGTAGATTAGTGCTCACATGTTGCCTTGAAGGTCCCCACTGTAATACGGGACTAAACTTTGACCCCTAAAACGAACTCCCCGCACGCCTTCGCTGGAATGGTGGGAATGGTGGAATGAAGGAATGGCAGTTTTGTGTTATAACTAGTGCGGGCCATAAAAGCCTTTGCTTAAAATTCAATTAGTACCTCATTGTTCGCTCCGTGAATTAAAAGCTATCAATGGAAAAATTCGTTTTAATATTTGCCGTTCGATATTTGACGAGCGTGTTTATGAATTATCCGCAGTGAATTTCGGAGTTTTTTCCTTTAATTTAAGCCGGCGCTGATCTAACGCTATCTACAATATCATAAATTACTACGTTATCGGAATTGCTCTACACAGGCACAAGCACAGGCATGAATACCAGGCCATAGGCTGAAACGGCTGAAACGCTGGCTGAAGCACAGGTGTGATACAACCAGTCGCACATAAACATCTCACAGAATCCACTCGCTGGATCCAGGATGTAGCAGGATATCCAATAATTTCTGCAATAAAATTGCGACGACAAAAACACACCACACGCCTGCCGATATGCTTATCAATTTCTATCCCACCCCATTCGCCATAAAGCAGAACAAATTAAATGTACTCAAATAGATAAATTCTGAATAAATTCATAAGGCCGGATTTTGTGAAAATTTACGCTTACAATTGAGAATTTAAATGAAAACATAAATTCTCTCCTAACAACTCGACGAAAGCCTCTTTTATAGTAATAACACTTACAACAATCCATTTTACGCCATGGAATAATTTAGACATAAACACAAATTTCATGAAATATAACACTACATTTAAATAAAATAATTCTTCAATTTAAATTAATTAACTTAAAATATTTCATTTTTATTTTAGTGTAAACGAACAATATTACTGTTCGTCTGTTGCGTTTTTTGTAGACTCAAATAAATTGTTGATGATATTACTTCCAAATCAAGCAAAATATAGCCTATTTATGAGTTATATAATCCACTCTTTACCAGAAAACTAACATCACTCCCATGAAAGAGCACCTTGAGATCCGTTCCCTTAAGTTTGCCACAAACCTACAAATATATCCTCTATTTAAACAATTATCTATCCGCCGAAATCCAAATATCCCTCCAAAATATAAACACCCTTCATCGACAATCGTTACGTAACTACTTTAGACCGATGTACATTAAAACAATTACTTCTAGGACAAATACCCCGCCAGAAATTAAATTACATAATGTGCAAGCGCATAATTAATTTAATTTAACATCTTTAAATAAAGTAAGGCAGAGCTGTACTGGCGAGGGATATATCCCGAAACACGTGTCTGCAGATGGCCTTATATTAACGTTCTTTTTTTCGCATAAAAAATTATTGCACGATGCAATATGTTATTGATATGCAATAACAGGTGTACATTATGTAATTCAATGTGTGGCGGGCTATTTGCCCGAGAAGTAGTTGTTTTAATGTGTATTTGTCTAAAGTACTTGCGTATATGAAAAAAATGGATTGATAGAATTTTATTGATCATTGCCAAAAATTTTCCTTGTTTAATTTCATAGTAATATATGAAAATAATTTATTAATTATTTTCAATTTTTTAAATTTAATTTATATAAATAACTGTGACCAAGTGAATAAATCCTCTTTTCTATTAATTAATATTAATTTAAAGTTGCTACTAAACATCCTCTTTGTAATCAAGATTTAAAGGGTTGGTAGGTATTTACTAACCCTTTAATTCTTGATTGCAAAAAGGATGTTTAGTAGCAACTCTTAATTAATATTAATCGATTTCCTGTAGAGAACAGAATGTTTGAACGAATTTGCCAAACATTTTCAAATACCATTTACAATTCAGTAAGCGTTTAAAGCCCCATATTGCTCGAAAATATATACATCTCTCATCAACCATTTATGAATTCTTATCATTTCATCCCAACGCATAATAAACAAAATTACTAAATATCCGCTTTTATCCTGGAATTCGAATCATATATATTTTATAAATTCAGAAGGAAGAATGTGTGGAAGTTATCTTTCATATTATTTATTTATTATCTTAAATCCCGGTAAAGTTTGTAAAAAAATATACAAAAAATTACTTAAATTATTGATAAATTAGGTTTTTACTCCGATATTTATCTTTATTTAGACAATTACATACATTTTTATAAATATTAGGTATACACAATAAAATGACAGTGTTTGTCTGTCCTGTATTCCTTAATTTTTTCGCACATTTCGGTCGTACGAAAATTTAGATAGGAATTTACATGTGAATTTGACAGTTGCGTACGACCGAAACGTGCGATCAATTTCAGGAATACGACCCCTGGACTAGCGACTAGCGCAGAGGAGCTAGCTGAACTGTATTAATGATAATTAATGGTGGTTGAATATTTTATTAAAAAAAAAACAATATAACATAAATAAATACAATAAATATAAATGTTAGTATGGGATATCGACGAGAAGTCTTTCTGCCCATCAGTTTTTATTTAAATAAAATTATTTTTTATTGATTATTATGTAGGAAGGTATAATATATTGAAATTTTATTACATTATACATTTTTATTTAATGAAAATTCATATTGGTTTTTGTTTTAATATATCGTTTTAATAAAATATAAATCATTAGGCAGAAAGACCTCCGGTCGATAGCTCAGAACAGACAAACTTATATTTTGATTCAATGTTTGTAAAAATTGAATTGTCTGAATAAAGATATTTGTATATATAATTCATTTTAAATGCGTGTGATAAAAAGGGAAGTTTTTATATTTTTTGATGAATAAATATGAAAACAAAGAAAAATAATAAAACTTATTAAATAATATTTCACATGTATAATTGAAATCGATAAAGAGTATTAATTATGCATGGAGTCAGATCGATACCGTTTACGGTAAATAACAACTGTTGAATTTCGTTTCACGTGAAGAAATCGCTGATACATCACGCGAAAGTGGGCCGCAACTTGTTGATAACAAAGGCAAAAGCGAAAGTAAAAAGGATTCTTTTACATGTCGACGGCAAAGAGAGGGAATTACACCAAAAAACAAAATTAAAATACGCACCCGAACAAAAATAAAAGAAGAGGAAAATGAAAACAGAAGACGAACGGGGATTCTAATTACAAAATCATCGCTTGAAAGGTTCAACGTCTGGTGATCCTCCTGAATTTGATATGTGATTTATTAAAAGCGTTGTTTGTTGCTGTTTTCGCTTCGTAAAAACAGTGAAATATTAATTAGGTTGAATTATTGATTTAAGGCTTGTAATTACGGCTGTTTTAAGGGAAGAAGCTTGTTTTTGTATATTCGCTGATGGACACTGTTAAAGTGCAAATCGTGCTTTCGGGCGTTATAAATTCAGGTACGGGTTTTCTGGATGTTTATGGTGTAAATATGAAAAATAAATGGTGGTGTAAATCACGGGGTTTTATGAGACGAGCGGTGCACAGGGGTGAATTAAACGGTGACCTCGCATATTAGATTTGATAATACAAGGTGTCAAAAAAAATCACTTACTTTTTAAAAAGACACAAAAACACAACATTTAAGTTACATTAAAATAAATTATTAACAAAATGTAAAATTACTGAAAAACCATCGGGCGATAGCCTATTCATATTTCAATTTTAAAATATTATTTTGTAAATAATTGTACGACTATATGTACAATGGAAGCCAATATGATGAATTATAGCATGTGTACATATGTTTATTTATATGTATTTATATACAATGCTTCCCAAAAGTAACGGATAAATTCCATAAAAGCAAAAATAAAAAGTAAACAAAAATAAAAAATGCTTTGACATGTCAATTTTATTTTTTTTGTATTCAGAATGAAAAAATCTACCAAGGTATCGCAGGGTCCTTTGTTATTTGAATTTTAATGTTTGAGTTACCACCCCTTAGAGGCGAAGGGGTGAGGGACTGAAAATTGTAAGTTAGGATAGTAATTTAGGAATAAAAATCGACGTGTCAGAGCTTTTTCCTGAAATATTTTTATTTACAATTTTATAAAATTTATTCGCTACTTTTGGGAAGCACTGTATATGTAAATGTTATTGCAATGGTATCATGTAATTTTTTGGATAAAGATGTTTGTATATATATATTTTCAATCTTATGTAATTTTTATTATTTTTATTAATTAAATTGTCCTGTAGTTATTGATTACTACTACTATAATATCTTTTATTTGTTTTACATATATTTACAATATATTATGGTATATTTGTTTCTTTCTTGTTTGCTTGAACAGGCTATCGACCTATGGTCTTTCCGCCAAAGTTATTGATTATTTTATTGGGTAAAGTATATTATTATTATATAGTTTGAATTACTTTGTTCATATTGTATTTAACAAACAATTACAGTAGATAATAATCATTAGAGAATTATATCACAAATAAAAATGATTAGATAATAAAACTAATTTATATATGTGTGTGTTTTTTATGAGTCATATTTTCTTTTCATTTTTTTGTTCAGTAGAATAAATCGGCGAGCAATTAAATCCGAAGGTATAATAAGGGCGATTTTATGAGGAAATAAGAAAAGGAAAAATGATGTCATAATATAATTAATCCGCTCAGGGTGGAACTGTGAAGACAGCGCCGAGTTTTTTTTTCATGGGAAATATTTACGCCGGCAATTCTTTGATTTCTCAGATTAATTCTCGGGGATATAAATCTGATGTAATAAATTTGCGGCACTTGAATATTTAGAAGAGTTGGCGACATTTCCTCAATGGCTAAGACGACAGGATTAAAAACAATTGTTTCAGTAATTTGAATATTAATCCAGTAAACAAAAAATAATAATAACAAGAATATAATAATATTTTTTATTAATATTATTATATACTTGTTATTATTTATATTACAATTATATATATATTTTTTTATTACATTTTTTTTATTAAAATGTAAATAATTGATTGATGAGGCTGATAGTTCTTGAAAGTTCATAATTACTTATATTAAATAACACTATTTAGTCTTTCAAAGTCTATCTTCGCCTGAAGAAGCCAAAGTGTGGTGAAACAATTGTAGCGATATTACAATAGACTTTGAAAGACTAAATAGTGTTATATAATATAAGTAAAATGTAAATATAAATTGTGTTCTAAAGAAATCTAAAATAATAACAGAACAAATTATAAATAACAAAATTTTTAAATATCCGCTTTTATCCTAAAATTCGAATTAATCAAATATTTTTTTTATTCAATTGAAAAATACCTTTCATATTTCTTAAATCATGGCGAATTAAATAATAACAATCGAACAAATTTATAAATAACATTTTTAATCTTTTTGAAAAACAAAATATACACAAAATAGTTGATAGAAAAATGGATAAGATGTTTGTATAATTATATATAATACTTTTTTTATGGAAATGTAATTATAAATTGTATTTTAAAATAA
Organism: Philonthus spinipes; assembly: GCA_963082785.1. NCBI lineage: Eukaryota > Metazoa > Arthropoda > Insecta > Coleoptera > Staphylinidae > Philonthus > Philonthus spinipes. The sequence goes on from OY720301.1 coordinate 6,608,167, forward strand.
ATCTATAATAACAACCGAACAAATTTATAAATAACATTTTTCGTTGTGAGCTTGTATATTAGGTAAGCCAATTTGTGCGCCTTTAATTAAATATTTTAACTAATTTAACTTTCCGTTTGCTGTAATAATTATTGTCTGTCTACAAAGGGCAACCGATGCCCCGGAGCCTTCCCTTGTACGTTATCCAAAACATTCTTTTAATGCCACCAACAGAATATATAGTTGCTTTTGTCATGTATTTTTAATAGAATTGTGTTATTTCAGCGTGACACTGTTTAAATTCATTATTATTCCTTAATAAATTAATTACCTCACCTCCGGTTATATTGCAAATTAGCCTCAAATGCTTTCAGCTTTTGTGAATATTCATAAAATAATATCAAAATACTTATTCGCTCTCTGATAAATTCATTTATATTTTATTTCATTATTCACTCATTTGTAAATATCATTAAAACTTTTATTATTATTTAAATTAAATTAATAATATTAAAATATTTATTCAAAAATCTGTTTATGTAAATACAGACAATTAAAAAAATAATTTTATCATTTGTAGAAGCGCAGAAGATTTACGAAACAATTTTAGCATTTAATTTAACACAATTTCAATAATAATCCGTCTTCTAATAATATATATCTTTATTGACTATTTTATTAATATAATATTACTATCAGTAACTGTTGTTTATTTATTGAAAAACATTAATTTATTATTGCTTATTGACTTTATCTATTTAAAATAGCTCATTTAAAAATACTCGATTACTAATATCACTCGATTTTGCTCAACACTAGTATATAGTAAATGTTTAGAATGGAAAGTATTTATTGTTTGAATAATGAATATATTTATGTAATTTTAAAATTGTGTACGATTCTTGAGTATAGTAAAATATATATGCATAATATTGATTATATATGAATCAAGGCGAAAAATACGATTAAAATAGTTAGACGCTTATTATAATCACAAATGAACGTTAACATGTTAAATAGAGTCGGTAAATTAAGTCGGCCAGCAAACAATTACTCAATTACCGATGGCCATCTAATAATTAAACGATAAAGCAATAGTTGGAACGTGCGAGCGCACAAACAAAAATGCACGTTTGATGTGTCGACAGAATTCGCCAGTCGAATTCACTCACATAAATTGCAATTGATCGAATATCGAATTCGTAACGTCAATGCCCATTATACTTATGGCTTATGATCAAAGGGCAGCGTCATCCGTGCTGGCGTGGTGCTTTAAGACACTCCATTGGAACGTTTATAAATCCTCTCTTAATGATGCTGATATTAATTAATCGTTTGATTCGATTTTATTTCATTGCGGATTAAATGATTTCTGGTGGTCTATCGATTTCAAACGGAGTTGCGAGACTTTTTAATGGCACACTGCATTTATATTCTTAGTTTAAATAACAGCACTTGGTTTTTATTTCACTAAATATTTATTTTATTATAAGTTGGAGTTATAAAATAAAGATTTAGGCCCAATTTTACAATCCACAAATATAACGGAATAAAATGTCTATGATTCTCGATTCTCTCCATTTGATTATCAACAAGATAGTGCTGCCAACCGAATGAAAAAATCAAGAGTAAACCTCAAGTAACGTTATTCTTGATTTTTTTCACTGTCTTGACAATCAAATGGTAAAATTGGGCCATAGTGGAACAAGTGCTGTTACTTAAACTAATATTACATAAATATGTTTCACCACGGGATAAATGAAAAGATAATTCAAAATATATTCCCATTCTTTTTTTTATAAAAACAGTGATTCACTTTTTTGTATAACGGCAACAATTTTTGATTCGAAAAATTGTAATGCAAAAAATACGTAATATAATGCCATCTGCACTCAAATGTTTCGAGATTTCATCAGCACAGTTCTGATTTATATAACTAAATTAAATCTATCAAACGTACCGTCCACGCTGCGATCTCCGGTGAAATGATCGACGACGTTGATGGACGCGTTTGCTACGCACAATCTTAATTAATTGTCTCCGGCAAGAAATATTTTCGATTTGATAAATCTATTAAACGTACACTGAAAGAAATAAGTGATCATTTTAAATATGATAATTACGCTTACCATTTAACTTTTCGGCCTGAGAACATGCTAAGTAACGTATTTCTAGCAAAAATTCTAACTTTATTAAGATTTAATAAAATGTATTGCTTGCGACAATATATATATATATATATATATATATATATATATATATATATATACACAATAAATATAGAAACGTACACTGAAAGAATTAAGTGATAATTTTAAACATGATAATGATTACGCTTACCATTTAACGGCCTGAGAGCATGCTAAGTAACGTATTTCCAGCAAACATTCTAATTTTATTAAGATATAATAAAATGTATTGCTTGCCACAATACAGAATTGAATAATTTATTAATTATTTTCATATTCTTTTAATCGATAATATTTTTTGCCGAAGACAATTAATTGAAATTGCGTGTAGCAATCGCGCCCGTCAACGTCGTTTCAATAATTTTAACTTGTTATTAAAATTTAAAACAATATATAACGAAGTAGAAGACTCAGTTATCAATAATATTTCTATTCTGTTTATTATTACAATAAAAAAATTAAGATTATGTGAAATTAATGAAATTATAGCCGTATAATGAATGTCTTAGTTGTACAAACATAGTAACAATATTTTGTGTTCATATAATAATGTAGAAGCATTATATGTGTGCTTAAAGGCTGTAAGTAAATATTGGTCCGTGCCGAATCGTTTATTTTGAAAGCTCTAGGCTTTAATTGGATGTTAACTAGATTTATCGATGAAAATTGTATCTTAAAGATAATGATTGTGAGTGAGGTTTTATCTATGCTTAGGATAATTTATGAGTAGTGGATGTAAGGACTTAAAAGAAGTTTGTAGGGGGTTCAATATTTCAGACATAAAACTCCACAAAGAGGATTTAATTAACAAAGTTGACGTTAACTGGGTAACGATAATGACAATGACAACGGTCGTGAACATTATAAATTATTATTTTGGTGGATCGATGATAAACCGTATCGTGGGTGCACTATTTAAATGCAGTATCACAGCCACATAACGCATCATAAATAAATTCGATAAATAAATAAATAATTATAGATGCGTGCGATTAATCAACGATTCATTCCATCTATTATATTCAGGCACGATTCGGGCCATTTTGCCATTTCGCTATTTGCCGTTTGTCAGAGGGGGAGATAGGAGGAAACGGGTAGGGGAAAATGGGGGGAAATGAAAGAAGACCAATTTTATTCTAGCGCTCTCGGCTTCTTTTGATATTTTGCCAATTGTTAATACATGGCCATTTATTTAACCCCCAGCCTTGCGCTTCCTTTATTTTTCAATTATTTTCCTTAAATAACCTCCACATTTATCAAAGCCCGGTAATCACGTATTTTATTCAGAACTTATGTCCGCAGGTTCTTGGTCAATTGAAAAATTAATTCTGAAATTTTTAAATTGAATTCTTTGTAATCCGTAATTCACGCAAAGTGCCGAAGGCGCTTGAAACGTTTCATAAATATATTTAAATTTAAAAAACAATTTCCTCTGCTCGCGCACAGCACACACAACACATAACATACACCAGACATCAGACAACGCAAAAACACACAGTGCCAGAAATTTTTGAAAAGCGAACGCAAATAATTCCGCGGGGTGTTCCATTGTTTTTTTTTATTAAATAAACCAACATGACAGATAACTGGGAACCCTTTGAAAAACGCACACAAACACACGCGCACGTACACCCACGGAAGGAAAAAAATGGAAACAAGAAGGCATAGTTCTGTCCGGAATTATTTAAGCCCCAAAGGATTAAAACGCCTACCCTTGAATTTTATTACCTCTACAGGGTGGAATTACTGGAAAGGAAACGCACCCGCACTCTCATACCTTCATTTTTACTCCCTCTTTCCCACTTTTGTCTTTTTACACAGTAACCTGGTCCTCGCAAATTAGGGAAAGTCATTGACTCACACAATAAATTTTATGGTTATCATGCTTTTAAATACACAACTTAGTTTTCGGCAAGGATTTACTACCCAACTTTCGGTGCTTGAAAAATTTATGGTATTCTACTCTTTAACCTATTTACATTACTCTAACATTTTTATCGCTGCGTTCATACAACTTTCCCAAATCCCATCCCTACACTTCTCTCTTTTCTTTTCACACCTCTAAATCAACAATGTACTTCTTTTATATCTAAACAAAATTGAATTAGTAAATGCTTTTATTTTATTTTACAAACAATACAATAATATATAACATATACACAAGGAACGCGCCGTTTCTCCCGGAAGAGGTCGCTTTAAGTGCACAATTGAAGTGATGGTCCCAGCAGCCTTTATAAAGAAAGATGCGTTTTCCTCAGCAGAGGTCGCCTCAAGTATGTAATCAGAGGTGTTCGCTATCTTATTAGCGAAAATACCAATAATGGGTCACATTTATAAGAACACTCTGCATATCTTACAGTAGTCGTGTAATGCAATCTTGTAGCAATCAAACAATGCAATCTTGCAGTAATCACACAATTCAATCTTGCAGCAATCACACAATGTAATATTGCAAATGCGGAGATTTTAATCTTGTAGCAACATTGCATCCATTTTACTGTAATAATCTGCAATCTTGAAGTGCAATATTTATGAAATCTGTCTGTGATATATGGGTTTTGTCAGTTTTTGTACCTAAATTGTTTTTACAGAAAGATGGATATCTATTACAGATTTTAGAATATCGTATACAGCCATTTCATCAGCAAGTAAATGTAGCTATTATTATTACATCATCATTAATGTGGTATTTGTAGTTACATTAAGTTTACAAAACATTTATTTACAAGATAGCTATCGATCAGTGATCTTTCCGCCTTATATTATTATATCTTCAGAAAAGTCTATCGATCGTAGGCCTTCTTCTATCTTGTAATAATAATTATTAAATTAGAAAACAGTTAATTATTTGAAATAAATATGAATAAATTATTAAAAATCAACCAATAAAACACAGATTAGATTGAATAACTTTAAATTCTCGACTAGTTTCGGGTTATTAGCCCATTTTCAAGAGAATTTAAAATTAAAACCATTAATTATATTAAAGTTAATTATTTGTTAATAAATATTTTCAAATAGGTTGAAATACTACTGGTCGATAGCCAATTTGTGAAATTTATTATTTATAATGTAGCGTAATGGTTTATTAATGTATTGTTTGTATATTGTCTGAATTTCACACCCGCGTCTTCAAGAACTACTCCTGACCAACCCAAGCGTCCATCTTCGTCCAACCTCAGGGTCATGACCATCGCCTTAGGAAGAAGAACTTCCCGGAAAACCCTCTCAATTTTTTCCTCTCCTCAAGGGTCGTGGATGACTGGAATGCCCTACTAGTGATCGTCGTCAACTCCCAATCTGTCCAGCTTTTTAAGCAAAAACTTGACCAGTATTTTCTTCCGAACCTATTTTAGAGTGAAAGAACTGTGATCCTGTTTAGCCATACGGAATGACAGTTTGCACTGGCCTCATTGTACTTTTATACGTTAGTGGCAGCAAGCTCTATTGCAACGCGGATGACACCAGAATATTTCTGCAATCCGTTGCATTATTTAAATAAATAAATATATATATATATATACAAATATCTTTATTCAAACAATTATATTTTTACAAATATTGAGTATATACACTAAAATAAAGGTTTGTCTATCCTGGGCTATCGATCGGAGATCTTTCTGTTCATAAATATATATATATATATATATATAATTATATATGCAGTTATATTAAGTTTACAAAAATATATATAATTGTATATGTATATAATACAAATAGCTTTTCCTATTTATTTTTTTAATGCACCACCAACTAAATATTTCACTAAAATTTCAATTAAAACCATATTAACAAATCGTAATTATGTTCATAAACTAATAAGGTGCAATATGTTTCATTAAGTGCCAAATGAGAATTTAATTGAAAATAGAATTTTCATCAAAAATCAGAAACTCTCGCGCAATTAAAATAATAAACATTTAATTAAAATTGCACAAATCATTACTTTTTCCTGCGTTTTTATTTTCAGTAATTATAACCTCTCATTTGACTACTTCAATTAGAAACGCTACATTTTAATGCCAACATCTCAATACGTCTGTGTGTACCTTCCTCTAGAAACATTATTTAATGACATAAAAAAAGTGGACGCTACAAAAAGTGGAACGTGCAGAGAGGAAATTAATTATTAATTAATGCCGAGCTAGAGGAGTACTCCGCGATTTGAAAAGATGCTTTAAAAAATCTCTGTACATATTTTATTTATGTAAGACAGTATTATATAATATATACATTATTTTTATTCGGGCCTATTTACATATCTTTGCGCGCTGTTTATAAATATTTACAGAATGTTGACTTTATTAATTAAATTAAATTAAAGTAAAAGAAATTGAAAAAAATCAAACAAAATAATATAATTGACATCCTTCCTTTTTTCACACTTATAGTGCTTTTTTGTCAATTACATTTCATCTTCACGTAACTCACTCAATCAATTTAAAATAATATAACTAGTTAATTGTTGGGGCTTCTACTTTGTTATACATTGTAATTCGAGTTGTAGAAACGAAGTAAAAAAGTGTTTCATTTATTAAAATTTAAAACAATATAACATAAATAATTACAATACATGTAGGGCTATGGAAGGTCTTTCTGACCTTTCAAGAATGATATCAAAGGCAAAAAAATATGTTAACTATTTAATAAAATGTTCAACCATGTATGAATAACAAGTGATGGCCTTTTCGTTTTTTCGAACCTCATCAGACTAGTATGTTCCATATGCAATGCCTTGATGATGTTAACTAGCTGAACTGTCTTGATGATTTTAATTTTTATTTCCATTTCGAAGATATTTAATAAAGTTAATGCTCTTGATGAAAACAAATATTACTATTAAGAAAACTTCATGTAATCACCAAATATCTTCGATTAGATGAAGAATTACACTTGTTTTGTTCCATAATTATTAATTTTTTTTTGTTTCATAATTATTAATTATGGAATAAAACAAGTGTAATTCTTCATCTAATCGAAGATATTTGGTGATTACATGAAGTTTTCATAATTATTAATTATGGAACAAAACAAGTGTAATTCTTCATCTAATCGAAGATATTTGGTGATTACATGAAGTTTTCTTGATGGTAATATTTATACAATATAAACATTACTATTATTTTCACTTGTTGGATGAAAATTTCGCTCCCAGTCATTAAAAACATTAAATTAAACGAGTAAATTGAATGATTTAAATTTAAACGAATAACATTAATGGTCATAGCGCCACCTTTTGCCTATATGAATGGTGGCTGAACATTAATGGTGATAAAAGTATATTTTAACGTTTTGTAAATTGACGAATAAAATTGTTTTGAAATTAATTTTCTTTAAACCCCGTATTTTATTATTGGAATTAATAAAATTGAAATTATGCGCAATACTTTAATTTCGATTTCCCGAATAACAATCACACACAACACAAGTTTTATTACACCCTTTAATATTTAGCTTAAGTAACGCCATAAATATTTTATTAACATCTTAGAAGTGTGAACGAGAGGTAATAACACTGTGGACAGGATTTACGTCATAAATTTATCGTAATAGTTACAGCTGTAATTAAAATGGGTGGATGGTCAATTCTTGCTTTCCCTCCCACGTCGATTGCATTTAAGAGGATATTGATTTTCCCAGGTTTTCTCAATTATAATGTCATTAGTATGATTTCGAATACTTATCGGATCTAAATGCATTCATTAGTGTTAGAATGCGGCGATGCTTGATTGATTGAAATTAAATAAGTGCCCTCTCCATTTATTTTTACACTTTTCATTCGATGAGTATTTAAGATAAATTGAATATCACTTTAATTAAAAAAAAAAAACGTTAACACGTCGTTCAGCTAATGATTTCGTTGAATTTTTGTTTATTACCATAGGTTAAAATAACAATTCATTGAAATTAGTAAATGTTTAAATAATTTTTTATATATACAGGGTGTCTCAGCGTGCGCGCCGACTAGCTTTACGGCTAAATGGTTTCATATATATATTCAGACTATACAGACAATTTTAACAATATAACATAAATAATTACAATACATGTAGGTGTTAGTCTGCCTGGGCTATTGACCAGAGGTCTTTCTGTCCTATCATGAATTTATGATAAAGTTGAGGACCTTCCTCTAGAAACATTAATTTAATGACATAAAAAAAGTGGACGCTACAAAAAGTAGAACGTGCAGAGAGGAAATAAATTATTAATTAAAACCGAGCTAGAGGAGTACTCCGCGATTTGAAAAGATGTTTTAAAAAAATCTCCGTATATATTTAATTTATGTAAGACAGTATTATATAATATACATATTGTGTTTATTTTGCGCGGTGTTTATAAATATTTACAGAATGTTAACATAAATAATAAATAATTACAATACATGTAGGTGTTAGTCTGCCTGGGCTATCGACCAGAGGTCTTTCTTCCCTGTCATGAATTTATGATGAAGTTGAAGAAAATTTTATGCTAGCTAGCTGAACTGTCCTGATGATTAACACAAATGAATTAATGAATGGTGATTGTAGGATGAAATAATTTTAATTAAATAAATAATTACTATTATTACATCATGTGAAACAAATAAAAACATATTATAATTAGTAACTGAATTCGAAGCTATAATTACTCTATTGATTTTAGCACAACCCCATAAGTTTGTTGTATAATTTTAAAATGTAATTCGTTGAAATTTCAATTAGAGCCTACATCGTAATTGTTATAATTGCTGCAAAATTTACCCGTCTGCCACTTTCATCATTTAATCAATATTTTCGTTTTACCGTTTATTAAACTCACAAATAACATATCGATTTATCAATAACGTATTATAATTAATATTGTGAGTTATTATGATAAATATTTAATTTTATAAATGTAATAATAATTTAAACCAAATGAGATGCAGATACCACGGGGGATTTGGAATTAGACATGTTCGGTATTCAAACATCATTGCTAGTTTCGGAGCATAACTCCATTTCGTATTCGTATTCAAGTCGAGTAATAATATGTATGGGTAAAAGAAATCTGAATTAAAATAAATTCGTAAAAAATTAAATAAAAACGATTTGAAAATATTTAATAAATTATTTCCACATTCAGTTCTGTGACAATTTTGACTTACGTTACGTAAGTACTTTAAACATTTTTTATTGATATGCAACAACAGGTATACATTATGTAATTCAATGTCCGGCGGGGCATTTGCCCGGGAAGTAGTTGTTTTAATGTGTATTTGTTTAAAGTACTTACGTAACGTAAGTCTAAATTGTCACAGCTAAATGTGGAAATAATTTATCAATTATTTTCAAATCATTTTTATTTAAATAACTGTGACCAAGTGAATTAACACTCTTTTCTATTTATAAATAAAATTACTTTTATCGTATTTTTAGATTTTTAATTTTCTAATTATGGTTGTTATTGATGTTAGAACTGTAATTATAGATTAATTAAAGAAGTTTGTGATTAAAATTTATTTTATATGCAACCACATACAGCAGATATTGCAGAAAATATTGCGTGTTAATTTTCCTGTGTTTGATTTGTTCTGGGACGAGTGCGCTGAGCGGGATTTGATTGGCTAGACTGTTTAAAGGGATACCAATCAAAATATATGACGTCATATATATATTAAGTTTACCATTTTTTTAATTTGATGGCACAAATATGTATTCTGATAAATATATATATTCAATGACCCTTTCTACCCATATAGGTGTAGGGTTTATTCTGATAAAACGAAATACAAAAAAGGATTCCTTTACCTTGTGTGCAAGAACACTTCAAGTTTTGTTTTCTTATTAAACCATCTGGGTTTTCATACATTCTATTTGTATTGCTGTATTCTGAATTAACTCTTGTTAAACATATTTATAAACCTATATTTAAATATATGTAAATCTTGTAAAAAACAATAGTTATTATTATTATTATATTTTTTTTATAAAATTCATGAAATTTCCATTACCGCAATAGTTGTTATTATTATTATATTTTTTTATAAAGTTCATGAAATTTCCATTTTATATCTAACATAAGAATTATTAATAGTAAAAATGCCATTAAGATTTTACAAATATGTAATTCTTAAATATTACAAATATATATATTTTTTGTAAATTCTGTTGATTTTATGGAAAAATACATAAAGAATGGCAGAAAGATCATACATTGGATCTTTACGTAAGTCACTCAATTTAAATCAGTTCGTGATAATATCTACTAATATCCTTTCTTCACACTTTTATTTTTATTCCATTAATACTGAGTATTAATCCATTGATAATGGTCACATTGTGTCCGAAATGTACATATGGAATATGAATTAAAGTGTAAAGAAAGGATATTAGCGCATTTATCAATCACTAACTAAGCCCGAAAAACACAATTCCATTCTCGCCTTATTTACTTACATGAAAATAGTTGAATTATTTTGCTTCGGCATTGCTTGTAATGGAAAATCCCCTCACGACGCCGATTGTATCTTCCATTTTATATCCGGAAAACACATTTTTGGTAGTTCTTTCACCTGCATACAACAATTAATATTAATAATGAATGAATAATTTTTAGCTATTTATTTATTACCGAATCTCCAACAACGCTTACTTTTAGGTTAACAAACACAAACATTTCGATTGTTCAAATAAAATTTTCGGACCGACGCTTCGTGAAGTAGCCAACTGAGGCGCGTGAAATTCACGCCTCGAATAGCGTAATTCTGACGCTTATTAATTATTAATTTACGTTTTATTTAATTTTTATTTAATTCAAAGCCAGCATTTTTCAATCCTTAGTGATTATTTATTAAACAAAATATTTATTTTAACAATACCGGCAATTTATTTAATGCGGTTTAGTTCGCGACAGTTGGCAACCCTTTGTTTACACGGTGTTTGCTGAAGATGGCCGCTTCTATTAAGGTAAGTGTAAATTTAAAGTAATTATTATTAAATGTAGATTCAAATACTTATTTAATCGGGGAAAATACTATAAAAAACAAATCGCTATTATTTGGCCTGTGCCTTAGTGAGTGAGCTTGTAGTCATATTGTTGGACGGTCTTTCTTCGTCCAGGAATGTGAGCATGGCTGTCTCTTTGTCCTCCATTTACTTTAAAATAAGCTTGTTTAGGTCGTCTAGCGCCGAATCCGAGAACTTACCGAGTTGGTACGAGCATTGACGACAGCTTTTATTGTTAAACGAGACTTTTTCCATTGTTAAAAATGTGCTCACTAAAGTTTCATCAATCTGCTTTTAGTTTACTTAAAATAAATTTGAATTGTAAATGTAGAATTATTTCGCTTATTAATTATTTACGTGTCATTTTTTTTTTCAATCCTTAATGATTATTTATTAAAAACAATAAATTTATTTTGCCAATACCGGCAATTTATTTAATGCGATTTAGTTCGCGACGGTTGGCAACTCATTGTGTTCCCCGTGTTTGCCGAAGATGGCCGCTTGTATTAAGGTAAGAATAAATTTAAAATAATTATTGTTAAATGTACATTCAAGTACTTATTTAATCTCGGAAAATACTATGGCGAACATATCACCATTATTTGGATAGTGCCTTAATGAGTGAAATTGTGGTCACATTGTTGGACGGTCTTTCTATGTCCAGGAATGTGAACATGGCCGTCTTATTGCTCTGTATTGACTTTGAGATGAGCCTGTTAGAACGTTTAACGCTAAATCCACGGACCTACCGGGTTGGTACGATATCGGAGAAGATAACTCTATTATTGAACGAGTTTTTTCATTGGTCGACAGAGCTGTAAAGCTAAGACCATCGCAAGAAAAAGAAGAAGCATTTTTCCATTGTTGAAAATTTAATTAAATATTCATTGTGCGAATTCATTGTATGAATTTTTAGATCTAAACAGGCTGATCTCAAAATCAATGAAGGACAATAAGACCAAATGGCAAATCTTCCAATTCGTCTTCCAATTCGACGTGTTTTATCTTTATATAAATGCAAATTACATTAATTTGCCACATAACGACACATACACATGAGGCTCTTAAAAGTTCTTTCTTTATTCTTCTCCAAAAATAAGCATATTTAGTTTACTCAAAATAATTTTCACAATAATTTTTGGGTAAACTGAAAAAGTTTACCCAAAAATTATTGTGTTGAGTAAACTAAATATGCTTATTTTTGGAGACGAATATAGAAAGAACTCTTAAGAGCCTCGTGTGTATGTTTCGTTATGTGGCAAATTAATATAATTTGCACTTATATAAAAATAAAACACGTCGATTTGACTTTTCTTCACTGTTTAATTTTTTATCCTCTAAATTCTACCATTTTGGGATTCAATGCACCAATTATTAGGTGCGCAACTAAATTCTCGCTGTTTTTTTATGAAACTGCAACTTTATTATGAAAATATGGTTATAAATATTGCTCATCGCTAGCGGAAACTTTTTCCCATATTTCTGGCGGAGCTCGAATACCGTTACGGTAGAAGTGTTCGTTTTTTGAGGCTATCCACGAATCATACCATTTTGAGATGTCTTCAAATGAGCGGAACAGCTGATTAACCAGACCATATGCCATCGAATAGAACAAGTAATAATCGGACGGTGTAATATCGTGGGAATATGGCGGGTGGGACTTCCAATTTGAGCGTTTCTAAGTAGATTTTAACGTTGTCATGTTATAGAATCACTTTTTCGTGCCTCTACTCGTATTGTGGCCGAAGAAAAGCAACACTTCCCGCAAATGACGATTATTTGCCACAAAATCAGATATTTTCAAACAATCAAAAGTATATGACGCAACAACAAAATCTCTAATGTGTCAAAGCGGTTTGTTTACCATATGTCTAAGCTTATTTCATGACGTTTTGGTTATGTCATAATCGACCAGCACTTACTACTGGAGCCATCACTTAAAAAAACAGCGGGAACTTAGTTGCGTAACTAATAGATTTGGGATTATATCTATTAGTTTTTTTGTAAATGAAATGTATATGGTTAAATGTGGATTCTATAAAAAATAAATGAATAAATAAATCCCCGGAAAAAAATTTACATTTCAGTTCTTTTTCATTGTATGAATTTAATCAAAAATCAAATTCAGACAGTTACACAAATAAAATAAAAACAATGTTTTATTTGTAATGTCCAATTCCGTGATATTTTAATTAAAAAAAGTAGCTTTTGTGTATTTCCTTTGTTTGTTTTATGTGCTTCTGTATACGAAGGGGGTATTTACTACATAAAATTTAATGCTGAGAAAGAATTCACGCAAATATTATACGATTTAATAATAAACACGAAATAACGTACAATAGAACATAAATCGAAATTGATAGTGATCTATTAATCTACATAATGTATATAATAAATGCTAACCTGTTAAGCTGGAATAGGGAAATAGTTTTATTTAGATTTTTAATAAAATGTAATACTTTGCCTTGACATGTATTTATTTAAGGTCATGGTGGATTCATTTTTAGTTCCTTGAGAAATATATATATATATATGAATTTATAAAAAAAATTTAATTACTTCACGAAACTCCATAATACACTATTTGTAAACAAAATAACGTTTTTTTAGATGATTAATAACAATTAATGGCTGAAAGACCTCCGGTCGATAGCCGATTCATCATCTACAGAATATAATATTAATTTTTGTATATTATTGTACATACATATACACATTTGAATAAAGATGGTTAGTTAGTTAACAATTAATCATCTGCCTGATGATGCCACTGTGTTGGTGAAACAATTGTAAAGACACAATAAAAAATATTGTGAAACTTAAAAAAAATGTTGTTTGTGAAGGCATTAATTGTTAGAAATCTTTAAATGAAACTATTAAGTTTTTGATTTTCACTTTAATGTATTGTTCGAGACAATTGTTTCGCTTCATAGTAGGTTCTTCAGGTGAATGTTGTTTTATTCATAAACATGATTTGAATAATTTTATATTGCGGAGGCTGCCTGATGATGTCACTGTGTTAGCGAAATAATTGTAGCAGTGTCTCTGCATTAAAAAAATATTATGAAACTTAAAAAAAAAACATTTTATTCACAAACTAAAATTGAATAATTTTACATTGCGGATTTCGTTGTATATATTTACCTTTATGTTTAATAATAATAATCTTAAAAACTGTTTTCATTTAATTAAAACAAACAATTGGTTTATTAAATAAAAATGATTTGAAAATAATTAATAAATTATTTCCACATTTAGCTCTGTGACTTTTGACTTACGCTACGTAAGTACGTTAAACAAATGCACATTAAAACAACTACTTCCCGGGCAAATACCCACGCTGGACATTGAATTACATAATGTACACCTGCTGTTGTACATCAATAAAATATTGCATAATGCAACAAATTTTGATCCGAGAAAAATTTAATGTAAAACCAACAAAAGGAACATTACTTAATATAAGGCCATCTGCAGACACGTGTTTCGGGATCTATCCCTCGTCAGTACAGCTATGCCTTACATATTTTATTTTTAAACAATTAGTTTATTTTTTGAAATAGATTTTGTAAATGTTGATTAATTTAATTTTTAATAATGAAAAACACTAAACTCTATGTTTTTGTGTAATACTTAATTTTCAAATGTGACTGCAGTTTCATAAAATTCTGAATTGATTTTAATTAATTGTATTTTAAATAATGGGAATATAAAAAAATAATTTCTGAATGTTGCAAAGTGTGGGTGTAGTATAGGGTGTCGGTAGAAATGTATTTACATTTTGAACCCTCGCCGCCCCCAGTTTTCAGTTGGAGCGTAAACTCGTACTGGATTCACAAATTGCACAGCCGCAACGAGAGTCACGGGGAGCGATATTTTTTTCGTCGGCTCTTTGAAGTCGATATAATGCGGATAATGTAAATATTGATTGGCATATTTGTTTTGGTTTATAGGTGACCCCCGACAATTAAATTTTTTAATCGAGTGTGCACGGCCTCCCTGTTTGTGCAGCTAATTAAAACTGTGGACGTAAAAATAAAGCGCAAAAACAACAACAACAACGAAAAAATAAATGAATAAAAAAATGTATATAAAAAAAAGTGGGAACTATACATGTTACTCTGATTCCTTTTTCAGTTAACAATCCTGGGCGACAGTGCGTGTGACAATCGTATTATAAATAATAATTAGGACGCGGTAATTGCTGAAAAAAATCGATAATTGCATGTTCGGCGCACATCGTATTTTAAACAAATTCCCATGTACTTTTCGTTTTCGAGTTTTTATATCGACTGGGAAATTACGCGATAAATGTATATGTTTATAGGGGATGCGGGGAGGAAATTGTACTGATTACTAATTAGTGGAGCCGTGTTTATTCGTCTTGTACGCGTTCGTGTTCATGTTCGTGTTTCGACCAAAAAGTGTTTGTTTTAGCATAAAACGAAGTACATATGTTCGATCACGCCTGCCGGCCAAATTAATTTAAATGTTGTTAGTGTTTAATTAATCTAGCGGAGACTTTTTTCCTCGTTACAGTCCCCAGTCCTCCAGTTATCCAGTTCTCAGTCCCTTTTTAGGGCCGCACGGTTCAATATTTATATTTACTTTTTCATGGGCCGGCTTGGTAATTTGCCGAAATGAGGCCGTGTTTGTCCACTGGACAGTGAGATTACATTTTCACAGACGTTAAGTTCCCTTATCTCCGTTATTCTGTTATTCCGTTATTCGGGCGCGTTTTCATCTTTTTTCTGCTAAAAAAATCTATTGCCGCCTGTTTAGGAGATAAAAATGTAAACGACGGCATCTCCATTCTGTCCTCGGTTCTCCGTTCTCGGTTCGCCGTCTGCGGAGGCTCCGCATCAACCATGCGCCACGCCACCTTTCCATCTTTCTTGCCATCTTCAAGAGAAACGCGATGTTGATGTTAATGTTGATGTTCCTTATTTATTTATGATTTTTGTATTTTTCTGCGGGTGCTGGATGTTGTGTGCTGAATGGCGGGTGGCGGATGGCCGCCAATTTGGATCGATCGGGGCGTTAATATTTCAGGATGGAATCGGCATCGGTGCGAAATGAAATCGCACCGAAAATATTGCAGAAAAGTTTATTATGCACCGTTATACCGTATGATTGGCCAGCTTTCATCCATCATTTACAAATGCATTATTGGCCCCTCGTTGTTTCAACCAATAAATAAATTGTTTGTTGTAATGTTACGCTTGTGTCATATATCATGTTTATTTCATTAAACAAAATTTCATAAAAAAACAATTATTTAATTCACTTTCAAAAGTTTCACTATTTATTAAACATATTATTTAGCAAAAAAATATTCAAACACTCCAGCTGGGCAAAGTCCAAGTAGTGCACCCTCTATAGCCTGGCGATTCTACAATCTCCAGTCTACAGAGTCAGGCAACATCCTCTAAATGCTCTACAAAATCCCTCCAATACCTACAGCAGCATAATGCTTATATGCGACAGAATGCGGAAAATATGCTTGCAAGACTACATATTTGACAAATACTAGATCAACTTACCTATATCGGACATTTTTTCTCATTAATAACTTGGTAAAACATTATTAATATTAAATTAAATTCACTTGGTTCATAAGTAAAACTAAACCAAGTGAATTTAATTTACAAGTTTAATTTAAGAACTTGCCTATATTGTTGCATAAATGTTACATTCTAATAATAATAGAAAAGAGTATTTATTCACAGTATAAATTAAATCAAATAAATTCTCTTAATATTAACAGCCAGCGAAGTTTTTATTATAATCTGAGTCGAGAATGCTTTTTTTTGTGAAGTATAAGAACGCGCATTGTTCGAGTCCGTCGCCGAGTTAGATCATTTACAACGGAGATCGTAGCAGGGACGGTATGTTTAATTAATTAATTAATTTAGCAACTTTAAAAATTTATAAGGCAGAGCTGTATTCGGATAAATCCCGAAACAACTGTCTACAGATGGCTTTATATTACGCAACGTTTTTTGTTCTTTGAATTAAATATTCTCGAATTAAAAAAAGCTGCATTATACAATTGTTTGTTAGGCAACAGCATTGGACATTTTGAACAAACATTTGTTTTTTTTTTGGAGAATATTTAGTTCAATGTTTAGCGGGAAATATGCCCGAGAAGTAATTGTGTCAATGGATGTTTATTTTAAAAGTACATAACCTAAGTAAAAAAATATGCAGTAGCTAAGGAGAAAATAACTGATTATTCAATTGAGCAAATAAATTATTTTGAAATTTTTTTTATTTGATTTAACACGTTGACTGCCAAAGCACTTTCGTAGATTCCGGTCCCAGAAGCCAATTTAATATAAGCATCAAAAAGCTTATACAATTATTTTAGAATCATAAACAATAAAAATATTATTTGTACACTTATATGTTTTATTCATATCTTAATAAAATTTCTCTTCATTTAAGCCAACCCTTAATATTTACACTGTTATTCTACAAGGTTAGTTGTAGTGGTAAAAAAATGATCTATAAAGACGTTAAGGGTGCAGTTTAGAAGAAAGACATGGCTATACAAATATAGGTAATCACTAATTTGAGTTAGATTGTTGTTGTGATCAATGAACAATATTGTATTATACATTAAAATAATCTTAAAATAAGCAGGAATTTCATCAGATAAATTAAAAATTATTTTAATGTTTAGTTTCTGTGAAAAATAATTATGAAATACAATGAAAATTGATCAAATTTATAGCAAATTTTAAATTAAATTTTTGCTAATAAAAACTTGTACAATGAAAATTTAAAGGATCTCACTAAATTCTGCATTCAAATAACCTAGCAAACATGAGCTATTAATTTCATTATATCTTACAATTTTCGTTTCTAACTTGAAATGATACCATCCCGGGTATTGTGCAAATTTATAATTTGCTTCAGGCCCTACGTTGTGATTTTTTTATGTAACCCGAAATTCTTTTATCCCAGGTTCGATACTTGTGTAAATATGCATTTTCAATACTTACCGTGTTGTGTTTCTGTAAAAGAAATTGTGAAGGTGGACAACAAATGAAAGTCGTAAAATGAGTTTAAAATGAGCAGCACGATCTTTATTCATTTAAGGCAAAAAAAAAGGCTCAAAAATAAAATAATGACATTAGACGTTTTCAATTTACAAAAATTACCGCCTTATCGTGCTAGTAACAAATTTTCATGTCCCTTGCTCTTTTATTTAAACTCAAAAAAAAAATGTGTGGGACTACGCGCTTCTGCTCCGCATTCGCTACGAGAGGCTGGAAAAAACCCACTAAAACAACCACCTCGGAGCATGTGATTTAACTATTTACTTTAACCGAAATTAAACAAATGTATTTGTGGGAGCGAAATGAATATACCACGCATCGTGTTAGTCTGTCAGTCATGGGATTGTTCGGCCCAGCACGTATAATTGCGGTTGTGAGTCGCAATTAAATTAACGGGACAAACAACTATTTTAGTCATGGGATTGTTCGGCCCAGCACGTATAATTGCGGTTGTGAGTCGCAATTAAATTAACGGGACAAACATTATTTTTTTTTATGTCATGGGATTGTTCGGCCCAGCACGTATAATTGCGGTTGTCAGTCGCAATTAAATTAACGGGACAAACAATATTTTTTTATGTCATGGGATTGTTCGGCCCAGCACGTATAATTGCGGTTGTGAGTCGCAATTAAATTAACGGGACAAACATTATTTTTTTTTATGTCATGGGATTGTTCGGCCCAGCACGTATAATTGCGGTTGTGAGTCGCAATTAAATTAACGGGACAAACATTATTTTTTTTTTTATGTCATGGGATTGTTCGGCCCAGCACGTATAATTGCGGTTGTGAGTCGCAATTAAATTAACGGGACAAACATTATTTTTTTTTATGTCATGGGATTGTTCGGCCCAGCACGTATAATTGCGGTTGTGAGTCGCAATTAAATTAACGGGACAAACATTATTTTTTTTATGTCATGGGATTGTTCGGATTCGTCAAATGCCTAATAAATTCATTTCACTCCCCTTGAATTTAAATTGAATTAATTTTCGCTTCTTCAAAATCACACATATATCAATGCAGTACTTACTTGCATGCAACACACACACTCCCGAACTCCTTCCTCTTATCAACCCTTACACCCGTAATCACAATCACTTTTCCCAAAAATTTACTACTTCCCAATTCACGTGCGCACCCGTTCGCGTATCCCGACCAACTCTTTTTCTTATCAACTTTTTCTAAAAAAATTACTATTAATTTACGTCCGCCCCCGTTCGCGTATCCCAACCGACTTCCCCTTTTGATTCATTTTTCTATTTCTCAATTTACGTCCTCACCCGTTCGCGTATCCCAACCGACCTCCCTCATTCCTTTTATCAATTTTTTTATTCCCGTGATCAAAATCACTTTTCCCAAAAATTACTATTAATTTAATTTACGTCCGCCCCCGTTCGCGTATCCCAACCGACTATCCCGATTTTCTCTCAGCATTTTTCGTTCACTCAAGTTTTACTTATTTGCAACTTTTCGCCCTGACCATATATGGTCATGAACGCTCTTCCATTCTTGCAAGCTCACACCCGTTCTCACGCATTCGATTCTCGCTTATTTTACAATTCTGCATAAATTTGGGTTCAAACACGTGCGGGACTTCCCCGTCTGAAATCTCAACATTTATCTTGTACAATAGTAAGTTCTTTATGCATAATGTCAAGTTTACGTAAAATTGAGGCCAAGCGCGTGCGGGACTTCCCCGTCAGAATATTAACATATTAAATTGTATAAAAAATAACAGTTTTAACTTAATTGTTGATTTCGCCTAAATTTGGGGTCAAGCGCGTGCGGGACTTACCCGTCAGAATCTGAATCAACTACATTGTATAAATTATAAACAAACAAAAATTTCCGCAGCAACGATACAATGTATGAATAATTTCCCTTATTTAATTATTACTTTTTAACAAATTTCATCGAAAAATAAATTCTGTATATACCCCAGTTGGAATTATTACAGACGCCCCCTTTTAAAATTCGGAATTAAATTTTTTTGTTAATTTTGACATTTTAAAACTCCCTAATTTTAATATAGATACGCGTTATATTTTTTTTTTTTTGAATAAGAATCCTCCCTTTCTACTCCTATCACTGGATGGTCCATTGGTTTCTTCCGGTTTTGTAGCATGGGTCTCCAAAGCAACGGCCAGAATCCAAACAGATGTTTGATAATTCTGAAAATTTGAAAAGAACTGAGAGACAAACCTTACACCTTTTTTTTTTTTTTTTTTTTTACTACAGCACGTTGAAGTTTAATTCATTTCCTTTTTCTTTTGTTTTAATGTTTTTTTTTTTTTTTTTAATTAAGAAATACGCATACTTTCATTTTAATTCTTCAAAGATTAGTTTTTTTTTTATATATAGTCTGATTTAATCCTTTATTGTGATTTCCCCTGAATTATTCGTGAATCTACTTGACGTTAGTGCTGGTTTAAATGAAGTTTCTAACTTTATTTATGATTTACCACTTAATTAAATCATGATATTGATTACTTGTGAATGTGTTTTAATCGAGTCGTGTTACCACATCTCATCCTCCGAGTGATCTCTATGACAATATTTAAATGAGAACCTAACATTTATTTTTGTTTATTGTAAAGGCATTTATTGTATGAAACTCCATTTGAATCAAATGAAACTGTTAGTTTTTGATTTTTACTTTAATACAATTAATTATTAGGAGTATTCTGATTTGAATTTTCGTAATTTGATAGCTTAAAATAATTAACATATTTGGGATCACTGGAGCTGATTGTTTTGCCTGTTTTCTTTTTTTTTTTTTTTTTTTTTTTTTTTCGTCTGGAAACGAAATCTGGCTATTTTCAATAGGCCGTTATCAATATGTCAATTCGTCAAGGGTACGCGGTCCGACACGTTCTTTTTTTTTTTGTGCTCAAGCGAAACTTTATTGCTTCCTGCCCTATTACCATTCTTCACTCTTTCTTAAAAAAAAACACGTGGTGGTCTAAAAGCATCAGAGGGCAAAATATTTCAAAATTTAGTCTGTCGTGAAACTGCCTCTTACGAACATGTTCTGTTAGAATAACGCGACGTGTTATTGTTATTATTATTTTTAATCGGCTGCGGCTGTTTTCTTTTAACGAATATCGAAAGCTACGTGGGCGAACCATCGTTATTTGTATGTGTTAATTCTTTTAAACAACCTGTATTTAGTGAATGACGAAGTATAATCCTGCTTAATTTGTATTAGTGAAGCTGTGTTAGAAATGTTTTTTTTTTTTAACAACGACAAGTGCAATAAATAATCTAATAATGTGTTAAGTGCAGTTGTTATATATTTTTTTTTTTGCAAAATTTTGTGGATTACTTTATTTATACGAGATGTCCGTGGTAAGTGTCTTTAAAACAAACAAAATAGTAAAGTCTCGATTTTCTGATGGACCCGCGTTTTGTCATAAAATGTTTGTTATTAAAAAAAAATTTTCTTTCAAAATTAGTAAAATACATGTAATATAAATTTTATTTAAGAATGATTTAAATCAACAAGTTAATAATTTATTTTTCTCTATTATGATTGGTTTTTTTTTTTAAATTATTTCAAAATATGTGACTACCAATTCTTTTTTTTTTATTTTATTTTATTTTTAGTCAGGGCATACGAGTCTTAAACAAAGAAAACATTTTAACTTCACATCAGAAATCAATTAAAAATTAATTCTGATTTTTTTTTTTTTAAAAAAAACTTTGTATTATTAATAATTGTTTCAAATTAATCATTTATTATGTCAATAATTTTAATCGAAACAATATCAAATATTTTATTATTATTATTTATTTTTAAATTTGGTTAGTTTCATCAAAATTTAAAGAAATCATCGTTTATTTTGTTGACGGAAATGAGAACTTGAGAAGGTTTTTTTTTTTTTTTTTAACTTTACTAGGCTGAAAACACTTAATGTTTACTCATATTTTATTTTTAGCAAAATATAATCCTAAAGCACTATTTTCTTAATTTTTAAGTTTAATTTTATTAGGAATCTTCTAAGACTAATTAAATTATATAAACAAATTTTCTTATTTATTTATTAATTTATTTATTTAAATATATTAATGTAATGCTGTATTATTATTATTATTAGTTTTAATCTAATTCTCCCTTGAGTGTATTTACTGTGAATTACCACTTAATGTGTTTATTAATGTTATTACTGAATTTTAAAGGTAGTTTTTTTTTTAATATTCAATTACTTTATAATTATTTACTTTATTTTGAGCTGCAAATTACTACTCTTCTATTTTTCTACTTATTTCCTTTTTTAATTACCTTAACATAAGAATTATCACAAAAACTTTTCTGTTTTGAATTAATGACATGCCATTCTTTTTATTATCATTCTGGTTTTCTCATAGTATTCTTTTTTTTTTCATATAATTCCCACTTTGTGTTCTTATTTCAAAAAATCCTGATTTTATTGTTTAAATATGTTATAATTAAATTTTCCTTATTTCTCATTTTTTTTACTACATGAACTATTAATTTTGTATACATATATACACACATACACGTACATATATATCTCAGAAATATTATTTTATTTTAATTCAAGGATTTATTCTCTATAATTTTATGGATTTAATGAGAAAATCGAAACAAATATGTAAGCTATTATTTTCTTTATACATACAATATATATATTTTAAATATCTATTAGAAAATATATTTTATTCAATTTACTACTAAATTGACTCAACTTTTTTTTTATGATTATTTTTTTTTTATTACTAACTGTTGTGATGAGATTATTATTTGTTTAGAATTATGAATTCTTATTATTATATTTTCCTTAGCTATCACCTTTATTCCCCCCTTTTTTTTTACATTTTTATGTCAATCAAATATTATTATAAGTTTTGCAATTCCTTGAATTCAATTTGTTATTGTCATTGCTTCATCTACGTTTTTCTGGAAAATTTATTTTTTTTTTAAACATGCAAAAAAAAAGTACTCCCCTGTATCTCCTTCCCCTTCTGGATGCAGCCAATGTCGTAAGTAGATAAATCGCCGCTCTTTGGGTCCTTGCTGCTCTCCTTGATGATGTACCGCTCACAGGTGGTCCAAACCTCCTTGGGTGCCTTTTGGGTTCTGCTTCCGAGCTGTCCTCCTCGTCTCATGGCTTCAATGTTGAACCTTCTTCGCAGGATCGCGGAACGATTACCCGTATTTCGCGGTTTTCTCTTTACTTTACTCGCCTTATTTCTTTTTTTTTTTACAAATCCCTACTACCCCTTTTTTTTTCGCCCCCATTGTAATTTGTACTGACTACTTTAATTCCTCACTTAATAGCCAAAAAATATATTATAGAAAGGTTGTTCCCCCTGACTATAGTTTTTTTTTTTAGTTTTATTTATTAATTTTCCACAATTTAAAGCTACTTCGTTTAATCGAATTGATCATTTTTACTATTTATATTATTCTTGTGTGTGTTGCACTGCATTGTTAAGCACGAACACATGTGTTTGTTATTGATTCGAGGGCATTGATCTCCCCTTATTTCAGTGAAATAAATCTTTTTAAGTGTCACCACACATTTTTTTTCAAGAGTTCATCAAGGGCACATTAGTGAAAACATCTTTTTTTTTTAGCTATTTTAAGAAAATGGGTCACATTTCTGAATTATTGAAATGGAATTTTAACATTGATTGTTAATTTCTAAAATAAAATATTTTTTTTTTTATTTATTTCTTTTGAACAAATCAGCCTTATTATAACTTTAAATTTTCATTCTTTTCTCTGCTTTATAAAAATACATTTGATTTATTGTCCATAACACAACACGGCAAGATTTAAAACTTATTAAATGCATATTAATTGTAATCACAAGTATCCTGGTCACGGCACCAATGAAATGATACCATCCCGGGTATTGTGCAAATTTATAATTTGCTTCAGGCCCTACGTTGTGATTTTTTTATGTAACCCGAAATTCTTTTATCCCAGGTTCGATACTTGTGTAAATATGCATTTTCAATACTTACCGTGTTGTGTTTCTGTAAAAGAAATTGTGAAGGTGGACAACAAATGAAAGTCGTAAAATGAGTTTAAAATGAGCAGCACGATCTTTATTCATTTAAGGCAAAAAAAAAGGCTCAAAAATAAAATAATGACATTAGACGTTTTCAATTTACAAAAATTACCGCCTTATCGTGCTAGTAACAAATTTTCATGTCCCTTGCTCTTTTATTTAAACTCAAAAAAAAAATGTGTGGGACTACGCGCTTCTGCTCCGCATTCGCTACGAGAGGCTGGAAAAAACCCACTAAAACAACCACCTCGGAGCATGTGATTTAACTATTTACTTTAACCGAAATTAAACAAATGTATTTGTGGGAGCGAAATGAATATACCACGCATCGTGTTAGTCTGTCAGTCATGGGATTGTTCGGCCCAGCACGTATAATTGCGGTTGTGAGTCGCAATTAAATTAACGGGACAAACAACTATTTTAGTCATGGGATTGTTCGGCCCAGCACGTATAATTGCGGTTGTGAGTCGCAATTAAATTAACGGGACAAACATTATTTTTTTTTATGTCATGGGATTGTTCGGCCCAGCACGTATAATTGCGGTTGTCAGTCGCAATTAAATTAACGGGACAAACAATATTTTTTTATGTCATGGGATTGTTCGGCCCAGCACGTATAATTGCGGTTGTGAGTCGCAATTAAATTAACGGGACAAACATTATTTTTTTTTATGTCATGGGATTGTTCGGCCCAGCACGTATAATTGCGGTTGTGAGTCGCAATTAAATTAACGGGACAAACATTATTTTTTTTTTTATGTCATGGGATTGTTCGGCCCAGCACGTATAATTGCGGTTGTGAGTCGCAATTAAATTAACGGGACAAACATTATTTTTTTTTATGTCATGGGATTGTTCGGCCCAGCACGTATAATTGCGGTTGTGAGTCGCAATTAAATTAACGGGACAAACATTATTTTTTTTATGTCATGGGATTGTTCGGATTCGTCAAATGCCTAATAAATTCATTTCACTCCCCTTGAATTTAAATTGAATTAATTTTCGCTTCTTCAAAATCACACATATATCAATGCAGTACTTACTTGCATGCAACACACACACTCCCGAACTCCTTCCTCTTATCAACCCTTACACCCGTAATCACAATCACTTTTCCCAAAAATTTACTACTTCCCAATTCACGTGCGCACCCGTTCGCGTATCCCGACCAACTCTTTTTCTTATCAACTTTTTCTAAAAAAATTACTATTAATTTACGTCCGCCCCCGTTCGCGTATCCCAACCGACTTCCCCTTTTGATTCATTTTTCTATTTCTCAATTTACGTCCTCACCCGTTCGCGTATCCCAACCGACCTCCCTCATTCCTTTTATCAATTTTTTTATTCCCGTGATCAAAATCACTTTTCCCAAAAATTACTATTAATTTAATTTACGTCCGCCCCCGTTCGCGTATCCCAACCGACTATCCCGATTTTCTCTCAGCATTTTTCGTTCACTCAAGTTTTACTTATTTGCAACTTTTCGCCCTGACCATATATGGTCATGAACGCTCTTCCATTCTTGCAAGCTCACACCCGTTCTCACGCATTCGATTCTCGCTTATTTTACAATTCTGCATAAATTTGGGTTCAAACACGTGCGGGACTTCCCCGTCTGAAATCTCAACATTTATCTTGTACAATAGTAAGTTCTTTATGCATAATGTCAAGTTTACGTAAAATTGAGGCCAAGCGCGTGCGGGACTTCCCCGTCAGAATATTAACATATTAAATTGTATAAAAAATAACAGTTTTAACTTAATTGTTGATTTCGCCTAAATTTGGGGTCAAGCGCGTGCGGGACTTACCCGTCAGAATCTGAATCAACTACATTGTATAAATTATAAACAAACAAAAATTTCCGCAGCAACGATACAATGTATGAATAATTTCCCTTATTTAATTATTACTTTTTAACAAATTTCATCGAAAAATAAATTCTGTATATACCCCAGTTGGAATTATTACAAACTTAAACTAGTAAATTGACGTAATACACGAAAATTAACGATTTATTTTTTATTTAGACTGATACTTTATACTTGGTAGATAAAAAATGTAAATACACATTCATATTATGAAATCCAAAAGAATAGCTCTATTTTCAAACGATTATTTCCATTTTACTATATAGCTATCTCTTTCCACTAAACCGCAACCTTAGCTTTACGAACGAGAGATAAATCCCGGAACACGTGTATACAGATGGCCTTTTATACATATTCAGTTTTGTTTGTGTAAAATATTCTTGATTCGAAAAACCTTACATTATCAGCTTTGCTGAAATGCAACGGCAAATTATCCGAATAAAAAGAATTAAAAGAAAATAATAAGAAAATGAATAATTAATTAATTTGTTTATTTCAAGTTTCTCTGCAATTAAGGACTTACGAAGTAAGTAAACAAAAGATACAATCTCTTGTGTAATTTAATGCTTGGCGTGGGTATTTGCCCGGGAAGTAGTTGTTTCAATAGATATTTGTATCTTCTGTTTAGTTACTTCGTAAATCCTCAATTGCAGAAAAACTAGAAATAAAATAATGAATTAATTATTTATTTTCTTATTGTTTTGTTTTAATTCAATATAACAACTTCATTCAGATAATTTTTGATACAATATCACTTGCAAATATAGTGATTATTTAGTGTGGGCTATCGATCAACGATCTTTCTGTATTTTTTGTTTCAATTATACATTTTCTGACTTATTAATAATGTATTTTATGATGAGCGTAGCCCTTATTTGGAGAGAATAAGGGGCAAGTTTTAATCCATTGTCTGGCTACGCCCATTTATTAAATAATTGATTTTTATGAATAATTATGTTATTTTATAAATAAATCTTCTATATTGCGTATTTCTAGAACGAACTAAATTATAAGAATTTCCAAACAAAAAATAAATGCGATATTAAATATTAAATCCTCTTCGTAAGTTATGGCCCTCGCTGAGCATACATATTTTATTAGTGGAAAGAGGAGTTCTGATATTGCATTATATTTGTTTAATACTTAAACAATAACAACAACAAAAAACAAAAACGATCGGCGTTTTAAATAAAACTCCTCTCTGTATTCTATAAAAAAGCAACTCATGAATCCCCTCTTATAAATTAATAATTAATTAATTCAGTATATTTTCATAATTTTATAATTCCCAACGAAAACACAGCGGAATTGCCCCGAAATACATTTCAGTCGAGCATACGAAAAAGTAATCATGTATTTTCCATAATAACGCATTTTATTTTTCCAGAGGAGAGGAGAAATGCCTAAATGCCCCGGAGACATTCTTGACAGCCTAATTGAAAGCACACAGGGCCCCGTATGTAATCTGGATCTGGAAAAGGTAGGCATCTCCAAAAAAAAGAAGAATAAAGAAATTGTTCATGTATGTATATTTAATAAACAACATCGCGCATAATGTTCCTTGAGTAATGCGTACGGATCGGTTTTCGGATTTCGGATTTGTAATTCACCGCGCGAGATGTAATATATATTATTACTATGCGTAAATAAAATAACAAATATCTAAACTGCCACGGGCTGAATTCTTGTTATTACTTAATTTAAATATATTGTTTATGGAATGGTATTGTTTTAATGTTTTGGTTCTATAGCGAATGTAATGTTTTCTTTTTTCGGTTAAAAATAACATGTGGAAATCCAATTTGTAAATATGCGACGCAAGAGAAATATTTTCAATAAATTAACAAAACATTATAAATATTTATATTGCCATTCCCGATTTAGGAATTCTTGTGCAAACATAATTAACCCTGCTAATTATAAATGTAAAACAAAAAAGTATTAATTATATTATTACTTTGGTTTTAATTGTTATTATGTGGCAGTTTATTTTAAAATAAATGAAAAAAAAAACATCTTTAACCAATTTGATGTAGAAAATATTTGAAATGTACTAGAAGTCTCAATAATTAATAACACACAGCACACACACCGTTGTACTGACATGTAATAATAGACAGGGGCTATTCTCTATAGGAAATGTTACGTAAATATATATTTATTACAAAAGCTGCTTAAACTGTGATGTCAAAATAACATACACCTTAAACTTCACATTTATAGAATAGCCCTGATTGTGAAATCCAATGCCTAGCGGGCTATATGCCCGGGAAGTAGTTGTTTCAATAGATGTTTGTCAAAAATGTACAGTGTCTTTAAAGCTGTAACCCCCCGTACTACAAAAATAACTACCGCCACAACTAACCCCCTTCCCTTAATCCCTACACTATGATGTAATACGCCTTATATAAAGAAAAACTGTACGATTTGAATTTACTTTTAGTTTGATAATGACAAGTGTAAATTGTTGAAACTATAGTCACTAAATATATAATTCTGTTATACAAACAAAGTTAAAAAAAGTGTTTTATTATAATCGTACAGTGTAACGTTAAAAAAGGGAATAATCGAATTTTAGTAATTATTCCTTTTGTAATTTTAATATAGAAATATGAGACATTTATGGGTCATTCAATTTTGATATTTTTTCTGAATCACTACACCAAATTACAGAGAAATTAGGTAAAATTATTGAAAACTTTTTTTCCAATGAAATTTTCAACTGACTCAATTTAGATAAATATAATTAATAAGATGAAATAAAATTTATTTTTAATATTCTAGTTAAATATTTATAAATACTGCTACAATTGTTTCGAAACACAGTAACTTGACCATCTCATTATGATGATTGAAAAATATCAAATTTTAACAAATATGTGTTTACATATTGATATGATAGCGGAATGTTTTAATCAAATATATTTTGTAGTGCAGGAAGGAATTTGTTATTGCAGTAAGGTCAAAGAGTACAAGGAATTTAACTATATTGAAATGTTAAATAGAATTTGCCGCATGGGGGAAGGGTAGGAATATGCGGAGTAAATAAACAAGGTGAACGAATTGTATTAAGAAAAGAGGTTTTTTCCGCGAAAGTGAAATAAATGCTTCCGCTGGAATAATATTAAAGTTCTGAATTTTAGAAGGGATCGAATTGAAAACTGGTAAACTGGTGGAAAGTTCGCGTTCGTGTTGTATCTAAAATAATATGTAAGTTTGAATAGTATGTAACGTTTATAGCCATGGCTATAGCTATAGCTGCCGCCGCTTGACTGGTCCCAGGTGCACACATCGAATACATCATACGAACGTACATATACTTCCCCATCTCCATCTTTCTCCCGCACTACTATTTATGTTAAATTTAATAGAAAGTCTGCATGTTTCTAACTAACTACACTACGCCAAAAAATAAATTACAAAATGCTTTTAATGGCGCCACCCCATTTATGCCATACTCAGATATGTTCGATGAGAGGCGCTAATAGCTTTTGTTGCTTTGGTGTTCACTTAAATATCGATAATTTATTGTTTTTTTTAAAGGGGTGAAAGTGATGTATTCCCGTTGCTATATGGAGTTTACTGCTTTCCTGCTGTAGGGTTAAATGTTTAATGGTTAACGACGCTGGTTATCGCACACCGCAATGATGAAAGGACCAGAAACGTCGGTGGCTTATCAAAATTCCGCATGTCACTGCACACTTCCCCATTTTATTACCACAATGTGCCAATGTATAAACAACATTTTGAATAAACTATAGATAGATGCTCACATTCGTTTGTTAAATAGATACTAAAATATATTGTTTCATAATACACAAAGTAACCAGTAAGTTATTATATATTTTTTTATTGTAATAGAGATATTTTTTTATCAACTCTACTGGTAATTAATTTAATTTGGATTAAGTTAAAAGCATATTTGCTTGTATAAGCTATTTTCTGTACTCCGTTCATGAGTTTTCTACAATATCGATTATTTGCAATAATATAAGGATCTGGCCAGAAAGATCTCTCGTCGATAGCCCAGACAAAGTAATTATTTATGTTATATTGCTAGTAATATTTTCGTTAAAATTAGTTCTATTAACATTCAACTAAATATTGCAAATGTTTATTTAATGATAAGTTTAATAATACATTTATTTACGGAATCACCTTTCTACAAAACATATGCTACAAAAAATATATTAGGAATATATATACATATATATATATATATATATATATATATATAAATAATATTCTAACTGATATATAAATATAGAATAACAGTGAAGTTGAATATCAATAGCAATAATTATACATAAAATGTTAAAAATAAATTTCAGTCACATATTTAGAATATTAATGGCCTCATGAAGCTTATTGAATAATTACCAAATATTTTTTTGTTTTATTTTATTTAATTTTTTTGTGCTGTAGAAGGGGAAAATCCATTTACGGACGCTGTGTCGGACTCTTCCCATTTTTTTTTTAATTTTTTATTTTTTAATTTAATTTTTTCAATTTAAAAACGTTTTTTATTTTTTTATACTTAAAATTAATTACCGAACCACTTTGACAGAAGATTATCACACTTTTTCTGGCCACCCTGTATATTGGGATCTGTAATATTTTGATATAGTAGAAAATAAAGAATATTATTATTATTTATATAACTGATATTTATTACTGAAATTGTTAGTTCAATAGTTCGATAACTACGGATTAATGACAACAAAACTATAGTCACGAAATAAATTTCAGTTACACAAACAAGGTTTAAAACGTTAATGAAAAGGTTAATAAAAATAAATATTTATTTGGGTGTTACAAATATTTTTATCCAGAACATTACTTAAATTTTTACAGACATTAACATTAAGCATACACAATAAAATTAAAGTGATATGCGCCTTTTATTTTATTAATTGTATTCATATCTACCAATAATAATTATTATCATTTATTATATAATATTTGAAAGTATCATTTTTGGGATTAAATGTTCGAATGATTTATCTTAATTGGGTTTATTGTGTGTGTGTGTGTTTTGTTGTTGAATTTTTATCAGCGCTGGTGAAATTTACGCTGCTCCCGGGATTTTTATTGATTTAAAGTGGATTTTGTTGTGCAATTGGGTGAAAATTTGCTGAAAGAGATAAATAACCATTGTTTTATTACAATTTTTGGCTAAGTTGCTTTTATTAAAATTATTCAACAATTTTATTTGGTATTTGTTACATCTAACAATGCAAAAAAATCAAATTGAAAATAACTCATTGTGATGAAATATTTTTTTTATTTAAAACAATACTGTTTAAAATAGTGTTTTAGTATTAATTAGTAGGAGAAAAGATGATATGATTTGATAGGGATTGCTGTAATGCAAAGGGAGAATAAGACACGGAATGAAGTGCTGGTAGCTTAGAAAGGGTCAAGAAGAAAATATAGCAACAGTGATTCAACTAAGAATACAAAAAGAAAAATAGATGTATAAAGAATTGAAAAAAAAATAGAAAAATAAATGTGAATGATTTAAAAAAAGGAGAGGCAAAAAGGAATGGATTAAGAAATAAATGGTGAGTGGCACCAAGTTTAGCTACATTCAAAGTATGATGCAGCTAGCATCTAACATCGTACGTCCTTACTGTAAATGTGGCCATTAGGGGCATTTAATCAACAAAACTCGTGAATTTTAAAGATCTTACCTTCGCTTGTATACGCTTCTGATTATATGCATAAATTAAAAAAAAAAAACGTATTCATCAATAAATCAATAGGTTTCCACAAAGTAATAAATCAGATAGTTATAAAATAAATAAATAAGTGTGATTATTTGATATTATAAATTAAGTAAAGAGAATATATTTTTTTAATATTTATATATTTGTTATTTCGTGTTCTATAATAACATTAACGTATTGTGAAGTTGGTAGACTATTTAATCTTTTTCCGTGTTATTAAATCTGTGCCTGTGTTTGTGTTTGTAAGAGGGTATTTCGTGTGCAAGACCGAAATACTTTTTGTGGGGCCCCTGCTGGAAATTAATTAATTTTGCTAAATATTTGTGGTTGTCCTTAGTCTTATTAAGGATGAGCATTGAAATGAATCCAACTAATTCTTCTTGGTAAATTTCGGTCACGGACGGTTTTATTTATAATATAAAATATTGTCTGTGGCACTAAGCCTTTTAGTAGCGCGTAGTAATATGATGAACATACCAACCATTCCCTATTATAAATCCCTGCTAGGATCCTAATTCCCACATCTTTGAAAGCCTGAGCGGAGGACATTCCTTCTCCGTCTCATGAAATTCAACGCGAAGGAATGCAGAACGCTGAAATCTAAGGAATATCCACGGTAATGATGTAATTCAGCAATCCAACAAAACGATGCACCAACACACACCTCGCTCTAATACAACTACAACTAAAACATCCCTCATCCTCATCCTCTTCTCCAAACCGGTAGTCGATAGCCAACGGTCGATTACGTTTTTCCGGGCTGTATTTGCGTACCGGAAATGACTTGATGCGACGAATTTATTATTAATAGTTCGGCCTGATTTGTAGCATTGTGTTCGCAATAAAGTCGGATTTTTGTTCGGGACGAAATAAATATAATATTCGATGTCGCTAAAGGAATGGCCTCTCCTGAGGTCATTTACAATTTACTTTTCTCTTTCACTCTATAAATTTCTTAATACGCCATGCGCGGATACAAACGGAATTTTTGCTTTCCACTTTTATAGAAATTGAATGGCAGCGAGGATGGGAATAATACATCTCATCTCAAATTAATGCACTTTTTTAACTTCAAATATCAAAAGCACACGACACGATTCACAAATCTGACTTATAATAATACACTACGGGATTTCTACATAACTTGTATTCAAACATTTGTAAAATAAAATATTATATTCATTATTATTACATTTTTAATTAAATATACAATAGTAAAGAGTATTTGGTCACACTTGCTTAAATAAATTAAATAAAAATAATTTGGAAAATTGTGAAAATAATTTATTAATTATTTTCAAATCATTTTTATTTAATACAATATTTGTATATTTTTATAAATTATGTCATTTTTATTACATTGAGTAAAGCATACTATTCTTTCTTATACATTTGAACACATATGGAATAAAATATTTATTGACATATGTTCAATATCGAATTGAAATTTTATTGAAATACGTACGTATTTCTTCCAAACTTTTCTATTTAATTACGACCAGTTTACATATCGTACAGTAAACTCGATTTCCCCATACGATTCCTCGGTCTGGACTTGAGAGTCCCCGACCAAAGTTGTAGCCTGTCTGGGACATACATAATTCCTAACCTAACAACTAAACACACGCTATTACCCAAAACACCATGCATTCTCATAAATTAATAGACGCTCTAAAATCGACTTCACGCGACGTTTATAAATTACACAACTCTTTCCTTTCCTTCCCTCTCCCGTGAGTTTTCACACTTGCCGCGAAGAAGGAAACGCAATCACCTAATCACCTAAAGTTTGCCCTTTCATTAATGTACCCTTATTTTTCGGGCGTAGAGTCAGACTCATCTTAATCATAATTGATTAGTTATTAAAACTCACTTTCCGTTCATTAATTATGCAAAAATCCGCGCTTATCATAAAAGCAAACTTATTGATCTTTCGGGATTAAAATTAAGTAATTAATAAAAGGGGGTGTGTAGGGTGTGTTTACTTAAATCTCCGCGAAAATATTATATATTTAAACGATGTTAAATTTTCCAAAACATACGATAATTAACGTTTAATATTAATGCCTTTTAGGTAGAATATTGTTTCAATTTTATAAAACGTTTTAACATTTTCTTCAATCTTCTACAATAAATAATTTATCAATTTTCGAGTGTAATACTGAGTGCGCGTATAAATCCTTCTTTAATAATAAATTTTCAAAAGGAAACTTTAATTACTTCTTTAAATAATAAATTATTTAATCTATAATCTCACAATTCATTTACTATTAAAACAATTTACTTCAACTTTTATTTCTTACATTAAATTATTTTTGTCTTAATTAAACAGTTTCAATAAATTTTCTCACTTATAACTTGATGAAAAATATTGGACTATGAATGACAAAGGTTTTTTTTATTAAGGCCCAATTTTACAAACCTCAAGTAACGTTAGTCTTGATTTTTTCATTCGGTTAGCAACACTATCTAATTGATAATCAAATGGAGAGAATCATAGATATTAACTTTTATTCCGCGAATACGTTACTTACGTCTTATTTGCGGATTGTAAAATTGGGCCTAAGTAAAGTAAAAGGAATTCAATTCGTTACTTCATTGTTTTTAATAATAATAATATATTTATTTACGGTATCTCCTTTTTACAAAACATATGCAACAACTTTTTCATTTTAAATACTACGTGTCCATTATCAATAATTAAAGAATTTTCGTATTACACACCCATTATATTATACTTATTCATGAATGAATTTATAGCGATTTTATTCATTAAAAGAAATAATGGGGTTTTCATTTATTATATAACTCTCTACTTATATAATAAATTAAATTATTATTAATTAATAAACAAAACAAAATTTCCGCATAAACTTGTATTGTATTATGATTTTAAATGTATGCTTTTTAGTGTAGTTAGATAATGCTGTATTCAACTGGAATTACTGGTATTTCGTTTTTTTATGCAATGTATGGATTAAATTGAATGCAAATTAAATATTATTTCAAAAATAAATTATAATAAAATATACCATTTATCCACGCTAAATTAATCTATAAACAGTGGGAAAGTATATTGTGTGTGTATGAATAGGAGACGCGATATCGCATTTAAATATTTAAATGAATTCATAACGCAAAAAGGGAAATCTTTTGCGTGTTTGTGTATGATGGTCATAGGTGGTTAGGGTGGCTGGGGTGGCCAGTATTATATGGAAATTGGGATGTAAAGACCGTTATCTTATGATAATCAATCATTTGCGTGCAGCTTTTTAACGATGCGTCCATTTAACATAAATGGAGAAGGCGCCGAGCATCGATTTTTTTCACTAGGGGTCGTGTGTGTTTTTTATGCAGATATTTTTTTATAAATACTGTATCATTTAAAGAAAAAATGTTATATGAATTTATTTCAACATACACATACAATTTTTTATTGATTCCTAGGAAAATAATTGATGATTGTTTATACAAATGTAAAATTAAATATTGTGTATGTGTGTGTATTTTTACTTGCCCCTGGCATGGAATTGTTATTCGAAAACAAATTTATCGGCTTCGCTGGGAAATGTAAAAAGTCATCAATAATTCCCGCTGCATTATTTTTATTAGATCGAAATACAAAAACCACCGCTAGTCTGCATTCTAGTATTTAATTTTTCCCGGGACGTTGTATACTGCAAAACCACTTTATTTACCAATTAAATTCACATTGTTTAAAAATATTTACACATACAGGACATTGCAATTGAAACACGGCTGGAGCGCTTTTAGGAACACATTTTCATCATTATGGATGTTTGTCGTGCCGCCCTATTCCCATCCCCGACGCCCGCCCTACCCTCTGGTTGTTGTATTATGATTTGGTTTGTTTTGCTATAATGATCTTCCACATTTAAAATTCGGTCGAAACCGAGGCATGTGAAATTCCGTTACGGGGAACAGTCGTGTTGTTTCCCACGGAATGTTCTTTATCCTGGGGCAGTTGCAATTAGCACATCCCAACATCCCACCATCCCTTTAACAACCACCTTCTATCCATCTACACATCTATCTTTACTCGTAATACATGTAATGCATCTAATGAATATACCTTTTTATTTCGCTCGTGCTCTCCTTTGATGGATTAAATGCGTTTGGGTGTGTATGTGTGTATCAACATGCATCTCACCTACCTATCAATTCTCTCTCTTTGCAAGGATTTTACTTTAATTCCTAAAAAAATATTATATGAAAGTATCAAAGTAATGAATTTATATATTATTTTAAAAACAAATATAATATCATTAATACGACGATTAATTTCTCAATTATCACTTATTAAAGCATAAACAATTGGATTAAAAATAATAAAATAAACGAATTAATTAAAAAATATAATATTGTATCATTTAAAGAAAAAAAAAACATGTATTTCAGCATACACATTTTTTCCCTTGGGGAATTTTATATATATTTTTATGTATGATAAATATAAAAATACGTTGATTGTTTTAAATATCGTAAATTCTTTGGATAAAATTAATTATTTATAATTGTATTGTTTTTTTAAATATATTTTGATTATCAGGGAATAAAAGATTTATAAAACAAATAAAACTTCCAAGGGTTTGGGCTTTTATTCGTTCTAAATTTAATTAATATATTTTTTACTTATTATTATAATATGAACTAGGACTGTTTAAATATAAGCAATATTAATCATTTTTAACTTGTGTTCACGTAAAATAATATTTTATTTAAACCTTTTTATCTTTATTTAAACAAGCATTACAATTTAAATTACATTTCATATAACCTTAATAGTCTATATGTTGTGCTTTCTACCAACGGTCTTTCAGCTCTGTGTTCGTGTGTTAATATTAATAAACACAAATAAGTATTCATAAAGACATTTTTGTACGTTTGTTGTAATTATATACATGTTTCATAAAACGTTGGCGTATATTTATTTTATGCTTGCAAGAGAAATATAAACACTGGTTAGGAAATACTTCAATTGAAACGTGGCCCAGTAACATTTATATATTCATTAAAATATATATATTTCAAACTAGTTTGAGAAAACAACAATGCCTTTGTTTCACAAGGTGTGAAATTTATTCTCTCCCTTTTATATTTGAACTTCAATATTGAAATTAAACATCTGACAAAATGCTGCACTCGCAGTATTTATTGCGAATAAAAATCGAATTGATTTGCATTATTTACTATGACAATAGTGATCATTACAATATAAATCAATGTTAATGAGAACTAATAAAAAATTATTTAAAATGAAATTAAATATAAATTCGAAAGCTATAAACAGAGAGAGAACGAACAATAGAGACTCTGGTAATGTAGATATACCAGACATATACAAAGTTATATAAACACATATACAGGGTTCAGTAAGAATGTAATCGGTTAAATATCTTCTAAACTATTTGTCGGATCAATATGAAATTTGAAATATGTAATGGCACTGTTATTCAAAATTATGTTCATTTGGCTGCTTATTATTTCATCAATTTGACAGTGTAATGGGTTATACTTATTAAACACCACCCTGTATACAGGGTGTCCCATGATGTGACTGCCATAGCTCGGGAGTGTGTTGCTGCGGTAATTTCAAGTCAAAAACGTAAATGAACATAGACCCAAAACGCTATCGTAACCGAGCTACAGGCATTTTAAATTTTAAATAAGTAGTAGTAGTAGAAATTCTTTACTAATTAGAGACCATTTAAAAAGAAATAGCTTAGTTGCTCAAAATGTCCATCCAGTTGCTGTATACATAGTCTAGCTCTTCTTAAGATTGAAGTGGTAGCTCTGCTAACTAACTAAACTACGCAGAAACTATTCGTGCTCAGGATCAGCACGAATAGTTTCTGCGTAGTTTTCCATACTAGTTGTTCTCTGTTTTCAATAGTCAAATTGGAATTTATTTAGAATTATCGATCATTTAATTGTAAAACTTGATAAGGACGTTTAATAGACTTACGTACATAATATATTTTATTTTCACTGAAAATAATTATATCCCGTCTGTGTAATCGCTGTTTAAGGTTGCGGTTTAGTGGAAAGAGATAGCTATATAGTAAAATGGAAATAATCGTTTAAAAATGGAGCTATTCTTTTGGATTTCATAATATGAATGTGTATTTACATTTTTTATCTACCAAGTATAAAGTATCAGTCTAAATAAAAAATAAATCGTTAATTTTCGTGTATTACGTCAAATTACTAGTTTAAGTTAGAAAAGAAAATTGTAAGATATAATGAAATTAATAGGTCATGTCTGCTAAGTTATTTGAATGCAGAATTTAGTGAAATCCTTTAAATTTTCATTGCATAAGTTTTTATTAGCAAAAATTTAATTTAAAACTTGCTATAAATTTGATCAATTTTCATTGCTTTTCATAATTATTTTTCACAGAAACTAAACATTAAAATAATTTTTAATTTATCTGATGAAATTCCTGCTTATTTTAAGATTATTTTAATGTATAATGCAATATTGTTCATTGATCACAACAACAATCTAACTCAAATTAGTGATTGCCCATATTTGTATAGCTATCTCTTTCTTCTAAACCGCACCCTTAATGTAATTCTATTCACTTCAAATTTTCACTTTCGATTCCACTCGCTCAACTTGAATTAAGATGGAATATTAGAGTTTCTGGGAATGCACATTTTTTGATATTTTTGAGATTGTTTTCATTGCAGTCATATTTCTCTTGTATTGTAGATCGGTGTGGTAAGAAACCAAATTAGTATATATATATATTTCAGATATTAGATATAATTTATAGATGTTCTGAAATCGAAATATGAATCTTTTATCAACCGGAGGTTTTTCAGCCACTTTTAAATATTTAATCAATTTTCAGAAAATAAAAAAAAACAATAAATGAAAGACGACGCAAGCACCATCTTTTTCCTAATGGTTGAACTTTATATACAAAAAAACATTTTACAGAAAGTCCTGTGATTTATAGCTCAGGACAGATAATTTCATTGTAGTGTATATACTCAATGTTAAAAATATATGTAATTGTGTGAATAAAGATATTACTGTATAAAATAAAGTTTGCTAAAAATTAATTACAATGAATATATTAAAAACGATCGGTTTTAGTTGATCATTTCATGTAATTTGAAAACGTTCAAAAACGTTTTATATTGAAAATCAATAGTTTGGATACTTAACGTTGATTTTATATTCTCTTAAAGGGAAATAATACCTTCACTTACCTTTTCGTTGCATTGTAGACGGTTGGAAATGTATTAATTCTAGAAAATATCAAGGGAATAATATGGGGCCATGAATTATTCAATTTTAAACGGAAAGCAAATGAGTTAATAAAAATTGAAACATTTTTTAATGTAAGTTTGTATATCTCAAATTTTATAACTAGTTATATTTATAAAATAAATTGTCATTTAAATCATTATTTTTTATTATTTAAATAAAAATGGTTGTCTTTTCTCTTTTATTTAAATAATTAAAGTTTCAACAACCAACATAAAGAAGTATGTTTTTAATATTTAGTTCATTAATAATATTTTTTTAAATAAAGAAATGTTGAGGATTTTAAATTCTAATAATTTCAATTAATTAATAAATTATTCCATCTTTATCTACTGTGACACTGAAACTATTTTTTTTCTACTAATTTCTATAAGATAAAAAGAAAAAATAATTTATTAATGTGTTAAATTGACTAAATTAATTATTTTCAAATTCATTTTATTTAATTTAATCGAATAATTTTTAATAGATATATTGAAGCTAATTTATTCGATTGATATTTTTAACATAAAAATGTTAACGTTTGGATGTTAAATATATTATATATTAATAACTATATGTATCGAAAATATTTTTTGTGGAAAAACAATTAAGAATGCGCCGAGCATTCGCGTCCGTCATCGGATTCGATCATTTACATCGGAGATAGAAGCCGTACAGTCCCGGCTTTAATAATTTAATTTAACAACTTTGTAATTATATAAGGCAGAACTGTACTGACGAGGGTTGCAATCCCGAAACAAGTTTCTGCATTTGTTTTTTGTTTTTGTTCTTTGCATTAAATATTTTCGAATCAAAATTTGTTGCATTATACAATATGTTATTGTCCATTAATTGTACATTTGATTTAAATGGTACATATCAAAATAATATGTACCATTTTTTTAATCTAATTCCTTTTGACCGTGAGGTGTAAAGAGTGTACCAAAAAATACAAAATAAGTAATGACAGTTATGAATATGAATGAGCTATTAAATATAATAGCTCATTCATATTGATTATTATAATATGATCAATGTTTAAATATTATTTAAATAATTTAGTTTGAATATATCATTTACAAATAATTATTTTTTCATTCATTATTGCATGAATATAATTAAATTATTATTTACAATTTAATTATTTTACTGACTATAAAATTAGATAATGCTAGATATTTATTACCTACTGTAATAAATATCTAGCATATAATCATTATCATTTGTGTTATTTAGAAATGTTTAGGTCATAATTGGAAAATTTAGCTGTAAAAGTAAAGCAAATGTTAATGCTGTAAACATTAATTTTCCGCACATTTTAAAATATAAGTTTACAGCTCACAGATGTTGTAATAAAACAAAATCGATGGGTGTGTCGTAAATATTTATTGCAATTGTGGTTTAAACTGAAATTTTATTAAATACGAAGCATCAGATAAATTACCCTATAAATGTTTATATTATAGCATTCTGTGAAATAAATAAATGATTGCCCGAAGAGCATTTAAATCGAGTGCAGAGTATTATGAAAGAACGAATAGCGATTATATGCACGCGTGTAGCTCGAATTGAAAATGTACGTCAAAAAAAAACGGGGATCAAAAGTGGGGAAACTCCATTCGAACGGCGGGATTAAAATCTTTGCGTTCGAATGGATTCAGGATGTGTAGATCCTTACTTGTTATATTTACGTTACTAATAAAATTATTTATTAAAATAATCAAGTAGTTTATTTTTGCTAAATAAAAACCAAATGACAATGAAATTAAACAAGGAAAATTATTATAAATAATAATTAAATAAATTACTGATCACTGAGGCTTCTACTTCGTTATACATTGTGTAAGATTATAATAAAACACTTTTTTTAAAACTTTTAGTTTGATAATGACAAGTGTAAATTGTTGAAACTATAGTCACTAAATATATAATTCTGTTATACAAACAAAGTTAAAAAAAGTGTTTTATTATAATAATTAAATAATTATTATTTGTTTTTTCCTTTCATTAAATATTTTCGACTCAAACCGATGCAATGGGCAGTAGTACTGGTATGCAACAAATAATTATCGATTGTGTAATCCAATGTCCGGCGGGGTATATGCTTGGGAAGTAGTTGTTTCAATATATGTTTGTTAAAAACTTATAGTAATTAATTTTTGTAGTTGGAAAAAGGGATTGATCAAATTTTAATTACTATTGCCAGAATTTTTCCTTGTGTAATTTCATTGTAATTTAAATAATTGCAAATATATGAATTATCTTTGTTTAATTTTATTTAAAAACAAAATTGTTGAAACAACATTTCTTATCGAACTTTTTTTTTTAAATTTAATGAAATAAAACCTTTAGCGGCAGAAAAACCTTATGTCGCTAGACCAAAACCTTCATGCAATTGTAATAT
The DNA here is from genome assembly GCA_963082785.1 of Philonthus spinipes. NCBI lineage: Eukaryota > Metazoa > Arthropoda > Insecta > Coleoptera > Staphylinidae > Philonthus > Philonthus spinipes. The sequence goes on from OY720301.1 coordinate 6,649,692, forward strand.
ATAGCTGTATATAAAATTTAATGTAATTGTTTGAATAATGATGTATATAAATAAGAAAAATTTGATTGTCGATTTAAAATATTACTGAGTGGTATATGTTAAAACTAATTAAAATGAGAAAAATAAATTTGTTGTCTAGTTTATAAGTCGACTTTTTAATTATTCAATAAAATGAATTGATTTATTTTTCTCATTTTATGAAAAATATATTTTGGTACTTACCTAAATATGTGCCGTTTCCATTTGTAACTGTATTTTTTGGATTTTAAAGAAAAGGATTATATTTGAAAGGGTAATGAAATATAAATAGCATTCTTTATAACTGTCTTTATTTCAATTCCATGTTTCTACTTATAATATCTAGTTCTTTTTGTATATTTGTATATTTAATATTTTGGGTCGTGATTTGAGAACGCGCTCATCATAAATTTGTTCATATTTTTTGTTCACATTTCTCAACATCCATGCGTTGCAGCCTGTGATATAAAATACTTTACACAGTGCGCCACCCTGCAACATAGGTGTGCAATATATGTTCTCTATCTAACTTTACACAGTACTACGGATCACCTTTGCACGCTGACTAAACACTATAAATAATCATTTATTCAAATCATTTATTTTGATTATTATTTGTTTCGATACAAAAGTGCCGTGGCGAACAGAAACAGAATAACAGAACACTTAATTACTAAATTATCAACCCATAAAAATATATCGATAAACTCTGTAACATATTCACGCAACCCACGGGGGTGCGCTAATTTGGCCCTTTTTTTAATTAGTTTATGAGAATACATATTTATTTACTTTCTTTTCATTTTTTAAATATATTTACTTATATTCAAATAATATCGATGTCGGTTCCTAAAAAATTGACTATTAACGGAAATTACGTATAAATATAAATGACTTTTCATAAGATCTGTGGTAGGTGCTTAAACAATATTTTTGTAGTATTGACCGTTGGCTTTTTCTGCTTTCTGATTGGGCGCTAACACGGCATTTCAACGATAGTTAACTGGAAGCAGTTTTGTATGTTGCTAAGGAATTCAATTCTAACAGCAGTGATATGTACTTATACATATATTCGAATAGTCGGATGTTCTGAAGGGATTTGCAGCGAACACGAGTGCAGTAAAACCGAATTATGTTCGTCACATGCATATTTCAAGCGCAAATAAAATAATAAGGCGCGATGGCCGTTCTATGCTGCTACACACTATCCACTCTCCACTTTTTACCCGTTTCTTTTATCGAAACTGAAGCCGAAGCCCTAGCCGTATGTCATAATAATGGATGTAGTTATCACAGAATATAATATTTCTCTTTGTCCCTAAGATAAATATGTTAATAAACTTGATAGGTTGCCAGGAGAGTATACGAAATATTCGATTGGAATCTTTTGTTGATTTACCACTCATCTAATAAATGATTATGTAAATTATACACATTTCCATAAACTATATTTTTTTCTAATACCGAATTAATCGAAATAAATTGGTTGAAATCGTTATTATTAAATTGATTTATTAAAAAAATGTAATACGAACGTTATTCTGCCTCTGTGACTGTTTTAGCGAGTTAGAGTGTTAACAGTGATGCGTATTATTCCGGATTGCCATTCTAAAATTGATCTCAAAAATACACACATAACATAACATGAGACCGTAACAATATTACCAAACATTAGCCGAATCTATTCAATTATAACCGTTTCATAGTTTTCACTAAAACATCATTTTTTAACAACGCTCTAACCTGCTTTTCTTCATATCTAAAGCAAATACATCATTTCGTTCGCATCACCTAAACACACCAGCACTCAAACACCCTTCATCATTCCGAATAATCCTCGCATTGATTCGACCCCACGTATATATACATACACCGATAATTCTGAACATTTAAGACAATACTTCGTAATGTTTGCTTTTATTAATATCAATTTCAACATTTATTTTTCAATTATAACGACTTTAAAACAATATTAAAATTTGCATTTCACATTAAAACTTTATTGAATCTTGAAAGTTACAAATACTGAATCGTTTTAGTTTGAAACGTTACGCTTTATAATACACTTATTTGGTTCGTACAGGTGAATGCAGTCACTACGCAAAGATTTGATTATCATGGTGCTTATTAAACGATTCCAATATTTGCCCCAGCGGAAATCGAAGTGTACAGGATGTCTGATTTATTTGTGTCTCTTTAAACTGAATTCAATCGACTGTTAAATAGTTTTTTATTCGCAGTCGAATGACCCCTGATCGATAGTCTATATGTAATGAAATATTGAAGGCTTGTATTATAAAGTGAGTATTATTATTTAAAAATAACACATGAAATTGGGGATTTTTTTAAACATTTAATAAATAATCAGTGCTGTTATGGTATATTGTAATCTATATAAGATTAAATATTTTCTAATTAAAAGTTTTACTTATTTAAAATTAATCACAATTTTTAATTAGTTATTTGGTTATGAACATTATTATTGAAAGATACATTAAAATTATTTTATTTTAAATTCAACAAGAAATTATTATTTAAGCTACGAATTAATAAGAACATATTGAATGATAAATTAAAATTATCTCCAACCTTTATTTTTTATTCAAATTCAATTAGCAAGGAAATATATAAAATAAATCAAATTTTTTTTTTCCTCAAATTTTTAGCGTTTTCGGCTAAAACATGTTAAATTTTAGTTTCACGATTTTATCGTTGGAAAAAAACAACATTACATGAGTAATAGATGGCGCTTAAGTCTAATTCATTTTATTCATATGTGAGGTTAATAAAGAGTTGTTCATTATTTTGAAAGCTTTTGTTATGTATGCTCTCTTCAGTGGGGGTTTAGAATACACGTTGCCAAAAAATAATAAGTCTCGATGGCCATTCTCTTAATTATTTAAGTTATAATTTTAATGGTGTGGTTTTGTTGAAAAAATGTTAGATTTTTTGGTAAACTTTAATTAGAAAATATTTTTAAAAATCCATTATAATTAGACGTAGTATATTAATCGAACGTTTGAACACTCGATTAGAACATGGATTATCTAGATTACTTCTGCAGATCCGTTTGCACAAAAGAACAAAGAAAAGTGAAGTTCTTTAAAAGTAGTAGATTGAAAATAATTGATGTCGACAACAGCTGATGAGATATGCGCGGGCGTATAAAGCCGTTTCACTCTCACTTGTTCTATTTTCGTTTATCTCTTCTTTTCATAATTATTTTTGCACCCGCGAGGAAGCGTATTCCACCTATCAGCACTGAATTATATACGCTATCTTTGCGGTAGTAGAAAAATAAGTGAGCATCTGCAACAATAGTACAGCACACGGAACTTTTATGATTTTCTTAAGACACTTTCGAATTATATATGTGACGGACGCGGTTTGGGAATATGATGTGATAAGTTAATTAAAGACATTAATTAAGACAATTAGCTTTGATTTCAGTTTCAGTTAGAATCACTTGTCAACGGTTTGATTAAAATTTGTGCCGTGTTACCGCCCAAGCGTACCACCATTCAAACGCATTCATTTAATTGACTATCGGATTATAATTTCATCATTCACGTTTTCAAACATTTGTTTTTTTTTATATAACTAACTGCCATCACTCAATGATAAATAACAACCTTACTTTTCTATGTTTGAATTATTGATATTTGTACAATCATATTAGGGCAGGGCATGTGGTTCCTTTACACTTATGACACTAAAACAGCCGTTACATATGAGGTGCTTCTACAGATTAGCGTGCAAGTTATATACTGTCATTAACGAACATGTAGCTATTTATAATTATATATAAATGCTAGATAATACTCGTCGTCCTATCTACCTATACCTATCTATATTTATATATAGTATGCGGTATACTTTTTTTTTAAATCTTGTATCAAAACTTTCCTCCATTCACATTATATATTATATAAAATGTCGGATTTGCGATATCACGTTAGGCTATGTATATTTGCATCGCGTTCAAATAATTTCTATGTACGCTGACGCTGGCGCTGACGCTGTCGCTGACGGGTCGCCGGACAGCGGCGGTTAAAGCACACCCTATCCTACTGACATCACATGACTGCATTAATTGCGATATCTCTCTGTATATGTACATTAATATTACATTATTTATATATTTATATATTTATATTTATATATTTGTATTTATATATTTATATTTTATTTATATTCGGCTCGCACTGACTTGGAGCGAGTGCTGACGGCGCTGGCGGTGGCACTCAGCAGGGCGCATCCTGTTTGGGATCCCCCGACTACAGCAAATGCCGAATCTCTAATATATATATTCTAGCTACTCATGCGTCTGCATTTACAGACATCACTATATTTTGTGATCTGATCAGTGTGATTGCTGTAGATGCAGACACGCGTGCATTCACGTGTTTATTTTACCGCCAGCTGCCGCCTCGTTGTACAACTGCCGCAGGTTTTCTCATTTCTCATTAAATATCTATATCTTATTCATTACCCTAGACTACTTGTTTGTACAAGTCAAACAAAAACAGAAAACAAACAGGGCCCGTGGCCAATTTTTACAAATATAAACACTTATAATCTAAACATGTTTAACATGTATTTTAACACTACCGCATTAGTACAGGTAACATAACTTAAAAACAAGTTGTCGTAATGTGATTGTTCGAATTGTAAGCGGACGACTGAGTGCCCACTGTAAGGTGACTTGAAGTGAATTTTGGCGGTACACCTTACGACACAGTGCCTGCAGGGAACCGTCAACCATCAACCATCGAAGTTGGATTGGTTGCATGATTGGTTGATTGGTTGGTTGGTTGGTTTGTTGGTTGGTTGGTTGGTTGGCGATGGGAGCCAGATAGTTAAGGTTCAGGTTTTTCGGGCTAGTCGGGTTTCAGGTGTTGCCTCTCCGGTTGCCGATTATACTAAGAGACTCGGAGCCAACCATTCCTCGTCCGCTAGCTGGCAACATGGCAATAGTTGACAGAGAGTTGTCATCAGGACACACGCGGCCACGCACTCATGCACAAACCAGTGAGAGCTAACGGGTCGGAAGCGTGAACTAGCACTAGCCTAGGCCGAGGCACACGCCTAGGCTCAGGCTAAGGCCGCACTAGTCACGTGCAGTGCAGGTCCACACCCTCTCAGCATTCACTCCAACACAGAGATAACCCTAACCGGACACAATGATGCTGTCGTCCTCTAAAATTGGATGGACTTCAATGTTCTCGTGTTAGAAACTTGAAATTTGGCACAAATAATTGCAATACTCGCGATAAAACTATTTTACTTTTACGGTATGTTGTATTAAAATATCACTATGTTGTAGATGACTAATATGTGTGTTTCATTATTGAGCCTGAAAGAAGAAAAAGCGCAGTTTAGATCATCGCGCAGTTTAGGATGCTAAAACACCGCCGAGCATCGGTGTGCTTGCGAACCGGATTTGATCAAGCTTTCTAAGTTAAATCATGCTCCGTGCTCGTTAGGTATTGGTTAATAACTTAATAAGTTCATAAGTACTCGTACAGGCAAATCGAGGAGGCTACAACACAAACTTGGCCGAGATAACTATTTTAATTAATATATAACGAAACTCCTAATGAACTAAAAACATGCTCCGTCTCCGTCTCTAGAGCCTCATTCACAGCTGCCGTTCACTCACACAGACATCGCAAGGCAAAGAGTATGTGACATGCGGGGGATGCGAAACATTACCACTATCGCTACTCACTTGATATTGTTGGATAGGAAACACCAGCCCTGGTTGCTGCAATGCTGCCGCTCCCGGGGCTGCCATCTGTTGGGGAGTTGTTGGTATCTGGGGTTGGCCGGGGATTCCCTGCCATGTTGCCGGCACTTGCATGCCCATACTGCTAGAATCACAAAACAAAATACACCCTTAATATTCATCTACATTTATATAAACAAAAGTCATTACATATTCAATAATAATATATTGTAGTGTTTGTTATATTCAATCATTTGTTTTATAAACTTGATTAACTTAATTATCAGTTAATAACCGAACATCTCAAAAAAATAACAACCAACTAAACTCAAAATTATTCTGTGCAATTCACGGCGAGAATTGCACGCCTTTTTATTGCACTACATATGTCCACGTAAGTATGCAATATGGAAAACTTTTTTTAGTATTGATTTCTAAGAAAATTGTATTCTTTATAAAAGTTGGTGTTTGATCTTATAAAGACAGAACAAATGACGTACGGTTTTAATCAACAACAAAAATTAACAATCTTAACGATATTATTAATTAACAATCACAAAGTTATAAAAATTGTTCATTTGCTTTCTAATATTGCGTTGAATGTCATTTGTTTTGTCATTTTTGTATATTTTAGATCAAGCACCAATAAAGAATAAAAATTTCGGAGAAATCAATACTAAAAGTTTCCCAAATATTGCATACTTAAGTGGACACGTTGTATATGTAGTGTATTAGAAAGTAAAGGCGTGGGCACTTTCGCGTCAGTGCCCACGCCTTTTCTTTCACATAATAATTTGAGTTTAGTTGAATGTTAATTTTTTCAGATGTTCGGTGAAATCGTGGGGACAAAAGTGAGCTCTAACTCTAAGTTAATGTTAAAAAATATAAAACTGATTCGCCCGTTTAGGCAATTTAGGCGGCGCCTACCTTATAAAATTAAGAAATTTAAATAAATATTAATTTACTTTCGCAATAATTAATATTTTGATAAGATAATGCGTTAGTATCACAACAGATCATTAATAAATTCGTATTTTAGTGGTGTTCTGATATCTTCAAAAACGACAGCGTATTTCGTCGTTTAATTCATAACCGATCGTTTTCTCCCCCCGACAGTGTATATATGTGCGTATGCATGCCGATATCTCCCGACAGGCGATGTTTCGGCTTCCTAAAGTTCGGCCATTATCGGTGCTAACTCGATTTAACGCGTGCTGTATATTATTCGTTAAAGTTAGGACTTTTTGCATCACTTCAGTCAGTCGAAGGATTAGTATTTTTTTAAATTCATCTTTTATCATATATTATATTTGCTTACCTAAAAATTAACGACATGGATCAACCCAGATTGACATTTATTTACTATTGCAGTTATTTATATATAATTAAATGACGAATAATGAAAACGGGAAAGTTATAAATTGATCATTAGTTTCAAAAGCTTACGGCGGTGATTATTTTAACACTTTTAGTCACTTTTTGAATTAATTGCAATATATATGTATATAGTGCGTTCACAATGAAAGGAACACATTAATTAAAACTGCTGTTGATTATTTTCAAGAAAAACGCTCGAACAGGTCGATTAGTATTTTTAACTGTGCATCTTTTTCATCAAAAATTTTATATATGGCGTACCCCATAAATAAATGCCGATACAAATTTTAAATAGAACACTATATATTAAAATTTTTAGTGAAAAAGATGCACAGTTAAAAATACTAATCGGCCTGTTCGAGCGTTTTTCTAGAAAATGATCACCTGCAGATTAAATGAATTTGTTCCTTTCATTACGAACGCATTACAATGAAATTAAACAAGAAACATTTATGGCAATGATCAATAAAATTCGATCAAACCATTTTTTTTCCTGTAAAAAAATTTTAAGTTTTTGACAAACATCCACTGAAACATCTTCATTTATTGTGAACTATTACATTACTTAATTTAAATATTAGATACGTAATTTATTGTTTTCCTTTCAGCCTGGTTCCTTCGCAATGATTGAAGTCTGCGTTTGTATGTGAGTACATTTCTATATACCAGTTATTTCCTTACTTCACTGTTTTTATTTCACGTTGAATGTACATTTCAATTGCAATACGATCATTACAAATAACTAACTCAAAGACAAAGTGAAGTAAAAAAGTGAATTTGAATACTTAAATCACATAAATTCGGTGTTATTCTGTAAGAGAAATGTTGAGTTTAACGTGTACGTTAAATTTTATCATCACAGTTTATGCATATTTAGAGAATGTGAAATTAATTAATAACGTTTACGTTATACTTAACATTTTCCATACGGAATAGCTCCGATTGTCCATTTACCATTATTTTTATCATTTCGTATCTATAATAAAGATTAGCAAAAAAACAATAGTCAAAATTCAAATATTTTTTAAATATGATTTTTTTTGTAATGTCTATTTATCGGAAGATCAGCTTACTGTAATATTTTGTTCGTATTTTTTAAAACTTATTTTTCGATTGCAGTGCCATTTGTCGTGAATATAAAAATACAATAAGTTTGGTATAAAATCAGGTAGAATAGAATCATAACATTAAAAGGAGACATCTTTGATATGTTATATGAGAACCCTCTTCATATAAGATATCAAAGATGTTCTCCGCCACACACCCCGAGAGCGAGAATAGAGACATGTGTTTCATGTCATTCGATAGTTTTTTCAAAAATGTTAAATACTTTTTTTTGTTTTACGATTGAGTATGTATTTCTCAAATTATTATTTCTAAACTCCAACAAACAGCCTACATATGATTCATTTTAAGAAAATCGTAAACGTAAACGCATAATAAAGTTTTAGTTTCTCAAACTGATTCCACGTACATAAGTAGTATCGACTCTAGAAACGCCAATTTAAATGCGGCCTTCACGGAGCATAATTCAATGAAATCAATATTTGCAAGCGCATAAGTTAACCATTTCACTGACATTCTTTTATTTAATTGCTTACACAAATCAAATGATTTTTTTGCATTTATCAACAAAGGAAATACAACTCGCCTTGTACAACTTGTACTCACCTTATGTTTCTGTGTAGCGTGTATTATTAAAAAGTAAAATACAACTGAACATCTTTTAATTATCAGTCAATCGGCCACCAGGGAAAATCGCGTTTAAAGTTACCTGAGAATTATTTAGCGGGCTATTAGTGCGCTCAAGACTAAATATATTTCGGATTGAATATTCCATTTGCATATGCATTTATTTACTTTAATTAAATAACTAACTAACCATCTTTATTCAAATGTGTATATGTATGTACAATAATATTCAAAAATTAGAATTATATTCTGTAGATGATGATGAATCGGCTATCGACCGGAGGTCTTTCAGCCTTTAATTAAATATTTTACTTTAATTAAAAAATAATAATAAAAACGAACCCGAGGGCAGAAAGACCTATGTTCGATATCCCATGATAGACTACTAACACAACTGTATATATTGTTATAAAAAAAATAGTAAATTTTATTATCATATTGTCTGAATAAAGATGTTTGTATATATAAAAACGAACTACCCATTTAAAAAATAGTAATTTAGTGGATAGATCTATGGCCGACTAACCCATACATTAATTAATTTGATACATTTAATGTTTTTTCTTAATTCATGATTTAGTTGTTATAATTTAAATGTTATATATACTTGTGAAATAATTTTCCTTTTCAATATATATACACACCTTTATTCAGATAATACAGAACAATTAACATAAATAAACTGGGTTATTATTTATTTATGGATTTATTATTAATTAAAAAAGAAAGAACAATACTGAATGCTATTGTATTGTGTAATTGATACTAATTAATACTTTACATATATGGCGCATCCGCCGGGTACAATTGGGTTTTGTATATATCATTGATTGTTTTATTATTAATAAAATGATTTTAAAATAAATATATATTTTAAATGTATATTATGTCTGAGATAAAGATTTTATATAATTATATTTTTAAAAAATATATTAATTTTGTAATTTATTTAAGCATAAAAGTGTTGAAGTTTTAATTATTATTCGAATAAATAAATTATAAGAATTTTATTAAAAAAAGTATAGAAAATGCAATTTAAAATAAATGTTAATAAAAATATGTAAGTATTATATTACACTTTATGTAGTAATGGTGCCTTTTTTTGTCATAAATCGATTTTAAACTTCAATAATCTTAAGAAGATTGTGGGATTATTAGCTTTATTTTTAAAATACTGAGATACCGCATTACGAACAAATACAGTATAGAAATATGAATCGCGGCCTTTACGCGCTTGAAACTATTTGTGTTGGGGGGATTTTTAAAGCGATATGCTTTTATATTAATTAAATAATGCTCTGATTTATTTTTTAAATGAGTTAAATTAATTCAAAGGATGATTTTTTCGGTACCGAGAGTTTTTCTTATTAATGTTCTGTTGATAAGTAAATTTAATGTTTTTGTTCTTAATTTTGTGGATGATCGATCTTTTTGGTGGGTTTTTGAAGTTATTGCTTTTTTTGTAAATAAGTAATAATGTATTTATTTTCTCACCCCATGTACGATTGTTGGTATCCAGCAAACTGTCCATAAGTGTATCCCTGCATTCCCTGAAGGAATTGCCCTTGCATTTGCGCAGCGGCGGCTGTCGGAAAGCTTTGGGGATACCAATACCCTAATTGCTGGCCGTAAGCTCCGTAGGGATACTGGGTGCTTGTGAGAGCCTGAAATAATTTCCATTAGCATAATCCGGGAAACGGAAAAAAGGAAAACAAATGAACATTACCTGTCCCGCCACTGGCGCATTATTCGGATCCCCAGATTCCTTGCCCCAAGAACACTTCACCACCTGCCCGTTGATGTCCGTATTGTGTACCGCCACAATGGCGTGGGTTGCCGATTCTTTGGTGGAGAATCTGCAAACAATAAATTATTTCAGAACATCCTGTGTAAGCTAATAATGGGAGGCTATCTTTTCTTACCGCACAAACGCATATCCTTTCTCTTTGAAGACCCGAATTTCTTGGATTGTGCCGAATGGGGCAAATGTTTTTTGCATCAATTCTTCTGTCAGACCGTTTGTGATACCTCCGCAGTAGACTGTACAATTGGTGGGGCTGCTTTGATTGTAGACTTCATCAAACGTTAAAGGCTTTGAATTCACTGTAATTAATTAAAAAAAGAACATTACTGAATGCTGTTGTATTGTGTAATTTATACTAATTAATACTTTACATAAATGGCGCATCCGCCGGGCACAATTGGGTTTTGTATGTATCATAATTAAATTTATTACAATAATAAGAATCTTTTGTGTAATCTTTCGTAACAGATATATTGAATAGAAAAATTCAGAATCATACATAAAACAATGACTGTAATAATAACAAATAATAAAATATATAATTTTAGTTCTATAATTATTTGTGAGTGTCCTTGAACCATACTCGATTATAATGCAATTTTAGGGATAGCAACTGCTTTCCAAAAGCACAGCTTTTATAAATTCAGTACTGGTTGGTTAATTATATTCGAATTTGTAATTGAAGGAATCCTCGTGTTTAGAAGGGTTGAGATAATGTGTTAAGTTTGAATGAGAACAAAAGGGGGAACACGGTTTGGGGAGTAAGGAGGTCGATCATGAAAATAATTAATAAATGAACAAAATAGACGTGCAAATAAGATTGTGTTGTGTTGGAAAATACATCCCCTTAACGGGGCTTTGTATCACGATTACGATTCCAAATGAACATTTAGTCGCGTGTTCGGTTTAGCGTGACAAAAGTGGACTGTGAATCACGCACAGGCAAAGCCCCGTTCACGCACACGCATACGCACAAAGACGCCTTGGATTCGGATTCAGATTCGGATTCGTATTCGAATTTTTATTGCAGCTCTGGAATGCACTTTAAGCAAATGCCGAATGGGGTAGATGAAGAAGCGCCTCGGATCGAAGCGGTTGTCCTCCGAATCCCGAGCCTTGAATATCGTTTTATTTAATGTAACTGTTAGTGGAGTTAGCGTCGCAGGAAATCAGGCAAGCGGGTGAATAGGCAAGGCATGGCAAGGCAAGGCAAGGCATAGCAAAGCGGGCAGGCACACGCATACGCATTGCAGATATATCCGGTTCCGGTCGCGAATGTCGTTAAGTCGGGACGTTGGGACGCTAGGGGTTGGGGGTAGACCGTCGACTAGTGACCAATTCATTTGATTCAGTGCTAAGAGCAAATATCCACACGTTCACGCATTCGAGATCATCACGAACGTCGATTTAATGCTGGTAATCAAATCTGCGAATACGAATACGAATAGGAATACGAATGCGAGCGCTCTGACCCCCGAAACCTGAATCCATCCCGGACGATAAATTTGAAATAGTTGACAGCCCGTTTCTAGTACGCCTGCATTGGAATATCAATTATGCATAAATTAATAACATTAGATAAATAACGCAACTCGGCTCCCAAACTCAAACAATATAAGTAACCAAACCAAAAAAGCCAACCCCGCGATTAGATTATAAGGTACCCCGGAAACCCTAACAAACTGTCCTAAATATATATACACAACACAACAAGAGTTAAGTTCACTCGTGTGTAACAATATCCACATTGATATTTTTGTTCTATCCCCGATTTTATTGTCCCGTAAAACCGCGGCTTTCCCTAAATGAATACACGGATGTAATTTTAGGAATACACAACCAGAAAGAAAGTGAATGCAGGATATTTCCTTTTCATCTAACTTAGATGAGAAAAGTTTTGAAAACATTTCAACATACTTTAAAACGTACACCCGGAATTATATTTATATATTTTAATTTCATTTCTATATTATTTATTCTAGTAACATGAACTAATTACAAACTTTTTTGTAAAAATAAATATCTCATTTAAAAATAATTCAGAAATAATTGCAAAATAAATAAAATAACACAAAACACTATTTTCTATAAAATTTCAATCGATTAACATGGCATACAATTTTTAAAAATCCTTATTGACTTTTCTACAAATTAATTTTACTAAATACAGCATTACGAACTCATACAGAATCGGGGCCTTTAAGCAGTATAAACTATTTGTTTCGGTAGGATAGTAAAATTGCAATGAATTTGAAATGAAACGAATTGAAATGATTAAAATTCACTACAGAAATGGCAAAAATTTTGCAGTCAGAGATCGCTAAACTAAAGCACTTTTGGGTCGTCGTGAAGCACCATCTCGGTGATCACAATTGGTCCCTAGATCTTGTGGCTTGACACCTTTAGCCTTTTTTCTTTCGAGCCAGCATAGATAAGGTCTATGTCAATGTTCCACAATCGATTCAAGACCTTAAAGATGGAATTCGTGAAGTTATCGAGGACATACAGCCGCAAATGTGCAAGTTGGTCATAGAAAATTTCATGAAAAGAATATGGTGCTGCAACCGTAATCGTGGCGGCCATTTGCCTGATATCGTTTTCCATTGTTAATGGCATACCTTTCTCTTTACAATGAAATAAATTTGATTTCTCTTAAAATATACTCGTTTTTTTTTTAATATCAAAATTAAACCTCTTATTTTGAAAACCCTGTATAATGAAATAATATATGCAACAGCAAGTGTTCATTATTTTATTCAATAATGAAATAAAAAAAAGTGTAATACATTTAATACGAAACTGACCAAAGTAAGTTATACAATGCATATTTGTTGTTTTTATAAAAATGAGTCCTTAAAAAAATATTGATAAACAAAAAATAGGCACTTAAAAAAGCATTACTATTACATTATATATTAACCGAAATATGTTTTTTTTTTAACTTATAAAAGGTTAAACAACCCTTCAAACAATTACCCGCAAATCACATAAATTACTACAACGATGGGAGTCCATGCGTTGCCTTGAAATAAATTATGTAATTCAAGCGAATAGAAAAATAACTAGATCGGTAATATAAATTGATATAATCATAGAATCAGTAAATATTTTTTGTTTATTTAATTAGAACATACATGAAAGAAATATCAAGATTAAATACTGAATTAATTTATTTTGTTTCAGTTAATGTTCAGAGAAAGGGTCGATAAATATAATGCAATATAATATAATGGCCTTCTTCATCGTTAAATGTACAAATTAATTTTACGTGCGCTATTATTCTCACAAAATATATCCTCTTACAAAAAATAAGAGTATAGTCGATCGTGGACGTTCTTATCGTTTGAACATCCATGATGGTATTACTTGACATTGATTGATTTTCAATTAGGTTTTATTGTTTTCTACAATTGTTTCGCTACAGAGTAGAAATGAAAAAAAAAATGAACAATATAAAATTCATTATTTGTTTTCAACAATAAATAAGTTATGGAATGGATATTTTTTGCGTTGAACACATGCAAACCTAATGTATATTTAATCTGCGTCACATTCCACAACTCTTCGCTATTCTCAAACATACTATAGTGAAGAAAATTGAAAATATGTAGCTCTTAAAGTCTGAGTACTTTGGTTAATTTCACATTCAATGACTTTTATAACGTAGGTACAAAACGAATATCCATTGAATTAGCTACGTTTAGTTCAAATATCCCGCCAAATATTGGATTGCATTAATTATCTTTAATATTATATTTATTTCTTTTAAATAATTGTGACGAAATGAATTTTTTTTCTATTATAATTAATATTGATTGTGACGAAATGATTTTTTTCTCTATTATAATTAATATTGATTTAAAGTAAGTATCATTAATTGAACTGTTTATTACTACAGATAATGAATCGTTTTCTCTTTTGAAAAATTAAATTGCATAATTTTATGATACATGATATGAGTGGAATATCCACCATAAAAAATAAATTGTGATTCAATAAAGTCACAGGGTTCCGTACATAAATCATCTTCATAAATTCTATGTTATTGAACCCTGGAGACATCAAAATTAATATTCCTAGACGAATCCTTGCGATGAAAACAATACTTCCGCTTACGTATCAGATATAGGGGAGGCAAAAAAATGATGGAGTGTAAATTACCTTCATTTTTGGGAGCGGGCGGTTTCCTCGTGGCCCAGTTAGTGCGGATATTGCGACTGCCCAGCCACTGGCCGTTCATTGCCGCTATGGCACTTTCAGCCTCCTGAAACAAAGAAAACCGGCCTGTGTATAATGTAAATAAATTACCGTGCGAAATTCACCAAAAGGTTAATAGGTACACGTTTTCCACACGCACAATTAAACATTGTGCTTAAATCACGCATAATATACTACTGAAAGTACGTGCATCATGTAATTATAAAGTCTGAGTACACAAAAGGGAAACGTTTATAATTCTAATATACTCCACTCGAGACTGCGTTTATTAAGCGAGTTTTTTTTATATAAATATGTAAAAATATGCTCGTTTTGGTGTTTACAGTAAGGGTCGTTGTTTACCTATTATTTCATAATGAATAATAAAAAAAAAACAATATTAATCGTAACAAAATCCTCATTACAGTAAATATTATTTCTAATAAATATAAATAACCCACTAATAAACATTTATTTATAATTATAAAAATACCAAAGAAGTAATACATTTTTTATTAAATAAAACACTTTTCAACTTTGTTTGTATAACTTGTTATTTTATTTTAGTGACTATAGTTTCGAAGTATAGAGCTTCATTATCAAACTAAAAGTTTTAATTTGATAATGAAGTTAAAACTAAAAGTTTTAGTTTGATAATGAAGCTCTATGTTTCGAAACTATAGTCACTAAAATAAAATAACAAGTTATACAAAGTTAAAAAAATGTTTTATTTAATAAACTCAAAATGTATAACCATGTAAAAGCCTTAACAATTAACAAATTAATAAAAAGTGAATGGCACTTATTACATTCTTTTACAAGGTAAAGCATCGGATTAAAAAATGTTTCAAATGAAAGGATCGATAACTGAATATCTTATCTTTATGTTAATTTGATTTTTTTACACAAACTTTATATTAAATGATAGTTCAACATCTTTATTTCTATTTTAATACAATATTTATGCAAAAATAATTAATGGATTTTGAAATAAAACAGCAATCGACTAACAGCCAGAATCCTCTATATTAAATTGATTGATATTTAATTAAAAGTGTATACATGAATAATGCTGTTTATGATTTTTATTAATAAGCATAGTATTAAAAAAATATTCAAAATCATGGATATCAAACTTTTTACTAATATTAAATAAAATAATATTAAAACTGTATAAACTTATTTTCATATTCTAATATTGTGAATATTTTTGAACTATATGAAAATTCTTACTAATATTAGTAAGAAGTTTGATATCCATGATTATGAATATTTTGTTTATTAATAAAAATTATAATGTTGTTTTCTATGATATTAAACGTATAAATTTACGAGAAATAAACATATGTATATTTCTCGTTTTTTTTTTATATAATTCCGTATGTCTCCTCTGGTCTATAGCTCATGACAGACTACTAACCCATCAATATGTATTGTAAATATAAATATTTGTAATGAATTGTAATTGTGCTGCCTGAATAAAGATGTTTGTATATATATATTCCGGATGTCTTACTCTTACTACACTAATATGAACAAATTAAAGTCGTTTTGTGCTCATACCACATTTTTTTATATATATAAATTTAATAAATCAAGTGATAATGGGTATGCAACACCTGCACCTCATCAATCAACCTAAATTAAATAGTGCTTAGTGGAGTTTAAGAGTTTATTACATATTTCAAAGCATAATTCAAACAATTTAAATGATAATACGGGATTTTTACATAATTTTTAATTATCATTTGATATATATAGAATATCTTTTAGTATGCGCTGCGATAATTGCATAGTATTTATTAATTATATCGCGAGGCAGATTCTACACAACTAATCTATTATTTAGTTATCATTAGCGTTGATTAATTGTATTGTGGCAGTAATCTATGAACGTATACATTCATATAGTATAATATCGCAAAAGGCTTTCTCTACATAATCGATTAGTAAGCGTCATCCATATCGTCATAGCGTGTGAAACTGTTGTAAACGGAAAAGGGTTAGGCGTCTGTTTTATATTTGGTTTTACACATGCTCGACCATAAGAACCCTTTGGTGTTGACAGCATGCATGCCTGGAGTTACCCAGCCAGAAATTAGAAATTACAAATAATATTAGTTAAAATAAAAAATGATGATAACAAAATGGTGTTACGGTTATATGTAATTTTATCATTTCACGGTGGTCGTGCAATAAATATATTAAGGAAAAATAAATTCCGGTTATGACCACTATATTATACGGGGTCGCGGATTGCCTTGAGAATTGAACCTTGAAGTAATGGCATTGCAACATTAAACGTATAGTTTTTCGATATTTTCATCGACGCAATCCATCAAAACGGCTGAACGTCTCGGTTCTTCGACGATTTGTTTCTAACTGCGCCGTTACAAATGACTACGATAAAATATATAAAAATACATAAATAACGAGGCTTTCCATGTCCAATTGAATGCGCTCACAACTTTTGTGATTTATAAAACTTCTTTAAGAAAAATTTACATAAATACGACGCGGCGCGACGTATTATAAACTTATACAAATCAACATTGTATTATTTTTAAAGTTATATTCATTTATTCTTCTTATTAAAACTTATTACCTGACTTGATCGTCTAAAAAAATATGTATCTAAATTTCTGTATTAATCCTTAAGATAAGTCGAAACTAGCTCAAAAGAATAAAATAAATTAGAGTGAAATAAACCAAGTGTCTTTTATTCAATTATAAATACAGATTGTTGTTATTATCAAACAATAAAGATATTTTTTAATTGTGTTTCAAATATGCATAGTGTATTGATTTTTTATAAAACAATAAAGGAAAGGAATTTACGGAATGTCATCGAATGCAATTTGATTGAAATATACGAGAGCGACATAATTATCCACATAACAATTCGAGAGCGATGAAATCTCTATCGCGCTGCAGCGTGTTAGCAATGAAAACGCTTGATTGCCCCTTTATGCAGTTCGATTAGTCACAATTGAATCGCCAACAACGGAGATGGCTAATATGAATAGGTGTTTAATTTAATTAAAAAAGGAACTCTTTAAGGGTGTGCATTGTTTTACACGCACGCACGCGAATGAACGCACACACCCCTCCATGCGGATAGACCTGTGGAAGGTCCCAGCGTAAACAATCACCATTATTATGTCAGTGGGATTATTCATTTCAGCCGTATCATCATCCACTTATTTAAATGTCATATTGCTAATGCGGCATTGTGTACAACAAAGAAATTCAATAGTGCTCTGGTGTAAATGCGTCGAGTATTTAAAGTACAGTCGGGATCCCTTCGAGTGCTTTCGAACGCCCTTCAGAACGTGTTTATGTTCAGTCGGACAAGACAAATACAAACACAAGGACGATCTATTTCGATGTTTCCTTGTTTAGTTAATTCGCACTTCAAAATGCTATAACCCACCTGTGCTTTAAATCAATATTAATATTTATTTAAATAATATTCTAATTTTTAATATTACTCCTATTTATACAACCAAGAGTTCTCTATGATTACGTAAGGTTAATCAACTTATTCATTATTTATAACTAGGCTTTACAATCCGACACCCGCAAGGGTAAAATAAATAAAAAATAGCTTTTACTTTCATTTATTATTTATTTTAGAATTATGATTATCTAAATCAATTTATTATAATCTTTAATAAAACTTTTAGTGGACGAAACAATGATTCTCGGTTGTCTACCTTGTAGACTCAAATCGTTGAAATTAGGCGAAAGATGGCGCTTGCAACGTTTTTCATTTATTATGTATAATAAAACTGTGTTTTTTCTGTACTAATTGTTAAGGCTTTTACTTTGTTATACATCGTTGTATGTTTAATGAAACTTTTAATGCTTGCTTGTATAACTGTAATATTTTTCTGTATTAATATTTTTATTAATGCTGAAAAACCGATGTTCGATAGACATTTAAATTGTAAAATTATGAATATATTTAAATTCACAATAAAGATGAGTATAAATATATTTTCTTTTTAATTATTTAAGGATAAATACGTAATGAATAATATTTAATAGGTGAGTATAATTATTATTATATTTTAACGCTAAGTGTAGAAATAGTAGTTAATATGAAAATAAGTCTCGCATCAATATGGCATGATTATATAATACGTTAGGATAAGTATCAATCAATTTCAAATTTTCTAAAAGGATATTGGTTATAGAAATTCAGGCAACACTGGCAGTGCTCGATTATTTTCAGATTTTACAGGTCGTCAATTCGGAAGTTGTTTAAGACTTTTGATACCCCAGGCACGTATTGTAATTTCAGGGGAGACTGCTCCCCATATGAAGCTTAGTGACCTCAGCCGGTAACTCGATTCCTACAAAATTTGTTGTAACGGTAATTAAGCCACTTCCGGCCGCCATCTTGCTTTCGGAAAATTACTGCGAACGCAGAACAACGCAACAATCCCAGTCGGCAACTGTAGTTAAAACATTAAACTAGCCATTTAAAATTGATCGAAAAAGTTTAATTACAAACACGGCAATTATATTATGTATTGTGATTTCCCCGACGACCGAATATATTCACGTGAAAAGGGTGTGGTTGATTATGGCGAGTAAATATAGTCACGAATTGAAGGGAAGGTTAGATATCTATTTTTAAAGGGCGCTTTGTTGCCCCTTTCGTTCCCTCTTCCACCCTAACCCTTCCGTACCTCACATATTCCCGCATATTAAGTCATTTTCTGAGCAATAAAAACTTTCAGGTGATATTACATCGCTGCGGAATGCGGGCTTTGTTTAATCTCTATCATTTTAATACAACTTACTCAAACTTAAATAATTATTACTCTCATGAATACTAATCATATAATTAAAATCTTTTAGAAAAAATAATCAATATAAATAAACTAAATTATAGACAGATAGTTAAATACAAAATAAATGAATAATTTCGGAGAAAATAAATTAACGTTTCTTGAAATCCATGCGTTATGTTCTCATTTTTTATAATTAAATTGTGTACTCGCAGTTTCTTTTTTGTCCTCTTTCTTAATTCTTGACCTCAACTAAAATGTTGGCGAGGAGATTGCGGATATTGCGGAGATTGAATTATGTTTGCTGCATGGATTTTTATTAGCGAAAGAAATGTCTGGACTACAACGGTAACAATAAAGTTACTATTAATAGATTCTTGTTATTAAAAAGGACACAAAGTATTAAATTATGAGGATAAATTGTAATTTAATTTCGAATTAATTAATGTGATTAAGTTTATGATAGATGTGAATAGTAAGGTTAAAATAAGTAAGTAATGTGAATGGTAATAATTTCTTATAAATTTTCTTTATATTTTTTCAGATAATATGATGCTATAAATGGGAAGTTTATTCTTACAATCAACCAAGCATTTCTTTCACTAATAAAATCTATGCAGCAAACATAATTCAATCTCCGCATTCCCACGCCATCCGCATCCTCATAACCGTAGCCATCGTTAACCATTCACTATTCACCCTCCGCCCCGCTCAGTCCTACACCCTACACCCTTCATCCTTCCAACTTCATTCCAGCGAAAATCCGCACCACGGGATAATGTTATCTTAAAATGGGACCAAGAAATACGCAATCAACTCCTATCCGCCATATAAGGATTATAAGGGATTCTGTGCATGCATTATTTCACAAGGCACAGAAATGTAAATGACCTCGCCCTTATTTACGGCATATTACCGCGCCGGGGCCACCCCCTCCCTATCGCACCCTTCCGCCGGAAAGAAAATAACTGATGCCAATCGCCGATTTTTCTCTTAAAATTTAGCGCGGAATTATTCAGTTCGTGCGATGCAAATTAACTTTTCTGCATCACAAAAGTGCGCTGAATTAAAGCGCGCGCAAGTGTTTACCTTAACTGTCTGTTTTCTGTTTTCTCAAGGCTGGGAATGCTTTAAAAATAACCGTAAAATGCATATTTGGATATAGCTGGAAGGTTACTGCGGATCATACTGAAGGCTGTTAAGATTGTTATCGTAAAAAATAACGCAAATTAAATTTTAGTTCGTATCTGGAATCTACAATAACCCAATGTTAAATTTAAACACCACACAATTGATAATATTCAAATTAATCTATAAAAATTAATATTAATAAAACTACTACTTTCCTGGTAAAGATTCCGCTGGATATCGGATTACCCAATATTCAATTCTAGAACAAGATAAGCATGTTTTCTGTATAATAACAAAATCATATAATTCTGTTACTTATAGGGAATATATTAAGAAATCCTATAATTTAGTTTAATATAAAAAATCCATAAAATATCGCAGCAAAAGAAGCAAACCGGGAAACGCGTCGACGCCACTCCACCCTACAGCAGTAATTAAAACTAACAACACGAAGCCATCTTTGTAAATACTCGTAAAGAATCCAGTGAGCTTTCGCAAATATAAATCGGGGCGGTTTAAATATCGCCGGATTTGTAGCTTTGATATCGATTGCTTATTTTTCAGTTCCCAGACGGCGAATTAGCAGCCAGTTAAAGCCATCGCGACGGGACCGACTTTTTGATGCAGCATGTTTGGAATTGGGTCGAACGCGTTCACTTTTTGCCCATGTGTGTCTACAAACTGCGCGGGTGTAAAGTTTCCGTTAATTAGAAATTCTTCCCCAGCGAAATTTTGTTCGACAAACAAAACAAAAAAAAAAAACCACTAAAATGGGTTTAGTTTAGATTAGAATATCCGGGGTGATTTAGATTGTTATATCTATCTAATTTGTAAACACGTACATTTTAAACTATTCATAATATTTAGATTATACTTACAAAAAAACATGTTTCAATAAAATTTATCATTGTTAATATAACCTTCTATAAGCTGGTACTGAAGACTCTTTTTTTAATAAATTAAACAAAATTATTTTCTATATGTTTAATTAATTTCTCACTTAACCCGTGGTGAAACATTTTTGAGTTAAATCATCCTGAATTAAAAATTATTTTCATTATAAATGAAAGACGACGTAAGTCCAAAATTAAATAAACAATTCTTTTCCTTTCTCCTACTCGTTTTATTAATCTAAAGATGAAAAAAAAATAGTTTCCGAAATATATATAGTTTAAAAAAAATACAAGTAGGAGAAATGTCAAGAATTAATAAAATTATTGACATTTCTCCCTAATTAATTGTTTATACTATTTTATATTAAGAAATCTTTTAACTAAATCGTTTATTTAATTAATGATCATAGTTTCAATATTTATCCCTATTAAAGCTGCAAATCCGGTGATTTAAATATCGCCGCGTTTTATATTTGCGAATGCTTACTGGATTCAATTATCCAAACAATATTAAATATTTGATGAGTGCATAAAATAATACTTTTTTAATATCATCAGTTCATAAAATCTTGTATTCTTTGAAAAGTGTAAATATATGTTCTTTATAATTATTTACAGATAAATAATGGATTTTATTATTTCTTTATACACTAATATTATAATATTAAGTTAACTTATTTTTTTATCTCTATATTATTTTATATTAAATAAAAAAGAATATATTTTAAATAACTGTGACAAAAAGAATTAATATTCTTTTCTAATAAAAACGTCAATACTACAGAAGATGAACAATTTTCTGATTTATATTTTGTGAGAATAAAGATAGTAGAAAAACTAAAGCAGTTTTATTAAAAATTCAGAACATTCTCCACAGCTCACACATAGATAGACAGACTTGGGTGGACTACGACCTAGACAGATCTATTATGGATTTCGACTATCTCAGATGACTAGCTCCAAGTTTGCCTCCTTGATTAATGCTAGCATCCTCGCCAATGAGTCTTGGGTATAGCTTTCTGTGTTTAGTTTAGTGAAGCCTAGCTTAAGAAGTTTCCCCTTTGATACAGTATGTAAAGAGGATCTTCCTCCTTCTTCCTGGAAAATCTACTCATATTCTGCTTCTAGACATATTTTATTTGTATGTTGGTTGAGTCCACAGTGTCCTGTTAATAAAACCACTAAAGCCCTGGCTATTTTCCTGCCTTGCTTTATAAGTGCCCTGTTTAATTGGAATTAGCAGTCCTGCTATGTCCAAAAATCTTGCAAGTTATCGGTTCTGTGGTTAGAGAGGCACTCTAACTGGTGATAAATTCAGAATAAAGCTGCTTGATGATTATAAATTTAATAAATCACACGAGGCGCCATCTAGTGCCTAATTTTAAGTGACATCGTCAAAAATTTTATTTTACAAGGTAGGCAAAATAAATTGCTATTCATATATCAAAAGGAAGACGAACATTTTCTTGTTTATGAAAAGCAGGAAAACCAATTAATCGATTGATTTATTTCCACCACCAACATCTAGTGTTTAGATAATTGGTGGTGGCCATTTCGGTCCAAACGCTATATGTTGGTGGTTGAACTAAATTAATCAATATTTATGTTACAATGACTTAAAGGAAAGAGTTAATTAGTTATGTTACAACTAATTTACTGCAAATGAAACAAACATGTAAAATTATTATATAATACATTATTTTTGTTAAAGGTTTAAAAATAAAAAAAATATAGATTTATAGGTTAATGTTATTATTCAACATGCAGGAGTGTTTGCGTAGAGCAACAGTTGATTCTTAAATAATGTATCGTTTTATGACATTATCGATATATCAAAATGAGCGTTATTTATGGAACACCCTTTATAATATGAATTATTGTGGACACGTATTTATTGAGTAGTCACTTGTGATTACTTCGAATGAATTATATAAAATAATAAAGCAATTTTTAGCTATTATATATACATAACATTTTTATTGAGGATTTGATACAATTTAGCTACAATACAATATTTAATTTAATAAGAACAAAATGGTCTTTCAGGCGGAAGTCATTGTCTTTATGTAAATGCTTGATGAGTGATGAAATGTTGTAGACTTGGAATATTTTAGTTATTACTTTATTTAAATTTAATTAAATAAATATATTTTTTAATAATGTGATAATTAAAGCTTTTAATTCCTTATACATTGAATCAATTTAATTTATTTGATATATCAAAATTATTCGGTCAAATAGTATTATAAACTATTAATTTATTTATATTTTGCTTTATTAATTAATTTTATAAAAACGTGTATATTTCGGTTTATAAATTAATTGATTAAGTTGTAGTAATTGTCTATTAAACGAAAGCATAAACGCTTCATTGAATTTTCAGCTATTGTTCCAAGAAGCTAGCCAAGTCGAAGCCACACATTCAAATTTAATGACCTAATCCAAGCCGAGAGACAATTACTTACCACCTTTTCGTATTGTCAGTTAATCTGCGCTAAAACGGCCATAAATGTAAATGAGATGTCTCGGGGAATCGGAACTGTAAATAAGCAAACGCAATTTAATTCTATCTGGAACATTTTACTTGTTGCAAAACCGCACAACTTCCTGAAACGTTTCCAGATTACCCAGTTCCGATAAAGGTGGAAGAGTTACAACATAGTTGTTCCTTGGCAAATTTCTTCAGCCGGTTCCGGGCGCAATCAACCGAATAAGATGCTTGTCAACCGCTAAACTGCCAACTACTTACGAAATCAATTGTTCTTAAAACCCCAACAGGGAAAATATAAAATGTATACACTTTTTTTTTTCGATCAATTGAAATATATTTTGTTACGTTATTTATTGCTGATGGTATCGATTACACACAAAGCTATAATCCAACGCAATTGTTGATTGAAACTGGAGTATTTAAATAATCAATTTCATATATCCACTAATTGATAAGGCTTTTACTTTGTTGTACATCGTTTTTTTTATTAATGAAAACATTTTTTAACTTTGTTTGTATAACTGAAATTTATTTAGTCACTATAGTTTCAACGTCATTAACGCATAATGATAACAATATCCACTGTTACGATTTAAATAAATTTATTTTATTAATATACACATACATATTTTACTTCAAATATTATATAAGACTTTAATAAAAATATATATTTTGTAATATATATATATACAAATTTCTTTATTTACGATTACGTTTTTACAAAAATTTAATAATATATACACTAAAATAAAGATTTGTCTGTCCTAGGCTATCGACTTTCTGCCTTATATTGTAATATTATTTATATTTTATGCAAAAATTCTGATTTAGTTGACATCAATAATAATTTTTCGTAAAAACGGACGTGATTCACAAAGTCATTGCAACTCTTTTCCATCGCTGCTATTCAATTTTCTTAATAATTCATTAAATTAATTAAATTTTAAAAAAATTCCTTTGATGGATTTATATTAATACCTCGATTAAATAATAAAAAATACATATTTTGTGGTGGAGGCGGTTACTTTGTGATACATTTTAAATATTTATATTAATAACACTAATTATTTTTTTATTTTTACGGTGACAAATTTCGACTCGTCGACGAGCCATTATCAAACCAATGGTTATTATTAATTTAAAAATATATATATATTTTGCTTTCAAATATATCGTTCGATTTTTTTTAATGATGAATATCAACAATAGTTGAAAAAAAAAAAAGAATTTAAATTGTTTTTACTTAAAAAAATTGAATATGTATATAGTTATCTAATTAAGATATTAAATATATAAATAGACATTACTAAGAACGCAAGTCTTTTTACTAGCTTATACACGTTACGTTAGCTTCCGTTAAACAAAAAAAAGTACGGAAAATTCACATTTTTTACAGCTGGCAGCCGTTTCATATTTCGTATTTCATTCCGTTATTAATTCTCATTTCCATTCCCCCTGTTGACCACGTCTCCCATTTTTGCCGTTTCTCCCATTTCTTCCATTTCACCCACGTCAGCGTACCTTGACTTGAAAATTAAAATAACTATATTATATACAGAACAATTTTCCGCATGCTTTAACCGGCAGAAAGGAAAAACAATTTTCTAATTGAGGGCGCATTTCATGAAAATGTTTCTTATTTATGTACTTAGCAGAATAAATATTTGCATTGCTTGGATTTATAATTATGAAGTTAATTTATTAGCTAATTACTTTTACTACTCCTACAGACGTGAGGTTTTAATTGCGAAATAAAAAAATATTATTTCTTCCCTTTATGTTTTAACGATTAAAAGGCGAATTGCGTTTCTGAATAGCAAACAATTTCATATTACAATAGTTGTTACCATTACTTAAGTTTAACAATGGATTTAGTGATGTTTATTACATTACACAATTTTAAATATTTTAATAAAAGCAGCGCATATTTTCAAAGGGTTATTATTTGATTTAATTTAATATTAAAATTGTATTGTTGTGTAAATATGAAATTATTATTTGAACAAAGTAATTACGAATAATATTTAATAGTAATTATTGTTAAATAATTAATGAAAAAAAGATTGTATTTGCATATATCAGTGGTAATTGTATATCCCAATAAAAATGATTATATGTTATAAATTGTCCAAAGAGGATTAATTCATATACTGTATTTATGTGGATAGTCCTTTGTGTGTTCCAATAGAATTTGATTGAGAGAAATAAATCGAAAATAATTATAGTGGAAATGAACGAAATTTCCATGTTTGAATCCTTTTTGTCCGCATTCCCATTTTCACTCCAGGGAGCAACAGTTGATGGTTATTCGGTTGGTTTTTCGTGCGAGTGTTATATTTCAAAGTACCCGCACCACAGTATTGCGCGGTATACGTTTTTTTTTTTGGAGACATTTATAGCTTTTCCGCATTGCAATTGTTGCTGTCTTTGACTGAGTTAAATATTTCAGTGATAATAAACAAAGAGGAACAGGGAATAATTAATAAAACAAACAAGGAAGCAAACAATTCGTGCTGCAGTAATGGAATGAACAAAAAGTCGTATAATGCTTCTGGAGTAATATAAGCTGGCTCTTTAGTATTCCCTTTAACGTTTTGCGGTTCGAGCGAGCTAAGTCATTCGGCTAAGGGTTGACGCCGGGCGTGGGGCGGGGGGTGGAGATGGCTATAGCGGAGACGGCTGGTACTATTCCGCAGTTCTATTCGGGGCATGGGGATGTTAATGTCAATGTCGGTGTCATTGTTGCTAATTGCCGAAATCGCCAACGTGTAACCTAACATTTCTACTAAATGCAAATTCTCCCCTATATTCATAAACACACCAATAAATCCTTTATTGACGTCAATCGTTGCATCCTAAGCAAATAATGTTCACAAACAGATGTGTAACTTTTACAAGCTTACAAAATCAATAACATTGAAATAACTATTCGATTTTCCTGTCAATTACATTCTTAATATCATTTCATATAACTTACATAATAGCTAAAAAAAATATTAATAATATAGATTTATTTTTACTTCGCTATAAATTATTTTAAGTTTTAATAACTTTGAATTTATTTTAGTAAAATAAATTCAAAGTTATACAAACAAAAGTGAAGTGAAGTGTTTTATTAAAAACTAAATAATATCAATAATGATAATAAAAATACCTTTCTTTAAAGTTTATATAAAAAGTTAAGGGATTTAAAAATCCAAGATAATTTATTGTTTCTATTTCTTCTATAGGAGTGTCTTTAATATGTATTTATAGATATGTTCATTTTTTGCTTTATATTAAAATATACGTTTTTGTTTTCTTTTCGAGTGTTGTTATTAATTTTAAGTTGTATTTATTTAAATTAAATTTCTTTATGTTGGTTGTGGAGACTTTAATTATTTAAATAAAAATGGGTGTCCTTTTTCCTACTTATTTTTTATTAAACTAGATATATTTCGGAAACTATGATTTAGTCTATCAAAAAGTAATAAAAGGACATTTTGTATTATTGATATTTAATTGGTTTAGTTCTTCGAAAAAAGGATTTATATAAAAGAGGATTTTTTTTAATCTGAAATTGAATTTATTTATATAAACATATTTATTAATTTAAAGAAACATCACTTTAAGTGGGTTTGTTTTAAAATAAAATTGATCCAATTGGAAATTTTATTTTTATATATAGAAAATCTTTATTCCTGAGTCTTATATAATTTTATAATACATATAAATACAATCATTTACAAATTGTTAGACCTTAAAAAATGGCTACCGTCGGTCTTTTTGCCTTTTATTTATATATATATATATATATTAAAAATCTTTATTTCTGAGTATTACATTATATAATTTTATAATACATATAAATACAATCATTTACAAATTATTAGACCTTAGAAAATGGCTATCGATCGTCGGTCTTTCTGCCTTTTATTTTTATATTACGTGATATATTTTTATCAGCAAACAAAATTTAAGATTATATATTATGGGTATGATAATAAAATAAATATGGGATTTTCTCTATAAAGGCTATTTATTTTTATAAATAATTCAATTATATATTGAGCGTATCGAAAACTGAAATCCAATTTCAGGACAATTAAATAACATTCAGCAAACAGTGACCGTTTCGTTTCGTATTTCCGCGACCACTTGCATTATATCCCGAACCCCCGCACAAAAGGCTTTACGCTGTGGGAAATAGTATGAAAACAGCGGGGTTTACATGCTCAGGTTATGGATCTCATTCCAGGCAAATGGCCGGTCATCTTGTTGCAGAGTTATTCACAATACGACGGTACGTCTGTGCCGGTGCGCTGAAGCTACGCCTGGAACTCGAACCGAAACTGAAACTGACGCTGAAGCCGAGCCCTGAGCAGAGCAGTGCTTCCCAAACTTATTTTATTGCGGCTGCCTTACGTCCTCTTTAGACACGGAACGACATTCAAAGCAATTCCAGCGCTTCCCATGAGCAAAATGGACTATTCAAACTGGTGGTTGCTGCATGCGAATTCCTCTGTTTACTTACTAAGTAGTCTTACTCAGTCGCTTTGTTGATACGGATTCAGATTCAAGAATATTCCGAAGATGTGTTTGCATTACATTAAATTACATATTAGATATTTCCGCAAAATAATGCTTAATTATAATATACAACTACCATTCTTCACATCTTATGTATTAAAAAAAAGTCTACAAAAATACTCGAATTAAGGGCAGAAGACCTTCGGTTGATAACTCAGGACAGACAAACCTTTATTTTAGTGTATATACTCAATGTTTGTAAAAATGTAATTGTCTGAATAAAGATATTTGTATATACTCCAGTTAATACCATATTTAAATGTATATAAAGGTTTTTTAATTATTGCCT
Organism: Philonthus spinipes; assembly: GCA_963082785.1. Lineage (NCBI taxonomy): Eukaryota > Metazoa > Arthropoda > Insecta > Coleoptera > Staphylinidae > Philonthus > Philonthus spinipes. Next base: position 6,678,680 of record OY720301.1, read on the forward strand.
ATTTATCATAATTATTACTGCAATTCATTCATATTTAAATTTTAAATGAAAATTAATTGAACTATCTAAAAATATTAAAGCGGTTTTAACACTAATCATCTTGATTAATATTTGTATGTTTTTTAATGATTTATGGTCCTATTTATTAATGCAAATTACGATCATGCACATTTGCGTTAATATGCTAATAACAAAACCGTTATTTATTAACGCGTGTAAAATATGTATGAATGCGTACGTATTTGAGTGTAATTAATAGATTACAATCATAGTGTGTGTGTTCAGATAAGGCTGTTTCATACTGCAAATATTTCGCAAAATCAAAATCTCCATGATAATCGCTAGTAAATAACACAATAATATTTCCCATTAATATTCATATATTTTAATTTAATTATAAATGTTTCCATTATAGTTTTATTACATATAGAATTTGTTTGTTTCCAATAATTAAATTAAATTACATTATCAATCATTTAGAACTTGATAAGCCTTAGAAAATGGTTATCGACAATAGAAACAGTTTTAATTACATAAAAAGGAAATAATTCGAAAATATTTAATGAATTATTTGAATTTAATTACATAATCTATTCCTGCTGTCCCTGGATATTAATAACATATTGCATAATGCAACAATTTTCTACTCTTTTCTATTAATTAATTATTATTTGAAATTAAATTAAATTAATAAAAATAATTAATTATTTTAAAATAATGTTTTATTTAATTTATTATTATTGAAACAGCTATTTTTAATCAAAATAAATTAATAAATATAATTTAAATAACATAATGACTTTTTTTCTGTAATATTGATTATTCATTTAAAAACGACTGCTGTAATTATTCCAGCTTTACAAACTCGAAAGATATAATATTTAATGAAAGCTATGATTATCGATCAGCTTGCAACGAGTACACAAATTGCTAGAGTTATGACTATTGATTACATGCGAATCAAACACTTGAGACACTAAGATTATAAATTATTACGTATCGGATGAGTTCGATGACGCCAATTGAATATTAAGACTGAAGGGCTTCTACCTGTATATTATTTCATTATAGATATTACAAATTTAATATACAGCCTGCTAGAGTATTACTCGAAATACTACATTCATTTCAACAGAAAACCTCTGGTTGATAAGTGGAATCTAAATTAAATACTTTAATAATTTATAATGGGTGTTCTCTGATTTTAGTTAATTATTTTAATTTTTAGGAATTTGGGGCTATTTTATAAGGGAAATGTTAAGTTTAATGTGTACCTTATTGGTGACATTTTGAATACTTTATTTACAGAATTCACCTTTTATATAATGAAGCAATATTACATAAGAACTTTAAACAGATGTTCAATAATGGACATTTGCTTTATTTATTTTATTTGATCGTGACTAAACTCTACATTATGTTTATTAAGTAACTGTATATAATATATTAATATAATAAATATTATATATCTATCCAATGCCGTGCGCAGTCAATTGCATATAGATGTCCTGGATAGAACGGGGTGTTTGTAGATCGTTGCATACCTAGAGATGTTCCATCGTCTGAGATTCAATAACATATTGTATAATGCAACAATTTTTGAATCGAAAAAAAAAAAATGCAAAAAACAACAATTCAAAAATTGTTGCATTATACAATATGTTATTGTTATGCAACAGCATAACTGAACATTTGTTTAAAGTACTGAGTATCATCATCAGGTAGTGTTTGTTCTACATCAAAAATTGTAAAACTATAAACCAAATCTTTTATTATTTATTCTTTATTTATACTTAAAGAAAAGTTTTTATTAAAAAACGATAATTTCCAATTCAATTATCATTCGATTTAATTTTAATTTCACAATTCATCCGAATTTAATAAATTAGGTAAATCAAAATTAGCTCCAAAATATTGCAAATGCATCGGCATAATTTAATATTCAGCTCTGCTTGACTCTAAATATAAACCTAACTAATTAATGTTATTGTTATTTTAAACGCATGTTTATTATCATAAATTATTATGAGAGCTTAAATACGTGTCGGGAAACTATTCATTAATTTGGTTTTGAATTTTGTGAAATGATAAAAATTTACAACTAAATCACGCAAATTTAAATGTAATTTTGAAACGAATGAAATCATTTTTTTAAATTTACTCGGTTTTGTTTGATTTTTTAATAATAAACTTATTTTAATAATACAATTTTTAAAGAAAACCGCATACTTTTAAATGTTATAAATATTTTTACTTGTTTCTAAATGTCTATTACATTTCAATTTAAGAGGTTTTCTTTTAATTTATATTATTTTATTGTAAACAAAAATTAAGATCAGTAGATTTGTTTGTGGAATTATTATAAACCTCGTTTTGTTTGATTATTATCATAGAAAATACATCTGTAAATACACGTATTATTTAAATTGTAGCGGTATTATACTTTTTTAAATCATTTTTTATTTATAGAAGGTGGTCAAAAAAAGGTATGATAATCTTCATAAAGAGTTGTTCATTGATTAATTTCTATATTTATAATTAAATTAAAGACACTAATATTTTTTATTCTCTCCAAATAGTTTCGACTTATCTATTCTCAAGGAGTAATCCAGAAAAATATTCATTAAAGATAATTATAAATTAAATAACTTTTTAAGTAAGTTTAAGTAACAATTTATGGTCGGTTGTTAACTTTTTTTTTAATTTTACGACTATCAGTTTTCTAGATATATGGCAAGTAGCAAAAGAACGAAATAACTTATAAACATCTTTATTCAGACAATATGACAACAAAAATTTACAAAATTTATTGTAACAATATGTACAATTATGTTAGTAGTCTGTCATGGGCTATCGAACAGAGGTGAAGGGGCAGCCTCACCCCTTTACTTTTTAATATTTGTCGTATATCTAGAAAACTCGTAATATAACAGAGTAAGCATAATGGGAATAAAAAAATAATAATTGTCTTAAATTAATAGGGTGTACAAGGAAAGAATTATAATATGATTAAATAAAATTGGTTCTTCCAATTAATTTTTCGGTAATCGTGAAAAAATATCGTGGCAAGCAAAGTGTTGAATTAAATATTAAACAATTTTGAAATGATTATTTTTAATTGTAATAAATGTGTAAATTGAATGTGTTGAGAAATATAATAGTGTTATAAGATTTTTGTAGGTGTAATTATTTTCTTATTTTTAGATAATAAATTATAAGTGAAATGCGAAATAATTTATTTTGAGTGTTCCATGGCCATATAAATTTAACGTGGATCCTTAATGTGGTAAATAATTTTCGTATTTCATGCCGCGTCGCTGGATTGAGGGAAAAGATGGGAAAATCGGGATGAATGTAAAGTTCGCGTGGCGGTGAGTGAGGAAAGGTAGTTTCCTTTTGTGCTTTTGTGTTTATTTATTTTTCGAAAAAGAGTTTCCACTTACCGCTTTTTTAATAAATGACACAAAACCATATCCTTTGGATTTGAGTGTCTGTGGATCCCTCACTACTCTACAGTCCCTGTAAGCAAAGATAATGCCAATTAATATATTTAGGTGAGAATTTCTTTGCGCGGAAGTAAAGGGGTTCCGAGGATAAATGAGATTGCGTTATATTCGGAGATAGGGCAAGTTAGTGATAGTGCGGTGGAGAGGCAGATGTAGGTGGGTAACGGTAGCGCGGTAACGCGGTAACGGGGGGCCCGTTAATGAATAGCAGCCGGCTTTGTGGTTCTGCGGAGGAGGTACATAAATGCGATGTGCTATGTACGATGGAGCACTCCCAACCCCCTCTGTCACCTCCCCAACTCCCAGACTCCCGACTCTCAGGAATCCCTTTAGAAAGGAAAACGAAACGGTGCCAGTTAACCAGTACTCTAGTAAATCCTAAATCTAGACTAACCACTTCTACTTATATAAATGGTGGATTCGCCGGGAAACCGTGCCCCCTTTTCTAGTTTTGAATCCCGGATACGTCATGTTTCTCCATGCTATTTTATTTATTTTCTTTACATTACAATTCCGTTCCTTTTGCAGATGTAAATCTTAAATTGAAACACAAAAAAATCTCATAATTTATAAAATACGAATATTTTATAAGAAAAATATATGCACACAAATGTCGGAAGGGAATATTTATATCGCGACTTAAATAAAACGCGCTCTTTTAGTTGTTGCATATTACAAATTATAAATTGCGAGAAGAAATTTCAGGAAGGATTAGTTTAATGTTGTTTTAGCGGAATTGGGACCGTGCGACTGGGACTGTCAGGTAGGCGCGGTCAAGTGATATGTTTGTGCTGGTCGTTGTGGTATTGTTGTGATGGAATCCGTATGTAAAGTCGAGTTCGATAAACCGAAAACTCATTTCTCGCTTTGAATACAATAGATGTAGTGTTGTCCAGACTTGTGCGACCATTGAGACTATATAACACGGAATAGGTGGTGCCGTTGAATATAAATTCACACAAATTTTCCGCATTTCAAGGCAACGTCAGGTTGTGAGTGCCAGCGACGTGCCTCGTTTTCCACTTCCATTTCGCCTCCACCCGAGTCTGCACCTGCACCTGCACCCACGCTGGCATCTGCATCTGCATCTGAACCCACCTGCACACACCACCCAACAACCAAACATCCAAAGAACACTCTCAATAACCCTTGTAATATACAATTAGCAGTATGTCGAGGTATTTACGAGGGAATCTAGGAGCTGCCAGAACACGCGAGTTTCACTTGACTTAGGTACAAGCCGAACAAGTTCGCAATGTATTCATAAGCCAATGACGTTGCAGACTTCTTATTAATAACAAACTACGAGCAGCCGTTCGTCACACTTTAGTCCCATAGCCATAACTAGCTTATATATGCAAAGTTCGCTAGTTTACATCGCCCCGTGCTGTCCAACTCAATTATACTCACCCTCATACCCTATATTCTAGATATCTACTAAGCTGGACCAATATGAATTTAGCTATTGCTTGCATTAGTACAACAAGTGCATAAATTAATGATGACTAATTAAAATATGGTCTAATTAAATAAAATATACTTTTTTTAATAGTTGGATTTATTTATTATATGAAATTTAACATGAAAGCGTAGCAATGCGTTTTTATACGATTAAACAGATTCTTTCATTAAATTAATTAGCGGCCTAAATGTAGTGATAAATGCATGTTAGAATAATTCGGTGTTAGCAATCACTGAATCAACCATGAAGAATCGATTCAGTGATTTCATTAATTACGGATAATTGTTTACATTTCGAATTAGGTAGTAATAATCCGTACATATTATATTTCAGGTTAATCACACATGCAATTAAATTAATACATTACAAATATAACAATTTATTTGAACATGCATTAGCGCTAAAATTACGCCGGCGGAAATTAATTAAACAAAACATATACGTAATTGGAACGATGCACGGTGGTCGCTACGATGGGATTGCGCAATTGCACAGTGGAACTGTGATTTCCTAGCGCATATGTTGAAAGTGGAAAATAGAAAATGTGAAATGTAAAATGTTACGACTATTTACTACTGGCTATCTCTTCCCCTTTCCCTTCGTTTCCCTTCTTTGGGCGGTTGTTCCGTTTCATTTAATCGCCGGTACTTAACAGGGGCGAAATAAAGTACACTAGCGATGGTAGTCGTACTAATTACGAAGATTAAAGTAATGTAGCTAATGTTCCACTGGTGTGATATACTCGACCTTAAAGATGCTTCCCGTCTATTTAATGCGCCTGTTTAAATACACCATCCACTATCTGCTTGAAATATTCGTTAATAAATTATTACGAGAATTACGTATTAGTTAGATCAGTGAGGGTCGAATGGCTTGCCCTAAGACCTTCGGTCAAACCCCAAGGTGGTATTCCCGAATTTACAAATGTCGCGTTTTAACATTCCAATGGACCGACTTCAGGGTTCCCGCAATGTTGATAAATATTTCAATCAATTTCATTCAAGCTTAAAACCGGAATTATATTGAGACACAATTAAAATTTAATTTAACTCAACACCTTAGAATATACGAAAATTAATAAAAGAAAATTAACAGGAATATTATTAAAAGACCAAATAATTGACAGAAAGGCTTTCGGCTGATAGCCAATTCCTACAAGAACATTTATTTAAAGTTTAAATAAATTGTTAAAAGAAATATGTGTTAAACCACAATTGTAAGGAATAAAGATGTAAAATATATATGACCAAATAGTGGTAAAAAAGATATTTATTACTATTTTTGTAGCATAGGATTCTCTCCAATCAGCTCAATGGCTAATTTAAGTTAAAAGGTTGCAGCAGAGAGAAAGAGAAATTAATTAATTAATTATTCAATTCTTTTTATTTGACTTAATTGAAAACATAACTAAATCTAGTAGGTTACTCTTCAGACCAAGGAAACAGGTAATATATTTATTAGAAGTGGGCAAAATCGATTTTTTCGATTTTTTTTTTACTGTAAAATTAAGTATATGACAATTTAATTAATATAACATATTTTATTAATATCAGTAACTGTTCCCTAATTATCGAAAAACATCAATTTATTGTTAATTTGATTTTACTTATTTAAAATTGCTCATTTAGGAATACTCGATTACTAATATTACTCGATTTTGTCCAACACTAATATTTATTATAGAAAAATCTGTTATTCATTCATCATAAATTATTAGTAATGCTGAAACTATTCACATAATTGAATTGTTTTTGCTTTTTTAATAAGAAATATTAATATGATTAACTCTTAAATAAAAAGTAAAACTAGTAGTAAATCAAATAATAAGAAAATCGGTTAGTTACCCACCGTTGTCGCTTTTCCACTTTTCAGTTATAGGGAAACCTTCCAATATCAAGTTTGAAAAGTTATCGGCATTCCCCTCACGCGTGCCATGTTATTTCAGATACTTCACATTCATCGCCATTCCAGGGACACTGAGAACTTTTTACAAGCAAGTAAAGTAAAATGTTGAATCGATTGAAAAATAAAAAAAAAATGTTTTAATTGTGACCGAAAGCGCGTTGATCTACATTTTTACGAGAAAAATAAAACCGAGGGTTTTTTTAAAAATACTTTAAGAAAGCGAGGGAATGTGTGTGGGAAGGGAAATTAATTACTAAATGAAAGTAATAAAGACGATGCTCGAATGGACTAAAAAAGAGGATATAAGCATAAGTTTGGTCATTAAACAACGATCTGTTTGGAAGTAATGAGGCGGAGTATATTATCGGTCTGGGCTAAGTATATGCATTTGCATAAGATGCGGATAAATGCGACGTTAATATTGTCCTTGGAACATTTGTGTTTTATGCTAGAATCTTCAATTACTTGAATCTACTTAATGGAATTATATTTATAATTACTTAGTTAATTAAAAAAATATACATAATTATTAATAAATATATATATATATATATATATATATATATATATATATATATATATATATATATTATCATAAAACCCTTATAACCTTTCGAGTATCGGGTGTTTTATCTATATCTTTATATCGTAAACTATTTTGCTCAATTTTTTCTTATTCATTGCTGTCTTCTTGGCTTCCTCAATCGTTAATCGTTTTTGCTTCAGTATGTTAGCATATCCCTTCGTTATTACTAAATATGATATATTCAATTTATTTATTTCACGTAAACTTTTAATTATTATTTGTTTTGAATTTTTAAGCTTTATTTAGCGGCTTTAAGCAATAGAAAGGAAATAATACATTTTTTAAATAATTAATACATATTTTTATTCAGAGATAAAAAATAAAGAAAAATCTGTAAATCGGTCTTTTTGTCGTAGCATATAATTTTACACGCTTTATTAAAAAACTAAATTGAAAACGTGTAAACTGAGTTTAAGTGGTGCTCTGACATTCTCATCTAATTTAGTATTTTTTGTTGATGGATATAAATGAAATTTCGTAACCAGATACAGGTAAGTAAAACCGATCTTAATTGCTAATTAATTTATGCAATATGCAGGTAGTTTTGCGATAATAATTGTTTTACATTAAAAATAACGAACAGTGTAGAAATAATATTAAAATTAAAATAATATTATATTTAGGGCAGAAGGATATTTGGTCGATAGCCAGACATAAACTAACACCCATATTTATTGAAAATATTTATGTTATATTTTTTTGTATTATTTTTATAGTCTGAATAAAGATGTGTTTATGTATGCATATATATTATCTGTTTAACTTTGTTTGCACAACTAATTTTTCAACACTATCAAATTAGGAGTGTTAGTTTGATAATGATACGCTAATGTCGAAACTATAGTTACTAAAAAAAATAGTTGCGCAAACAAATTAGTAATATTAATATTATATCATTTTCTCCGCTTCTTTATTTTTAAAATACTATATGTACATTTCAAGCACAATGTGTTCTTTATCAACATAGTGCGCTTTGTACAATTTATTAAAAAAAATCATAATAAGAACTTAAATGAACATTCTTAGTACGTTTTTATATTTTTTAATCCTCTCTTTTTAAGTTTTTACAGTTAAGCCATGCATATAATTAAAATTAAAAATTCTCAAAAAAGCACCAACTGCATTAAAGAACTTTAATGTTGCATATCTCGTTATTTAAGTAGAAACGAGGGGGAAAAGAGATGGAAAATAATAATGCAAAAGAAGAGCTAAAGAAACTTATACGTTTATAAGGAAACTGATTCCCTTTTCGGAGTTTCCAGACAAATAAACTGACTTGGAAACTTTTTCAAGCTGGATATTTATGGCTATATTTCAGTCGGTCAAGTGTTATACATTTGGTTCGATTGGGCTTTTATGCACTCGGAATTGCTCGAATAGCGCTGCACGGTATTTAATGAGTTCAGTTCAACATTGCGACAGATGTGGACAGACGTGAACAGATGTGAACGTGTCTGTCCGTGTAATACCAAATTACTCATGGCCTCTGGATTCCCTCCGAGACTTTAAACAATGCATCACAATAAATTTATACGCAAATATAGATTTGTTTTGGATATTAATAGATTTTATTATAAAAAAATGGCGGTGTAAGCACAATACTAGTTTATTCACTAGTTATTCATTCTTGTTATATTTAGTGTAGTTAGTATAAGAAATCTGCGAATTTATGAAAAAAAATTAGAGAAAGGGACTTTTCCTTGTAAATGAAAGTAAGAAAGATATAAAATTATCTGTGATTAAACAAGGAAAAATATTGAAATAGCCGATTCAAGTTTCTGTTTCAGAATAAAATTTTGTAAATGATTGTATATTTCACAAATAAAACACTGTTTTTTACTTCGTTTATATAATTGAAACTTTTTCATACATTTAACTTTTATTTGTATTTAGCACAACTTGTTTTCAATTTTTATTTGTGATTAACAAAAATATTTTTTATATATATATGTATATATAATAACATCTTTATTTCTGCAGACAATTTTATATACAATAAATTAACAATATAATTCTTATACTAACTAACTAACCATCTTTATTCAAATGTGTATATGTATGTACAATAATATACAAAGATTAGAGTTATATTCTGTAGATGATGATGAATCGGCTATCGACCGGAGGTCTATCAGCCTTCTTATACTATATTATTATGTAAGTTATTTGCAGTAATTTCATTTAAATTAAATTTAGATAAGGGATATTATTGAAAATACTTAATACAATTGAAAGGGAATAATAAAATAATTTTTGATCATTTTTATTATTAAAATAATTGTAATTAATTAATTGATTTTATATAAAGGTATATAAGAAATTAAGGGACAAATCCATTTCCACAAATAGTTAGTATAAGTATGCCATTTCACTGATAGAAAATCGATGAGACTTATCTAGTAACAAGTAACAGAGCCCAAGTTGAGTTGCTTCTATCGATCACTCTCACATCCTCTTTTCCCTTTTCCTTGTTCCCTTTTTCAGCCCTCACTCAGCTCACCCCTACTATGTTTTCCATCGGAATTAATGCCCCTAATTCTCTAATTTACCCAGCTATATTAACATGGATTCAATAATAATCTATTAGTGCCATTATATGTCTCAAAAGAAAGAGGAAATTAGGACGCCAATCCAATCCAGCACAGCGTTTTACTATTAGATACATATAAGAGTGGATGGGATTCATGCGTTATTAAATTTACAAAAAGACGGTGCTCTTAAAATATTAAGAATTCATGGAGATTATGCCTGTGAAATGTACTTGGATTGAATGTAAGTCACATTTTTATAAAAGAATTACCTTCTTTAAAATGGACTATTTTATTATTAATCGCTTTTAAGAATTCTTGTCTGAAAAATATACGTTTTCCTCATGCATGATTAAAATGTTCAAGGAAAATTTATATACATACTTAATTTAATCATAAAACTGAAAATATCTTATATATTTACATTCAATTGTTTGTTTTTCTATAAAGATTTTTATAATTAATAAAATTCAGAGTGAAAAAATAAACAAATATAATTTCTTTCTTTCTTAATCTTATCCTCTTTTTACCCGTATTGAATATCGAGGTTATTTAATTTCTTACTAACAATAAATCACTCACTAATGAAGCACAAGTTGTGTCATACATATTTTTAAAAATTATATATGAAGTATGATATAATGGTAAATTTTTAGTTCACATTTATTTTTTTATGATAAGGGGAAGGTTTTTGCTAAAGCATTTCTGTCGCCAGAAGGTTAAGCAATAGACTGTAATCCGGGTCTGACAAATTTCCGACGCTCTGAGAGATGACGGCCGTTACTATTGACGCCAGCGCGGTTTCACGAGGATAAAGCCCCCCTTGAAGAATCACCCCCGAGGCAAGATCTATTGATTGGATTTCTAATTGCAAATGTAGCCCACCGAAATGTAAAAACAACACATCTCGTGTTGGATGAAATTATATTTCGCGCAAAAACGAATGATGGAAAAGCGAGGAAGCGTTCGCTTTTCAGTTTTTGCGCGCTGTCTTGTTAGAGAAATGGATTTGTTACGACTTGTAATTTTAGGTGGAAACGACACATTCGAGAAATAAATAAAAATCGCTGCGAAATAAAAAATAACCGAACCCTAGCTTAATTCTCGTGGTATTACGTTCCATATTTAACTGTAATTATGTAAATTGGTTTACATGGGTAATGTCCTATGAAGGAGTTTCTAAAGGTTTGCGACCTTCTAAAAAGTATTACAGATTTTATATCCTGTTTCTTATGGATTTAATAAAATATAAAACGTGAGCGGGAGACGTTCCTAACGCAGCACATAAAGTAACCTACTCTGGGGATGGCTCACTCATCCCCGTTTTCCCAAACTCCCCTACTACCCCCTCCCTCCTTTTCTCCACTTACTCCCCTACTTAAATCGGTCGCCGTACTCTGCGACTCTAGTTCAACTAAACTGTGTTTCTATCATAAATATTAATCATGCAGTTTCTTGGTGACGTTAAGCAAATATTAATTAATGTTCTTTTATATACATACAAATATCTTTATTCAGACAATTAATTTTTTACAAACATTAAGTATATACGCCAAAATAAAGGTTTGTCTGTCCTAGGCTATCCACCGGAGATCTTTCTGTTCAGTGTTATTTTAATTTGAAATTTTAAAATTTTTAGTTAAGGAATCTAGTGAAAAATATTAACAATTACATATGCATTATATACAAAAAAATGTAACATAGAAAATAATATTCTATCCCTTCTTCTGCAAAATTCTGTATTCCCCTAATATCCTTCCTAAATACAAACATCCTCCCATCACCATTCATCAATCCATTTGCGGGATCATCAGAACAGTTCAGCTAGCTAGCATAGATTTTTCTTTAACTTCATCATAAATTCATGAGAAGGCAGGAAGACCTCTGGTCGATAGCCCAGACAGACTAACAAATGTATAGTCTGAAGAAAAATGAGTGTATATAAATATATGTATATAAGAATATTCTGCAAACTGGTTATTGACTATCAGTCTTTTCGCCTCAAGGTTTTCTTTCAATGATATAAATTTATTTTAAAGAAAGTAAGTATTTCTTAACTTTGTATAAACGAAATTTATTTGGTACTATTGTTCCGATATCAATGAATCATTTAGTTTGTTTTTATTGTTAAATTAAATTGGATAAAAATAATTAATAACCTAAAATAATTAGTTTTTGTCGTTAGCTACTGCAACACTGACTTACATGAAAATATTCGCGGCTAAATACCCCGCCGGTCACTGTATTTCAGTGGACATTTGCACGACAAATAATTACGTAACAATGTTTAAATTGAGAATATGTATAAATTTACAAAAATAATTATTATTTACAATACATATTTTTAATGAAATTACGAAATAGCAATCGATCACAGTTCTTTCCTCGAGTCTTTGTCTTGTTTTTGTTTAATTAATTCGAGAATATTTAATGTAGATATCAAAAACGCTGTTAAGTGTAATTAATATTTTGATTTACTTTAGTTTGATATGCAAAAAATATTTGGAATATTTGGAAATGTGAATAAATTAGTTGGTTAATACACGTTATAAAATTAGATAATAAAATGTGAAAGAAATTTTATTTTATGAAAGGGAATTGTATGTTTAAATATTGGATTAATGTAAAAATCTATTTGATTTATAAAAGGTGTAAGGATTACGTTTGGCGGTGATGCGATTATGCATTAATTACTAAAAGTCAGCTTTCATGTTTTCGTGATATAAAAATGAATATATAAAATTTATAATAGAGCTTGATTGGATTAAGTTTAATAATAAAATGCAGAGATAAATTCAATCTCCCCGGTGGCATTTTTACGGCGTGTCAGCATCCTTTGTGCGTTCATTAAATAGTCGCACACCTGCCAGAGTTCACCGCAAGCCGAATAATAGAGATTTGGTGCGGATGCCAAAACGCCTAAGCTAATAAGCTACTTTTCATGTAAAAGCATAACCATGGACTAATCTCGGCCCACATTGTGACGCAGGCCTGCGAGATGGCGAAATGTGAAATGCGGAAAGGGTGAAAGGGGTGGTGTTGGTGTTGTGTCTGAATGTGTTGAATCTGTTGAATCTGATGTATCTGCCACCGCAACATTATCCTGAATATTTAACTCCTCTAAGTTGACGTTGTATTATTTCGTGTGTCAAATCCTGGGGAATTATTAAAACCGTCGGGTTGAAATGGGATTAACGCATAATTTTAAGATGCAAATCCGTCGATTTGTCGTATTGTATTTCATTTTTCTACTTACTTCTGATTGAAATTGACCAAAGCAACTAAAATATTCAGTGTATGGTAAGTTAATTAGATGCTGAACTAATTTGGAAGCGTTGATACCTGTTACACCTCAGCGCACGTGTTCATAAAGTACGGGATTAATTCATAGCTACTGTTAAGGGAAGTATACTTTAATTACACAGTAGTTTTGAAACAAAGTGTTGTGATCGATCAATAATGCAGCGATATTGAATAATTCAGTTTACAGAGCGAAGGACCGACTCGTTAGCGGTCGCTGGATTGTGAGACTTATTCATCGGGGAGAGTCCCTTCTTCTCCACCAACCTTCTACTAATTAATTTAAAATGTATCCTAGAGATCCCCCGTAATTATATGCCTCAGGCACTCGTTGGGTGTGATTTGCCAGAATTTAGAGCATATTTACTTAGTAGATGTGCATCGTTTTTAGGCATTATAGCGTACTTAATATACAGACTAAATTAATACTCTCTTAATAATAATAAACTGACGCATTACGTTGGACCCGTAATGGATTCCCTGGTTTAATACTCAAAGAATACCCCTGAAAATACACGCACACCCCGACATCCCGAATGTGTATATACGAACAGAAAGGAAGCTGCGGGAGCAAAATAATACTAACAAAAAAAAAAATAGAATGGCTGAGAGTGCGGTGTGTCGCAATCGTTGCTAGTGCTAGTTCTAGTGCTAGTCCCGCGCAACGTATATTGCGCACGCATTCATGTTGCTCTTTCATCAGCATGCCTTTCCATTCATCAACCCCACTGAATCTGTGAATCCCGGAACATCTGAATCAGAAACTACTATTCGCGTCCGGAGTACAACTTACACATATAATTCCATAAATCGCGCAATTCGTCTGCTACATCAAATGTTTCATTCAATTATGTCTTTCATTCAGGAATTCTCTCTTCTCGGATTACGTCGACAAAAGGACAAATCACCGGATAATAACGCGTTCCGATTGAACGTTCCGCCGAAAAAATATAATTGAAAATTCCTTTTGCGCCCCTACAGAATTTTAATTCCGATTTTATTCAAAGCTCGTTGTTTACGATTTACAAACAACTTCATCCGACCGAAAGCTTCAAATGGAAGTTACTTTCATGAATTACCACTTTTAACGCATTCAAAAGTGACAGTAGGAAATATCACCATGCGCTTCGGGATTTGCTTTGCGATTGTGAAATTTAAATGCCAAACAAATAATTGACTTGAACTATTGAACTACTCGGATACAGTTACGGTATATGCACCCACGGTTAATTAATCCTGAATGCTAATTTCAATTGTAAACTTAGAATTTATTATGAAATTCAAAGCGTTTGATATTTTAACAAAATTAATTAATAAACTTAGATAATTACACAGATAACGATTAAGGATACTAAAAGAACACTACGACCCCACATTTCGAACTCATTGTGGTCCTTAAGATTAGTCAAACCAGAGTTTTTATTAATTGAAAAACAAGTATTATAATCTTTCGATTATTAATGTACATCAAGAAGAAATAAAATGTTTTTAAAGATACGCTAAGAAGAATAAAAAAAAAAACATGTGTTGTGAAAGTAACTCCCTTTTATAAATATCATCCAACTTTCCTGTGAACAAAAATTCCGAACTAACCGAGAAGTATTAAATTATTGAACAGTTGTTCGAGCACCTTTCCTGTTTTCACTTCTGCACTTCTGGCCTGTTGACAACTTGGACGTTAATCATTGGCCACCAGTTGATCCCACCTGCGGTATTGGTGTTTCTGACAGCCATGTATTTGTAGGATAAATACTGAAGGGATGATGGGCCCGAGGAGATTAGGCGCTGCTGAAGAGCGAACGCGAGCGCTTCTACAATTATAAGATGCTTTATTGCATTTTAAATGTCGTGCCACTTCGGAAGTCAAATAAAACTATACGTCGCCTCCGGATTATTGCCGCCGTAAATTAAAGTTTGTTACTGCAGCGTTCCAATAATTCTCCCTGTCTCCCTATCTCGGCTCAGCGTAAAATATTTGTTTAAAATTTAAGCGAAAAATGCGTTACAAATATTTGTAATTATGCGGGGATCATAGTTGTGAGCGAGATAAAACTCGGCGATTTGATTTATGGGGAAAATAAGGAGCGTTTATTTGCTAAACCGCGCACACAGGCGCAAAATGGAATTAGACTATAAATATTTTCGAAACCAATTTCGCAGTCCCCTAGCGAGACAGCGAACTTGCCAACAACAGCTCAGCCACACCTACAGTTATATCTGCAGTTTAGGGAGGGATATTTATATCGTTTCTGCATCTTCTGTCGGAGTTTTCAATTCAAATATTATTGTAAATTGAACCCCTGTGACGCTAACTCTGACAAAACGAATTCTTCTGTGTTCGATATTACAAGAAATAACATTTTATGGTTTTCAATATATCATATATTGTTTCGTATCTAATTTGTGTTCTAAAATGATAAGACTTCTATGAATGTTCTTAATTTTTAATAAAACTGCTAAGGAACTAAAAAGGAAATAATTTATTAATTCAAAGAAATGTTCAGCCAAAATTCATCTAGCGTATGGATAACTAGTGATGGTCATTTCGGTTTTTTGAACCTCATCAGACTAGTGTGTTCCATATGCAATGCCTTGATGAAGGCGACATAAACAGGACAAGTTCGCCTTCCTTTAATTTATTAATTATTTTCATTTTTTTTTAATTTAATATAAAACTTCTTTCCTTTTTCATTTTCTTTTTTATTTTCACTAAATATATTTCGAAAACGGAGTTCCCATCTTCAATTTTACATATTTAACACTTTATTAATAGGTTGAAAATAAACTTTTAGCTTCACAGTTTTTCTTGTAGAAACACTGTTACAATTTTCGCCAGCACAATTACAACAAGCAGATGATTAAAATAAAAACGGTGAAACTGAAACTTGTTGTTTTTATTTAAATTAAATTTAATAAAAAGGAAAATGATTAATTTACACAACTGAATAATTAATGTTGCATTTTTTATGACTAATATAAGGTAGTACTATAAAAAAGAATAAACATCCATTGAAACAACTACCTCCCTCGCCAGACATTGAAGTAGACAATGTAAATTTGCTGTTGCACCACAAATGATTGAAATTGTTATTTTGTGAAATGATCGGAGGAAGAATATCCGTATTTCTAATTTTGTGTGTTAAACCTTATCTTTGCCCCTTATGCCATACACACGGTATAAAATCAAAATCGATAAATGTTGTTTAATGTGAAGGGCTTGATTATATTGTAAAATATATCTTTTTGGTATTACTTTTTATTTTGAATAAGTTTATAATATTGTAAATATAAAATAGATTTCTTGAAACGAATTGAATAAAGAGGCAGAAAGACCGATGGTCGATAGCCGTTTTCTAAGGACAACGTATAACATATTATAAGAATTATATTGTAAATGTATTGTATATAAAATTGTCTGCAGAAATAAAGATGTTATATATATATATATTGAATAAACTTGTGTGTATTGATTGATAAACACGTTGAGTAATAATATTTTATATCTGGTGGTTGAGTAAAAGTGTAGTATTTTTTGTATGGATTTATTTATTTTTTGTGTGAAATTGGAATGCGTACCTTTATTGTGTTTCGTGCGGTCGATTTGGGCGAAAGAACAAACCCCGGCCCTGGCCTCAGCCAGCCCCCAACCTCGGCTCAAACATAAATACATATTTGCAGTGAATACGGCAACGGTGTGTGATTTTTATCGATAAGTCAACTAGCCGCATACACAAAGTAAATTCTAGCTTTCAATGTTATCAGGGCAAATAGTGAAAAATCTAGAAACGGCCGGTCCGGCTTAGTTTTCTTTCGACAATAAAAAATAACACGGGCACCTTTAATGGAGAATCAATTGTTATGAGTATAAAAGAACAATGTGTTGTGGTTGCGGTTGTTATTAAGGCAAGGGGACTTACAATGGTAAAAAGCGGCAAACGTCAGCGGTAATTCGGTAATTTGACTGGCTTCATTGTTAGGTTGCTGAATGCGATGGAGATGCACAAGAAAAAAGGAATAGAAATAGAAAAAAGAGGAAAGTGCCTCCGCAATATGGCTGTCTTGGAATGAAATGAAAACGGGGGAAATGAGAGCAAGAGCAGGTAGTAGGAGCAAGGAAATGAAGGATAGGAAGAAAGGGTATGTTGCTGGTTTACAGGTGAAAGGCGATACCCTTGAACGGCTTGAAGGGCTTCAACAGCTTCAACAGCAACAGCGGAGAAACGGAGTTCCACCGACCGTAAAGTTGTTTAAGGCTCGCAAATTGCAGTGCACCGTAGCAGAAAATATGTTTAATTTCTAAATAGTAGCACCGTCTGCCCCTCTGAGCAGCGTCAGAATTAATTATTATAAAACAATTTACCGAAGCAAAATGAGCGACTGTGGGGATTACAAGCCTTATTCTAAATTTTAATTTGGCCGGGATTATGAAATAATTAGTATATATGAACTTACGATATTTCACCGAACGCAGCGAATGCTTCCCTCAGAGTTTGCGTTTCTATTTCCGGACTCAGATCCCCGACGAAAATATGATGGTGCTCTGAAAAGAAAATTACATTTATTATTAAAACAGCTTGAACCATTCGAATTCTATTTGGGTTAAAGTCGTCACATCTTAATTCCCGCACACTTTGTTGCAACATGCTGCAATATTGGTTATAAAGGAAGAGAAATATGCTGTCTCGTGATAATAACATCGCGCAGTAAGACCATTATGGCCCAAATAATAAAAAAAACTAGAATTTTTAGGATGAAAATGTCGAAAACGTTCGCTCAGCACTATTTGTAATGATTCTAGAGCAGACCGAGTCGATAATGAGTTGGACAAGTGACGGTAACCGATAACTGTGGCCAGCGGGGTTCCACAACTACGAGTATACTTCGAGTTTCAGTCGCTTTCAAGAGCTGCCTCCTTTCCGTTTTCTGTTTTATTCCCGATCCCCACCTCGCATTGCTCGGGATACACTCTTTCCTTATCAATGCCTCCTCCGCCTAATACTCCCGACAAGGGGGTTCTTATGCGGCAAAGAAACACACTTAATACCATTTATCACTATCGAGTCGCCCTTCTTTCCATTTATTTATTGAATAAGAAATCCTATTAGCTCGCATCAATCTGATCTGTAAAACCGCACTCGATTTTTCCTTTTATTTATTTTCCTTTCCAATGTATCCAACGTTACAAATATGTTATTGATATCGTATACAATCTCAATCCCACACAACTTGTCAATACTTGTATTCTATTTATTATAAATTCATGAATTATTAAACTAACCAATAATAAAAAGTTACTCTTTTAACGATAAAAAATACTAAATGTTATTGATTTACTCTTAACTGTACAACTTTTATTTCTATTGCCACTTTTACAACATGCCGCGTAGGGAAATTGAAAATTCATTAAATATTAAAATCGCATTACTTTTTTCCATCTACAATAAATTAAAGCTTAAAATATATAAAATTAAAGTTAATATCTTTGCCTTAATAACACAAATATTTAATATAAAAGCAAGTTTTTTTTTGTTATAAAAAATACCCTTAAAGTTTTTTTTATAGCGGTTAAATTGATAATGTGGTATAAAAAAGTTTTAGTGTGTACTTTAATCCAAAAACAAATTTGTTATATTAAATATTTGCGTTAATAATACACCACTCAACATGGTAATGTGGCATTAATAAAGTTTACTTTTTTAATTAATAAAGTTTTAAAATCTAATTCAATAAATGATATATTTTTTTAATTATGTAACTAACCAATTGTTTATTTAATAGTTTTAATTAATCATAAACACGTGTTAAGTTGATTTTTTTTAAATTTGAAATTAAGAAATAATGAATGATTAAGTATATGCAGTTAGTATTAGTGCGATCACTTTTTTTAAACTCATTGATTAATCGGAATAAGAGCAAATCAACTTAGAACCATTGAACAGAAAGCAGGATATTAATTGCGGCCAATAAATCGCACCGGTAAAAAGAGCAAGTACACAGGAAGATAAGCATCAACCGTGGCCCCTTAAACAGTCCGATATGTGCACACCAATGCCCCACCATTTATCCTGATAATCGTTGAAAATAATTTTGAAACGTCGCCCTGCGTGTGCACGTTTCTGATAAGAACGCACATCATCGATTCCGAGTCGACGCCGACGCCGACGCCACCAGCACACTTTTGCTCATAATTGCTGATTTACACACATACATATCAGTCCGTGGCCAAAATCTATCGTCGGCAATCAGCCCCGCGTTTATGGGAATCGAATAAACAAGAAGATGTATGATAACGGATCGCTGATAACTTTCAAGTGAGTTGGATGAATCTGCATCTACTTAGGGTGTAATTTATGATGTTGCTAAGGAAGGAGAGGGGAAAAAGGAACGATATATTTCGATGTCGGAAATCATATACAAAACTTGATTCATGTCAGTGGTGAATTGATGCCAAAACAATTTATCAATATTACCACTGAGTATGCATGTATGATAAATAATTCTCCTAAGCTATTTATTAAAGCAATTTTTATCATTGAATACAATTTTTAATTAATCAATTAATTACGAAGATGCTATTTCTTATAATTACGTATTAAAAAGAGAGAGAAAAAACTCGTTCCCAATTATATTTTTCTTCTTGAGCTTTCCGTTAATTAAATACTTTATTACAGTAGAAATTATTCATTAAAATTATATAATAAAGAACTTCGACATAATATATACATTTATTTTAGTTATATAATGTTAAAAACAGACTGTACACTTAAAACATGTATTTTTTGATTTTTTTAAATGAAACTACTTATCATTTTCATAAAGATGATGTTTTTTATAATTATGTATGATTTAATTTTAAATGAAATTAAATTTAATAAATTAGTAAAGTGTCGTAGTAAAAATGTTTAAATTTTATTGTATAGATATGTGTGTTTATATATAGTAGTACTGTAGTAATTTATGTCGCACGATTGGTGCGGTTGCCATAAGATCCTGGAATTCAGCCAATTTTTGGGTAGTCGCCAGTGCTGAACAGATCGTCGTCTCCGCGAGGATCGGAACCAATAAACCCAGTTTAATATACAGTACGTTGCATAAGACCAGGACTTCGAAAAGCCCCAAACTCAAAACGCTCACCCCCGCCCCCGTTCAAATGTTCAAATGCCGCACACTACACCCTCAGCCGTATCATATCACAACAATTGAAATTCGAACTGCCCGATTGAAATCGTAATACGTACGTGAAATTCACACATAAACATTACTCCCTTTGGCGGAGGGGAAATTATAGTAATGCAAAAAATAGTGAAAAATTCAAAGGTACAAGTCTCCTATGCCACCATCAGACGTGCGTGGATTTATGAAACGGCACATTTTAGGAGAACGTGGCCAGAAAGGAAACGTACGCGAGACAATTTTATTTGTACCTCAGAACTTTTCTTGATAGAATAATTGATGAATCGGCGACGAACACATCGGATGTCCGTTATATTTTTTTTTTTCTATTCCGAATCAAAATCACGTCCACAGATTCACTACAAATCAATAATTGGAAACAATGTTCAATAACATACACTTAAACACGTGTTATCAGTATCGTTTTCAATGATAAAGACATTAAATTCAACAAATTTAATATCTTTATGGTGAATGCGCCGGGCGCACCCAATATTTATATTATGAACTATATTTTTATACAAACATCTTTATTGAGACAGCAGAATTACAATTCTTTGCAAATATTTATATTTACAATACATATCGATGGGTTAGTAGTCTGTCATGGGCTATCGACCCGAGGTCTTTCTGCCCAACTATATTTTTATTCCTATTAATTCAATTATATTGAATTAATAGGAATATAAAAGGGGTGAGAATTGAAAATAATGGATGAAAAGTGAAATAAATAAATATATTTATATTAGGTAAAAGTTGTGATTATAGTGAATCTGGCTGGAAAGAGTGAGGTGTAATTATATAGCGTTAATCGCGCTTCGACATACCGCTGGAAATTTAATTAAGTGTGCATGGAATGAAAATGAAATATGCGAGGGTTGACCGAGCTGCGCTAAAAGAGCTAAAAATGCACCTACGGAACATTGTTAGGTTTTCCTACGCCCCACAGACATCTCGCATAATGGAGCATAAAAGCCGCAAAGCATAAAATTATACCACAGCCTTACCAACTTAATAAACATAGCTATGTCTGTAATGTCGATAATGTGCTAATGTACAAACAGGCTAATAAACAGCATGGTTTATGCTCGGATAATCAAAGCAAACACATTGTGTACACCAAATCAAGGAATTAACAAGAACCTATTGAACAAACAAACCCCATTTATCTCTTATCTTAATAATTGATTTTTAGCATATTTGCATTGAAAATTATTAAATCTTAATTTCCAATTATTTATGATTGGGTGAATATTCATTATTCAGGACCCGCAAATACAGAAGGAATGCCACTGTATTAACTCAAATCAGCAAAGTGCAGATCCAGCAATCGTAGGTTGATACCGGAGTAGTGGTTGCTGAGTGAATACCTGGAACGCTTTAGTAGACGTTTGATACGAAGTAAAACACACACGACATCGAATATAATTCAATTAATGTAATCAAATTTAGTTCAAGAAAGTTATCTAAACTCAAACGTAATTAATGTTATAAATTAAACATATTTATTGCATTCAAATGTTGATAATAAATATTATTATTTTTATAATATATTAATTATTAAACCAAAGATTGATTTCAATCAATGGAAACATTTTTAACTTTCATATCATTCTTATAATCTATACTTTCCACGGAAACTAAATTTTCGTTTCTTGAAAAATACCTATTTTTGTATACAAAAAACTTTATGAACGTTAGGATTTTTATACTGTTTAATTAATTATATTTTAACAAAGGAAATGTTCATCCATTTATTTTACAATTATTGTTTAAATTTATTAAAATCATGCATTATTAACAAACACATAGAATTATAGTTTCAGATTTATATGAAACTACGGAATATATCAAAATGGCTATTGACCAAAGTTCTTTCCGACTAATTATTTTTAGTTGCTGTTGTTGCTTGCATTAAATTTTTCTCGGATCAAAAATTTGTTGCATGATGCAATATGTTATTGGTATGCAACAGCAGGTGTACAATATATAATTTCAATGTACGGCGGGATATTTGCCTGAGAAGTAGATGTAAGTCAAAATGTCATAGAGCTAAAGTAGGAAATAATTTATTAATTATTTTGAATCATTTTTATTTTATTTATAATTAATTATATTCATTTGAAATATTACACTATAGGAGTAATTATTATTTTATTTAATTAATTGTAATATACTTTAATTTAAAATTGAATATTTAATTAAACATAAGATCAATTAATATAGATAGTTTAAAAAGTTTTCGCGCTGAAAAAGCGAGCGAGTAATTTAATACGACTATAAATAATTGTATCCCAAAAGAAATGCCTTATCTAATCCAACAAGTACAAATTAGATTGCTGCGGTAACTTCGTCTACTTCCACACGTTATCTGCACTAAATTTATTTCAAATCAATTATTCCCGCTGCTCGAAAATGTCGGTAAACATGAATTCGGCCAGAGGGGCGAAAGAATTTATTTTATGTAGCTTATAACCGCATGTAATTGACCTGTTTGCTATACCAATGCGGCGCATACATATAATAGTTCCTTGTTTAATTACCTTATGAATATTACAATTTTTCTTATCGTTAATCACACATACGCTACGGGGGAAATTTACAATCCACTGAAAATAAATTAGTATAATATTACAATGAGA
Organism: Philonthus spinipes; assembly: GCA_963082785.1. Classification (NCBI taxonomy): domain Eukaryota; kingdom Metazoa; phylum Arthropoda; class Insecta; order Coleoptera; family Staphylinidae; genus Philonthus; species Philonthus spinipes. The sequence goes on from OY720301.1 coordinate 6,701,782, forward strand.
TTTGTATTCCGTCATACAAATAATATAAGCCGCAGTGCTTTTCATACGCATGCATATATTTTATTGAAATAAATATGTTTGTTTTTTAATCTACGATTTTAATGCCGTATGTTTTTTTTTGGAAATTAATCAACATCAAAATGAACAAAAGTGAAAAATACACAGTATTTATATATTGATATTTAAGTTATACAAATCAACATTTCTGATTATACATTACATAATAATTATGGTGAATGCGCCGGGAATTATATTTCCGCAATTGGGTTTAAATCACCATAAAGGCATAATTTATTGTGCAAATATATAACTTACTCAATATATGGTTTGTTAAAATAATAAAATATTTTCAAGATGTGTTTAATTCACACTATAAAAGATTTTTTAACTTGTTGCGCTGTATGATATTTATTATGAAATATAGGCGATAGCCATTTGACAAGTACCTGATAAAAGTTTTTCTCAAAGAATAATTAAATTAATTTATGTTTAAAATTATGGAAAAATAATTTACTTTATTAAAGTTAATGATTTTTTAAAATAATTCTCCCGTGTTATTGCGTTATTTTTAATAAATTAAATTCATTCCCGCACACTCACAAAATTAATAATCAGCGGTAAAATACATCGTATCAATTATTCATATTTCGATTAAAGGTATATTCGATGTACGTTTTTTCCTACTGAATTATTATTGGCACTTCCAGCACAACCGACCAAAACAAATGAATGTTTAATTCATTTTAATTGGACATCCATTCATTAAAATGTATTTTTTATTTCGGTGAGTACGGCCATACATCATCGTAACCTGTCCGATTTTTATGATTTTATTTAATATTTATCACTTTTGCAATCAATTCAATTGACGTAAATGCCTACCGTTTATTCACGCGAACTGCTTAAGTTGATGCTTCCTGTCACGTTGTTTTTTCACGAATGATGTATAAGCATCATTCGTTCTTCTTTTGTAGAATTACATATTGTAAATATGCAGAAGAACAATTTAAAAAAGAGTATATTGAATTGTAAATATTTAAAATAAATGATTGAAATCCAGGAATGATGGAACGAAAATATTATTCAATTTTGCGCGTCTCTTTTATGTTGGCATGCATTTCCGTTAACAATACAATTGGGGAATTATTGTTTTATTATATTAATAATTAATATTTTACAATAAGCTATTGTTTATTTTGTAATTTGTTTGCCGCTCTAAATTTCATGTTAACATTATTTAAAACACATTTCATATAATTATTTTCAATACTTTTTAGTACACCACCTTTGAAAGCAAATTGTATATTTCAACATGTTTTACCATGCGCTAAGTGAGAAAGCTATTCAAAATATACCCGATATCTGGATATTTTTTTTTTTGCTTTTAATTTTTGGTCTAAGAAATTTACATTAAATAACAATATTTAATCCAAAAAAGTAAATAATTATTATTTGCTGTAAGTATTTAAAAAAATAATTAAATAACAAGTTTATAATATATACTAATTTAATAATTAATACTTAATTAATTATTATATTCGTAAAAAGTGTAGGCGGAAATTATTTCTTCCAGCGTAAATTGGAAATGCAACTCAAGGTATAAGTTTCAATTATTAATCACACAATTTTATTGTTCTTTGTTGGAGCTATTGATCGCGTTCCAACCACGTAAAAGTTATTTTCTCGTAAGAATTATAATGAATTTGAAATAATCGAAAGCAATCACGTATTTTTCCGTTCAATCTATCACTGATGAGACTTGTAATCGCACAACTTAATTATTCAAAAATAAATGTTGTGAAAAGCTACACTATTTATACTTTGTAGAGGATATTGTCTAAATTAAAAACGTCTTTATTATTTCACTTTTAAATTTTGTTTATTCCGATTAGTTAACGTAATGTTATTAAGAAAAAAAAAATGGTACTGTTTCACATTTTTGTACACTTAATTCTGACTAGTTTAGGCCAGGCGATCGTTATCAAAGAAATACAAAAAGTTATAATTTTGTTTAACCGTTACATCAATTACGCTGATTTGTTGTGTACAGAATTGTACGAAAGTTTTCCATTAAATTATTAATACTTTAATGTTCTTCGGTGGATTAATCTTGAAATACAGTTCAATAATAGAGTTTAATACCATAGCTGTAATTGTTCTTAATAAATTATAAACGCTATTAGTTTAAAATTAATTTATTTTAACACAGTAATTTTGACATTATCCAAATTTAATGCGGAGTAGTTTATTTTATTTTAATTCTTTATTAAAAAATCAATGTAATAGAAAAATATACATACGCATTAAAATTGGATAATATCAAAATTACTGTGTTAAAATAAATTAATTTTAAACTAATAACGTTTATAAATTATTAAGACCAATTACAGCGGCGGTATGAAACTCTTGTATTGAACTGTATTTCAAGATTAATCCCGCGAAGAACATTAAAGTATTAATAATTTAATGGAAAACTCTCGTACAATTCTTTACACAACAAATAAGCTGGTTGAATTGACAGTACATGGGATATAAAGTTTTCAGTTCTGTTTGAAAGCTAAAATAATTTTTGATAATATGTTTCTTTAATCTTTCAAGGATTCACTTCGTAGTACATTTTTGTTATTAAAAAAAAACACTTAATATTAAAAATGTAGTTTATTGAAAACCCTACACCCATGTGGGTAGAATATGGATATACTGTGCCATGAAAAAATATATTTTCAATTGTTTCAAACAAAACAATGTGATGGTTGTGACATCATCAATTGATTTTTTTAAAGGACAACCAATATTTTTCATTTCAGGAAAGTAATTAAAATCACTTTCTTTTTTTAACATTTTTCTATTTTCTACATATTAATGAAGTAATAATTAATTACGTATCGAATAAATTCAGTAAATTTATTCGATACTTAATTTTCACACTGTATATAAGATTAACAACAGACCTATTTTTTATACCTACTAAAATTTGTTAAATAATAAAATATTTTAACAATACGTCATCAAATAATTCACTGGCGTTTACACTGAAGACAATGTCGCGGCATTAACTCAGCAAACGTAAAAAATCAGATGTTATTAGATGTAAGTGCTATTATTTTCTTAATACCACTGTTAATTTGCGATTGTTTCATAAAACACTGATGAATAAATTTGTATAAATGCGAAATTTACTTTGCTTTATATTGTTTGTGCGTTGTTTTATTAAGAAACAATAGTTTCAGCATAAACCGGATATACTTCTCCTCGGCGAGCAGATTGAAGTATGTTGTGCTACTTCAGTTTGCTCACTGTACAGTACATCCAGATTTATTTTTTCATAAATATGAATCTGCATATTTCAAATTTTTATTACTACTTGACAATGATCGAAATTGCAGTAGTAATCAAATCAATATTTAATGGTAAATATATTTTATTTGGTCGATAGCCAATTAACAGATATTAATTATATTTCTTTAACTTTGCAACTTTAATTATTTTGTATATATATATATATACATAATCTTTATTGACAAACGTACTACAACACCTACATATAACATAAAATATTACAATACATGCTGTAAGACTTTGCCAATTGGCTATCGGCCGGTGGTCTTTCCGCCTGGTATTTTGAATATTTTACTGTATATATCTGTTAATAAAGATTATATTTATTATTATTATATTTTATTTATTTTGAAGCTATAGTTATTTGAATATTAAAAACTTTTCAAGTAAAGAGTGTTTCTGTAAAAGTTTTTAATTCTAATAATAAATATGAATGAATTATTAAAAATTTACCAAAAAAATAAATAAAATCAACAGAATAACACGAATAACTTTAAATTCTCGAATTGTTTCGGGTTATCAGCCCATTTTCAAGGGAATTCAAAATTTGATTTATTTAATTTTTTATGATATAATCATAAATATATAGAAAAAGATATATTGATTTTACCACGGATTAAGTGAAAAATTAATAGTACATATAATTTAAATATAAAAATAAAAAAATAATTATGACATTTATATAAATAAACGATGAGAACTAGATGAGGGCTGATTTAGAGCTTTGGTGAATTTTTTGAATTGTTTATCAATTATGTGTTATACAATTATTATGTAAATATATAATAATAAATAAAAATGTTTGTGTATAAAAAAATAATGTTTTGTTTGTGATCAAATAATATAGATAGAAATTTGGTTTCATGATTTAAATAGAATTAATTGTGTGATGTATTTTGTATGTGTTATTGTTGAATTATATGAAATAAGTGATTTATCTGAATGGCCTAGTTCGTTGCGTTAATTCCCCTAGAATGATCCTTTGTCTGCACTCACGTCGAAGGGGAAAATATTTACTGAAATATATCTCAACTGATTAAAGTCATTCAAACAATTCCAATTAAGCGATGAGTCACATAATGTTGTAATTATGCAAATCCGGAGTTTTCGCAGTTGATAAATTCGAAAATTTTATTACACCGGCCGAGATGGAAACACAGGGGGGGGGGAAGAATGTGATTCTTGGGAAGCCAGTGGAAAAATAAAAATATTTTATAATGATTCGGAGAGTACGTGATCCGATTACGTTTAGCGATATATTAGATAGCGTTGTCTCGGAACAATGGCTATTATAATTTACTCGTCGACCAATTTTATAACCTAACGGCGAACCAGTACGCCAATGCGCCAATGCGACATCCCGATTTATATATATATATATATATACAGATATATATATATATATATATCTTTCTTGTATTTCGGTTTATGTTACGGTTTGTGTAAATTGGGACAATAGCGAGTTGCGACAAATTGGCGCGTGTAATGTCACCGACGATTCCGAAACATGGAAGCGAAGAACATAGACGATGACGGCGACAAAACGCGATATGTTATCCAAACCGGAATTGCTTACAATAAGTAAAGACATCCGGCGAATAATGAAAAGAGGCAGAGGCGGTGGCGGTAGCGGTGGCGGTGGCGAAGGCGAAGGCAGAGAGGGCGGTGGTTGTACCAGGCACAGACAACCAAGTTTGTTACGAAGTTTCTACGTGTACGTGTGGGGATGCGGATCTTCGCGTTATTGGATATTTTCAAAAGTCCGGATTGAGGTTGGTGGATTGCGGATTGCGAATTGCTAATGCGAGAAGTAATCCAAGTTTAGTAACGAGATTCAGCGTCTTTTTAAATATTTTATAAATCTCTGGGTGGAATTAGGAGTAGAGAAAGAGTGTTTGTTACTTTGTAATTGGTATTTCGTTTTTGCTATTTGCCATTTGGTATTTGGGATTTGTGGTTGGGGCGATTGAGTTGAGATCGAGATTGAGATTGAGATTGAGTTTGAGAATGGAGAAATCGGAGCGCGTTTACCGCGATTGGGTCGGGCAGCAGGTGTCTAGACGGAGCACAGACAGTATCCGCGGCGTGTCTCAAGAAACCTGTCGCGCCGCGGACACATCCTGCTGCATCCTGCGCGTAACTTTTTCATTTCCGCGGATTCTCAGATTCTCGGATTCGAATGAATTTATGTTGGTTCGCTCTTTGCGGTTTCCGAAGTTTATTGGGGGTATGTATGGTGGCGGCGCCGGGACGGTGTTTCGTGTTCACCGCAGAAGCCACATGTTGATAGTTCCCTATACATACCTGCTTTGTTCGTGGGGGTGTTATGGTTTAAAGCTAACTTAGCGCTTTGTTCCAATTTGGTGGCCATCGGCAGTTGAGCCGGAGTCGTCATCGCAGTCATCGCTGGGGCCGGCATCATCAAAGTCGACATGGTCAGCATTTTTACGCGCACTATTTTATAACTCCTCTGTTAATGATGTTTATATCAAAATATGTAGTGGTAATTAATAAATATATTTGTTCTTTGCAGGTACTTTATCTCACTGAAGTGTTTCACTATCTACATTAGCGCGTGCGATAAGCGGTGCCGCGTGCGCTCAGGTCTGGCGGCGAAACTAGCCGCGCGGCCCGCTACTTGAAGACTGGAGGTAGCGCACTCGTTTCATGCTGTTCGGTTCGGGGGCGGCAGGACGCGGGGCGGATTTCCAGTTTCGTGTTTCGTTTCGACACTGTCCGTGCCTGTGCTATCGCGAGCAGCAGGAGACTCGAACTGCGAACTGCGACGTGCGAACTACGAACTGCGAACTGCGGCCTGGCGGCGGCGCTCTCCTGCGCTCTTCTACACTACTCTCTTCTGCGCGTCACTTGCCTGCCTGCCCGCCAGGCAGCTTGACCCAGCAGGATGGCGCACGACGCGCGCCGCACGCTGTACACCGTGCACCGTCCGGCGCGATTTCCTTTTCTCTCGGCCAACCCCCTTCAAGAGATAAACAATATCACTACATGATCTGCATCATGTTCCACGTTCCACATGCCGCATTCCACTTTCTACTACTTCCACTCCCACTTCCCAAAATCCTATAACATAAACAATACATGTCCGAATCCAGATTATTGTTTGCAACAAGTTCACCCCATTAACTGATCTTCCAGTGACAATGACATTACATGCACCCGATCTAGTAAAGTGCCGAGCGGAAGCCGCTTAATGTCACATGCCACGCAGATAACTAAAACGATAATCAGCAGCTAACCGTAAAGACCCATCTGTCACGTTACAAGACCTTCGCTAATGCTCATTATGGGACACTTCGTGTCGCTTTGATGGATAGCTTTCCAATTTATAAACGCCACTCTCTATCTATAAATAATAACATACGTGCTAAATAGTCCACTGACAGTCGGAACTCTGCACTGCGGCACACTGAGAATTACTTGTGCTCACCTTAAGGTAAGTAACAGGTGGCCGACACTCAACACATGAATACTCCTGTTCTCGCTTCTACTTCCATACCCTACACATATATCATAATTATACACAAGAATACCAAGTGAACTACCCGCTTTCATTACTGTTCATTTCTACGGGCCTAACCCCTTTTTTACCCTCTAATCTCACAACCCTTCAATAAATATCTACTAATAACAAATACCACTTATAAAAGCAAAATGTTTTTATTATTAAAGAACATAATGATCACTCATTTAAATTCTTCTTAAAAGTCACCTATCACTTAATATTGATCTGTTATAAAACAAATAAGAAAATAATAGTATTTTTTTTTATTCTAAATTCTGAAAGAATCTATAGAATCAACACAGAAATTAATCATTTTTATTTGCTACAGGATCAACTCGTTTTCGGTAATACATTACAATGACTTAGTAGCGTATGAAGCCATGCCATCAAGGGGTTTTACATGACACTGAAACTTTGAAGCGGTGGATGCTAATGCGAGAAGTAATCCAAGTTTAGTAACGAGATTCAGCGTCTTTTTAAATATTTTATAAATCTTTAGGTGGAATTGGGAGTAGAGGAAGAGTGTCTGTTACTTTGTACTTGCTATTTCGTTTTTGCTATTTACCATTAAGTATTTGGGCCATTTCTATGGTCATCTTATAAACATTTCCAGTGCTCTTGGAAGTACAAATAATTTGCATTTAACATATGCTTCGAGTCCGTTTTTTTAAGAAGGAAAAGTGCACTGGTTTATGCTTTTTCTTTGAGTTTCTTTGTACATTCGCGGAGCTTCACATGAAGAAAACCTGCGAACCGCTCCTGATTTAAGTAAACCGAGAAAACGAAAACTCCCTATATAAATGTAGAAATCAAACGCGAAACGTTACAGTTTTCTTAATTTGATATTACACCGATGGTTTCCAAATGTATGGAAATGTTTAATTCACACTAACGCAAATTAAAAAAATGTTTAAAATGCCCTCTTTTTAGACATATTAAATTATAAAGAATAGATTAAAAATAATCAGCGACAAAAAGCGTAATATATTTTATATAAAAAAACGAGTAATATTTTGTTAAAAGTAGGCCTGAGTGGAATTTTCTGTTTCCACTGTCAGTAGATTCAGATACGGAGAAATACTGATTATTTTTATTGCATATCCAGATACAATATTAAGTAAATGCAAAAATCACTTACTTTTTCTCTAAGTTTTTATAAAATATTAATTATCTTTATGCAAATTTGAAATAACCACATGGAATTAAATATATGTGGGTGCATTTGCGATTCGTAGACGACTTTTTTTACAAAAGTATCAAAACATTTACAGGTGCAGAATGGAATCAGTTTCAATAAACGTGAGCCTGTGGAACCTTCAGGCTTCTTCGTTTGTGCTGCGCTAAGTTGATCCGCATGTTTTTCAGCCATAACACTTTCATTGCTAAGTGTGAAAAGTCTATCACTAATTTATATAACGAATGTATCTTTCATTACAGGTCGGAGCCAACGACATAATCATTACAAGTCGGAGCCGACGGATCAGCTGTCACGGAACCGGAATATAAATCACTGATCCGTGGAGCAGCCACCTCGTAAGTGTTCCGAAATGACATTTCTAATTCTTTTATACCATTAATAATTTTAAATTGAAAGGCAATTACACAATGCGCATCCAAACTCATTAATGCAGATTCGCGAATGTGGATACACCGAAACTCAACTAATGTAGGTACTTTACTCATCTTTTTCTTATTGATCTACTAGATCCTTTCAATCAGTCACTGTTAGTTTATTCCAGATAATTAGTATATGTTTCATTCATATTCATGTATTAAATAAACGAAGACGTGATGTTTTTTTTTGTGATGAATAATTAACACTGTTGTATCCTTTTTGACAATTTATTTTCTAATGGTTAGATATATATTTTAAGTGCTAAGCACTCATTATCAATAACAATAAAAGCAAAACCAAATAAACATTGTAAAGCTTCATAAAATCTATTCGGTTTTTTATGTGCACATGATAAGTATTTAATATACGTGTGCAATATTCAGAAAGGTAAACAATTGAAACAAATTAAAAATATTGCAGGTAGTTTTGTATTTACTATTTTCAAATTGTATCCGTAATATGTACTGAATAAACATGTATGCTGAATATAAAATTAAATAAGAAAAAAAAAATGAAAATAATCAACAAAATTCGATCACTCCCTTTTCCATTGCTGCAAAAAAATATCATTTTTTTATTTGAATACAAAATAATGAAAATGTTCAAACTTTAAACTATAATAATTATAGTTTTCAAAATATTATTTTTTATTTCAAAAATATTTTTTTTTTTTTCAAAAAAGTAATTAATAGTGATTTAATTTATTCAATAGCCATTATTTTGTGCGTATGTATCAATGAAATAAACACACAAAAAAAATAAACAGGCAAAAACGAGCGATTAGGTTTATTTTGTTTTTCCCCTTTAACAGATTGTTTGTTTGTAATTAATGTATTCGAAATATACTCCAAACGTTTGGAAATGAAGTTTGCAAAAAAGTACACTTTGAACTTTTGCGATGAAATGGTCGAAAATAAATAAAAACAAGAAATGTTTGCCCATTAAAAAATATTTATTTAAATACATTAGCATTTGTTTGCGTTTAATAAAATAATAATTTATTATTAAATAAATAATTATTTGTGCGCAATCAAGCAAAAACGAATTAATATGAAATAAAATAATATATAACTTTTTGTTTCTGTATGTATTATATGTATACATTTCTACTTGAATAATGGTAGTTATTTGTTAATTTAAATCAGAATAAAAATATGTTGTAAATATTATTATATAGAAAATTAATATATATATATATTAAGAATTGATAGGAATTTAATATATATATATCTCATTCTTATTCATCGTGTGAGTTAACATAATGAATTCATTACAAAGCATAGTTTCGAGATGATTCCATTAGTTGATGCAGAAATGCAATTACACGTAAACAATAAGACGCTGCTGGAGTTGAAACTAATTCGGAATGCAGTCAGTGGAGTAAGTATTTGGTGAAAGTGGCTGGGAAAAACACAAAAGCCCCGACTAAGGCACGGCGAGGAGAGGAGAGGAGAGGTCCGAGGCGAGCGGCGGCCAGAATGGGAATGTTTAGTTAATGTCCGTAAGATGTTAAGCACTTTAGTTGTCATGCACTCAAAGATGTCAATACCTGCTGGAGTGTAGACACACGAAATTGACATCGCAGCAGCACCGGGAGGCCAAAGCCTATTGTGCATTCTGTTTGTGCCTTCCCTTTTTCGCCCGTTCGCCCGTTCCCTATTCCCAGTTACCAGTTCCTTGTTCGCCGGGACAATACCGTCCCGCACGGTAATGTTCCTACATTTTTTAACGTAACGACTCATCCGCAACATCTTGTCTTCGAATAATTACAGCTTGTATTGTTGTAATAAATGGGATTATTTAGTTCGTGATTTCTATCAAAGATCTTATAAGCGAAATTTCGTTTCTTCCCATTCACAACGTTCCTTCAATTTCAAAGAACTGTAGTAATGTCTTGCGTAAAGATAAAACACTTATCTTTATGATTCCGGAATTTATTATACTACATTACAACAATTATTTTGCTACATACTTTACGAGATAAATTACCGTAAAACTTTACATACAAAATTGACAAATAAAATGTGATTTTTGTACAGATTACCCTAACAAAAGATAAGGATAATTAAGAAACAAAACAAAGCTTATCAATTATTTATGGTGAATCAAAATATATTAAGTTTATATAAAATATAAGATTTAGTGAGATTTTTTTTATTGTACACTTAATGAAAATTTATGAGATTACTGAAATTACAAAGACGTAGCCAGGGAGAGGGAGTTTACATTGCTCTTTAGATAATACATAAATTGAATTTTCAAAAGAATTGCTATTAATTCTCTAAGGTGAATTATTTTTAAATAAAACTAAAACCCACCTATGTTCATGACGGATTACTTAATTAAATTTGCAATGCAGTGACATGGAACAATTGGATAGGCTATGTTCAAAGAAGTAAAACCTTCACCGTATGTATAATTTCTACTGTATCCTCACAGCATAATTTCCACTGTATTCGCATTAATCACTTGATGAAACATGACTCAATAAATAAATTGTTTTGAATAAAATAAAATTGCCTAATTTCACTTTTTAAATTGAAACATTTATATAATATACATTGTGGCCAGAATAGATGTGACATCTTCATTTTAGATGAACGAAAAAGTGAAAAAAATAAGTAAACAAGTAAAATATTGTCACATCTTGTATAATGAAACAAATAATTCAGGGTTTTATTTTTCCCTTATTCTGATGATAATGTATTTATATAAATAAATAAATAAATAATGTTAAGTGAGTATATTAAGAGAGAAATAATATGAAATAAATAACATTTGAGTGTAAGATCTTGTAAAAGTTATAAATCAGAAGAGAATCCAGCATTAAATTATGTCAGCGTCCCGACTGTTTGACCAAGGCATTAAACATCGACTGTAAAGTCAGAGATATATAGGGAAGATTAATAGATTTTATAGGTCAGTTGCACCTAGTACCATAAAAGGGAAACTAAGCTTATTTTATTAGAGGTAACTCTAACTGTAGCTGTTGCTTGAGGGGAGCTTAATTCATGCCGTATATATCTCCTAAATTACCCCACTATACGAGCCGAAACAAATATAAATTACACAAAAGGCCATTGTAAACAAAGAAAATTTTGCCATATTTCAAGTTCAAGCTAAAACGTTTTAATTGCCATTCATATTACGGCACGAATACCCAGCATATTTTGTGATTTTCATTAAACGAATTCAATCTGAATTAATATTAGCCACCTATTATGATTATTAATATGAATTTGTATTCCTTGCTGTTTCATATAAATTCAGGCTTCATGGAAAGAAATATTTAAATATTAATATTTAGAAATTATAAATATATGTTATTGTGTTTAATGAATTTGTTTTCATTAACTTTATATAAAAATATGTAGATTATGCAAAAACTCACACTGGCTTTGTGAAGATTAGCTTAGTGTAAATATTACAAAACAGCGTTTTAATTAACAAATGTATGAAATCCTTAATTTTAATAATGAAATGTGAAAAATATACATGTCTTAAATAGCCTTTAGGCATGTGAACATTAATGTAATTATATCACATTTAAATATTTCACATGTTAATTTATGGGCAAAAAAACGGGGGCTTTGCATTAATATTTCAAGCTTCCAGGCATTTTCTTTGTTTATTAACTAAATAATAATTTATGTATATTTTATGTTATGAATATAATAATGAGATCAATTTTATATTTTTTATTAAATAATTAATTTATGAAGAGAAAAAAATATTTAATAATATTTAAAGTGGGGTGTTGTATTTACTAAAACGCTGAAGTGGGAATTGATGTTAAATTGTGAAAAGCCGCGAATTTGTAATTTAATATTAAAGTAGAACAAAACGTTTGAATAAACATCGAAATTGTTAGTTTGGAGTGTTATAATTTTTTCCAGTTAATATTACATTATCGATCTCATGTGTAAATTAAATACGTCACATCCCGAATGCGTTTGAAATAAAACTGCACGCAAAATCAATACCCTGGACACAACACTATTATCAACCGTAGTTTTCAATTGGAGTGAATATTGAATTGCTGAAATTGTAAGTTGTTAAAAAATGCACGGCTGAAAAATTCAGCTACGATATAATAATCTCGACGAAAAGATGGCGCATATACGGGCTTAAAAAATGAACGCGATTTTTTATGGGCATTTATGTATGTTTTAGGGGTGAAAGGCGGGCACAATTTTTCACCTTTTAAGTAATAAACCGCAAAATGCTTATGAAAAGGATGGTAAAAACAGTAAAAAGTTGGCGGGAAGAGTCGTGAGCATTTTTGCTGAATGTGTGTTTGAAAGGCGTTACATGGAGGTAATAAGCTTTCAGTGTGTACATTTGTTGTGGTACTGTGTGTGCTAAAGTCAGTTTCATTTAAACTAACAAACTCAAATGGATAAATGCAATTAGTATTTTTTTCATGAGTCGCGGGAAATGAGGATGAATGAGTACGTAAAGTCAGGACAATGAGGACATACGAGCTAACCCACAACCCACTAACCATTGCGAGCCGCAACTCCAACTTGAATTGAGGCTGGGACTGAACTGAACAGAACAGAACAGAACTGGTATCCGACTAGAACTCATGCAGAATAGCTTTATTAGCTGCTCGTACTATCTTTATATTCGCCGATCTTCCGTATAATATCTCGAATTTCTCATCGGTCGTCACCAGTTTACTCATTGAGATGATCGCTTTAGGGATGACGGGGGCGTGGGAGGGAAGGGGTGCTCCCTCCGCGCATAAAATGTCACACGACCGTATCCATATCTGACAGCCGTCAGTATTCTCGTATTCCAGTATTCCAACTTCCAATCTAGGATCAAGATGAATACATTCCTAAGCGTAGCTTAATCTGTCACGCGTTGTGTGACGCCGTGCAATTATCTAAATTATAAGCGTCCACCTTTCATTTTCCATTTTCCACTCTCCGTGCCCCTTTGATGTGCGTCATTTTACCTACTCAAATTAGTTTGAGAGAAAAGTTTCTGCTATTGTTCTCTATTCACCTGACGCAGCGCGGACGTCGCCTCAAACCATTTCTCCCGCCACCGCCACCCATTTTCCCCGACAAATTTTCCCACAAGGAGAAACACACGTAACGGAAACGCATTTGTCATAAGATTGTAAACCGTCGCCGAAGCCTCAATTCATCAAATTGGCATTTGCTGGAATGCGGAATGCTCAATGCCGAATGTCGAATTCCACAACACTTCTAGTCGGGAGGAAACGTGCCTATCAAACTTCTTAAATTAGGACGTATTGACCCGCAAAAGGGAATTCACACCTGTAGATGTTCGTGTTAGTATCGCTTTCAAATTCATTTTACATATTTTTATATAAAAAACAACAATTATTTACATGCACATCATTATTCAAATAATGAAAACACTTTTTGAACTTCTTTGTATAACCGATATATATGTATATAAATATCTCTATTCAGAATATTACATACATTAAGTATCTACAATACAATGAAAATGTTTATCTGTCTTGGACTATCGACCAGATATCTTTTTACCCATATAACTAAAATTTATTTAAGAACTACATTGACGACGTGCCAATATAAAATTTACAGCCGAGTTATATTTTTTGTTTCATTGTTTCCTCCCAAATTTGACTCTCTTCTCTTAACACTCTTAATTTCTTGAATATATTTTCAATATAACAACAAACAAGTAGAAGTATTCAATTAAAAAATAATAACCGCAAGGGGAGGGTTGTTATTTCGCCAAATGGGAAAAACAGTTTTTATCATCCCTATGGATTACAGTTGACAGGTAATTAAAAAAACATAAGATGACATCAAAAATACAGGTACAATAAAATATGTAAAATTGTATTTGTTATCATTTAAAGCTTACTTATATATGAGGGTAGATTTACTTCAGCAAAATTGGTTATTATTATTATCTTCTTATAAATATGTAAATGTACATTGCTAAAATGATTAAAACATTTTTTTTTTCAAATCCCATAATCCACTATTCATCAATTTATTTCATCTACAATCAAATCAAATATTTTATAACTTGCGGGTTTAAGAAAAAATCACTTATTGATAAGAGTGATAATATATTCTTATATTTTTATGTTGTCTTATATTTTATTGTAAATTGTTTACATTTAAATAAAAATTTCGATTTACTTTGTATATTTTCGAATAAAAAATTTCATTTATTTATTAATCAACAGAAATCTCCTTTGTAAAAAATATATAACATACAAAAGTAACTATAAACTAAACGAATAGAGTGTGAGAAAAATAACAACAGAAAATGCTTAAAATAATTAATTGTCGTAAATGAGCATTTATTATTATGCGAAATTTAATCATAAATCTGATTTTGATATCATTTTTGTCCCTGGATGACAGGATAAGCGCTTTTTTATGACAATTTGACTTAAACCGCGAATCAAGATAAACACCACTTGGTGCAGCGGACATTGTATTAAAAAAATGGTAATCGAAGTATAAAGTATGTAAATATGTAAAATAAAACCATGTAAAATTATTTGCTCTCCGTTTCCATTTTACTGCAGAAAAAAACCAAAAATGATGTATTTTTTAAAAATTCAAAGTCTTATTGTTTGATTCACATAATAAAAGCACTTAAGGAATAAAATATATTACATACGTTATGTATTTAGCTATAGGGAAAATAATTACTTAGGTTAGGTTAGGTATCCGTGGCAGCCGTAGGCTCACTTAGGCCGTTCAGGCCCATTGTGTTACCACGTAGAAATAATTACTTAATTTCTATTAATTAATTATTTTTATTTTGTTTTTGTATTTAATTTATTTTAAATAATTGTGAGCAAGTGATATCAAATAAATTAAATACATTTATTTGAGTAGAAAAGTGTATTCATTCACTTGGTCACAATTATTTAAATAAATTCAACAAAAAAGAATTTGAAAATAATTAATAATTCTTTTAAATTAAATATTTTCATATAAAAAAGTTGCAATAAGTTATTGATATGCAACGGAAAGTGTGCATTATGTAAATCAATGTCTGGCGGGGTATTTGCCGGAGAAATACTTATTTTACTGTACCTTTGTTAAAGTACTATCGTAATGTAAGTCAGAGCTAAAAGAGGAAATAATTTATTAATTAATTTCAAATTTTGTTTTATTTAATACATTTAATTGATATTAAAATTATACAAAAAAAATAAATGAATGTTTTTTTAAATATTTTATTGTTATAAAAATATTACAGTTTTATACAAAACTCATTATTTTTGTAATCATAATTACAAGAATAATAAAAATTGAATAAAATATACCGTATAGAATTTGTGGAGAGTATTGTTCAATGTAAATTCAAATTCTATTGATTTCAGTAATTTCCGAATATAAAATCGTGTTACGATATTTTTATAACGTTGGGTTTTAATTATTTATAACTTCATGAATACAAATAATTTCTCGTATATACATAATTTATGCGGGGATATAATCATGGTGTAAACGGCGGTATTTTTGTTGTCGCCATTAATTTTTTGCGTTTTCTGATGCATTCGCAATTGAATAAATTTCGAGGCATGATAACATCTCGAGCATAAGAAACGTACTCGATCTTTTGATCTCGGCCCTTATCCCAGGGATTAATAATATATCAGCATGTACTTACTTTATGCAGGATTTAGCGTTATATATAGAAATCTACTTGATGTTCAGTTAGGGCGTAATTACTTTATTCGCAAATTAATAATTCTCTGAATTTATATTTGAATTTTATGAAATAAACAGGGAGCGGGTGTGATGCTACTAAGCAATTCCCTTTATGTAGTCGCTTCGCAAATTCGTTTCGACTTTGGGATGCGATACATGTATTTAAATGTACTCACAAATGCTCATAAATTATAAATTGTTTTCGAATCTCAACGTGCTCCACCGGAGACACCGTGGCAACTTGACGTTCGTTCCGTTCGCTTCAGACTGATGCTAATCTTCTCTTCTTATCTTTCATCCTACGCCGTTTACACGTCTTAAATGAAATCATTCCGTTTACGCGATAGTTTGCATTGATGGATTGGAAAAAGACTTTTAAGGAAATTGAAGATTCCAATTTATAGAAACTACTTCAACTAAATAACATAATTAACTTGAATAAATCTCCTCTAATTTCATATATTTAGAATAGGGATTTTCTTTTGCGTCTAAATAACTAAGACTTGTTTTGTTGAAAGCAAATCTTATCAATCTTATCACAATATCCGATCATTAATTACCGCCATAACGTTTCATGCACCGTGTGATGCGCAAGATGCCTTTCATCAAACCGTAGATTACATTGAAATCACACAATTTGATTAATGCTGCGGCTCCGTGTTTTAGATAATGCTTGGCAAATATGACTGACAATGAGTGCGCGCAATGGTATTCGCATAAGCATGAGCATGAGCATGAGCATGAGCGAAACGAATGCGGGCAGACGGGCCTACGACAAATGTTTATTTCGGCGCTGCACCAAAACCCAATCCTGCTGGCACCCGTTGCCACTGCCGCCGCCACTGCCGCTGCCACTGCCACTGCTATGCCGTGCTATTACATGCAGATTAAACTACCTGTCCTCACGCACTTTTCACTCGGCGTTTGTGGCCTTTTGTGCCCTACATGTTCTCTATGAGCACGCCGTTTGATGTTTAATTGTGCGGCCATTTTCGCCTGAATCCGTATTCTGTATGTACGATTCTGTAAACAGCCAAAACTAATTTGCTAATTTATATCGTGTTTCAGTTTCAGCGGTATGCTGGCGCGGTTATTGATATACATGTACGTGTTGAAGCTCTTTTGAGATCCCCACCTGGAAACCGTTTAACATAGCCCTTTCTATCCAAACAACCATCAATATATTATATTAACAAATTAACACATCAACAACAATGTTGAATAGAATGAATTAACTATAAAAACAATATTATAATATCCAATGTTTTACTACAATCCAAAACGATAATTAAAGAAGGAATCGTCAAGGCTTAACACTAACTATTTATGCCCGGTTTTATTTAGAGTGACACGGCAACAAACCTCTCTGCGGAAATAAAATTTATCGCTAGAATTCATGGGCGTTAACTTTATCCCTCTTTCCTAAGAATTAAATAAACCATTATTGGATTAATGCTACTTCATTAATGACTAACTCACTCAAGAAAATTTGCTTTTCTATTTAAACAAAACAAATTGACAAAAAGTTAATTGGATTTTATTATTAATTGCGCAGAATCAAATTAATGGCTGTTCGATTTTTTGTTAAAATTACTTTGAAAAATAAAATACTTAACTTAAGTTCTTTTTTTATAATATTTTGAATTATTTTCTTATCCGGCATTTTTTTTGCATAGGATTCTCTTCAATCACTAATAAAAACTTATAACTAAACTAAATTTAAAGGATTGAGTTGTCTGATCTGTTTTTATTGAAAACAATAAAAACTTATAAAATTGGTGAAAATATTACACAATAAAATCATAATATATTTATCAAATAAAATCCTAAATCCAACATCCTTTTCGATTCGGTACACACAAAATATATAAAAAATCCTATTATTACAATGTATTTACGAACAAAAAAAAATCAGTATGCGTTAGTGAAAACGTTATAGAATATTTATATTGAATTTCGGGGCGGCTGTATTTTGGCTAGTATACAGCACGTGTTCCGCACAATACATATACAAACTTATAAAGTAGGCGGTATTCAATTTTTCATCTCGGCCCGGCCCGAAAGAAAAACTCACTTTGAATTTCTAACTGCTTTTCGCACACTTCCGCACGGTCAACTTGGAATTCTATAAGCACCAGGATCAAATTTTATTGAATGTTTCTCTTTTCTCTTTGAAATATGTGTAAATAAATATGGAATGTATTCGACGTTTGAAATAAATATCGATTTCATTTACAGGGAAACTGTATTGTTATAGTTATTCACTTTTCGCGTATTATTCGGAACGATGTTTAATTAAGGTATTACAAAAAAAGTTTCAGGTTTGAATTGTTTTGAAATATATTGAAAGGAAAAAATAATAGAATAATGACTGACGGGAGTGGATGGAGTATAAAAGAGAGGTAGAATATGTTGTCAGATTTTTCGTGTATTACTAGCGAGTGAATTGTTAAACAATGAATTATTTGTTTATTTTATAGCGTTAATTACATTTAGTTTATACAAAAATTAACGCATGATTGACGTTATTTTTTATAAATTAGATTCAGATGAAAATGTCTAAATTACCAATTTGAGTAAAAACTAACGTCAATCATACGTTATATTTTTATATAAACAATATTTAAATGAAAAGGTCTTAATTTACACTTAGTTGTCTTGTATATAAGAAATCACAATTAAACTTCTGTATTAATATAATTTTAATTTCTTGAGTAAAAAACTAATGTCAATTATACATTATATTTTTATGTAAATTAGATTTACATAGTCTAAATTTAAACAACATTTAACTTTCTTGAGTATAAAAAATCGCAATTAAACTTCTGTAATATAATAATTTTGACAAAGACGAATTATAACAATTTAGAATAGTTTACGTTGAAAATACCACATGTACACAGAGAAACACTCATTACAACATAAAGTATGATAAGCCTTTAGAATACACCTCAAAGTACCACCGTGTAGTTCTTATCGTGCATAGTAGGCTATTTTAAGGAATACTAACTTTTCCCTGCTGTGCACAGTTATAGAAATATCACGTTTTGCAAGACACTTCCCGAGTATAGTGGCACAAAAAATATATGTGATAGATTTCACGTCGGTGTAATATTCACCTGATTCCATTCCGTGCCTTATGGATTTGAATGGTGAGGAGGCACGTTAGTGTTTACAAATAGAAAGCAACGGGCGCATAGGAATAGGGCTATTAGCCTGCCAACGCATTAGCATTAACTATTAACCGGCCCGGAAGACATCGCTGCTGGAGTATTAGAGAACAACGCGCACCTACACTAGATATTTATTCTGAATTTTTAATGCCATTTGAATATCAATATCGAAATTAATCTAATTAAATAAAAATTAACAGGACAGAAAGACCTATGGTCGATAGCCCATGGTATCAGTAATTGTTCCCCATTTATTGAAAAACGTCAATTTATTGTTAATTATTAAAATTGCTTATTTAGAAATACTCCATTACTAATATTACTCGATTTTGTCCAACACTATAAATTATTTTTAAAAATTTACTGAAAAAAAAACACATTGTTAAATTTGGAATGATTAATAATTTAAACATATATGAATATATTTTTTTATATATATATAATAAATTATGAAAAATTGGGGATAATTTAAAATGAATGAATATGTCATGGGATGCGCATTGCAGGCAATAGGGCAAAAGGGATTGAGGGTTGGTAGATTGACTTCCACAGAAGTACAGAATTCCGAATATGGAATATAGAATAGAGAGACGCTGGGTTGCAGTACTCGTAAGTAATATGGCGACGACACGTTAGGAAAATTGGTTTCGTTTAGCACGAGTCCCGAGTATCACATTTGCGGCACTTATTCAAACATTCAAACGTTCGACCGCGCCCCCTGGCTGTACATACTTCATTGCATTTCCTTATTTTTCGAAGCCTTTCAACATTTTACGTATACGCGGATAATAACATTCTGCTCTCGCAGAAAGAAAACATCCGATACGCCAATATTTGCATAATAAAATTATTTCAGCTTACAAATGAATTCGCCATACTTGAATTATGTGGACGCTATGAAACATAGATTTGGACGCTCGCGCTCGATTTGCATTTCTCATTAAACAAGCTATTTATATTTATACTTCGATGTCCGAGGACTTACACATTTAATTGAAGATGCTTTAATGGAAATTTTAGGGATTACACAATTTTTATTTGTCAATAAGAAAAAATAAAGTCATTTCACTAAACTGTTTTTAATATAGCTAAATAACACCACTTAAAACATTATTTTAATAACTAACTAACCATCCTTATTCAAATGTGTATATGTATATACGATAATATATAACCGGTCGATAGCCGATTCATCTACAGAATATAATTCTATATTCTATATATTGTTATGTTGACGACGCCACATGAAATTATGCAAAAGATGGCGCTTGCGTCGACTCCCATAGCATTATGTTATCGAAGCTTTGTGTAAATAACGTATTTGCTTTTATGATGGTTTTTGAAAGGAAACTATAATTAAATTAAATTAAATTAAAAATAATCAGTATACCCAGGAAAACACATTATATTCTCACAAAGTATACCTGTTGAATGCAAACATTATGATTTATACTTTTCGTACCAAACAAAAACACAATTTTAGGTTAATTAACACAAATATTTGTGGGAAACGCGCATTGAAATTCCAAATGAGCAAATGTAATTGTGATAGAAACGCATTGTTCTTTTCCCTGTTTGATTTTCTCTTTTCTTCTTGCCCCATTGTGCGAGCTCCTGTAGCTTTATTTACGTTCTTATTACGGGGTTATATGTTTATTTTTAATATCCCTGACGAGCCGAGTGTACATTTCGAGTATTTAATTAATTAAATAACCCCTCCATACCCGTGAAAACGTGTACCTGTGTAATCTAAGCCTGAAAGTGGGAATTTTAATCCGCACCTTTAATGTCCGATGGTAATTCGCTGGGTGTTATTTTATATAAATATTTAATTATTTGCGCGGTGGAATTGGTGTGAACTTGAATTTTTAGTTGAATTAATGTCGCTTTTTATAAATTAGACGAAAATATGGCTGCAACACACCCTGCTGTATTGTATGAACAATTCAGGGTTGGGCATTATGTCTGAGGGGAGACTTTTTTTGATTACATGATTATATAGCACGCAGTTACATACATGACCCTAAAAGAAAAAAAAGTGTAATTTATTTTAAATATTTATTGTGTTATACTAAATATACAATTTTTTTATTATAAAAATGGTGTTCCGTAATGTACGAGTTGTACTAATTCATTTTAAGAGTTAAAATGAAATATTAACATTTCAATGTTTTAAAATATTTATCTGTAAGTTAATATTTAATAAATTATTCAACCACCAATCATCTAGCATTTGAATAACTGGAAATTTCAATCTTTCGGACCTCGTTAGACCAGTGTGTTAAATGTGTAAGGCAAAAGATTGCGCTTTGCGTTGTTTATTCTAAATTGACAGTAAACATATTTCATTTATTATAATGTACCACCACATATTACAATGGTGTTGATCGTTTTTTATTGTAATTTTATTATTTCTTATCTGTTAATAAAGATTATTATTATTATAACGATAAAAAATAAAAATCAATAATATTTGTAACAAACATAAATTATATTTATTGTTTCCAATAGGAAATAAAATTTGATAATAAATTTTAAATAACTGTGATCAAGTGAATATTACTTGATCGCAGTTATTTAAAATAAATTTATAAGAAAATCTAATGGCGCATTGGATCCATCAAAGTTTAGCATAAATTGTACCATTTTTTATTAAATGAGAAAAAGTGTGCGATAAATTAATTACTAACTTCATATCTTTCTTTCAAAGTATTAATATGTATGAACCTTAATACTTTGAAAATATTTTTATAAAATATGAATTTCTTTAGGATTGAGTATATTGTTTTTTAATGGATTTTATGTGTATATTCGCAATTCGTGTTTCCCTTTTATTTCGATATTGAATGCGATATTATAAAATAACAATGTTAAAATAATTCTGTTACTTTATAATCTTAATAAATAACACGGGGGTTTTTATATCGTTATAAATTGTAAATAATGAAAAAATAACATTTTAAAAAGAAATTGTTACTAAAAATAAAATTCCCGAATTTATCTTCTAACTTCATGACAGAGAATAAACAATAGAATATTATGACAGTTAGAGTCTAGAAATAAAAATTCTATACTTCACTATATATAGCGACAGAAACAGAACGTAATAAATAAAACCAAGTGGAATGAAAGAAACAGACGATAACAGGGCAGAATTATTTAATTATTTTGAATTGTTTTTATTAAAATAGTAATTGGTTTAGTTTTGTAAATACAATTCTGGCAAAATGGTATCATTATTAGAGATGGGCAAAGTCGACCTTTCTTGTTATCTCAAAATTAAGTATATCAAAATTGTATTAATGCAACAAATTCTATTAAAATTTGGAACTGTTCTCTACTTATTGAAAAACATCAATTTATTATTATTATTGACTTTATTTATTTATTTAAAAACACTCGATTACTAAAATTACTCGATTTTGCCCAACACTAATCATTATATATAAGTTTTAAAGTATTGCAGATGATATAAATGTTGTTTTTTTTTAGAAATTTAGAATAGTGTAAAAAAATGTATGAAATGTTCCAATTGTAGAAACGTGTTGTGCGCTGTGGGTTAGAAAGGGTAAGGGCACCCTTGTGTAACTTAGACGTCGGAGGGATGTATGTGGACCGCATGTAAAGATAGCAAATTATTAATTACCGAGAAGAGAGAACCGCCTCGCCTTCCACCTCGGTCCTACAGCAGCTACTTTGGCAAGTCGGCCAGAACCTCAACTCACCCTAACTCACCCCAACTCTCTCCTTCAATCATCCCCACATCCACATCCACTCGCCCTATCATGTTTTCAAGTCGTCACCTAATAAACAAAGCCCGCAAATGTTTCAGATCGAAAGTAAAAACATTGCCCCTGGGGTAGATATACCGATTGAGGATTCGTATCCGGTGCAAATTTCCGGATAATATCGATTCCATCCTGATTTTTTCCCCGCTGATAAAAACGGGCTCTAATTTATTTCATTTTTTAATGCTCCGTGTTTAACATGACGTAGAAAAAAAATAAATATTCAATGAGGTTGAATTAAATTTAGAAAAGTGTGCGAAAGAAGGGGGATACACTTATAAACGGGGCGCAGCTGCGCCATGGAACTGTATGTATACTTATGATCGCGTTTACTATTTGACAATACGATAACGTAAGCGGGATGAGGGAAAACAGAAAAGGCAGAAAGGGATGGAGAAGGAGAAGGGTGGGAAAGGGGGAAAGGAGAGGGAGATGCGTTGCGTGGCGGAACTTTATTTGTATATAATATAAGATCCTGAATTCTCATCGAAAACTCAATACCCACAAACATTTGCAGGATGCAAATGGGACTTCGCTGCAGTATTCGCATAAATGAGACGCAAAAATGCTACTTTTATATTTTGTATAATATCGACATTTAGATGCTTGAAATTGTGGGTTTATGTTTTCTCCAGTTTTACTTTTTTGCTCCTACTTTATTTTTTTAAATATTCTTTATTTAATCTTTAAATATATACAGTTATACACTGTAGTGTATTATCTACCCTAATATATATTTCTAATATTTTTTAGGTATACTAAAATAAATCATTATCACATATAATTAATAGTAACATAAAAAAATAAAAATCTGGTTTTGTTTTATGAATGGATTTAATTAATATAAATAATAAAGAGTGACATGTATTGATGCATGAAAAGAGCTTAACTGAAACGGGGTTTGTTGGGGCTTGTTTTATCATGGAGCCAGCTCAAAAGTAATTATAGCCGGGCGTATATGAAATATTCTATTGAGCACGATTACATCCGATTAATTGGAAATAGATTACGCGTAATTAAATTGGACGGCGATGTTTCAATAAATAATAGGAGTTGGAGTAGATGTTCTAGTAGTCCGTTTGTCGACAAAAGAATTAGACGAATTATCTGAGTGCACGGGAAGCTCAAAGAGTTCTAAATTGAGTTAGGCTCGGGAAGAGATTTCATTGAAATTGCAGCAATGTTGGGGCAAGTCAGGAGTGAGGATGGGTAGATAGGCTGGGGATAGGAAGTTGAAGGAATGGAAAGATGGGATTTCGGTTGTAACTCACGGTTAAGCAGCGAAACACGCCGTGCCATTTGTAAATGCCCCTGAGACGACATCGGACGCTAATCACCGCGTAAGAACATGTTCTCTCCACTCCCTCATCCCCTCCCTCCCACCAACTACACCCTCTAGCTGGGGACTACACACTAAATACTAATCCTTGATTTACCAGATTCCCATTTCCTGCACCTAGTTATTCTGCCCATTAGATGCACACGGACAATCCGGATAAATTCCCGGGAAGTCTTCTGATATATTTATTTCATTTGCGCGGTGCATCAATCAATCGATTCATCAACCCACCCCTTTCTCGAATGGATTTAAACTAAACCCGAACAGGAAGTGAAATAATGCGAGCCGTACAAAATACATGATTGAATCCTCCATCTGAATGCGGTTGTAAATACCCGTCCGGAAATTGCATTTTTAAATAACAAATTAATTGTGTCATTCAGTTTATCGGTGTAGGGAATAAACGACGTCGACTTTGCCGAGTTTATGGCGGCATCGAGTGCACAATAAAGACGCCGCGTCGCAACGCGCCAAGAGAAATCGAAATAGAACTTGGATCTTTTAACTTTAGTGAATGTTCAAATAAAAAGGTACGTGTTCCTTATCACATTTATAAGATTTTCCTATTCATACAAAAATAAAATCACGAAAGTAAATAATTAAACGTGTTAGTTAAATCCATATCTAACGCTTTAATCTATATCATAAAAAATGTCCACTACTACGAAAAGTTATAAAACTCCCTTTCCAATTCACACACAAACAATAATAAAAACATTTATAATTAAATATCCTCAATCCGCAATTAATTTACCATAAACGGTTCATGTGTACCAATTTAATTAAACAATGATCCAGTAATTCATTTATAGATTCGCAATTAGGCCGAAGTTGGCGCTGAGCGTACCTGTCTCTGTTTGTTTATTGTTTGCGGCTGATGTTTGTTATAATATATTCATGGGAATTTCCATTGTCTGCTTTTTCCTGAAATGTGATCGTTTACTTTTTGTAAAATGAATATAATACCAGACATTATTTCGTTCACGCGATTTACATCATTCATAATTGCTAATATGACAGACATTTTAAACAACTCACATTTAATATTATTTTAAGAATATATTAAAAAAATTGTCATTCTAAATAATTATTTTAATTATTCATTAACCTCTTCCCGTGTAATTAAAGCAATTTAAAAAAGTCAATATACAATGTGACAATTTAATAAAAAAAATCAACACATAATAATTTAAATTAAAATTGTTTTTAATTTACACATACATACATACTGTAAATATCTCTTTATTGAGATGTAAAGGCACTTTTTTTTAAATCCATGATAATTTTAAATTAAAAACTATCTATTTTCAACTATTTATTGTATTTCACTACAATTGTTTTACTACGTCGTAAAAAAAATAAGATTGCCCCATTTAAAATAAATTATTAAAAAATGAGAATGTTCCCTGTTTTAATTATGTGATTTCGATTTTTTTTAGCGTAATATATACAGGGTTATTAGCGCTATATGTAGTGTAATATTGTCCTCTGATCGATAGTCCAGACAGACTAACACCATGTATTGTAACTATGCATGCTGTATTATAAAGATGTGTATTTTAAATGTTCAAGAAGAAAAAAAAAAACATAAAAACAATGTGAAAACAAATATACCCCGTAAGCGTTCGTTGTAAATTGTAACAAAACAATCAAACAATTTTTACTCTATTTGTACAACTCAAACTGTATTTGCTTATACGCAGTTCCAACAAATATAGCTCCGGTTAAACAAATACAGTTACAAAATAATTGCTTAAAATAATAACAATTAAAAAAAAGCAAAAGCAAATTTAATTTAATAATCACACTTAAACCGCATTAAATTAATTAACTTTAATCGTATTTAGGCGTGTTTATACTACCATTTAATTGTGCTCATCACACTTAAGCGGTCCTTTTTTTAATTCCACCACACACAGGTTAATAAGATGATATAAACCAGGACGTTTAATAAGCGGTTTTCGAAATGGAAATAATAAACAAACACGCCGGGGAAATTAATTATCCGCAGATCACTGAAACAATATTGTAATAGCCCTGCACAAAACCACGGATTAAAGAAAATAATTAAAGATAAATAACCGAAAATTGTAAATAGGGTTAAAAGGATACATACGGTGAATGCTGGAATTATTTTAGTTGTGAAAGAAAATGGTGAATTTCTAATGTGATTATTTGGGAGCGGGTTTTGTTTACGATGTTTGGATTGTATTAATTAATTTTAAAATATATTTACTTAGCAAAAACGGATCATATATTATATTAGGTATTCTTTGATTAACATAAGCTTATTAATATTAATATTACACCGATTTTTTAACGACTCTTTTGGATATTTATTTTTTGCATAAATATCCGCTCAAAATGTATATTTAAGTCTGGATAATTCTCATACATTTATTATTCAAAATCACGCAATTGGTTACACAAGAATTAATATCTGCAGAGTAAATATTTATATTTTTTATTAAACATATTTTGTCATATATACATATAAAAATATCTTTATTCAGACAATTACATACATTTTTACAAAATTTTATTTTATGCAAAATACTTTAGGTATATATTGTATGTAATGAAATTGTATACAATTGAAAAATAATTATTTTATATTTATTTAGTTTATTTTAAATATTACAGTTAATGATTTATTTAAATAGAAATAATTGCCCTTTCTCCTACTTAATTTTTAATAAAATAGATATATTTCGGAAACCATGTTTCCATCTTCAGTAGTTGAAGTTTTGATAAATATAAATATGTTGTTATGGTATTTACAACGTTGTTAGGAGATGTAAACAATTTCCAAAATATATCTA
Source organism: Philonthus spinipes (assembly GCA_963082785.1). Classification (NCBI taxonomy): domain Eukaryota; kingdom Metazoa; phylum Arthropoda; class Insecta; order Coleoptera; family Staphylinidae; genus Philonthus; species Philonthus spinipes. Next base: position 6,729,072 of record OY720301.1, read on the forward strand.
ATTTAATAAATAAATAAGTAGGAAAAAAGTCAACTATTTTAATTTAAATAAAATAAATGTACACAACCAACAACTACCATAAAGAATATTACAGTTAATGAATGAATGAATTAGTAAATGAAAATATTTTCTAAAATAAAACGTATTTCAATAGAATTAAATATAAGATTAATGAATTGAATCCTTTCCTCTACGAAACATGCAAAATTCCCATTATTAAACGCAGACTTGAAATCCTTTCCTTAAAATTAATTCCTATTATCAAACACTTCTATATACCTCGTAATCCCAGCATTGTATATATGTCCACCCTTCACTAATTCATCTCATCAAATTTTGAGAACTGAGACGTAGGCGTTAGCAATCATGACGATTGAATGAAATGTCATTAACTCGACAGAAACACCTAGAAAGACTGATGGATTTTTTGAGGCTTATCAATTTGTAAATGATTGTAGTGATGTAAGAAGAGGGTATTTATTCACTTGGTCATTGTAATTAAATAAATGAAATGAAAAGAGTTTGAAAATATTCTATAAATTATTTCGTCTTTTTTATTTTTTTTTTTTGCATCTGCGATATTTCTCCGGAAATAATTTATTAATTATTTTCAAATTCTTTTTATTTTATTTATTGTGACGTAATTCAGAAATAAAGATTTTCTATATATTAATTAAATACATTAAATAAATAGTAGGGATACAGAAAATATATATTTAGTTCAATAAAACAAGTAGGAGAAAGAGAGTTTTATTTAATCATATAATAATTGTTGAAATAATTATTATACGAAATAATGTATTTTTAATTATACAACTAAAATTATTAATTGTTTGTGAATATATTCAATCAATCGAAATAATTACAATGAAATACAAACAATAAAATTGGTAGAAATAATTAAAAACTACATTCTAAAAATCAACGGAATACACGGAATATTGGAAATAGCCAATTAATTTAATTATGTTTAAATGTTGCAAGTGAGGAAATTAATATTAAATTTAATGAGTACGCGTTTTCAATTTGTGATTACGTAGCTATTTTATTACCATGGATTATTTTAAACGTAGTATAGTCTTTCACATAAATCGAATACAGCTAATTACTAAGGTCGTAAATAAATTTGAAATATTTATAATAATTAATATATTTTAGATGACAGATGAAACGCATTTCCAATGATAATTTTCAAATATTTATTTAATATTGCTGCTGGCGGATCAATGTCGGAGATTATTAAATTAATCCATTATGAATTCAATAATATAAATTAAATTGTAAATAATAATTAAATTTGTAAGTTTACATGAATGAAGATGTAATGAGTTTATAGTTGTTTATTAATAGTTTTCACAACCAGCTCATAGTAGATTATAAAATATAGATAATCATTACCTAATTCTGATTTAGATCAATTAAAAACAGGTTGTTGTTTATTTTTTATCAAGAAATAAGTTTTTTAAAAATTGCTGATTTCGTGTATCTGCGGTTCGTTTATTTAAAGTTTGATCGCCTAGTTTCATATCGAAGGTAAAAAGCCGAAGGAAACACAGTGAAACAAAGGAGATCAGAGATTTGTTCAGACGATGGCTGCTTTGTATTCTGTGCAATGAAGTGACATACGGGGTCAATTGTGTGTTCGATGGTCGGCCAAAGGGGGTTGAACGGATGGAACGGATGCCTGCTGGAAACGATCGAGCCAAAGACGAGTTTCACGATTTGCGACTCTTACTCTATCATAATGCTATTCAAACCGCATTCGCACAACAATTTACGTTTGTACAGACTATCTTGCTCGTTTTATTTTTTTTTTGCCTTGTTTCAACAAACGCAAACTGTTTACCTTAAATTTTTAATATTTTAAATCGCAATACTTATGTGTTTTAATCTATACTTAAGTGAATTTGAGTTTTAATAAGTAACAGCCTTAAGGATTGAATATTTATAATTTATATTGACGAAACTGCATATTCAGAAATTTAAATAAAAATACAGCAGTTTTTTTTAGTTGCACAGGTTTTTATTGTAGAAAAACTGCTACAATTGTTTCACTAACAGTGGTCAAGTGGTTGATGATTTATAAATATATTTTTAAATATCCTCGTTTTTATAATATCAATAATAATTTGAAGTAATGTGTGGTCAACCCAATGGAATCAACGTGAAAGCTTTTTAAATTAATTAAACAAAATGTTATAAATAATATTGAATGCAATTTATAACATGAATATAAATTCTATTGCTCATTTTTTTTATTTTGTAAAATATTAAAATATTTGGCAAATAAAATAAAAATTATTATTGTAAAATAGAAAACTAATTTCATTTTATATGTAAATTATTATCTCAAAATTGTCGATTCTGTATGCAATACACTAATATTATAGAAATATATTGAAAATAAAATATTTGTCCTTTCATATTGATGATTGCGTAATAAACCTAATTAATATTTACAAAATCTCTAAAACATACCCAAACAAAGTGTTTGTTGGCAGATATAAATACGGATAGGTTTATTAGTAATATTAAAATAGAGTATGATTACAGTGTTCGAAATATAATTCCGCTAATAGAATTGAAGCTTTCAAATTAATTAAATCAAAACTACATACAATCGCAACGACACCATAAAAAAATGTTATTATGTAAAAACGAAGGTAATTCATCGAAGCAGATATGAATAAACATAAATGCAACCCACTTGAAGGTATCGAGGGCGCAATTTCCAGTATTCGCTGTTGGGTGTTGGGTATTCGGAATTCCGAATTCGGCACCGGCGAAGCATCAATATCCCAATTTGATGGGTCGACGAGATGGCAAACGCATTTTATGATGAACATAAAAATGAAACATGTGTCGTAGAATTCATATAGAATACCGTAACAAGCAATGCTCACACAAATATATGTACGTCTATTACTGAAACTGGGAAAAAGTTAAGAGCTGGTCGCAAACGTCTCGCCCTGGTGCACTAAAAATAAAATCAATAGCTCAAGTATCTAACGTGTCTTTTTTTATTTCGATACAATAATTTGAATGGCTTCCGGAATTACATGACTCCACACAGTTTATACCGAATATTTAACATTTATTTTTTATAATTTCCTTTTCTTTATTTTTAATTACGAATAAAAATAAATTACTTACTTGACGTGTCCTGTTTGGGCACTATAGGCTGTGTTTGGATGTTCTGCACAGAGTTGTTCGTTTGCGTCAGCAAAGGTTGGACTGCTAGCAATGTGGGCGGGTTGACTGTGGCTGTTGGTGCTGCTGCTGTACTTCCTGGTGATGTTGTCCAACCGCCCTTCATATCCTAAAATAATAATAAACTAACGTTAATTTGATTCTCATTAATCACTTGATAAAATAGTTTAACTAAAATTTAATTAAAAATGAGATTGAAGATAAGTTAAAAAAAATATCACGAATCAATAATTTCTTTATTTATAAAAATATATAAATTAGTGATTCTTTATTTCTCCAACTAGTTTCGACTTATTATCATTCTCATTAGTTTTTTTTGTTGTAATTATAAAATCAAGAGAATAATCCAAGTGTTTTAAATTTGTATATTCAATATTCATATATGAACAATAAAACGCTTTTTATTTTCAGTTTAACAACTTTATTTTATAACAAACACTACTGTCATTTGATACTGTGTATTCAAACAATTGTAGCAATTGTGTAAATATGGCGTTGTTTCAGGCAGCAGCAGATTTTTAGGTAGGGAAATAATTATTAGTTGAAGTAATATAATTAAAAATCCTACTTTAAATAACGTAAATTTAAGTTCTAATAAAAAACGTTTTTATTATTAATAATCGTCAATTTTATTTACATTTAAAATTAAATATGCAAGTGGCTTTATTTTTTAATGCACGAATGAAGTATTTGTGTAAGTATTCAATTAAAATATGTGCTCCGTGCATTTCGTTCGTTTAAGTAAGTTTTTATTTACGAATTCAATTTAATTATAAAATATAGTGGAACCGTGTGCCGGATCGCACTTTACGACTTTCGCCCAAGAGAAATATATATTCGACGATAAGACTGGGAATGTCGGGCGGTTTGAATACATTGTAATATTTTTCCGCGTGGCATTCTCGAAATATTTCACTAATCAACAATATATATCTTTATGGAAATTAATTATAAACAATTTATTTATGGGAGCGTGTGTGTATTTAAAAACGTATTTTTATTACTCCAGGAAATATATTAGGGAATATTAATAAACCAACAAAGTTTAGTTGAAATTCGGCTACAAATTGGAATACAAAAACTTTATTTAATATAAATTAAAATGCTCTTTTTAAAAGTTAAATTAAATTATATCACAATATTTACACCATTACAATTAATTTCAAATTATTACGCTGGCTATCGACCGTCGGTCTTTCTACCTGTCTCTGTCTAGTTCTTGTCGTCATGATTGCTAACATTATTGTCCAAGTTCTCGAAATTTGTTGATATGAATTGTTGGAGAAGGGTGGGCATACTTAGAATTATTGTTAGGATTACTAGTTATATAGAGATGTGTGACATATGTGGGGTTTGATAGCGAAATTTAATAAAAGGATTTCTAGGATTTCAACTCTGTATTTGATAGTGGGAATTTTGCATATTTCGCAGAAGAAAATATTGAAAGGGTTATGATGCTCAATAATAATAATAATAATCGATGATATAATTAAATAATATTCTAAAAGGATAGAAAAACCTCCGATCGATAACTCAGGCAGACTAACACCTATATGTATTTTAAAAATTCATGTTATTTTTTTACACATATTTTTATTCAGATTATACAAAAATACAAAACAATTTAAGTTTCGTATTTTCGTATAATCTGAATTAAGGTGTGTGTATAAAATATACAAATATGAATTTATAAATAATTAATATGAATAAAATTAAGGTTAGAATTTTATAAGTTTAAATGATATAAAATTTAAAACTCAATTATTTAATTAACCAATAGTCAATTGTTATTTTTTAAAACATCTATATTATATATCTGAACTGTCATGTATGCATGAGTTAATGAATTTGTGGAAAGTGTCAATTTTATATTTTAAATTTTCTTATCATACATTTAAATCATACAAAATTCAAAATTAATTTTGTATAATTTAAATTTATAAAACGTAGTTAACAATAAAAGCCTCGCTCAATAGAGGTGTACCTTTTTTATAACATAAATTGCAAAATTAATTTTGTATAATTTAAATTTATAAAATGTAGTTAACTATAAAAGCCTCGCTCAATAGAGGTGTACCTTTTTTATAACATAACATATATTTTTACACGTAAATATATTTTGCTTAACATTTTTGTGAGCTTTTTAGTCCGCATAAAATCTGTGCTTAAAATGATAATTAAAAGGCGTTATCTCAACCCGGCATTTACATATATACAAACAATAATGAAACAGGGCCATAACTATTCGACGGAAGCGAAAAAAGGGCAGGAATAATTTAATAATAAAATTATTACATTTTTACGACTTGATAAGTTTCCAGAGCCAATAAAATATTTTATTATAAATGAGAGCGGGGAATGCCTTGTGGCCCGAACGAACTTTAACAATCAATATCCTGCAAAAATTATGCGTGTTATAAACATATTCTACTCGTAAAAAAAATATTTTAATCAGGAATTTTTTTTATTTCTGAGAAATTTATTAAGAATATCCTCACATGATATGTAATTATATATCATAAAAAGATTTTAATTTCGCATTGGTTTGTTTGCAATTGTAGACGCAAAGCTTGGAGTTATTTTTAATATAACAAACAGTGGTTTGTTGAAGTATAATTTATGATCGTAAACAATACATTCTTGTATGATTATTTCACCGGTTGTTTTAAAAACTAAATGATTGTTGTGTATAAAGATTAAATAAAACGAATTAGTGGGCCAATCTAAAAGTGAAACAATTTTAAATCCCCCTTTCAATAATGCAGGGGATTGAACGTGAAACCCTTTAAACGAGGTGCAACTTGCGGTAATAGTTGACTTATGAGTACAGTCACTATTACCATCAAGTTTGACCGCTTGCAGATCTTATCTCGTCATAATAAACCGTACGTCATGCAAAGTCGCGTGCTTCGGCATGACAACATAAAATACACCCATACACAATACACTATATTTCATTCCCTTCTCACCAGCAACGCATTTCGAATCACTTTTCACTTTTTCTTTCAAACGAAAACGTCCCATGCCAGCGTTATGTGTGCGCGCCTTTTTTTTGCCGCACAGCGATTGAATTAAAACGGGCGGCGGAAATGGCGAATGCGCCGGGCCGATTAAAAATTCTAATTAATATGCGGCGCGATGAATATGTATCGGAAATTTTAAACTGTAAATAGGCTTTTAATTTCTATTTACAACATAACATATTTTAATGGAAGTATTATATACGCACAACTGGCGCATTTCCACAATATAGATTACACTGGAATTTTAATTTTAATACTTTTCAATATTGTATTGTTACTAATATGCAAATAATTCATAGTTCAATAGATTAAATATTGTGAAGTAATTAAAAATTAACTGTAAATGCATATAAATTGACGTAATTTTAATAATAACATATTCATTGTTAAAATATTTACATAATAATCTAAATGAATATACAAATACAAATTTAAAATCAATTTTCCATTAACATTTTAATAATATCCCTTATTAGATTTTTCAATTATAATACTTATTTAAAAAATCAATTAATTAATACATTTTTTTACCATACTGATTTACTGAATAAACAGTGAGGCTGTACAAATAAAAACACTGTAAACTTTTCTTTACTGGATGTTTATTTGCACCAAGCGAACATTTTGATCACAAACTGATCATTATTATTGGATATACAATAAATGGTACTAATAAACATACAGTGAAGATTTGTAATTTATAAAAACATTGTTAACAATAAAAGCCTCTATGGAACGTCTACATTTTTTAAAACATATATTTTTACAAGTATATTTTGCTTAAAATTGTTGTAAGCTTTTTAGTCCAAATAAACATCCAGTGATTTTAAGTTTTTATTTCAATAAATCATCTTCGTGTACTTCGCTTACAACTAATAAGGCTGTTACTTGATGAAACTCAAAACAATTTAATAAGTTAAACACTTTTTAGATTTTAGGTTAGGAATGGTGGCTGAACGTTTTATTAAATATAATAAGGGTGTTTATATTTTTAAAAAGGCTATAACGTAATATTTCTTTTAATTATAATAGTTATGATATAATTATTTCAATTAATTATGTGTTGAAAGATAATAATAAATCACCGAGATTTGCGTATTTATAAAAATAATTAAAATGCAAAAAATTTATTGCAGCACTCAAATTCACCAAACAATAAATCTTTTCAACATTTATGTGGTTACAATTTTGTTTCGGCGAAATTTATGGCGGGGAGTATTTCGCGTACAGTACGTTTTTTAGAACCTCGTGAATACATTTATTTCTTAATCGAGCTCGCGCTAACGTTGAATCTTTAAATAGAGTTTTTCGCAATGCAGATAATACATGCACAGTTTTAAAAGTTAAATTAGAATTATGTTTCGTGATACGTGGCCTTATAACTTACCCACGCTGCCGGCCGAAATGTTTGTCTACGAATGCAATGCCGGATAACGCAAGCGAAAATGTTACATATTTTGTAATCAGTGTTTGAATTAACTTTGTGTTTTTTTCGAGTCGGTTGTTATATTTTTTTTAATGTAAGCAATAACTCGGGTTGTATTAGAGATTACATGCAGTAATATGGATGAAACAGGTAAGTTAAAAAAAAATTGAAAAAAAAACGAAATTTCTATAATTGTAATAATTTTTTTTCTTTTAACATTTTTTTTTGTTATTATAACAAAATGAGACAAATTTAACTTTTTTTAAATTAAAACTGTTCCGAAAAGAATACATGTTTTCTTTTCGAAACGTAATAGCGTTTTATGACATTAGATTAATTACGCCCGGTTTCTCAATCACATCCCAATACGTATTTAGATTTGAAGCTGCGTTTTAGAAACGCGATGTAATAAAAAATATATGATTTCTTTCCCACATTTTTTGTTTTTTCAATTTTGGTTTTCAGAATTTTAGTGTCACACTCTGTAAAGAATTACTAAAATAAAACACCCTTTTGCAATTTCACTCTGCATTTTGTACATATTCACATCATACGATCAAATTATTTATTCAATTAATAAGAAATGTTGATTTCCGGGCTATTAGGCGGTGCTTAACATTTCTAATCACACTGATCGTGAAAGCCTACACAGTTTGATTCAATTAATGAGTTAAATACTATCTGCCACCAAAGCAAGATGATTTTCTTTTGTTATGCAGGAGACAAATAAATATAAAAAAGAGTCTTATGATGACCTTGACTTTCATTGCAGAGTCATTCTGACGATTCAAAAAATAAAAAATAAATAAATTAAAAAATATATATTTTCCTCAAGAAACGCGAATCCTACAAAAAATGTTCAGATAAAAGTCTGATGATTTTACGGGGGACAATTGGCCATATAGAAATTATTTCACCCCACCCCTCCAGGGGGTGAGAAAATGGATTTTTTATTACAATTACACGCTTTGTTATTAAATTAAACATAATACCATAATGGGTTTAAATTACAGGGAATTAATAATAATTTTACAATATTGATAATAATTTCCATTGTTTGAAATCCATTCAATATAAAATTGAATAAAACGTATATTAGCTTTTGGAAATGATATAAGATAATATATGTGAGTGTGTGAGTGTGTGTAGTTTGTGGAAATAGATATTATGACTAATGTTTGTATTAAATGATAGGAAGAACTGATACCGGTTCGGATATTATTTAACATGGTATTTGTATTCGAATTCAGTTGTTTCAATGGAAGAGGGAACAACGCACAATATCCATGTTATTCCATAACAATCATATGGGCCGTACTGTGTTTATGTTGCATCCCCGCTACATATCGAGACCTCAGCTAATGTATATTTTAAGTTAATTAAATATAAATTTTGCAATGTTATGTCTGGTTTGTGATTATAAATTGAGTGCAGCGAATACGGTGGAATATTCAAGGTACGGTACGGCTTGCCGTGAACGTAATTTTTGGGGCAATTTGTTCTGAGGAATAAAAGTTGCGAAATGAGAATACACTCGGGAGAGAGGGTGGGTATATCGGGGTATCTTGAGTATTACGCGCTCTTAACAAAGAAGTTTATAATTTCGGCAATTAAAATTTGTACATCGACGGTCCTAAAATTCAGCGATGTATTATTTTTAAATTCTTAATGTAAATATTATTCAATTCATTACGGGAAGTGAGCGTATTCTGCAAACGGCTCCCTTGGCAATGCGATAACAGTAACATTAGGGAGTCATTCATTAGCGAACGCCTCGAATGCGGCTAACGCGTCAACCGAATATCCGAGCCCGCATGTTGTTTATTTAATGCATACTGCGGTGCTGTGCTATGCTATGCTATGCTCGGCTGTTCCGTACTGTACTGTACTGTACGAAGCGGAGCGGCGCCCTTGTTCCATTCCCTTTTATCCCTTACGTGCTTCCAGTCCGGTCCTGCCCTACTTGCCTACACTCCTCTCCTCTACTCCCCCACTTCTCCTTCCATTCCACGCTTGTACTGCTGGAAATACAGAAATACACAAATGCGGGGTAGTAAAAGTTCCGTCGTTGTTTGGCTATGAGATGAGATGGTCCGCTTTAGTCCACCCCCTGTCGTGCCGCAGCGGCCCCGGCTCCGACTCCGGCTCCGGCTCCAGTCCGGCACCCGGAGTCCCGACTCCGGACTCCAAGACGAAGCGCTGCCTACATTCTGTATATTCTAGTTCTGTTACAGAACTAATTTAAGTGCCCGGCGTTGCAGGTAGAATACAACCGCAGTCCATGAATAATTTGCACAAATTATAACAACATTTTATATCACCGAACTTTTCAATTGTTATAATTAACTAACGTTCTCTTCTCGCTAAAACACCGAACTATCTTTCACCAATCTACCCACGTAACAATCCGCCATTACTAATTAAATTTTAAACTAAATAACTAACCAACATTGATATAATAATACCCATTTTAATTACTTGCACACAAACTTTTATACAATTTACAAACATTTTAATTAAAACAAATTGAGTATTCAAATTTCGAAAGAATGTAAAATTAAATTTAACTCTATACAAATATCATTTCATGATTCTTTTGTTTGCTGCTTGTGGAGAATTCTCTTTTTAGCATAGGATTCTTTCAAATCAGCCACTAACGAAAACTTTATAATTAAATCTATTGGATTGACATGGGGACTTTCCTTTCCCATACTTTTTTTGTTTCATTTCATGAAGTAAAACTTAATTTTTCATCAACAACAAAAACGATGATAAGCCCATCATAGTACCCCGATGCGTTCAACCAAATATGTTATTTGAAAAATTCCAAATTTATTTAAAAAAATATGATGTGTCCATCACTTTTACCAAAATAAAAAACAAGTACCAAAACACTCAGAAAGAAAAATAAAAAATGCTTCGAGTAAAATTGAACTTAATGACTTTAGATTTAGAAAGCGTTTTTTGATCACACACATATTACAAAAAAACGTAAATATAAAATTTGTATGTGTTAACACACACACACACACAAACATTTTCCAAAAATCATTATAATGTACCTAAGCTACCTCAAAACGGATTTAGTCATTGAAATTTACCATTCGAAATTTTTACAATCACAGTAGTTTCCTTTGGATGGGGACACGGCGAAACTAAAAATATTTTCCAGTTTTCATCTTTATTTTTCGTTTCATGAAATAAAAAATATTCTTCAAAAAAACAAGCGAATAAATGTGGCAAATATTAATCCTAAAATATCAACTTTCATTATTCCTCAACTAAAACAACCCCGTGTAAATAATTTTCCAATAATAAACCCTCTCTAATGTAATATATGCCGACGAAACATTTCCAACATACTGGATATTATTATTTATGAATATTTTATTTAAATTAATATAAACAATATTTTTATAGTCTGTGCACAGGGCATGTGAGTTTCCAGCAAAACATGTTTCCTCGCATAATTTAATATTATCCGTATCTGTATGAGCATACACACGTGTATGTTTAAATTGTTTATATTTTCAGCAAAGCTACAGTTTCAACAATATACCTCAGGCGTAAGCGTTATTTACGTTAATGTACGTACGTATAAAAGAAATTTTATAATGCAGAGAGAAGAGGGATGGATACGAAAACACAGGCGGGTGAGCATCAGTCGCCATTGGTTCTTTACCGTAAATAAATAAAAAATAACCTTATCATGATTCACTACAAAAAATGAATTAAATAAATTATATATATATATATATATAATCTAAAATCCCCATTTACCATAATGGTGGTGTAGGGGTAAATAAATTATATATGGATTTCAAATGTATATAATTATTAATACTTCAAGTAATCATTATATATTCTTAATAAATAAAATATATTATCAAAAGAAAATCCTTTTAAATAATACATTTTTTGTAACTTATGTTTTTTATTTACTTTAATTAAAATTTAATACGCCATAATACCTGAAAAATCGTGTTGTAAAAAATATTTATATTGAAGGATTTGTTAATTTTTGTACACGTCTGCTAGATAACGAGTAGTCGGAAAGAAATAAAATTAAATAAGTTATGAAAATAAAAATGTCTATATTTAAAAGTTTTAATATATAGGAAATTACTATGATGTACACAACACATTTTTTTGTTTGTAGTTTTTTTAACTAATGAAATGTAGTGAAAAGTTGTAAATATGGGAGATATATAATATTTGAAGCGGATTTCGTACTTAATCCTTTGAATTGGTAAGCGGGTAGTATTGATCAGTATTATTATGAGAACAAATGAAGTAATATACATATGATAAATGACTGCGTTGTAATCGGAGATCCTACAAATCCCGACAATAAATACATTACCCACATAAATACACATATATATTTTGAAGCGGCCATTTGCATCGCTCCAATAAGTTATAATTGCGACCAACAACACAATTCTGTATCATGATCAAACAGGCCATTTGGGATTCAAGTTGGCAAATACCTTATCGATACGAATTCCCAGCGTATTCCAATAGAAATAAGTAAAAGTAAAACTGCACGCCATTAACTGTCGTGTTTCGTGATACCGAGTTATCGTGATGCCATGATACGAATCGCTATTTTGAATTAATTATTCAGCTTTAAAACTTGTCACACGGTTTGTGCTTTTCGAAAAATCTATATTTGTGCGTTGTACGAATGCATTTTTAAAATCAGCCAGTGGTGTTATTTATATAAGGCCGATAATTTTACACGGGTAGCATGAAATATGCTTGCATTGTTTGTATCGCGTAATTTGTATAAATCTATGCAGAGGGTAGTGTAGTATATGATCAAAACAGAATGCGAGTGCAGGCAGGACACAACACTCAGTAATCCTAACGAATAGGCGAAACGATAGATTCGGATCGTTGGTGTTTTTGCTCTTTTGCTCCCCCAATCGGGAGTAACTGCAGAATTGGGGATAGTTTTATACAGTAGAAGTGATAATGCAGTTTTTATATAGTCACCGTGGCACAGAACACAATGTAAGATGAAAACGAGGGCAAAGAAAATGTTAGTGTGTGTATGTGTGTGTGTGTTTGTGGCGCGGCGCTGAGTTTGATCGAACCCATACCATCCTCCATCCTCCATCCAAGGGAGGATCCTTTGGATGACTGGATGAGAATGAGCACAAAGATATATCATCACTTACTTTTTTATACCGCATTGATTACTTATACCTAGTTTGTGCCTATCACACGCTTTATGTCTGCCAGCAAACAGGGAATAAATAATGGTGACAATTTGTACGAAAATTCCCCGTCTCCAACAAAAAGTTATTGAGATTTTATCTGAGCGGGCGAGGCACATGTTCCTGCCCTCGAATTTTGCATTCTCTAAGCCAAAGTACATTATTTACATGCCGGGATCCCTCAGCCGTGCGGAATTAAAAGAAAACTGCGGCACGACCGCGTCGATTTCGTTTATCCACCTACCCCACTCAATTACCCTCGCTGCCTACCTCGTCCCTTAACCCTCGGCCCTACATCCCTTGCCCTTCGTACACCACCGACTCCACCCTCCATTCCCGCTGTTCCTACCGGTTTACCCCGCCGACCCCCTCTAACCGCCCCCGAGGACCGATAATTTATACGTCGCAACAGGTATGAAACATTATTTATTTAAATGCGCGTCAGCAGATTTCATAAACATATTATAAATATTTGTTTCAGTTTAAACATAATATATTCCTACCTATCAATAACCCAAACAATTTACTTCCAATAATAATAGTTGTTTATTATACGCAAGACATGTATCCCGTTTGAACAAGAGATTATGTATGTATCCCTATTAGTTAACTTACACGACCACAAACTGTAATGAATGCATTATTTCTTCCGATTTTTGAAAGGTTTCATATGTTTCTGTTCAGTTTTAAGTGAAGTATCTCTTACAGAAGATGAAGATGTGAAATAATGGTCTTTATTTTTGATAATCGCTATGAAATGTCAGTGCATGTCTGATTAAGTTATGGTTAACTTAATTAATAAACGATCCATACAGGAATGGAAACATTCGTCATTAATAATTTGTTATAATTTGCTTTGTCAAATTTTAAAGATTTCGTATTGATTTCGACTCCCATTTAAAGTAACCCTGAATAGGGTAAATTATTTTTTTAAATAAGTAATTCTCGCTTTTCCTCTTGGTGTCCAGATTTTGTGGGATTTTTTCAGATATTTTCGAGTAAATTTACTTTTCATCGAAAATCGCATATTTTTCAAGGTATATGTATGGAAAAATCTCAAATTTCACGAAAAATCCGAAAATCTCCAAATAAACTCAAATTATACTAAAATATTCAAAATGAATGATAGAATAATCTGTGTTGATTTTATATCCAGGAAATTCATAGTTTTTGAACAGCAGACACTCAAAGTGATCACTTGTAAATCCACAAATCAATATATTTCAAATTTGTATTTTTTCTGTGGTGATTAAAAATAATTTATAATTATAAGTTTTTATATAAAGTATAGCTAGAACATTCCTCTATCTAATGCTTCAATCCGTACAATTCTATCCCATCTGCAAGCTAAAAAATCTGTATTTAACGGAAATCCTACTTTTCGGCAACAATCAGACCGGTCTTATTTGAACCGTTTCCATAAGGCTCCATGTAAAATTGGCCAAAAAATTAAAAATCTCCAAATAATTTCAAATTATACCAAAATATTCAGAATGCATTGAAGAATAATCTGTGTTAATTTTAAACCCAGAAAATGAATAGTTTTTCACCAGCAGACGCTCAAAATAATCACTTGAAACGTTCTTGAAAAAGTATATTTTGATTTTGTAATTTTTTTGTGACAATCACAAATAATTTATATTAATACGTTTTTGTGTAAGATATAGCTACAATATTCTTGTATCGAATAATTCAATCCGCAACAACATATCCCATCAGTGAACTGAAAGATATGTATTCATCAGAAACCTTACTTGTTAATAACAATCAGGCCGGTCTTTTTCAATCGTTCCCATAAGGCTCCACATAAATTTGGCAAAAAAATCTTCAAATAATTTCAAATTATACAAAAATATTCAGAATGAATGAAATAATATTATTATTACTGTTCCCTTTTATTTTAACATTTTATGTAAAAGGTACGCCGTATATTAAATAAATAAATAATCTGTGTTAATGTTGTATCCAGAAAATGAATATTTTTTACATAGCCTACGCTCAAAGTGATCCCTTGTAAATTTTCGTAAAAAATATATTTCGACAAAATAATCCAACAAAAATATTATTTTTATTTAAATATATATATATATATCAAAGCTAAATAGGCTGTAGTATAAACTACATTCGAACCAGATTGTAAATGTATAAAAATAAACGTATTTGTCTTTTCTTGTTCTAAATTGGATTTAAAACACATCGAACTTTGCGTGGTCGCTAAAAAATCATTCAGTTAGAATGATTTATTTAGGGGCCATAGTTTCAACAATTTATACTTGTTATCTAACTAAATGCTTGGATTCTTTTTGGAGTGGAATACGTAAAGTTGTATATTATAAATTTAAATAATTTGTATTCCTTTCTCTATTACTTTAATTTAAAATAATAGAGAAAGGAATACAAGCCATTTGATTTTAATAAAAGCTTGTTTTGTAATTTTAGAAAAAATATGTAAGTTTTAAAGCTTTTATCTATAATAAATGTATGCGTTTTATATTAAATTTATTATAAATTATATAATAGATAAATTTTGGGTTGTTTCATAATTTTATTTTCAGTTTCCTGGCACGTGTTTCGATTTATTTCAATCATTTTCAAAGGCTACTTGTAATAAATCGAAACACGTGTCGGGAAAGTGTGAATAAAAATATGGAACAAAACAAATGTTTCCTTGTCAGGAATTTATATAATCGATTCCATCAAAAGTGTAACGCATTTTATAATATACTATTTATATAAAAGATATGCTCTTTTATATAAATAGTATATTATAAAATTCTTATAAAAATATCTATGAAATCTCTATAAAACTGATGAATTGATGAGACTAGGGTGTGTACAGATAAATACACATCACCATAAATTCATGACAGACTAACACCTTCATTATTTTCTCAATGTCTGTTATGTTGTGGAAATAATAGAAAAGATATTTATTTACTAGGTACAGTTACATTAAATTAAAGTTGTAATAGTTAAAAATGGAAAAATAATTTAATATTTGAGATTGAGAAAGTGTGATTAAAGAGCAATGATTATACAATAATTGTATTAGAGATAGCGTGTAACACCACTAATTCCAGCTTAATTTCAAAACAAATAAAACGCAAGTTAGCAAATCGGTTCGTCGAGAGTATAAGCCATCGTTACTACAAATGACGATCCCGGGATGAACGTAGAGCGGCGTAGAGAGAAGAGCAAATCGAGCATGGTCCCGGACCGAGATATTGGAGAAACATCCCGACGTATAAAAGAACTAATTTCCGTTTAGGCCGGGGGTTAAGACTAAAATTGGTAGCGAACTTAGGGTTCAAAATGACGCTCTAACCCTGCAAACTGCGGTCACTAGAGATCCAGAGATCCGAGGGAAGATTAAAAGAGTAGCAATTTTCGTTAACTATAAAGTAACGGCCCTCCATGCCCCGTCCCAGTCCCCCCTGCGCCGGATACACACACCTAATAAGATATTTAGTGTTTACTTAAACTTCCAGCGCTTATTTTATTTATTTGTTTGTCTTAAAGAACTTGTTTTAAAAATTCGCACTACAAGTACGCGATCCGGGAGTAACATTGCATCGCGTGAAATTTAATAGAAATTTACAGAGGGGGGGAAGTGTGTTATTAAATTTACATTGGAAACTTTCAGTTTGCAAGATCGGAAAATATCCTAATAAATCATTCATAGCTTTTATGAATATGATTGATGGCAAATTACTTTGATTATACGAGTAATAGTATGTAAGCTAACTTAATAACTTTGACGTGTGATTAGCAAATTTTTGAACGGAATTTATACCCTTAATATACTAATTATATCACCACACAAATTAAATGTTTTTCATATAATATATAATATCTTTATTGAAAAACACATGAGTTTTTATTTATATAATAATATAGAAAAAAATCATTAAGTACTTGCTAAATGGCCTTTCCTGCTTTTTCTAATTTACAGCAAGGATTTTATATACAAACATCTTTATTCAGAGAGCAGAATTAGAATTCTTGACAAATATTTATATTTACAATACATATTGATGGGTTAGTAGTCTGTCATGGGCTATCGACCGGAGGTCTTTCTGCCCCCAAGAATTTTATTTTATTAAATATAGTCTGTTTTTCTATATATTCAAACAACCAATGAAATGTCACTAATATCATAAATAATATATACAGCTATATATAATGAAGTAAAATATACAATATGTGCATTTCATATAATTTACTTCTAATGAAATAATTAATTTCTTGTGTTCTTTTATTTACTTTTGAACGAAATGCATGTTTTTAAATTATTTGTAGAAGCATTTAAATGTTTTTTTTGTTGGTACAATGCGATATTTCCGGTGTTAATGATTGATCGTGCAACAGTGGAATTGTTTTTAAATGATTAATAATAAATCACATTTTTTCTAATTATTAGTGTTTCAGGTTGTTTGTTGCGTGATAAAATAAATGCATTATATATATAGCATGAAGAGTGTATAAAAAGAATAATCGAACATTGGCATTCTGACAAAACGCTAGCAAAATACAAATACGTAGCTACTATGAAGTCATCTGTCGTTACGGATTACACCCACGCGATAATGATCAAGGTGTGCGGGATAGGAAAAGCGGAGTCTTCGGGAATAATAATGCGATATCGGAAGCTGATCGATCGATTAGGTGTTACATTTACCGTTCGGTATCAATTTTGTTGACAAACTGTATTCTGATGGCACGAAAATACAAAAGCGCTACACGACGAAAATAAAAATGTAATGGCTATTAGCCTTTGCCGCCGGACAACTTAGTACCTACACGATGGCCGAAGCTGTTGCCATAGCGTGATAGAAAGGCGTTTATCCTTCGAAAAAATAACCTTATTCAAAACATTCATAACCAAATGAAACGACCAGCAAACATGCCACTTAAAATGTAAAATAGGGTATGTTGTTCGAGTTCGATAATTTAAGGCGAAAACTCTGCGGAGATATATAAATATTTTCATCCAGGAGTGATAATCATTCGGATTGAGCTAGTTTTCGAATTGCAATTAAAATCCGCTTTAAGCGCTTAAAATGAATAAAGTGTGCTGTTTGAGGATGGGAAAGTGGATGTGGCTGCGGCTGTGGGGGTACATTCGGTGCTCATTCAGTTAACATGACACCTTTCAGGAGTGGAATATATTGATGAGTATCGTCGAATGTCCCACGAGAAATCTACTAGCATATATAATTTATACAGTGAAATTTAATTTCGTGGCACCCACTAGCTTGACAAGCTTATGCTTGTTAATAGTAAACACGGTGATGTGCCATGCTTGATATTCATATTCATATTCATATTCCACGTTTGTTGTTAATGCCAGTGACGCGTGCTTTTCCTCGTCGCCATCTAAATGTCATGTTAGAGTATAAACCTCGGAAATCTCTTAAATCTTCAAAAATGAATAAGTTTATGTAATCCAATATTTTTCATAAAGATTTTTTTCCATACTAACAATTTGTTACATACATAAACTTTTTCATTCTGAATAATATAAAAGCAAATAAAGTGAATAATAAAACGGATGTGAAAATAATTAATGAATAAAAATTAAATAAGTTTTCTATTATTATAAAAAAATGTTTTATTAAAATAAATTTATTATTAAAACGCGGTTTTAAAATAAGTATTTAATAAATAAATAAGTTGTTAGTTAAATAATGAATAAAAGGGAATAGAATATGCAATAATAATTATCGAAAACGTTGTAAAGCTTGGGGTTGATTAGGGATCAAATAGAGTTTGGTTTAGTTCATGCAGGAGTATTAAAACTTTATGTAGCATAGGGAGATCTAATACAATTCACAAAGGTGGATGAGATAACTTGAGGCAGTACATTTGCTCGCTCCTCAAGTTGGTTTTACAACAAGTAAAGGTCAATTGCACCGCTAACTAACAAGCTCTGTCTTCATAATTTATGTATCGCAGACATAAACGTGGAAGCGCCGAAAAAGGCGAGCCACTAGTTTTGGCTTTCGGCTACGGAAATAGGGGTGAATTATTCAGGTGGACTGGATGCCAGGTTAGGGGGGTTGTTAATTAAAATGTACGAATGTGGAAATAACGGCTGATGATCAAGCCGGGCGGTGGTTCTGATTCACAGATTTGTCAATACTGTGTGTTGCTGCTGGTATTGACTCTTCTCCTCTTCCACTTTGTTGAATTGTTCAGTCGGTGAATTGCTGGGGGGGGACATCAAATAATTATCAAAAGCTTTTTCTTTCTTATTTGATTAATTAATTCTAATTCTGATTCTTTCAAACAGGAAACGTTTAATTTGCAAATTTGCGCATCCCGTCACGGCGCTAGACGGACGTGAGAGTGAGGAAAAAGCTTGCGACTATTCACCCTCAACCCTCGCCCCTTACCCCGTACCTCTTACCCTTTCGTGCCATGCATTTGCTAGACGGCATCGGTGCACAATTTCGAGCTGAAACTGCCGAAACTAACAAGGAAATTATTAATTTAGAACAAATTGCCTCGGGAGCCATAATAAACGTGTTAAACTTGAAAACTGCCGGAACGTGAAAAGACAAATTTTAATGAAAACGGTGAAAAAATTACTTCACTTCAACTTAGAGAAAACAATACAGAAGATGCTATGAATTTCATTAAGGATAAGGAATGGAATATTTACATGGGATCAATAGCATCAGGTAGAGTAATAAAGGATGAGGGATGAAAGATAGGGGGCTTTCTTGCATAAATACAACACCTTAAATGATTTTTATTTGCAAGATTCGATTTTAATCGCCCTTTAAGATTAGAGCTGCACTATCCTTCCCTAATTTGCTGCTTTATTGGTTTCCTCTTCTCTATTATAAAACGTTGTGTTATACTTGTAATCTGTTACCCAAAGGAATAAATCCAATCTGGGAGATCCGAAAGTTTATATAAATTCCGCTGAGGAGAAATTAAGAAACAATGGATTCCGTTGATATTCAAAACAGCTCCTTGTGCAGGCCAGATTAGTCGGAAGAAGTTGTGATAAGTGAGATAGGTTTATTCGCATCCCGGCATGATTTCCCTCAGGATCACACGTGTGCACGTATTGTTATTTGGTTCGGTTGTTTGCCCTGTGCCTTGTGCCTTGTGCCTACACTCTTCGTTCTTCCATATTCCATGTTCCATGTTCCTTGTTCCGCCTTCGAATGTTCAGTATGTTCAAGGTTGATCCGACGTAGAGAGGCCTCTTCTTTCTTTCCGCTCGAGCAACCGTTTACGACTACCAAACATCTTTATATCGTTTCGTCAAAATAGTTTTCAAATTTCCCGTTGCACCCGAGGCCTTTCATAATTTAAAAACGACAACCGCACGCACCATCCAATATCGAAACAATTTTAACATGCTCTGAGGCAAAACAGTTACGTGCCTTAAAACTTCCCAACTTTCATATTGCCAACGCACCGTCTTATTACAACTCACGTGCACATGCGGAACAGGAGATGAAGTCGCTCCAGCCGGATATGTATATGTCTTCAACTTCAACATTACGACCCGTCCCGTCAGGGTATCAAATTTTCCAACAGGGGGGTAAGAATTACACCACTAAACAATTTACCGAGCAATTTAATACACAAAATCCAATTATAAACAATTCCTTTTTAATATAAACATCACAACATAATTCTGCATTAACAGCAACCCTTCGCAATCAATCTGACCGATAAGACATCGCTTAATCTCGGTGTTAATTCACTGGGATCACTAAATCTATTATCACCTATACAAACCTCCAGATCCAAATCAAATTATTGTCAACTTATTCTTATATTAAATCGATACAACCGTTTATCACCACCGTATATGTTTTATTTTATATCTTATTTTACAACCCGTTGTAAGTTTGATGTCTTTCAATGCATAAAACTGCATTAAGATCGTTTTCATGAGATGAAAAATTGCCCCCGCATCACATTAAAAAAATACACGTTCAGCTTATTTCAAATTCCTAACACCACATTTTATGATGTTCATCTAATAGCTTTTTTTAAATGTATTTGAATATATGTATAAAATAAAATCTTTACAATAATTTAAAATAAAAAAAACAGTTTTTCTCTTATAGTAAAAATAATTTAATTATATTGTTTTTTTAATCTATAAATTTGAAAGGATTATCATAATTGCACTAATGATACTTAACTTAGCATAACTTATAAATAGTTATACAAAGTTAAGTTGATAAATTGAAGACGGTTGTATTGCTTACTTCATAATTTTATTTCGGTAATAAATGTACATTTCGACTATTATGTCTTCATTTTCAATAAATAATTAAGCAGATCTATTGAAAATAAACACATAGTGTTCGAAATGTACATCTAGTTTCATTTCCTGTTGTCATAAAGAGGGCAAGTTCGCATTCCTTTAGTGGACGAAACAACGATTCTTGGTTGTTTACCTTGTAGACTCGAATCGTGGACGATGCCACATGAAATTAGGCAATGCGTCGTCTTCAATTTATTATGTATTCAATTTATTACAGATTATCATCAGTTTTGTTTGTGTTTATGTGTTTATTCACTAGAGTGTAGCTTCCGTATTTTACATATATTTATATGATGTTATTTCCTTGAATTCATATAAGAAAAGCAACCGAATATTCAGTGTGCCAGTTTTGAACGTTTGACACAAGGGGTAAACTTACCCATCTTCAAAGGCTGTTTAATTTCGCTTGAAATATTAATCGTTTCCAATTAATTAGAAAAGCCCTTTACAACGTTTTTAAAAAGTTATAAATGATGTTTTCTTTTCCGTCCATTCCCTTTTCCATTTTTTCCCTTCAGAGCCGACACCCGCACCAACGGCGTTTTAACTATTTATTATTGTAAAACAATAATTGGTATTCATTCACACTCAGCGGCCAGAAAAGCGCTTTATTTATTAGGCTATGAAATTCCGATAAATGTAAATAGGTCTTAAGGGATACGGGGATATGGTTTTGATTTTACATATATCGATCTTAAGGAGTGCGTGCCCGCCGTGAAATATCAATATCGGTGACCTCAAGTTTGATACTTTAATAAAAAGGACCTTAGGGCTAGGAGGAAATTTTAAATGTATGCTTTGCTTTGAGCCTACGCGGTTGACAGCTCCTTTGTATTTTATTTTATAATGCCCTAGTAGCTGAGATGGCGTTTCTTCTATCTAAATCGAATATATCGAAGGGGAGATTTTTTATTCTATTCAATGCATCGATATAGATATAGATTTTGTTTTCGAATGCCACTATTGCGGGGGTGGTAGACAAATGTCTGGCTTTTTATACGGGCTGAATATATTCTTTATTTATTACTGTGCCGGTTTACTCATTATAATATTTCACTTAAATTCAATAATTTTATGCATGCTTTATAACACATAAAATAATTAAACTATTTTATTATGAGTTTAAACAGAATTAAACAAAGGAGATGTTAATATTTGTTATTTTAATGTTTGTAATGTTTATTAAGAAATGTTTTTTTAGGTTAAATAAAACGTTTTTATTTTATTCCGTTGTTAATAAATGCAATAGTAGAAACAATTTGATCTTATGTAGGAACGTAGCGGTAATAAAATATATAGAGAACACATGGCCGTCACGACGCGCGACAATGCGGACGGCGACGCCGACGACGACGGTGCGGGGACGAGGACGAGAACGACGACAAGGAGTCCTGTAAAGTAATGAAAGCGAAAAAAACTGATTTATTTGTCAGCTGGTGTGGTTAGATTTTGCAACAGGTGCACGTGATTGCCGCTAAAAGTGTGCAATTTCCCGACTCTCATCCACATACATTCAAAACCGCCACGAAACCATACGATATTAAGGTTATTATTCAATATTGCCACTCTCGGTATTTATCATGATAACAAAGCAATCTTTTATTCGAATGCTGGGAAACTGGAATAGTGGAGGAACAGGCGGTGTAGCAGATATATTCAAAGTGTCGTGTCATATTCCGCCCTTTCAACACAATCCTAAGAATGCGATAATCAAAAGAAACAAAGCATTCGCAGTCGATGCGTGTTACTCCCAACTTCTCAAGCTTTGATCGTATATTCAAATATGTCTTTGTGTTGAAAGGCATCTGTGAAGGGAAAATCGACGAATCAAGCGTGGAAACGATGGATAGGGCACGTATTTCACTTAAGAATTTTATTTTATTTTATTTCAATTGCAACCGTCGTAATTTTGGTAAGTATATAATTATTGGGGTATCCGATGTGTGTGTGTGTGTGTGTGTGTTGTAATGCAGTTGTCCCTAAGAAAAGTCCGTTTTATTCCGTGGAGTCCCTTTGAGACACTCTGCGGAAACAAGTCCGTAAGCTCCTTAACTCACGCGCAGCTAGAAAACAAATCGCAGTCGAAAGAACGATACAACGATACAACTGGGAAAATGGAATTGAGAGTGATTCGAGAGAGGATCGCCAAACAATGTTAATCCAAGAGGTGAAGAACGTACGACACCTCTTTAATTATCCTCGAAAAGGGAGATAACAGAAGTAAACTGAGAAGAGCCTGCCTGAATTTTGTATGAAATTGAATCCCTCAAACGACAGAAGTTCAACAGCGCCGCTTTGTGTTGCTCTTTGTACGGGAGTCCGCATACCGAGAGACAAATACCTTCATAAAGCAACGCGTAAGAGGGATGGGGAACGGGGGGATGAGAGTTGAAGGGGACGGTCCCCTCATCTCCTCTCCGCATCAACCACTACACCACATGTGAATATGTGTCGATCCTTTCCGGAGTTCGAACCTTGGATCGCGGTGTCCTTTGACCGAATTGCAGCGGGCGCACTCATTTGACACACCATATTATCAGGGCGCCATGGTGACGGACGCTCTTGGCTTTGTAACGAAAATACTGCCCACTTGATCCACTCCACACTTTTTTTCCGTTCCCGATCCTCGTCTACTCGTCTACAATACCAAGCCACCAGCTGAGAGACCAATCAAGCGTAAAGATATTCGATAAAACAGTATCATCATCTAGTAAGCAAAGGACTCATCTATTTTCGAAAATTCGACTTTATTTTAACTTCTCGCCCTAGTTTCCATTTCTCATTTCTGCACCACTAACATCCATCACTTATAAAAATAAAAGCTCGTTACGTTACAACTCTACCCTACTTTATCATCTATAGAGAAAAATGACTTCAAGGCAATTAACTTCGTTACCTTCCTTCAAGTAAACCCTATTTTTATATATAATAACTCCTGAGTGCACTAATGTATTTTATTTACACCCCACTAAAAATATAAATGCAATTCAACAAAAACAAAAAAACCTTCAATCAATTAAAAAAAAAACTACATATATTTTATATATTAAAATTTTTTAACAATTAAGACAACGGTATGATTAAATAAATTCTTACACTTAACTCGTGGGGAAGTATATTTAAATATATATACATTTAAAAAATGTTTTTTTTATTATTTTACACAACGTATAAATGTGCATTTTAAAATAAAAAAATTAAAATTAATAGAATATTACGAAATATAATGATTAAAAGTAAGTTGCTAATTTGAGCATAATATAGGTGAGGGTATTTCGTCCGTAATAAAATGTTCAGTAATAATAATGTAGTATACTCATCTCCGAATAATAAAATGAGGCTGATGCTTTCGGTAACAGGGAGCTTGTACGCCCAAAGCAGTACACAAATTAGATACATGCTACCAATTAAGGCAGGGCCGGCGGCTCGGGGGCTCGGGACTCTCGGGCTCGGGAACTTTACGGTTTGCGATCCGATACCGAGTATTTTACAATACAGGATTTACTTTATTAACAAACGGCGAGGGCTAATATACAGAATGAGCCGAGACAGTAAAAATACTCATTGTACATGAACCTCTTCATTAGCTGACCCTACTGGCGGATGCTCGAAATTTCTTTCCATTTTATAAAACACCATTAACCTAAGGCTGTATACTTTTTATATAATTTTATATCTTTATTTATATACTCGTATAGAAATACATAACTCGGATAAATAAATAAATAAAATCATTTTTATTAAAAAAGTATATAACAATAATCTTTACTAATTAAGTTTACAAGAACATAACAAAAATTGATATTATCAGGGCTATTTTGTAAGGGAAATGCTACGTTTAACGTGTACGTTATTTTTTATCCTCACAGTCTAAGCAACTTTTGTAATAAATATTTATTCATAGAATATAAATTAATTAATTGACGTATACGTTAAGCGTGACATATTCCATAGGGAATAACCCCGTATATCAATTTACACAAAAATTAAATGATTGTCAAATGGCTATCGATCATAATATTTTGATCAGTTTAATAATGTCGTGGTATATTATCAATTATACAAACAAAGTAAAAGTGTACATTTGCGTTAATTGTGTTATTTATTTGATTTTTTAATATTTTAAATTAAATATTTGAAATTGCTTGTTTTTACTAGTTTTAATAAATGTTTTTAATAATATTGCTGTATAAAATAAAATAGTTGTTTTATGTAAAATCTAAATTGCATACAATCCCTTATATCAAGGAGTAATCCCGGCACCTTCACCTTTCACTTAACATAAAACACACGTGTAATGAATCCTTCCTTTTTATTTAGACCTCCTGCATTGCAGGCTGGGTTTAATACTGGTGATTATGTGTAATATTACGGAATATATATATATATATATATATATATATAACCTCCCTTAAAGACTAGGTTTTGTGTAGGGGTTATATATATTTCGTTTCATAACCTAGAATGAATTCGGAAAATTATGACAAATGCACGTGAAATGAATTTCCTCTTTAATTGCATGTGAAATAAGATATGAAGTCGTTTCTTTGTCTTAAAGTTTAGTAGTCCCTTTAACGATTTTTTGTTCCGTTTTGTTAGCGAGACATTACCACCCACCTCCCCTAAATGAAAATCCCGCAAAAGCACATTTATTGCGGAGATAACTGCAGAAGGAAATAAATAAATGAAAATAATGAAATTTCTCCGGGACAGAAGAAAGTGACATTTACAGTTCCAGAGTTACAGCTACTTTTTGAGTGGAAATGTAAGTTGGGTAGTTTAAGTAACTATTAAAATTACAATAATTTTCATGAAATTAATGCGGAGTAATTTTAAAAGTTTATGCTAATATCTGTCACCAACTTTAGGAATATTACGGTATTTCGTAATGATTCCGAAATGAAACTTTTGCTTAATTGAGACAGTTCCACATTTCTATCGAGATGTAAGTGAAGCAATAATAAACAGCTGGTCTTTTTAATTACAAGTGAAGAAGAAAAGTACACGTAATGAAACGTAGACAGGGTAACAGGCTAACGGGCTAACAGGCTGACAGACGAATGTCTGGCGGAAAGATGGAAAGATGGATTGCCGCGCTGCTTATTGTCTAAATACCGAAACTTCGTTGACGCTAACTCAACTCTTTACAATTAAACAGAGTACATGAAATGCCGAATGGTGAATTGTAAATACTCTCTTTTGTTTTCGGACTGATGTGATAAAATAAACATTGAGTTTGATTGTAGAGGAGGGTTAGGGGTTGAGGGATGAGGAATGAGGAGAGGTATCTGGTGTCGTGGTACATTAGCTCAGGGGCGAGTGTGAGTGTGAGTGTGAGTGCGAGTGCGAGTTTATTATTTACAACTCGGCAGTGTGTGTAATTAGTCGAATGTAATTAATAAAGTAATAATAACGGCATAACGACTCACGCCCTAACAAATGGTTTGTGTTTGTTATAGTAAGTATATTTTGCAGGAACAGCTGTGCTTATTTGATCATACAGCAGCGCCTATATTCTATATTCTAGTCAGCTGCGAGTGCGGCCCGCACATACGCATACATCGCAGCATTTAGCAGTGGCAGTGGCAGTGGCAACAGTAGCAGCAGTGGCAGTGGCGGAGGCAACAGCAGTTTAACAGTTCTGTTGGAACTGCGGCTCTGCTCGCATTTCGCAGTTCGCAATTCGCAACACACAGCTCACAGCAAAGCTCGTAGTATGCAGCCGCAGCCGCAGGCAATGCGGTTAGCGCACGTTGTAACAATCATGCATACGTTACAATTACACGCGTGCGCCACCCTGACAGCCTACCTCCCTGCCGTCCTATACCCTACCCTACTCTACCCTACCCATACCACCCAGCACACCCTACCACGCTCTGCATACCATACTGTACCATATATTGCATATAGCACGACACACACGTACACAAAAGGCACATTCTCCAACATCAACACACACCTACATCGCACCCGCACCCGCACCCACACGCACCCAACAAAACATACCTAATTCATAATAAAATATTTAATACAGTCGTATGTTCCAATATTTATAACAGCAGGGTGTTGTTCCCTTGTTTCCCTGCTCCCCCATAACCCTCTGTTCCCTTGTTACCCTGCACACTAAACACTGCAGAGCGTACAGCCAACCCAGCGGACAACACCAGATTATCCGATCCTGCTCCGAGACTAATTCTAATATACACCATTACCTGATACTAATTGATAAGCTAAGATTACATTATCTATTTCCATGTCATGTACGCATATCTCACTGCCAATAAATTTAACCGCACGGATTACTTCGATTCAATGATCTCTTCCATTCTTACCAACTTTCCTATTTCTATATCCTAAACACCAATGAAACTAAGTGGTCACAAGAAAAGCTCCCTTTTATCTTCCCTAAACTTTATATTTGAGACCCTAACAGCCACATAAATCATACGTTATCACACTAAATTTTCACACCAAACCATACTTCACAAAAAAACTCCATTATGAAATTCTTACCACTATTAATATTTTACTATTATTTTATTTATGTTTTAATAATTTTAACATGACTGAAAGACCGTTGGTGAATTGCACCTTAATTATGTATTATACAATTAATATGTAAAAATATTTCTATACATAATGTGTACATGGTATTCGAAATGTGAATCTGACAAATAAATATATAAGTGAAGTAAGAAAACAACGAAGTGTTTTATTTAACACCTGACATTGTCATAATTTTCTTAGGAATGAATTATAATCAAAATTTATCACAATTAGAAGATTTGCAAAAAAATCTTAATTACAAGTTATATTTGTAATTTTATTATTTTGACCCTGCAAATAGTACAAAACACTAAAACAATACATGCATGTGTTAGTCTGTCTGGGATATTTAAGTTTAAACTTGTATATTAATTTATGTAATCCTTAGTTTTGTCTTAGGGCTGTTGGGTTATTAAATAAATTAGAAACGAATGTTTCATTATTTTAATATTGTATTTTAAACAGTGAAGTAAGATCAATTCATACATTCACTTTAGATTACTTAAAAAATTAATTGTACTACTTTACAATTACTTCTACTTTATTATTTTTATAATAAAAAAGGGTTTCAGCAAATTTTTGATAATATTTTTTTAATATTTTTACCTTGAAAGGTAGAATCGATATCTACTAAAAAATATTTGACTAGCCTTGAAAACGCGCACTAGGGCCAATAAAATATTTAACATTGCGGCAAAGTACGTGTTCAAACGAAAACCATTTATAAACGATACACTTTATATAGGAAAACAATTATTTAAATATATTAAATCAATGTTGATTAAACGTGCCTAATAATTAATTATAACGAATTATAAATTAAATGAAAAAAAGGAACTTAAATTAATTCAATATTATTTATAACATGGAATATTTAAGATATATAACAATATATATTATAATATAAGATAAATCCAATTTGATTTAATTGTTGAAAATCAGTAACCAACGCTTATTCAATGTCTATTCATTCAAAATCTACTTGTTGCTGATGTTATTAATATTATTGATTCATATTAGGTAAGCTTTATTGGTCTTAATTGGAAACTATTCATATTATTGACGTTGATTAGTTACACCACAACCATGCCTTCAATTATATTTTATTGCGTGCCACGGATTAGTATTACTCAATATAATTTATTCTTTTTTGTGAATGGAGGGCGATAACGCGCCCCCAGCATAAAGTTGAAGGACGACAAAAATGAATTCTCCCCTATAATTGTAGTCATAGATATGTTTTCTAATAAATAAAAAAAATATTTTATTAAAACTTAAAACATTCACTCTTTCAATAACTTAAATTATTAATTATTTTATAAAATTAAACAAATATTTCATAAATATTAATATCTGAATGGTGTTGATCGTTATTTCGCGTAATTCATTTGTTTTAATTTTAACATAATATGATTTAATGAATGTTTACACAAAATAGAAACATTATTGAGTGCATATAAAAGCAAGCCTAAACCAAATTATTAAATACAGCATTATATTCACGTATGCATACAAAAGTATGCACATATTTGTTCATGCAAAATTATTATTTACATAATTTATTTTAATACAGTGAAGTATATTGTTGTTTATTTAAGAGAGTAATCAACATTTGAAAAGAAATGAGCACTTATTGTATGCGATTTCAAATTTTAACATACCCCATATGACGGATATAACTTTTTAGACGTTATGTTATTTTATGAACAATGTCCTCATTTTTATGAATTGTAACCTTATCAAACTACCCCTGTTTTATAGACAATTTCGTTGAGATGTTTATATATGACAAAAGTACCAATGTTTTGTTGCACTACACCATATAATGGAATATATAATTTCCGTGCTTTACGATAAATTCTCTTTCGTATTATTCTTTTGAATATATCAAATCTGTTTTTCTTATTATAATACAAATATGTATTCTTAATCAAAAAAAACCTTTCCTGTTTATTATTTAAAATAAAGGGAATATATAATCGGAAACAGCTTATAATTTGAAACAACAAAATACACAAGCTGGTTTTTAATCGCTTGTAAAAGGTTTATTCATTTATTCTATACTAAAATGAACTGAGTGCAAGTTTATGACGTCCCCTATAAGATTACAGTGATGTCGGTGCAGAATGTGTAAAAATGTTTGCACTAGTTAAGGCTTTGTGTTTTTCTTTTTTTTCTACGAAATGCAAATTTTGCAATAACTCTTGTTGCTATAAATTTCAATTTTAAGTAAACATATTTTTCCGGCGTCTTTTTCCTTTGTACCATTTTTTTACGTTTCATATATAAAAGTGGAATTAAAAGCAGTCGGGGGATTTTAAATTGGAAAAGAAATAACTACACTTTGAACTTTATTTATAAATTATAATAATATAATTTTATTTATTACAAAATAAATAGATAAACACGTGACTTATAAAATTCACTCAACACTTGTGACAAGTTTCAACTATATTTAGCTTGATAATGATTACCGTGTATTCTAACCAAGTCACAAGTTTTAAATAAAATTACATAAAAACTGTTAATTTAATATTGGATAAAAACAATCACTCTTGTTATGTTCCGTGTACAATTTGTAAAAAAAGTTTATAAATTTGAAAGGGACACTACATAAACATGTAATATTGAAGTCATATTACTCTAAATCATAATTAAGAAAAATTTTAATTGTATTCACCCGAAGTTTTTTTATATTAATCATATTTTGTATATTAGAACTGATGTTGTGTGCACTCTGTACTTTTTATAAAAAAACACTTGAAAAATAACAATACACCTATTTAAAATATATTTTATTTATACAATATATGGTATTTGTGTATGGAATGCATTCCGATAAAATCATTTATACGGACTAATAAAACAATAGCAAGAAAATAAATGAAAACATAATGTTTGTGTGTTTATAATTATTTTCAAATAACAATTTCGTATTTATCATACGAAAATGGAATGTTTCAATTTATTGAAAATATTTTAATTTGTACATTTATATATATTTGTAAAAATATACAACATTTTATTAAAATGATTGTAATGAAAAACATTGGAATGTAATTTTATATTGTTTATTTTGATATATAAAAATTAATACGAATAAAAAACATCATAGTTTATTGGTTTGATTTATTCATTTCTTTTATACATTAAAGACATAATTTAAGAAACAATGAATAATAATAAACGAACTCCGAAATCCGAAATCCAAATATCTCTCCAAAATATAAACACCCTTCATCGACAATTTATCATTTCATTTCATCAAATAAAATTGTATTCCTTTTTTCAATAAATATGTTATAGTAGAAAATATTTGCGGCTGAAAGTTCTAGGTCGATGGCCTTTTGTAACACTTTTGGGTTCAATAAATGGATTTACTACTACTAATAATAATATTTTACTTAAATTGGTTTGCCCTTTCGAATAATTTATTTAAAAATGTATATTACTTGTAAGTAAGTATTTATTGATGTTTTAAACAATATTGTTTTACACAGGTCAAGTATATATAATAAAATAAAACATTACTTTAAATTAATTGAAAAAAAAATGATGTAAGAAATATAGAATATAAAATGAAAATATATTTTAGTAGGCTGAAATATATATTTTGTAATAAATAGTATATTATTATTATTTATAAATAAAGTTCAAAGTGTAGTTATTTCTTTTCCAATTTAAAATCCCCCGACTGCTTTTAATTCCACTTTTATATATGAAACGTAAAAAAATGGAACAAAGGAAAAAGACGCCGGAAAAATATGTGTACTTAAAATTGAAATTTAAAGCAACATTTAAGGGCAAAAATTTTCCAGGGTGAAATTAAAATCACAAAATCAATTACTCCTTCAGTTTATTTACGGCTATTACAAGTCTCACATAATAATGAGTTTGGCGCACGGCGTTACGGCCGCTCATTTCGCAAGCTCCGCTGGCGCCACCTAGCGGCAAAGCGCGACACCGGCGAGACCCTTCGGGACGCCAATCGATAGAAAAGACGCAAAATTAAAGGTACCTCACTTTTCCGCCAGTTTCCTCCCCTTTGTGCGGTTCGTTTCACCGCTAAGACCCTTTGCGTAGGGGATTTGCTTTAGCTAAGGGATGTTGCGGAATTCATTTAGAACAGTTGGGGAGGGGGATAGTGGGGAATTAAATCTCGTTATAGTAAAATAAAAAAAAACATATCTATTATAAAAAAAACATCCTCTTTAGCGACAATATTTATCTTCTTCTCTCTAAATAGATGTATATATGTATATAATATATTATGATCGGTTCGATACACGTGTTTCCGCTAGTAATTAATTTAGCACTTAATTGATTAATTAATAGCGGAATACACTTAAAACCCAGGCAAATTTAAATAAAAATTCAATATTCATTAAAGTTTCAGAGTTTCGATTAAAAATTGATATTGATATTATTTTTTATTAAATAAAATTAAACAAAGATGATTCACACAAATGAAATTAAACAAGCAATTTTTTTGCAGTTGGAAAAAGGGTTTGATCGAATTTTATTGATCATTGCCAAAAATGTTCCTTGTTTATACAATTATACAATTATTGCAAAATTAAAATATGTACTGACTACAATATTTTTCAGTGATTATCTATTTAAAAATAATTAAATAATTAATGGAATGGCGGGTTTGGGAGTCATTAGACTGAAATCTACATGAATTTGTAGAAATATATTTACATATTAATTGTATAATACATAATTAATGTGCAATTCACAAATTGGCTATTGACCAAAGATGTTATTAATATGCAGCAAGTGTTCATTGTGTAATTCAATATCTGGCGGGGTATTTACCCAAGAAGTAGTTGTTTTAATGTACATTTTAAAGTACTTACGTAACGTTAAAAATGCCACAGTTGCAAAAGAGGAAATAATTTATTAATTGTTTTCAAATTATTTTTATTTAATTTATTTAAGTAACTTTAACCAAGTGAATGAATACTCTTTTCTATTGACCTTTGGCCGCTTTTGTTCATTTATTTTTATTTAAAAAGTAAATAATTAAGGCTTCAACTTCGTTGTGTATAGAATTTAAATACAGTGTTAGGTAGAATAAAGTATCCATTTTCAAATTCATTTCATTTCTTAATATAATGAAATATAAATTCAAATCGAGTTGCCATGCATTCACGATAAATAGAAATTTAGGACAGTCGTCGAAGCATTTGCGAGAAATGGAGCTTTGGTAAAATCGTTGCTTGCTTGCTGATGTTAACAAAAAAAACTTTCGTTGCTGGGCGACGGAAAATCCCCAGCAATTGCATGAATTACCGCTTCATAGGGAAAAGTTAATGTGTGATGGGCAGTATCCGCCTTTGGAATTTTTGAGCCGTTCTTCATTGACGAAAATAACTTGACCGTTACTGTTACATCACAACGTTATCAACTTGTATTGTATAAGTTTAAACAACAACTTCATAATGTTGGTGTGAATATTCGAAGAATATGGTTTCAAGAAGATGGAGCCACTTCCCACACTGTTATGGAGTCAATGGCAATTGTGCAAAGAATGTTTCCTGGTCAATTCATTTCGAAATTTGTGAACCTCAACAGGCACGGTCATCAGAACTCTTAGCTTGTATTTTCTTTTTATGGGGCTACCTAAAGTTAAAAGTTAAAATTTTGGAACATCTAAAACATAATATTCGGACAGAGATTAACGCAATCCCAATTGCAATGTTGGAGCGGGTGTTGCAAAATGTTCATGCTAGGCTTAAGAATGCCTTCATCGAGGAAGAGGTCATTTAATTGATGCAATATTTAAAAAAATAAATTTTCGTATTACCTCAAGGACCTTTTGTTTGAATAAAAATTTAGCCATTAATAAAAACGACTAAATCATCATTCTGTCTAACCTTGTATATAGAAAATCTTTATTTCTGGGAGTTAAATTAAATTACATCATAATATTTACATCACTACAATCATTTAAAAATTGTTAAGCCTCCGAAAATGGTTATCAACCATCAGTCTTTCCGCCTGTCTCTGTCCAGTTATTGTTACTTTATTGTATCGGCACGATGGCTAACGTTATTGTATGAATTCTTTAAATTTGATGATCTGAATTGATGAATTGTTAGTGAGGGGTTTAAGGATTCGAGGGATACAGTTGTGTTTAATGTAGGTATTGGTATAGTATTTATATTATAATCCCCTTAAAATGGGAAAGATAGCAATTTTTAAACACTTTTTCATTGAAAAATAATCTTGAATAATCCTAACCGCAGTGTTTCTTTTAAAATGGGAAAGACTGTGATTTTAAAAGACTATTTTAATTAAAAAATAATCTTGAATAATCCTAATCGTAGTCTTTTCCTTAAAATGGGAAAGACTGCAATTTTAAAACAATTGAAAAATAATATTTAATTGTTGTAAAAAAAACAATTTTAAAATTCAAAGAACTATATTTCGCATACCTTTTGCAATTACATTTATAAATTACTGAAAATTTTGCATTATTTACTCCATCATTGAGGTATTTTAAAAATCGTTTAAAACGAATTGCATTTTTCCATGTCATTGTTATATTTTATTTATCTACGGAATTACACCGTTTACAAAATATGAAATACAATTTGAAATGTTTATTAATTTATATTTTATTTATGTATATTCGTACATTTATACATATATGTGTAAATATATTCCCTTAATTTAACCTAGTATTTAGTTTATTAATAATTTCATTTGCGTAAATAAAAATTATTGTCCTTTCACCTACTATTTTTATTGAATTGAATATATATTTCAGAAACTCTGTTTCATCTTCGCACTACTCCATCTTCAGAGTTTAAATTGTTTTTATAGGTTGAAAAATAGAGAATAAAACACTTGATAAAATGTGGAATTCACATTCCTTGATAATGGTCAATGACGGAAACTAGTCGGAAGAAATAAACATATTAAGTAAAATAAACCAAGAGTTTTATTCTGTATTTTTGAGCGTTAAAAAATATTTCACCAAGTGAGAAATGAATCGAAGTTTTTATATCAGTAATGGATTGTTGCTATATTTACAATTTTTGTAATTTTAATAATTATAATTCAATATGTCATGTAAATAATAATTGGAAAGTTTGATAACGTCTTAAAAATAGCAGTGAACAAGCAAAACAATCACAAAAATGATTTACAACATACAAGTGTAAATATTAGACAATGGATAATATTTAAATTTATATGTTGTAAATCATTTTTAAGATTGTTTGATTCCAATGTTGTAAACACGCAAATCAGGGCTGTGGAGATCTTGACTAGAGTCGAATTAGTGGAGTTGATGTTTTTGACTGAAATCGAAGTGGTGGAGTCGTTCTTTTTCAGTTAAGGAGTCGGAGTTGATTGCTCATTTCAACGACTCCCGAGCACTGATGCATACACTTCAAAACACATAGTTTGCACCGAATTAGAATACAATGATTTTATTTTATTATATTTTTCTTTGTTGGTATCCTTTTCTACTTCTTTTATAATGCGATTTCTTCTAATTATTTTGCGAAAAATGAAGCAGAAAAATATACTACCAAAGAAAAACATTTTATTGCATAAATGTGCTGCATTCAGATAATATACTTTAAGAAAGTAATTTAAACATTTTTTTATGATAGATGATCTTGAGGAACTTTATAATTTATTTAAACTACATCGAGTTTTTTTTCTGGAAATTGTTTTAATTAGATGTAATCTGTTTTAAAATGAACTGGGTCGTAAAATCTGTGAGGTAGGTTTGATGGATTTCTCTGTTATGTAATAATTATTGTTAAAGGTGATTTGCGTAAAATTAAGTTATATATTATAATATTCTCTTTGTATTGTGTGTTGAGAAATTAAAACCAACGGAGAGAAATAATTATAGCTGTAGCAATATTTTAAAATAGTTGCTATTAATTATTCATAAAAAGAAATTGTGATAAGAACAAAAGCTCTAGATTTTTTTAGGGAAAAGTAGTTAATGTTTTTAAATAATTTTTTCACTTAAACAACCAGCTGCATTGTGATTAAATCGTTAGAAACGCATTTTTATTTCAATGAATCATTAGCACGGACGTTTAAGCTTTGCGTGCAAGTGTGGAACTCTGGTTGGATTACAAAATACGATAGCCATTTGAAAGTGGGAAGAGAGGATATGCAAATCAGTAATGATTATTAGAGGAAAATAAAGCATAAAAGAAACAATAACGCCGATACAGAGAACATGATGGCCTTGAAGGTGGGCCGAAGACGAGGCCGTTCCAGGCCAAAAGAGGCCAGACCAGACCAGACGATCCAGACGGGAATATGATATCTTGGCGAGGCGCAGGATTTTGGATGAACCACCCCCTGGATTTGAATGGCATAAAAAGATTAAAATGACCTTTTGCCACTCCCTGCCAGTGGCGCATTGGGTAGCAGAGGACGCCTCCCGTGACGTCAGGGTATCTGCGGCGCGACGTCCTGCCCACGTAACGATTATCATTGATAGTCGACGTGATTGACACTAAAAAGGGCAAATTAATAGCGGAAGCCGTCTCCAGGAGTCAACAGTCGCGGGCCCTTCTCCAGGACTCCGTCGGTCCGTTCCACTTTTGCACTCTATTGCAGTGTATCGTTCCTGCGGCGTAAACATAAACAAGAAGAGGGGAGAGTTTAAGTACCGCGCACGCTCCCTTCGCTTCGCCTTTTTCCCTTTTCCCTTTTCCCTCTTCCTATTCCCTCTCACCCTCTTCGCTTCACGCGCCCTCGACACCGTCTCCGACGACGGTTTTGAATTTTCCGCACTCGAAGGATTGTCTCTTATCTCTTAATAAATACTAAAACCCCGCTATTTCCAACCTCCCACACAAAAGAACAATCTTCTTAAGATTTACGAAACACTCGGAAAAGCAACATTCATTATTAATATTTCAAATGAATCTGAATTTCTCACCACAAATATACCTATATACGAACTATATCTTAAATAAATATTTTCAAATAATATCATACATGAATTATTAATGATATATTTAAACAAGAAAATGCCATTAAAGAATATCGTGCATATTTAAAAAAAATCTTTGTCACAATTTTTTATATCTACAAAAAAATCTTTATTTGTGAAATTCAAACAATACATTAGAAAACTATTACACTACATTATAAGTTTCACAAATTGGCTATCGACCAGTGGCTTGTAAAGTTTTATTTAAGGTAAAGTACAGGAATCACAATAAATGAAAAACGACGCAAGCGCCATCTTTTGCCTAATTATACTAATCTGATAAGGTTCGAAAAACCGAAATGGCCATCATTAGTTATCCATACGCTGGATAAATGGTGGTTGAATATTTTATTAAATTTATTAAAGTACAAGCAATAATTTTAATGCATATTTTTATAAATCTATAAAGTACTCTAATAATATTTACTATTTAAGGATATTTAGACCAATAAGAACCCTTGAGGCAGAAAGACTGATAGTCGACAGCCGTTTTCTAAAGACAACATAATTTCATTATTAATTTATTTTGTATACAATTGTATAAAAATAATTGAGCAGGGTCTATGCCTATTTTCTGGTTAAATGTTTTTTTAATCGTTCACGTTTTTGTTTTTCGTTTAAATAATATTTCGCTATTTATTTGATTGCAATCACATCGTGTTTTAAACGTGTAATTAATTCCCGTTTTAAAACGAAACCCGTTTATTAATAGCGTCGCATGATTTACATTTATAAACTAAAATAATTAAGTGTAAAAGAACAACAGCTATAAAAATATATCATTCCGATCACCCCCATAAAATAGAATAAGCTCTTTTTATTCCTACAAAAAGCAAAGAAATGTATTATTAAGTTAAGTGTATTCATACTGCGGTGGCCGCCAGAGTTGATTCAAAAAGGTCATGAATATTTATGAAGATTTTAATTAGTGTCCATTGTACCGCAGTTAATACCTATGTCATAAATTTGATTTCAGCCGACTATAAATTTCATTTGCAATAAATTAATAGAAAATGAATTATTATTGTTTTAGCAAAATAAAACTCATAAGTGAAATATATTTATTCATATTAATAATTGAATAATCGATTAATTATAATATAGAGCTTTTATTGGAAGTGCAATTATTTTATTTATTATTATTATTGAAAGCGGAATTGAAATATGTTTTATTTATATGTATATATATTAGTTATTATTATATTTAATATCTGACTACAAACGTATAAAGCATACAACAGGAGAGCTCACTTTAGCAAACTTTCATAATCTCATCACAAATCCTAAGATCGGATATCAGAAACTTTCCCACTAATTTTATTACACCGTATCCCTCAGCAACATGTCAAATCTACAAATTTCCTCAAATATGACATTCATATAATTAAATCTGCAATGAATAAGCGACATCGCACCAACTCAATCCGACTCCCATAAAATAAATTATACAATGAATAAACGATGTCACACACGAACAAAAAAGGCAAATGCAATTAGGGTGGATGCGCCGGGACACGTCAATTACGGGCCCCTACAAGCACGGCCGCACTATCAAGATAGTCCCTTTACATAAAACACATTTTTTGGGTAGGGCAGAGTAATCCGGATGTGTTCTCTAATTATTTCGTAATACGTCTCCACATTCTAAATTATTTTTGCCCGTAAAAACGGAGTCCTCTCGGAATATACCTGTTTAAAGTACGGGATGCCGCAGCGCTGGGATTAACGTGTTTTGGTCGAAAAGAAAGAAAGGGTGTGTTTTGCGCGGGGCATTCATCTGTGCGGGCTTTTGTAAGTGTATATACATGGACTTGTTAATGCTATCTACAATATGGGAAGTTGTCAAAATCGAGCCTGCGTTATGTGGTATTAAAACCTGAGAATATGAAACGTACGTTATAAAAGGGTAAATAATTAAAATAATACTTTTTTCTTGTAATTATTAAATCACATTTAAAGTATACAAAATATTTACAATATACAATTTAACATTTTAACACAAAAAAAACTATAGATACATGAAACAGATAATATAAAACATAACTAAACATTCTTTCATATATTTTTTTTTAATAAACTACTGATTAATTATAACTCTTGAATTAATTTCTTACTTAACACTTGGTGGAAATTTAAACAATTAGGTAAAAATTAAATACGTGCTTTGTTTCACAATAAATTTAAAATAAAATAATATTTTATTCTCACTGGTTTTTTTATTTAACATTTAAAAAACATAGATACATAACTATATGTTTTTTAAATGTTAAATTGTATATTGTCCTGTAATCAGGCTTGTTTCATATTGCAATATACTTTATTATTATATTTATTATGATAAAAAAAGATACAATAAGGGCAAAAAGAAAGCGACTCTCAAATTTGTCATTATATTATAAATATGGAAAGTTTTTAGGCAATAAAAATGTTATCAAATATTTAAATGGCAAAGTCACATACATGGAATGATAATTATTTCAAGTGTATTGTCTCTTTCAAATAATATGGAATAGGAACATAATTAAATAATAATAATAATTAGCGTTGTGGCCACTTAAATACTGCCTTATGTGAAAATTCGTTTTCTGTTAAATTATTTTTAAAAACTGCGCCTAAAAGAGTAAACCCTTTTCTATTATAATTCAAAAAACAACATGCAAAGCATTACCAGATAGTATAAATATATACTCAATTTAAAATAAATGTTTTTATTAGATGAATTGTGGATTTGTTGTGGACAGGGGCTGATGTAAACTCAAAACCGCATATAGTAATTTAATGTATGACGTAACAAAACTATCATAGCTAAAACCAAACATAGGTATGATTAAATATTGACATTATTGCAGCAATTGTAATCGGGATTTAATTATTAATATTGATCAATATTGCAATCATGGTTATCCTTTAAAATTTAATTTAAAGAAGAAAAGGAAAACATAATTTCATAATAGAAAAAAAGGATTTATTCACTTGGTCACAGTTATTTAAATACATTAAATAAAAAGAAGATGAAAATAATTAATAAAATATTTCCTCTTTATGTTATTGTTATGCAACAGCAAATGTCCATTGTTGAACTTTGTTTTAAAGTAGTTATGTAACATAAGTCAGAATGTCACAGTTGCTAAAGAGGAAATAATTTATTATTTATTTTTATTTAAAAAAAACATAATTTCATTAGAAAAGAGTATTTATTCAAATCATTTTTATTTAATTTAAGATAATTTGAGTTTAAAAAATAAACAAGGATGTATGTATTTTATTATTAAAGCTGTAATGTGGATATTAATTTAAATGATTTAAAAAAGAGAGTTGTATTATATGCGAGTCCTTATAAATTAATTACAACATTTGTTTGTTTTTGGTATTAAAATTTTGACTAAATGCATAGAATTAAATAATGTAATGATAGTGCTCAATGTGAATTATGTTTGATGTTTTGTAAATTGATAATGATGCGAAGTATATGTATTACGAATCTGTATAAAGTGAATGCATTGAAATGTTTGACCATTCCCTCCCCCATTTAATCTTCTGTAATACATCAAAATGAAATCCGTGCGTGATCGATGTGGCACTCAGCGAGCAGTCTTTATATAATAATTATAACATAATATTGACTGATTAGTAGTTTGTTTGATTAGGAAGCAATATCTCATGTTGTATTTCGAAGGATTGAACAACGCACCCCCACAATCACCCTTGCACACAGCAATCTAATTCTATCGGCGAAATGCAAATAATGGATAGCTTATGGTATTTATGAAAGTAATTACCATTCACCGAAACGATCATTTCCACCTTACCACCTCGTAAAACCCAGCGTGTGTACCTTGAAGGGCCGCCAATCGCACCGTCGGCATCGGCATGATTTACAGCCACCCAACATATCCGCTTAATTCCGAGGATTTAGTTAGGATTGGTAGGATCGGTGGGATTGGAGGGCGTCCATTCTTCACGCATCCATCTGCCGCAGTCCCTTCCTCCCTTTTCACCCGCTTTTATTTAACGCGCCCTAATCGGATCCTAATAATTTCGCGTTATGCCGAAAAATACGCTTCCCGTTATAATTTTTACTTAGGGCCAACGGCCTGTCTGATTTGTAGATAGATTTTTCCGAGCAGAGAAAGTGTGTTTCCATGTATACCGGCTATATACACCGGATCGATGCATCAGGCCCAAAAATGTACGCGATATTTTCAAAAATTCCTCCCCATCCAAAGCCCTTTCCCTATGCAGTGTATCAGTTTGTCGGGCCGTGATTTAGCCCTGCATTTATACGGGTTGTTTCTCCCTGATTTATTGTAAAGGTTACTTCAACCCTAAGATATACTCACCGTAATAATCCCGGATTTTTCAGCTCACGTAAACGTGATTGTAATTCCAAAATTTAATTCAACGTAATACAACCCATTCTTTTCATATAACAACTTAAATATTCAACGAAATAATATCCCTTTCGTTAAACATTCAAGTAGTTTTATAAAAATTTACTTCAATTAATTTATTTGCTTCATTGAATTAATAATTTGTAGATATTATTAAATATTTAATAAAAACATTACAATGTCAGAAATAAAATGTTACATTATTAAAAAAAATAACTTGATGAATAATGTAAGAATTACAAGAAAACTACGCCGAAAATAAACCCACAACCGCCGTTATTTTTTCTAATTAAAAATATAATTACAACTTCTATTTATTTCGCGTGTGTCGCAAAAATTAGGACGCGGCATTTGCGGAGGAGAGTTGAGGGATGATTAAGCGCTCTCCCTAGATTGTTTGAATTTTTTTTAAATAATTTCCCGCCCGCTTTTCATTATAAAGTTCCAATTTGGATTTTAGGGGTGCGAAAATGTACGTACATGCGAATCCGGGCGCTCGTTATTACTTGATATTTACACCACTCCATAAAAGAGACAATTTTTATAAGTAATAAATACGGCAAGTCATTAGTCGTAACGACTGTTGCTAAATGAAATGCCGGTTCATTGCTTCATTTATTTCTAATAAAAAAGGCCGCAAATGGATAAAAATTCTGGGTCTTATTCTGCGGATGATGGTCATAAATTTAAATGACAGCCATAGTAAATTTTTATCAATAAATAATATACACTGAGAAAACATCAAAATAATACATTAGAATAATCTCAATAGAATGCCCATATCATTTATTTGTTTCTCATTTATCGTTTTGTAAAACATTTTTACAATTATTAATGAAAGAAAAATTATATATCTATATATTAATGAAATTGATATATTCCTTAAATTATATATAAGTCTATTAAATTTAAGAATGTTTAATGTACAGCGTGTCCTATTTTCGATGGTTTCTTCAATTAAAGTACTATTAATATTAAAAATAGAGAAAAAAAACAATATGCTTCCAGGGATCAATTTTAATGCTAATTCCGTAGGGAAAATGTTTAACGTGTAT
Organism: Philonthus spinipes; assembly: GCA_963082785.1. NCBI lineage: Eukaryota > Metazoa > Arthropoda > Insecta > Coleoptera > Staphylinidae > Philonthus > Philonthus spinipes. Next base: position 6,771,227 of record OY720301.1, read on the forward strand.
ACTATTAATTAACTTCACATTCTATGAATACATATCTATTGCAAAAGCTGCTTAGACTGTGACGATTTTAAATAACGCACACGTTAAAGTTTTAACACTTTCCATACGAAATAGCCCGGAATAAAAATTTGTCTACAATTATTTTCGAGTTAAGCATCAAAAGTCAAATTTTGCTAATTTAAAAATTTACAATAAATATAATAAATTCTGACAGAAAGTCGATAGCCAATTCGGGATTATTATGTACTGTATGATATTGTATAATAGTTTTTTATTGTATGTATATTGTAAGCATTAGTTCTCAATAAAAATTTATATATATATATATATATATATATATATATATATATATATAATAAATTGTTTTAATTCAATTAATATTTCTTGTGAAAAAAATCTTTACACCACCGTTATAAATATTACAGAAGTAAACTCTAGAAATTTCAGTTTAGAATTCAAGTCTACACAAATATAGTTCCACTCTTTTCAATTTCATCTGTCATTAAAAATCTCTCGCCAATGAATACTGTAAACACACATAATTTAACCTCTTTTAAATGTCGTGTTTTAAATCAAAGCGTTTTTATTGTGCACATGTGATAATATTTTATCTAGATTAATGTGCCAACGCTTTAATTTTATTTATATATATATATATATATATAAATATCATTACTTATATATTTTTCAAGAAGCATATTATTTTATAATCCATGAAAGAAGTGGATCCTAAAGTAACGATTTTTGTTAGAAAAGTTAATTTATTTTATGAGAAACACAAACTTATTGAAAGTTGAATGAAGTAATAAAGCCGTATTTAAATATGGATTTATTTAAAATTTAATTAATTAAAACCACCCTATAGTTTAATTATATCAGGGCAATCGACTTAAGAAAGTTTATTTCCATATGGATTTAACTTTCTGCTGGAAAAACAATTTGATCGTCACGTCTGTTATGATTATCCCCACAAGCTGCGCCTTGTTATTAATTAAAACTTTCGAGATTTTGTTTCAATTCAATTTACTAGCGAGTAATATAATCCAGTGTGTTTATTTCTTATAACGCTTAGTTTTAATAATTGATATTTTTTGTGATTGAAATTTTATACATGGAATGAGTTATGTAAGCCTTGAAGTTGCGGTTGGAAATTACGTAGAAGCTATTACAGTGGATTGCGTGAGAATGAAAAAAGGGTATCGAATTGAATAAAATTATAAATTCTTGAAATCAACACCTGCATTGAAGCTATGTAAAAGAATTAGAGAAATTTAGTGAGTTTCGGGGTGAATAAAAAAATATTTATTTGTCGACTGATTTTCATAATAAATAACGCTCTTGGTTTGTTTTAACAACTATAAGTATAGCAAAAAATATTAATTATAAATAATAGAGTTGTACAAATGTTTTATATTGTTTGTAATTAAATATTAAACATTAGATATTTAAATAATGGAAGAAAATGATGTTTAATTTTTGTAAATATATGCAAGTGTCAAGTTGAAATAAAGTTTAAGTATGTTTGTCGAGTAGCTGTTAATAAATGATTGTTAGCATTAAGAAGTAGACGGTAGACGAAGGGGGAGATGGTTATTTGTTGACGGAAATCTGTATATACTGGAATGTAACCGAGTGCCACCCCAGAGTTTGCTTTGAAACCGAACGCGTAACAACGATTCGAATATAAATGGGGGCCATTTATAAATTTTCTGACGTTTGTTCATGCAAAGGATCATTTCCGACATATCGAAACGATTTGAAAACACATTCTAGAAATAGCTCTATATGCTGCCTGATATAGATACATGTCGGAATAATATTTCTTAAATAGGCCCCGCTCTGAATATGTGCATGTATTTTTGGATATTTGCTCTAAGAGTGGGAGTGGCTGGACGAAATTGACTGGGATTGAAGCTGGAAAGGAATGGGAACGAAATAATTTGATTGTGACATGATGTGTGTTTGTGTGGATATACGAGCATGAGTGCGAGTGCGTTCTCCCCTTTATATTCAGCGTTGGTCAGGTAATCACTGGGTTCGCTATCAGTCACAATTGTGAATGCATTAATTACAACACTCATATATCTCCTGCAGGGTGAATGTAAATGTAAAAGTAAAAAAAGCGAATATATTGGATTGGGGTGACAGTACTGCACCTTGTCGCGCGAGCTCGAGCTTCCACCCCACTATTCTAATAGAATTAACCATTTGTTTTTATGGGCTTCACTTTTTCGTACAAAAGCTTCTTGCTTTATCTTTATTTGCCCTCGTAATGAACGTTATAATGATTTTTTAGATCAGGGAACACGAATACAACACTGGCTTAGGCGAATATTAATGTCAATAGTGTTTTGTGTAGGCATTGTTCTTAAAATGAGGGATCCTTATCAAAAGACCGTTTTTATTGTATGGGGATCGCCGCGTAATTCTTGTTACTCAGGGGTTCTTTTTATAATTCATTTTATTTTATTTCACTTATAATTAGTCCATTCAACTTTTTTTTCGTCATTCTTTTAAAATTCTCATATTGTTCTCGCTCTTTAATCCATAATATACAACCAAAAATAAATAATAATAGAAAAAAGGATTTATTCACTCAGTTACAGTAATTTAAATAAATGAAAAAAAAAATCGAAAATAATTAATAAATTATTTCCTCTTGGCTACTGTGATTCCTTTCATTTCCATAATATGATGTAGTTCATTTATTGAGTTTTTATATAAATTTAGTCCTAAATAATTTTTATATTAATACTTCTGAAATGTTCATCGTAGGATTAAAATTGCTCAAGTGGAAACTAATAAGAAATGAAATTATATACCTTTGATACATTGTGGGAGTAGAAGCAATCGATTTGCTTGTAAAAAAAGTACGAGGGAATCGCATAGATCAATCTTGAAAAGATAAAAGCGAGGGGGAGAAGAAATTTCACGCGTTATTTAAAATCAGACTGGTCAGTTAAACGTTTAAAGGTCTGCATATCTATATATATGTATATATATATTGGGTAGAAAGCGAGGGTAATATTTTTGGAGGAATGCGAACCCCCTGCAGCCTGCAGGATGTTCGAGCAGCGAGTGCCCTTATCGCGATTCATAGGACATTACCCATGGCTCTAACAAAATGCAAATTATCCATAGCTATTGGCAGTCGTGTGAGATGTGAAACACTTGATGTGAAATATATCGCGGTCGTTCATTACAATTCTTTTCGAGTGTGTTGAAATAATGCTGATGCTGATGGTGGGTGGTATGACTGCGATATTAAACATTGAGGTCGGCGGAGTATTCAACTAGGCAACTATTTCCCTGACAATGATATTTACGACAATACCTACCTGTATTTCACATAATTAATATTAAACAATATAATTGCAGGCATCCGTGGGAATATGAATAAACAATAAGCGCGTGTTCTGATGTACTGTCCGAAATCTAATTGAGGCTCAATGGAAAGGATTTGAAGGGTGTATGGGGTGTGAGGGCGAGTTTATTTATGGTAGTTTCAGTAGGCAGGTAATTATCAGAGGTGTATCTGAAGGGTTGTGAAGTGGTAATGTGGCGGGCATGGTGGCAACCGACATCCGGCCCTTCGCTTCACAAGGGCACCAGAGCTACCGGCAAGCGGCAAAGGCCATAACTCGAAATAGTAAGGGCCAAGTCGACTGCAGATGCCGAATACAATACGAGGCTTTGTCCGACACCACCCTTTAGCCATTCAAAACAGCCTCAAAGTGGGAATCGCTCCTCGCTATTTTAGCTGACAAAACCTTCCGCCGATATATCAAACGCCGTCTTATTTTTAAAACGGTTTTACGACCGCCTTGACAGCACAATTTATTCTAATTGGTTGTTGCTTTTACCGCAACCACCTCCAAACTGGAAAGATATATTAAATTAATCCTCGTCTACGCTTACTGTCCCGTCCCATCCCATCATTAAGTCGATTTTATTAACTCGTTTCAGCATTAATATCACCACTCGTTATACTTTATTGCGGTTCTTTAAATTTTCAAGTAATTACGTAATGCGAAATTGAGTTCCATCCCCTTAAATGTTGCGCGTTCCCAGTGCAGCGAGGACGCAGCAGTCAACGTTTCCAACATGCTCAAAATATTTTATATAATGGAAATTTTAGCCCAGAGTACACAATTGTCTCAACTTCAATAAAATTAAATCATCTCAAAAATATTATTAATCTACAATAAAATTTAAAAAATAAAAAAATAATAGACATCATTTCTTTTCACATGAACATAACAATCTACAAAAAATTAAAGCAAGATAGAACTCCTATGTTTTGGAGAAATATTAATACAAGCAACAATACAAAAACATAAAGATTATTAACAATAATTGTATTTATTATGTTATATTATAATTATATTTATACAATGCTTGTCATTTATTTTTAAACAATAAAGTTAAACAACTAGCATTCCTTTCTCTATATTGATGTAAAAAATTTCGTTCATTTGAAATTTATAAAAATGTTTAATAAATTTAAATGAAAGATTATACGGGCTGGTAGGTTTAATCCCTAGAGCAAATTGCGAATGTATCGCTAAAATCGATTGAAAAAAATAGTTATCAAAACACAAATGGGAATATTATAATAGAGCCGGAGGATAGATGAAGAACAAAGCAAAGCAAAGCAAGCATTGATCGAGGAGCAACGGAGCAAATAGGCGGAAGGATGGCAAGCAGAAGAGCACCAAGAACGCGAAGGGGAAGATCCTGTTTAAAGTGTATTCTTTTAAGGGAGGGAGGGGCGGTTTCTATTTGTCAAAGCACTGATAACGATCACGGATCTGGTAGAGCATAACATTCAACGGAGATTATTAATAAAGGCCCTTAATGCATACCAGAAGTCAATCCTAATAACAAAGCGGTGAGCGTTAATAATTCAAAACGGCAAAAATTTAAACAGCACCGGGAGTTAGAAGCGAGACCTGTTTTAAAACGCCAAAACTCAGTCTAATAAAAAATTAATTTTTAATCATACGCTTTCCCGCCGGGGATTAGACTTTATTTAAGTTAGAAAAGTTTGATTGAAAAACTGGCTTTACGCAATAAAGTGTAAGTTTATAAGTTGCTAAACAATAAATCATAATCACACCCTTTTTCCCTCCATGGGAAGTTTGTATGGGTGGAAAATACACATAGTGAACGCGTCTCACCCTTCGAGCGATTTCCCTGAGATAATAAGCGGGGTAAATAAGAAAGAGCAAGCTTGAAAAACTCGCGAGGGTTTTAGTTGCGCAATCCATCAATAATTTAATTTTTAATCTGAATGCGAATTAGAACAATGAAGGGATTGTATTTTAACATAATACCGTTGAATTTTTATACTTTTAAACCCTCTGAAATGAGCGCGTTTTTATTGAAGGGGTCTGAAAAAAAAACATGAAAACACCGCCCGTTCGCGCAATTATATCTACAAGAAAGCCGAGGAGGAGTAAAAAAGAACATCAATTAATTCACCAGCGCCCCTGTGGTATTAACTCTTCTTTATACTTCACATTAAAAATACAGCTAGTTTCCAAACAAGTTGCACGAAAGTTGTATTCGTATTAATAAAAAATACGTGACCCACGTAAAAAAAATATGCACGGGTTTTCATCGCGTCGTTAAACCAAGACACACTTTCCAAGTTACTTGGTCAAATATTTAAGGAAGTTGTTTGTTCGATCGTTTGACTTTCGGAATGTTTTATAGGTCTCGTCGACTTTTGTGGCATTCTTTTAAAATGTTTCCAATAAATTGTGAGAGTGAGCGCGAGAGTGAAAGTTAAAGCCGGTTTATATTCCCAATTTCCTTCAGTCGGCTTGTTTATAAATAAAATTATTAATTAATTTCAACTGCCATTAATTTTAAATGTGCCACGTATATTTTTACTTAATATCCAACCCGGACGGGCGACGAGGCTGTTAATAAAATAGCGGAAGAACGGAACAAGACAGCCCCGAAAAAAATAATAATAAATAAACACGAAAGAAAAGAAAACAGATTGCTCATTCGCATTGCAAATAATAATAAAAGAAGACGGGGGGGATTCGTACACTATTTATAATTTCGCTCACAGCCCACAATTAGTCAAAAACGTGAGGAAATTTATAACAACTTTTCAAGTGAATTTTCCTACAAATGGGTTAAACACGAGAGCTTACAAAAATTCATTAGCATCATTCAATTACGTAATGCAGTTTATTTATAACTTGCTGGGGGTAAAAAAGACATTCATTTATTCAACTCACGCTCATTTTCTTTAGCGAAGCTGAATCTACAAGATTGGAAATGTGGCCAGATTTGCTAACATTGGAATATAGAATGTGTATTGCGGAATATGAAATTCTAAATAAGTGCCATAGTGTATGGTTAGGAAAGAGGGGAACAAAGGCGCTCTGATAACAAGATGGTTTACAGCGGCAACTAGTATTTAATGTGAAGTTTGCCTTTTATGCACAATACTCGCTTAAAGATAAACACAATAACGATTCTCTACATTCTAAACAATTATATTATTTCTTACTAAATATTTTATATGTAATGAAAATTATATTAACTTTAATAAAAATAACAATATTATTTTGTTTCTTAGCTTTGTCAAACAAGACAACAATTAGTTGTTCTGATATATTGCAGCGTTTAATGTAAAAGAAGTACAAACTATATTTTTAATATCGAAAAAGCAATTAACGTTTTTTATTCGTAAATTTATATACAATTCTCCTTAAAAATACACGCTGTTAATTTCACTCCTCCGTTTTGTACGTTTTTTATTGCAGCACGTAATTAATTCTATTTATGGCTAAAACAACGACGTGGAATCGCGGATACAATAGAATCGCTGAAAATACTGAAAATCGCTGTATTTTACGGGCACGGCAGTTGGCCGTATGTATTCTCGCCACGTGCCAACCCTTTCAACTTTTCTGAAATTTTCATTGGACAAGCTAATTTGCCCCGTTTAAATTTTAAATTGACCACAACAGAAACGACCGATACACGTCGCTGTTTTAAATAATTATTAATTTTCCGGCGATACGTTATTGTTGTGTATTTTTCCGAGCCTGTGGTTTTTATTTCACATGAAATTAATTGAAATGCAAATGTTGATAATGGCACAATGAATAACATGTGAAACGTTTTATTGGCTTCTTTAGAAATTAAAACCCATATTTCTAAATATTTTTCATCTAATTAAGTCGCATAAAAGATAGATTTTGTTTTATTTTCTTCTATTAAATACAAACTTCAAGTACTAAAAATAGGAAAGTATTTGCAAAACTCTCACAATTCATGAATTCATCAAGACGCTTCAAGACAATTCAGCTAGCTAACAGATTTTTTTTATTGTACATCACCATCAATTCAATACAGGGCAGAAAGACCTCTGGTCGATAGCCCAGGACAACAAACCTTTATTTTAGTGTATATACTCAATGTTTGTAAAAATATACTTTTCTAAACAAAGATATTTTGGATATATTCCTAAAATTTTCATTAATTATAATAAGGACTTGACTACTCATAAAATTGATGACAGCCGATAACAATCTCTAAGAACACTTACTTTTATAAGATTTTTTGTGTTTATCTTATAAAAGTAAGTGTTCTTAAAGATTGTTATCGGCTATCAGCAATTTTATGAGTAGTACAAGTGAAATGTTAGATTAGTATGTGAAATATTAATAAATTTGGTTTAATTTAAATCTAATCTATGAGAATGCTGATGTCCCATGGATCATTATTTACGTTGTCGTTATATTGTTTGTTGAAGTGAATACACATGTGGAATTTATGTGATTTAAAGCAAGTGGTATTGAAACAGCCACCGTTAATAATTTTAGGTATAATTCAAAAAAGGCGTATATGACATTTTTGTTTTCAATAAAACAGCAATTTTACGAAACACGGTTCTGTCCGCATTCACATCGACATCAATCGGCGTATCCACATGAGCGAGTAATAGAATTATTTATTGTCAATGGCTTTTTAAAATCAGCTGTAGGAAAAACGTGAGTCCGGTCGGGTGGCAATCGGATTTGTAAATTTCAATGTACGATCAACTGTGCATACCCGTGTATATCAGAGCTAAGCGGTAGTTATGATTTATTGCGTTTGTATGTACACATACGCAAAAGCAGAATCACTGTGTTTGTTATTACAATATTCTACAGCTGTGTGTATTTTTATGGGCACTTCACAAAAATGGTTATTATTGCTGAAACAAAATATAAACATTTCATAGCACTCACACTCTCCCGTGTAATTGTGAACAATTCGGTCCGGAAAAATAAATTCACTCGGAATTTATTTACAGCGCGTGCAATAACATAATAATGCAATTAAACTTTCCCAATTATTAAAAATAGTTCGACAAAATTGATTGCGTCGATAGTGTCTATACCAAAATTCCGGCTGCATTCTGTTATTTCCACCAATGCAACATTTGAACATCCATTTCCCCGCTCTTCTATTCAGTTTAGTATCTAATCGCTCATACACATCCTTCCTTTAAAACTCGAATCAATAAATTTTTATTCGTATCATTAATTCCTCATGAAAAATGTATGATATCAAATTCACAGTATCAACTTTCCAGATTCATGCTCAAACATGGGGGATTGCTCCAGAGGTACCAAATACTAACATCCCCTATTGTTTACACGGGCAAACGAGCTTTGTGCTTTGGCTATGTGCAGCGGGATTTCGGTGTAATAAGTACTCCCGTTTCTTTTTGTGTTGCGCTGTGCTGTGTTTCAACTTTTGATTTGCATAAACTGAATTTAAAAATACGTACGAGTGTTGCATATTTATATGTTTCTATACCCTCCCCTTAACCCCCGCCGTGTAGTTACCGGAATGATTCGCATTGAATGTCTGAGCCGGCCCGGCGCATCCGCCAGAGTGTCCACGATTCTTTCGAACCCTCCTGGCGCTGAATAAATCGACGATTCCGGTTTATACCGCAATTAATTGCAACTTTTCATGGAAATTTAAATTTTGTTTTAATATCTAACATTCACGAATATTTTATGGTTCAATTAGACAACAGCAAAAACGAGTAATACATAAGAATAATTGAACGCAGTTGTATTCCTTACTCACTGTTTTATTTTAACTACTAGAATAAAACAGTGAAGTAAGTAAACCACAAACACACTACTCTTACAAAATTCTGTACTCTCTGTAATCCTAATATCCTTCCTAAATATAAACATCCTGCCACCATTCATCAATTCATTTGTGCGAATCATCTGGACAGTTCAGCTAGCTAGCATATTTTTTTCCTTGACTTTATCATTCTTGACATGACAGAAACACCTCTGGTCGATAGCCCAGATAGACAAACAGTTTTGTAATTATTTATATTTAAAGGAAATTATTTAAAAATAATTTCCATTTATTATTATTTCAATATGTTTCACCACGAGTACATTGCTTAGAGCTATCTACCAAAATATAATTACTATGAAATGGATTACTTAAGCGGGTAATTTAATAACGGTAAGAGAATATAAATGTAGTAATTAATGAGGGACAAATGTACGTTAATTGGTTTTATATATACCGAGATTATGGGAGGTAAATGAATGAAGTTGAAGGCAAGTTGCGTTAATCATAAAACGTAATTAATAATCTAATCATAAAAACAAGTTATTGGTTGTATTAATAAATTTATAGATGATAAAATACGTATCTCATTATGATAAAACCAACGGCCGTATTGTAAATTTTGATGATCTCTTAACCTCCATTAGCGAATCAGTAAAATACGGCCGATGTTGACATTCCGTAGAACGGGAAGCAAAGAAAGACGACAACGACAGTAAAATGATTAATTACTTTATCAATCAAAATCTCTTGCCTCCGGTTTGCCGTTTGCCGCGGCCAAAAGAGCGCCTCTTCTCTGCCTCTAATTCTGCCTCCAACCATTTGCGACGTTTACGTTTTACTCCTGAACACAATTTCATCATTATTAATGGAGGTGAGGTAGGAGTCTACCTACTCCATGAAAATACCTCTCTTTATTAATTTCAATCGTGTCTCGTCTTCTCGTCTGATCGTGTTGGTAATTACATTAATACTAACATGATTTTTAAATATTTTAAAATACATTGTTTTTATATATTTATTTATAAAAAAACATATTGAATCAGATAAATACATTGTACAAAAAAATCACTCCCTTGACCTACGTTTTTTAAATATTGCATCCAATCCTGAAAATATCCAAAATTTCTAATCTCCCGAGAAATTAAATTCGAACGTTTAATCAAAATGTAAATCAATTAATAAAGATACAGACAGCTATATTGTTAAAATAAATATTTTTTGAGAAAAATAAAATAAATTAATTTAACCACAAACAATTGTTACGGCTTTTACTTTATTATACTTAGTAATTCAATTTTAATAAATGAAACCCTGTTTATATTGTTTGTATAACTTGGATTGCTTATTTTTGACTATAGTTTCGACAACCTAAGCTATAAAATAAATTATATCTTAATTTTCTTTCATAAACAAATACACTTGTAAAATAAAAAATAGATTGAAAACAGTACGTAATACTTAAATGTATATTTAAATTAAAGAGGAATATGGTAATATTGAAATTGAATATACATTGAAAATTCCATAAATAAATAAATTACTAAAACATTTCACGGTGGATGAATATGTATTGTGTGTGCTTTTTTCATTTTAATAATTTTGAATAAGGAGAGTGTAGCAAAAAAAAGAAAGAAAATATAGATGAATCGTATATGTATAGTAGGGTGGAATAGGGTAAAGCAAGACAGCGCAGCCCCTAATAATATATTTATGGCAGAAGAAAGAAATTCAGCTCCACATACTGCAATATGATATTCATATCAAGAACTGAAACATATATAACGACACACATCCATCAATACAGACACAGACGGGCCCAGTTTTCCCTTCCACTTCCACTTCCAAGAAAGATCAACTTTTTTGTGTATGGATGTATGGAGTGAAAGGGGACGCAGATGACGAATTACGGATTACGTTTGAAAAAATTGACAATTTCCAAAGTTTTATTGCGTACTAAAAATTTCCGAATAAATATTCATAACAACTATCCGAAAAAGAGCGATTTATAAGGGGACCGATAACCCCTGATAACCGCCCGCTGGAAATCCCGGCGGAATTGCTCGTGTGCTGGCTGGTGTACTTGTTTCGGGCGCAACTTTGCGAATGCATAAATAAATAAATCGACTGATAACAAATGTTAACTAAGCAAAGATCAGAGGGACGGGGAAAGGGGGGAATTTTGTTATTTGAAAATTCCTGCCGCAGTCTGGTAGTCGTTAAATGGGAGGAAAAAAAAACTTTTTAAGGAGTTTGACAGGTAAACTGCAATTTAAACTTTGCCGCTATTAAATAAAAAAAGTAAAACCGACTTTTGAGGGAAGGGCTCCCCTAAATTTGGCAATTCCTTGCTGATTTGTTGTGAAACTTAAAGTATAAACGTTTTAATTATTGGATTATATAAAAATAAATGCGCGAAAGTCGTACTCAGGTGGCCACCCTGAATAAATGAACACAAAAATTTGCAAAATATCCCGGAAAAGGGAAAGCCGGGCAATAAAAATAAAATATTAAGATCGTCACGCTGACATATTGGTAAGAATAACTCAACCGGATACACACTAGAGGGCAGATGTATTCACAACAGAACACTGAAGCCAGGAAGCAGCAAACCCCTCTCTTCTCTTCAGCCTTTTCCACCCTTCGCTTGCCCTCATAATAAGCCCACAAATACATAAATCTAATAAGCTATTAATTCAGCGCGAAGCAAAATAAATATTTGAGAAGACGCCCGCGCTATATTTAAATGTCGTAATTAATAATAAATTAAAACCAGATTCAATTTTCTGCGAAATTAAAATGGGGGAGGGGGAGCTAATTATAGGCAAACTAAATATTATGTCGCAAACAGCGCATAAAATTCCTCTTGTATATCTAAATGAAAAATCTTAACGCTCTTTAACGCCGCGCCTGCAAAAAGAAGGGCCCGATAATAGATAACGCATGCCATTTTGTTTGAGAAACGATCAAGATATTATCCCGTTTTCTATCCTCTATTCTCCGGATAAATTAATTTAAACCGCTCCCAGGACAATTCTCATAAGCGTCGCCCAATTTTCCTTACATCTCTTACTTCCTGCACACAAATAAGACACGATAAGGGAAACATATTTTCTCCATCCACGATCCTAGATACTTATCTCTAAATTAACAGAACGCTATTTATTACCCAGTTTCTTTAACGTTACACAAAAATTATATATCTTCATTCATCAATTTTTCGATATTGCTTTCAATTACATTTTATTATACCATAATGAATCATTTCAATTTAATTGATAATCAATAATATCATTATTTATAATTTAATAACATTAATAGGCAGAAAAGTCTAGTTTTTGTTATCTTTTTGTAAATTTAATTGTTAATAAAAATTCTTTCTATTATAAATAATAGTGTTGGGCAGTAATCGAGTATTTCTGAATTACAAATTTAAATAGCTAAAGTTAATAAATAACAATAAATTTGAGTTTATTAATAAATAAATAACATTAAAAACAATGTCATATACTACATTTTGCAGTGACAAAAAAGATCGACTTTACTCATATCTAATAAATAACATAACTTTATTATACACTATAATTCACATTAATAGAAACACTTCGATTTTGATCAATAAAGTAAATTTGAAGTTAAACACTTTGCTGGTATCACGTACACAGTTTATTTTGTAAAATAAGGTATTTGTTAATTCTTAAAAGTTTACTTCAGTTATATTTTCAACTTTATAAAGAAAACGTGTACTGTAAAGTTAATAAAATTAATATTCTATAATGGTAAGCTCAAGTCGTCATTATTTAAGTAACATGAGTTAATTTTTTTGTATAAATTTGTTTTGAAATTGTTTCTTAAGTTAAAAATTGTAGATAAAGTATATATATATATATTGATTTTTTTATAAAGAAGAAGAATGTAAGTAAGAAAAAAAAGTGTATGGTGGTGTTTTAAATGTAGGCTAGAACGTAGGTTCTATGTTGAGAGAGTTCATTGTGGCGCGTAGTTGTGCGTTTTTCACCCTCAAAGCAAGTTTGTACCACCGCGGAAACTGCACCCCCGGCACTCATTTTTCTTGATGTATCAGCTTAGATACCTTCCTTTGGTCGAAATATTTCAGTACTTTTATATACACAGTGCGCTACATAATACACCCTATACCCTGAATTATGTATCCACAAACCGTCCCACATATAAACACCGATTTAACCGTCCCCCCGGCGAAATCCGCATTGTATTCAAACTGATGGATTCTAAGATTGATTGATTGATTACTGAATTATAGCAAACGCAAACATAGAAGTTAAAGCGGGAAAATAATTCGACAGTGTAAGTGGCCCTCGACGACCGTATTGAATCAATCGCGAAATCTGCAAGTCATTCCACTCGAGAAAAATAAATTCGAGATCCGTTGTTTCCCGGGTGCTTTACAGTTTACTTGTTAAGATCTCAATTCAGGCATTACTAATTTTGTTATCCAATACTTTCCCCGAAGACCGACGAAACTGGAGCACCACCACCGGAGTTATTGATTCTATCGGATATTAATTCAGTCTAAATAATGATTTAAAAGTTGGAAACCTCACAGCGATTTGAGGACAACAAAGGGAAGTAACTTCTAACCCCTGTAGAGTAAATGCAATTGTACCGAAGGAAAATGGCCGACTGGATCCAGGCTGGAATTGTGGGTCTCATCTGAGAGAGCAGGAACCACGTCCCAAGGGAATAATTAGATTCAGTTTTCTCCGCCGCAATATCAATATCTCTTTTAAATAGTCTCGGGTCTCCCCGCTGTTTTTTCTTCTCATCTCACAGGACTTCGCCGACGCCTTTTTTTTAATTCCATTCACACCCTCGGGTTATTACATGCTGCGCCTAATACATCATTTCTTGAATGAATTTTAATTTTCAATTAGTGTGCTCGTACAAGTTTGCACCTTGCATTTTATGCTCGCCGCTCGACTTTCTCTACCCTTTGTTTGGCAGTCGCGAGAAATTTCCTAATTAGGGATTCTTTACAAATCTTCGTCTCTTTCGCAGTTTACTCCATCGTAAATGAATATTTTACGCAGACATTTACCTACACCGAAATTTGCCGCCATGGTAATCCTATAGCCGGCGTCTTAACTACCCTTTACAATTTTTACGCTTTCTTTCATGCTTTCAGTCACATTATTATTATCGTGAAAGTTTTCACATAAATCTTCATTAAACGTAATCACTGCTATTTTGTTCCTTACCAACACTAAACCAAACAACCTAAATTGATGTTAATATATCTAAATAATATATAATTGCCTATTATAAGTCTCAACATTGAAATTATTTGCAACCTTGATTTTGAAATTTAAAAGTGTTTCTGACTAAAATGAATTATTTTTCTCCTAATTCTAAATTTATCCCAAATTTTAATAATTAATAAATTATAACACCTACGATGGTGTGAAATAAAACGGGCATCAAAAACTATAAATGCGCCATAATTATAATTTACCCGGCGAGAAAAGTAATTTCACATTCCACACAAAATTAACAATTAAGGATTATGTGGGCATCGTGCCAAGACTAGCACCACTTTAATTTGTACGGAAAAAATGAAACCGCAGATTTAATACAACACTTACAGATAAATCTGAGCATCCAGTGAAAATATTTCTAAAATTAAATTATAGCAAAATACTTATTTTTTTTATTAGCGCTAATTTTATCATAAAACCCTTAGTGTTTACACAATTTAAAAAATAGCATTGGAAGTACTATGATTGATACATTGTCATCGTTTGAGACAGAAATCAAAGAATGTTAAAATATATATTATTCTGAAATTAATGTAACCTTGTTATGTATAAGGCTTTAGAATATAATATGAGTATGAATTGTATTTGAATAAATTAATTATTTGAAAATAGGCGATAAATTATCTCATGAATTTTAATGCAGTGAAATAAAATGTACTGATGTTATAATCTAAATAAAATAAATTTGCCATTAAAGATGAGTGTTATTAAGATGGAAGCACCTATGCGCAATAAAGTTGATTTAGAAGAAATAAAGTGTTTTAGTGCAACTGAGTAGATTTAGAAGGGATGTGATGGGAATTGAATGGACCAATTTATGTAATACGAAGAACAAATTGTTGCCAGCGATAATTTCCCTAATAAAAGCCGGAAAGAGCCATAAAATTACATTGCGATCTCCCCTTTAAATTAGCCAGTTTATATAAATGCAATTGATTTTTCTGTGTGCGGTTTAATTGAATCAGGAGATTATTCACGCGAAATTGACTTGATTAGTTTAAGAATCATCGTGATATAATTTATCTTCGTACGCGAGCATTGATCTGTAAAACAAATTGATTTCGGGAATCATTTATCTTTCAGGCTGATCAAAAATGAAAATAAATTGCGACCGGTTATTACCCCACGATATATTTTGCAATTTGTTACGTTCCATAAAAATATGAATTATTTAAAGAGGCGCACCGTTTGTGCGATTCGGGCAATCAAATTGCTGGAAAAAACCTACTCTAGCCGGTCATAAATAATTATCCCTGATCACCGACATGTGATTGACTTGTCATCGATAAATCATCAATTCGCGAAACGAGTAAATTATTGCCGATCGATGGAATTGGAATTGATTTAAGAGGGACGTAATTAATACACTCTTCTGATTAAATTTACATATTCAAATCATATTATATATTCGATTATACTGCTCCAATAAATAATTACACATCAATAATTTAATTAAGAAAATTATTTATAACTATTCAGAATTTTAAAGCACCCATTGTCACTCACACGTTATATTTATTATAATTACTTTAAATAGAGGAATTTTAAAATAAATATTTTGTTATCTTCATTACAATCGATTTTCATAAAGGGAAACAAATTTCATTGTAAAAATTACTTTTCAATATTACAGTTAGTGATGAACAAAATATTTTTTTAATAATCGAATGATATAAAATAATCTGACTCTAATGAACCGGATATTACATTTTTATAGCAACATAGATATCCTAACATCTTCAAGAGTTTCTGAGATTTTACTTCAGATTTTTTTCGAAAGAATTCTAGTGGCCCCATCATTAATTGTACTTATATAGGATATCAAAAAAAAAATAAAAATACTACTCAAACTAATTTATATTGTAAAATTGTTGTATAATTACTTATTCATTATTTATGAAATATTTGTTTGTATCGTTGTTAATAAAACGCAATAAGAACGTATTGATTAACTGTTGATATCAAAACTATATGAGCATATTTAATAATTAATGACATATTTTTTTAAGCAACTTATATTACACCGAAAAAATGTATGTTAAGTTAATTAATTAGATATTTTTATTACCCGCGCGGCTTTTTCATCCTTGTACATAATTTACATGACAATACAGCAATATGAAAATTGAGGCTGCGGTCCAATACACTTCAAATTACATAAACATTTAATACGCTGCATGCCATATACCACGTTAATTATTTACATTTAATGAAAATTGATTAATACCGCTGTAATTAAATAATTATGAACGGATGTGTGAATGTAAATGCGAACCCTACCCGGATGAACCATCAACAAACGAACGGCTGCATGTATAAATACCCCCATTATATATTCCGCCATTTTTTATTCCGTAAACAATTTGAGTTTTAAATTTGCTCGTATGCAAAATCGATTAATCTTCTCAGTTTATACAAATACACATTTCCATGTAAAAAAAAGGGGAAACCCAAATATAAATTGTTACAATTTATCTATAATTTCGTAAAAAAAAACAAATATAGGGAAGTTAGGGGTGAATTATTTAATGCGTCAGTTTGATAGAGCTTTAGTGGATGTCCGAGACTATCCGGATAGTTTGAAATGACACAAGATATCAAATAAATAATTAATATAATGAATTGTTAATCCCACGTCCGCTGTATATTACACCGAATGCAATTAACATTATTTATACTATAGATTTCAAACTTACATTTGTTACTTGCAGTTGGGATAATGAATATCCATAATAAATCTCTATTGACAACTTGCGTTAATAAAAGATTTAGTTTAATAATAAATCAAATCCCAATGCTTTAATTTAATTTTGATGTTGAAACATCTGTTGGTCGTAAATTTAAATGTTAATAAAATACTAGGATTGTGTATTCACGTTTTCGTGATTAAAACTAAATGAAATTATCCTGTTATTTAAATAACTATCGCTGTTGAAACTCTGAAATAATAATAAAAAACCAATAATTAACTTAAAATAAAATATTATGTATTATTAGGTATGAATATATGTTTGAATGAATAAATCGTAATTATTAATTCAAGCACGTGTTGTTTCAATTTCGTGAAACAAATGTTGTATTTCAATTAAATTAGCGTTATATTGATTATATATTCGAATGCATTAAAACAAATTACAGAGTTGATTGCAATTTTTAATGTTAACATAGACTCAATTTACATTAAATAACAAAATGGAATGTTTTGCGTTTCGAACGCATTTAAATTATGAAATAGATTTAATTTAACATGTGCAGTTTTTAACACACTAATTAGAAACGAAACATATAGTACTGCGTATAGATGTATACATAACCAAGTTGCAAAATACCCAATTTTCACAAACATAATTCTATTAGAATTTACATAATTTAAACATTTCTCGGAGCGGAATTATTTCGAACCGTATTACGTTTAATATTTAGCAATAAACAATTTTATTCGTAACGCCACGTCCATGATTATTAATCATTTACATTCGGATGAACATTACACGGGTGGTCGTAATATTTCGCTTGAAGCCTGTAGTCACATTCCGCTGTAATAACGTCGCAGGAAAATAATGCTTAGAATTACTTCTATTGTGGAAGTAATTTCATACCTAATTAAAGCTAGTTGCCTCCGCTGTTCACACAATTCATTTTCAGAATGCTTCTCTAAAATTGCCAACTAGGAGGTCTAGAAAATTGAAATAATGCTTACAAATGGAATTATCACGTATTCTATTTTAACATATTTCATTAAATTTAATAATAAATATTACATTATTATAAAAGTTATTTTATTTCGTTAATTTAAGTTAATTTTTGTTTTAAATATAATTTCTTGATGGAGACTATTGGAGTTTGAATCGAAAATACATGTATGTGAAAGGTGGATGTAATGTAGCATACACCTCTCGAATCGGTCTATTCTAATAAAGAATCGGGAGTATTGCCTAGAATTACTTGTTTATTGCGACTGGCTGTTAATGTGGAGTCTGAAGTAAATAATACATCACTCCAGTTCCAGCTAACTCAATTTTACACCAAGACAGGTTACATTCCCCCGCCGAATTGCTTTTACCTCATCCCATCTCCACCCTAAGGAGAATAATGGTTACTTACATTCAGCGCCATGTCGGAGAACTCTAAACAAGTATTATGATACGTTAAT
The DNA here is from genome assembly GCA_963082785.1 of Philonthus spinipes. Lineage (NCBI taxonomy): Eukaryota > Metazoa > Arthropoda > Insecta > Coleoptera > Staphylinidae > Philonthus > Philonthus spinipes. The sequence goes on from OY720301.1 coordinate 6,789,794, forward strand.
CCATAATTTATTAGCCATACATATGCACTCCCGGCAATTTCCATTTATTAGCCGTACAGCACGGATGAGGTGAGTTGAGGTGACAATGTGTGAAGTGTTCGAGTGTTGGAGTACTCGTATTCGATTTCCAGCGTTTGCAACACCGTCACGGATGGCCACATCGTTGTGGCAAGCGGCTTGTCTGTGCATTCTGCAAAAATGTGCTGAGTTCGTGACGTTTCATTCGTTCCGCTCGTTCCAATCCGGGTGACACTTGATATGATGCGACAAGGGAATCAATTGAATCACTAAACCTCAATTTAACAACCGATCAATTAATCAACCCATCCAATAAATCTTATTTGATACATTATATTAAAAAAAAAGAAATGAAAATAAATTATTATAAAAAAACGTCCTTTATATCCCCAGAAAGGATTTTTGTACTTATATAAAAGTTCTGTTGAAATATACTGTTATTATTATTCAAGATGGAATAGTGAAATTGAAAATCATAAAACGATGTGTTGTGAGATGTGAAGGGAAGTATTCATCAACTGACAACGTAGCAAGGATGATAAACGAGTGGGAGGTGAGAGTAGTCGGAATCGGAATCAATTCTCCTCATTGAAAACATTAATAATGCGATCAATTTAAGTGACCGGCCATCAAGCGATAGAGGCGGGACACCCCTTAGGATCAACAACGCTCCACAGGTCTGGCATTTGTGGTTTAGAGGTCTGCAACTTTCTGATATGAAGAAAGAAATATTCTTTTATGAGTAAAGGTTTCTCCCGCGGGAACTCCGTCCTATCATAACCTCGCTTATCTCGACGTTTGGACGAGCACAAGCTAAATATTAACTGTCGCATATAAGGTATAAAACCGAATCACGGATCCCGGCTCCCGGTTCCCGGTTTCGACTCCCTCGCAATATTTACTTTTAATAGATTGCAACGGCGAATTGTTCTAAGATCGAGAGAACTCATTATGTTTCGAATCGATCTATCCCTCGATACTGAATAATTCATATAATATATTCAGAGGTTTCAGATTTATTTGCATATATTTGAAGAGAAAGAGATTATTTTTGACCTATTTAATTCAGTCGTTGATGTTTTCTCTAAAAGTCATTGTTGTTTTTTTTTGTAATCTGCTCGCGTTTCTAAATTGCGGGGAGCGAAATTCTCCTCCTCGGAAGAAGCATCCGGAGCTATTGTCGCGGGCGTCAGCGTCGGTTCTAAAAGAACGGAAGTGACTCAATGAAATAACTGTGCTCTCATTTGAGCCAAGCGTTACGGATGATCAGTCCTGGTTCATAACCCGCCATCTCCATCTCCATCCCAAGCTCAAAGTCGGGCCAGCTGGCGCCATAAAACTAATTACTTGCTTTTCTAGTCACGTCGCGAATGTCCTTAAAGAATAACACTCCACCATCACCCTTATTATCCTTGTTTGTCTTATTGACAATAAAATAAAAGTTAACCAGCTAACAGTTTACGCACATATAACCCGTGCAGATAAGCATCTGTTTCTATTCTCGTCAAATTTAATGTGCATTCTGGCGAATGCGCCGGGAAATCCTTATATAACTCGTCCCGAGAGGGAAGAGATTTCAGCGCGAATCAACGTAATGTTGTTTTCCCAGATTACAGCAACTACCCCTTTTTACATACAAAAACCATCCAAAATTATCGATGTGCACTGCACAACTTAAGTTAAGTTAATTATGAAAATCGGAGGCCTTGATACATACTTACCAACCCGGCGGTAAAAGTAACGACGAAGATATGCAAATAGTATTCATTAGAACTACCATTGTCTAGTATGCATGTTCCGTAAATCATTTGACTGCTGCGAGTGCGAGCGGGTCTTCGCGTCGTTATGTTACACATTTATTACTCCTTTTTACACATAGGCAGTAATGGGATGTAATGTGACGCGCCCGTTGAACACTAAGTGCAACTTGATAGCATCTTTTGAACTTCACTTCTCAGGAGATCACAAAGACGACACGAATTCACATCACATTTAATATTTTATTAATAACATGCTCATATCAACTCCCTACTACAGAATACAGACTACCGACTACCGACTCTTCTCGCCTCCCTCTTCAGCCTCGAATTGTTCATCCTTTATAATAAATCAAGTTCCTCTTACATCTATCACGTTAAGAACATGAGCATTTTCAGTTTATCTCTTTAATTATTCAATGCTAGTTTATCAAATTTACTAAAGCTTTGCAGATATTGCAATTTTAATATTTCAACTTTATACATAATATATAAGCATATTTAATACATCAAAAAAAAATATTATACGAGAAAATATTTTTTTAATTTCCCACACAATTTGTGTAAGAATCATATTACACACATTTCTTGATTCATTGTAAATCCCATAATTTATATATCAATTTTCAATAATAATTGTAATGACATTGTGTTATTTATTTATTTATTTCCAACAGATAATATTATCCAGTTACAGGGAAACTTACATTAACCAAAGAAATATTATAAAAATAAAATAAGAATATGAAACAATAAAATAAACATTTGCAACGACAAATAACATACAATTATTATATTTAACTATTTGTACATCTCAAAATAGATTAGATGAGGAAAATAAAACATTATATAACTTTTGAGTTAATTTTATATTATATTATATTATATTATATTATATTATATTATATTATATTATATTATATTATATTATATTATATTATATTATATTATATTATATTATATTATATTATATTATATTATATTATATTATATTATATTATATTATATTATATTATATTATATTATATTATATTATATTATATTATATTATATTATATTATATTATATTATGGGTTAAATTCGCATTATTTCATTCGAAAAATAACCGATTTTACCTATCATTTTTTTAGCACTAAAATGCTACCATAAGTGTAATCACTTATTGGAAACTATAGTCACCGAATTGACAATTTTAATTACACAAAACAAAGTTTGTGATTAATAATGTATAAGTAGAAATTTCTGTAATTACTGACTTTGTTATAGGTTTAAAAATCAGCATTAATTCTTGAATCTTTGAGGCGTTCATTTTGTTGTATATTTCCAATGTTAGCATAAAGCAAATACTTGCATTTTTAAACGACTTAACATTACTCTTAATAAATGTTATTTAATTTTAAATCAACATTAAGCTGATGTAAGTAAATCATTTTTTTAAAAATAAATTAACAATTTGTAAACATAGAAATTTCTACAATTCATAGATATAAATATAATTTGAAAATGATTCTAATGATGTACATATTGTGATGTAATTTAATTTAACTGTTAGATATAAGAAAAATTCTATTTTTTTTACAGGAATTTTTTGTTATAGAAATATAATGGTACACTGGAGTATATATATTAAAGTGTTGATAAATCTAGTAGTTTATGTACTTTAGTAAATATATTAGTGGTATGAAATACGTGTATGAAGTAAATGATAATATCAATTCAGGTCGTAATAAATAGGGTATCTTAAGACCCAGGAATTCGTTCGTTAGAGGAAACCATGACCGGGAACCTAGGGTTCTGGTCTGTGCAACACAGGACGGGCAAACAAATTGCTGATAATAAAGAAGCTGCGCGGCACAGAGCGTTGAGGGTAATCAAAACATAATAGCACCGAGTCCGACTTAGATAATTAACTCATTTGTAGACATCAGTGTTCATTTCTCAAAGTTCATACGGGTTCATTATTTGGAGGGTAATTGTTCGCGGCCCAAATAGGGACGAATTGGGATAAAGGGCGGGCGAATAGAAAGCAAGCAACAGTAGGCGCCAGTTGTTACGAGAACGCTCCACTCTGCGACTCCACTCCTTCACAGCTTCACAGCTTCGCTACTTCGCGGTCAGCATCGAATGCGGAGAGGAGCGGATCCGAGGAAATCTCTTCTGGCGCAAAGTTAAAGTTTTATTCAACTGGCTCGATGTTATTTTAGCGGTTATGAAATTTAGATCCGGCCCGTGAATGATTCATGTCGACACAAAGGGGTGAGGGCAATAATCAACCAGTGTTTTATTCATTCGCAGCAGCCGCTGTATGCAAGCAGGACGGCATTAAAGTGTAAACTTGAATAGGGGAAGTACTATATTGTGCAGAAGCAGGCAGCAGGGTAAGGAATGGAAGCGGCAGCAGCAGCAGCAGCGGCGGAGGCGGTGGGAGCGGCGGAATCGCAGTCTGGCCCGGCTGCCTTTACTGTCTCTACTTCATCAGCTACGAAGCAAGAATGAAAAATGTAATAAGCACACGAAACTTTCATGCAAATAGATGCACGAGATCTATCCGGGGCGACCGAACGGGAAGGGAGCGGGAACGGCAACAGCAACGGGAACGGGCTATTATTAATTTATTCATTCCCCAGGGATCCCCGTGCCGACGACCGCAGAAGAATAAAGCTAGCAAGCGCATTCAAATTTCGAATTACAAATTAATTTCGCGCTGCAATGTTAAGATCTCGTATCCAATTCCCATTGGTTACGTTCGATTTTTTAGGGTGAGGGCTGCGTGTGCAGGGGTATGTTTCTACATGGTGTATCCATTATAAGCGACAACCGCCACGGCGATGGTCGTCGTGGATCCAAGCTGAGTAAACACAGATAGACTGCGCGTCACTGGCATTGTTTGATCATGCAAATTGTAGATTAAAACCAATTTCACATTCAAAATTATACAAGTGTCGGTATTTCGAGTCCGCGACATCATTTTATCGGATTTGCAATCTGGTTGAAATGGAAAGTACACTTCGTATTACAAAGAAATTCAGTGCAATGATACAATCTAACCGCATATATTCATTCCTATAACCCGTGTGGAGCCGTTGCAGGAATAGGAGCAGATCTACTAAATGTGTGTTTGCTTAAATTTCCACATTGAAATCATCCCCCTTAGCTTATGTCACTGAATTAAACACCGCAGCCAACAATTCCGATTGATGTAGTCGTCTCCTTCTCGCTGAACCAATTAGCTGTAATGTTCATTCTGTCTACGCTTAATTAGCTGCTGTGAAGGAATTATCTGTAACGATAAGGCTGTCGAGGGGCTAACTACCAACGCCCGGATTAAAAACTTCAAGTTATAATTGAAGATTGTTTTAGGGAGGATTTAAAAATACACCACCTTTAAGTAACGTCCCATCAATATCTACATCTACAACAATCAGATTGCTTCCAATACAGCTTCGTAGTATAGCATAGTATAGTATTTTGATATGCAGACAAACGAGTCGTTGGAGCGCGTCTAACGGGGATCGTGCGCGTTTCTATTCTCGAGTAACGTTATACTGTATACGCTCCATTGAAATATACCGAGGTACTTCACTTTTATTACCCCGACCACGACCAAGACCCCTCAAGTTAAAGCTGAAACGCCGAAATATTTGATGAAAAGCAAATAAATAAAGATAGTGTGAAACAGCAATTTACCCAAAAATCACCCGACCATAAATAAGATGACTTGATAACAGGTTTTTCACGGACTAAAAAATTGAACATAAATCTCAAACGTTACAATAAATCTATTTGAAAAGTTCCAATGCCACCCACCAACGACGGCCGTTTTTCTACATTGATATGTAAAACTTAATAACGACGGAGACATCCTCCACTCAACCCATAAATAAAGGCCCGTTTTTCACTCGTTCTTCATCGCGAAGGTCAATTTATAGCTACAGTTCCTAGCAGACCAGACAAGACCACACCAGACCAACATGTACATATGCAGAAGCCCTTAAACTGGGCTGACACCCCGACAGGGGCAGATCGATACTTTCCGAATAGAAGCGGCATACCAGAGCCGTTAAAAACGAAACAGTCCCCAAATAATCCTCAGTCCTCAACACGAGTACACGCCGCATTTCAAAGGGCCGTATTAATGAAGAACCGTAAGCCCGTTATCCAGGAAATACATCAGCTCCGCCTCGAAGAGGTGACTTTTAAACCGGATCCCTTTATCCTTTATCTAGCTTCTGGTATTGAATATATTTGAGAGTTTTAGTTTTCCCTGCTATACCGACAATTCAAGACCATTTCTGGACTCTCCGGGCTATATATCTCGAAGTACGAGCGCTATTTCTTGCCCACTACTTTTTGTCATCCTCATCCTCATCCCCAGTTTCATCCCCAACCGGCTTCGCGTCCCTTAGTTTCTATTGTGGTTTTCTGGCACACGATACAAACGCTACAATTCATGACATCCTAGAAACTAAGACGGATCATATTTTTTTATTGCTACAAGTATGTATATACTCCTATGGGCATAATTACGCTCCAATTACATTTGTATGCAGATACATTCACGAAAATAAAAATTTATACTACAATTCAATTCCCATCGAGGTATTATTAAATTACTCTTTACGGATATTGCAATATGCAATCGTGGATTAAATTCAATTTTACAGATGAAATAATCCTTCTTTTTATAAAAACATACAACATATATTTTTCCAATCTCAAATGAAAATATGTTTTTTAATATAAAATGTCTCATTTATTTATTTATTCATTCATAATTTCAATTAAAATTAGTTTCTGTGATACGCTACCATTAATATTATTACACTGCTATTTTTTACAAATTTGTAATTTTTGTTTGTATATTTTATTATTTTCATATGCATATTTGCACATGTGGTTACATTATTTTTCAGTTTCCTGTTGGGTAATAAATTTATTGTTATTACTATTTAATTTATATATACTTTAATTAAAATTCATATTGATAACACAATGAATTTATACGTAATCTAAGTATTTTCAAAAGTATGCTATAAATTCATTTCCATTAATTGTAATGAGCGTTTAAAGAATTTCGTTACCTAAAATTCCGTGAGGAATTTAAAAACAATTTATACCTTTGCGTTAATTTGTTTCGTTCAACTGGAAGTATTTTACGCAAGATGGGAATCGGTAGTACAATTAAACGCAATGCGGAGGTTATTAATGCAGTTCGTCAAATAATGGATAATGAACATACAACATCCCTCCGTCGATTATCCCAGAAAATTGATTTACCAATAGGAACAAAGCAAACTAATCGAATTATCCGTACAGTGTAACAGTAATACAAGACTTATTGCCTCTTGATCATTTCCAATTAATTTCAGCAAAATAACAATAGTTTATAACATCTATTATATATTAGAAACAGAAATATTAGCAAGGAAATTAATTAAATATTTACACCAGTCTGATAATCGAAAAGGCCATTACTGGTTATCCATAATTTGTATTAATTTTTAAACTTAATTAAATTTAATTTAAATAACTGTGACAAAATGAATAAATTGCTCTTTTCTATTATTCTAGTTATTTCACTTATCATATTGAATTGCTATAATAATAACGATCAAAATCTTTCAGATGTTAAACCGCAATCTGTATAATTATAGTTTGTTAAATAGAAAAATTGAATAAGTGAAACAAACCAAATGTTCTTATTTTGGTAAATAAGAACATGAGGCTGAAAGACCTACGGTCGATAGACATTTTACCATTAATTAACCATAAATGTATTACACAATAAAGATGTTTATATGTATATATAAGAACATGATAGGCGGAAAGACACAGGTCGATAGCCAATTAACAGATATTAATTACATTATTTTGTATATTTTACTGTATATATCTGTAAATAAAAATTATATTTTATTAAGAACAAGGCTCTGTTTGGATATGAGAAATAATCCAAATGTTCTTATTTATAAAAATATAGACAATAAGTCGAATAAGTAAAACAAACACTTTCACTTATTCGACTTAAAAACCATTGACAATACAGTAAAAAGCAAAATTACTCGAGTAAAACACTAGTCGAATAATTGAAACAAATTAATGTCGTTACTTGCTTAAATATCGTTAAAAATTTCTTTCTTTATTTTTTTACGTGATCAAATTAGAGGTGTGGGTTATGGATCTAAACCCTGCAACTATGTAGCTTGTTATACAACAACCGTTCTTATAGTTACTCGTTGAGTTGTGTCATATTAACTCCAACAGCCTCTCGATCAAGTTATCTTGAGAGAAGTTTAGAGCTTACGAGCCTGAGAATGTTAAGGATTCGATCAAGTAGAAAATATCTTCATATCCAATTTATGTCTAATCTCGAACTTTAAAAAAAGAATAAAATAAATACAATTTATTTGAGTTTCACACTTGTTTATTATAGACACTGCTAAAACTATAAAAATTCAAAAAACAAATTGTTTTATTCTCATATATATATTTTATTGAACCATAAACTATACATTAAATATATTTATAATTAAGTCAAGATACATGTACATAATTTATATGTAGTAATAATAATAGAGTTTATTTACAATAAGTATCGCAATTCAATAATGTGTATGTAAAACGTCAAAATGCTATTTTGATATATTATGTATATTTATAATAAATACATATGTAAAATTTATGTACTATAATTGTCTCGCACAAGGTATAAAGTTTAAGTATAAGTAGTATTTCTTTGATTGTATGCTTGAATGAACTTAATTCCATTTTTTTGTGGTAGAGCGTTATATAGTAAAAAAATATAAAAAATTATTATTTTATAAAAACTATGAGAATATTTCTGTAATATTTTATTTTTAAGTTTGAAATTAAATATCAAGTATTTCCAATTTAAGTGACTGATTGATAAGGCTGATAAATATTGAAAGTTCATATTAAACTTTAATATTAACTTCGTAACAATTATAGCAATTTAAATATTTGAATACAGTTGTTTCGCCGCACAGTGGCAAAGAAAGAAAAAAACATGAAACATAACAAGAGTGATAGTTTTTTTTTTTTTTCAAATATTAATGTTAACTTCTATCAATAATGTAGCGCTACTACTTTATTTTTTTTTTTTTTGCAACATAAATTTTGTATGGCTGAATCTCGTGCAGGATATATTCTTTAATAAATTTAATTTATGAAAACATAGAATATAAGCAAATTAAATAAAGGAGCATTTATATATTTACACTCTAAAGGTCCGAGATGCAAGGGATTCCAGCAGAGAATCTAGCGTTGAACCTGTCGCGTTAGAATTTCTCTATGTTCCCCGTATATTGAAGCTTACTCTCGTACTAAACCCTTTATGTTAGGCTAGATTCTATACCCGATGCATTTGCGCTTGAACCCTCTTTGTTCAAACTTTTATGCGTTGCCATAATATGTATATTTCAAGTCGGGATAACAAAGCAGGATACTCTTGAGGGGAGTATAGAGTAGAATAGAATAAAAAATTAATTAAATATTTCCTAATAAGCATATCGACCGCGAAACGTTATTTTAAACTATGTTAAAAATGGATTGAATAAAAAATAATACTTATATGATTCAGAATTAAATAAAAATACAATGAGTTCGAGTAATTTTGTGTTTTTATTGTTTTTATTTAATTATGAATGTGCAGTTTTATCAAGTGACTGAATCAATTTTTATTAAAATAATTAGAATACAGCCGTTTTTTTTTTTTCAAAATTCGAAATAGAATTTTTTTAGACTGTCAAAAGAATCGATTTTTTGGTCAAATGGCTGCCATTTTTTATAGTTGTTTTTTAATAATCCGGCCACGGTAAGGTCCCAACTTCAATTTACTGTGTTAACTATCATATTTTTCCCCCTAATTGATAGTTATTGCAGATGAAATGAATTGATTAATAGTAGAATGTGGGTTGTGAAATTATGTAGGAATTTATATTATTAGTGTGAAAAAATAATAATATAAATTTATGTTAAATAATTAAATAATATTACAATTGAGGGCAAAAAGACCTCCGGTCGATAGCCCAGGACGGACAAACCTTTATTTTAGTATTAGGTAAATTAAAACACTTGTTATGTTCCATATTTTTATTTTCAGTTTCCTGACACGTGTTTCAATCTTCGCAGATCATTATCAAAGTTAAACTTATTTTAGTGTATACATTCAATATTTGTAAAAATGTGATTGTCTGAATAAAGATATTACAATTAAGAAGAAAGACCTTTGGTCAATAGCCCAGACAGGCTAACACCTACATGTATTGTAAATAATTATAAAATGACTAATATTTTAATAGGGGTGGAAAGACCTCTGGTCAATAACCCAGAGAGACTAGCACCTACATGTATTGTGATTATTTATGTTATATTGTTTTTTATTACATATATAAACCAGAATACAGACGTGAGCATGTAATATTACAATAAAATATAAAAATCATGTAATAAATAAAGATACATCTGTATAAAAGCTGGTTAAACATAAATATTCTTTAAGGTTATTTATTAATTGATTACGATAACAGTCACCTGTTTATAATCCATGAACGAAAGCCAACGCTGTATATCGAGAATTAACTTATCAACATCCACATTCAATTAGATTCAATTAGGAACTCTCGAGCATTAACTAAACAATTAAATAACTAGTCTAAAGCCCAATTATGGCTATTTAGTCAATGCGATAATATAATGTGATATACAACCCAGTAATGTAATTATAAGTAAATTCATGCACTAGGGTTTATATACATTGTTTATAATTGCTATGCATTTATGTTCAATATATGTAGAATATTTAATTCGTTGAGAAACGAATTTTGAAAGTAAATAATAAAAATTAATTATTTTCTCCTTGGCCACTGCAAAATTTATATAATATAAAGAGAATGTTTTTATAATTTTTAATTATAAATAGATGGAATAATAATTATGAAATAAGAATGGTTAATAAGATATTGGTTGTAAAGGTTTGATTAGACTGTTTGAGTATTGTAAATGATTGGTTATATGTGGAGTGAAATAAGTTAATTAATATTTTGATAAAATATGGTAGGTAATGTGTAGTGGCGAATGGTGAGTGGCGAGATGAGATGAGGAATAGGGAATTTGTAAGTCAGGAAAATGAAGCATATGTGAGGGTCCCGCAGAGCAAATATGCGGTGCAGGAAACGGAGGGTGGCGAGTCGGTCGGAAATTATTACTTTGCTGGATTAATCAGATTATAACTGGTTCGAGTGTGGCTAAGGCTCGGCGAGAACCGCACGTACACTTCACTATTTGCACCTCATGTTACAGCCGAACTGTCGTAATTAGGTTGTTCCCCTATTCCTTTCCTCTTCACTCCTCTCGAGCCGAAATCGTTCGAAAACATTCAATTGACTGTAGACTGCCGAGGCCTCAAAAGCACTGACAAATTATGATAAACTAAAATATGCTAATGGAATTAGGGAAGCTGTTTAAATTGGAACACCTTAGGAATACAGATTCGGGAATTTATTGGGAAAGTGCAGTTCTTTGGAGATGGATGGGGATGATTAGCGGAATAGTTTGTAAGGAGAGATATTAATGAAAATCAGTGAACCGCTCGATTAGCCTCGATTAGCGGGACTATTAATCATCGATATTGTAGGCTTCCGTCTAAGGGACGATATGACTGATGACTTAACAAGTCGCTTTTGCGAATAATTTAACTAGACAATGCGGGAATTGGTGGTGGGATCCGAAGTTGTGAGCTCTAAGTTCTGAGGGCACTATGATACGATAGAGGGACGTACGGACTGCGGACGTAGGGGAATACCACCAGCTCAATTATTAATCGTGGGTTTCCTATAAAAAATGCAAAAATGCACGAACAGCGTCGGCGTGCACTCCAGTCACCGTAGACACCGGAAACGTGCAGGCCGAAACGAAGCACCCATAAACTGGGGTCGGCGTGGTCTTGATGAGACGTGCAAGGGCTGGAAAGGGTGAAAAAGGGTGGAGGACAGAGCAGAGCAGAGCAGAGGAGAGGAGAGGAGAGAAGAGAAGAGAAGAGAAACGAAGCAGGCACAGCAGTGCTCGACAACCCTTTACATTTTAATTACATTCGGCCTTAAAAGCCAATAAAGAGCCGTTATCGCACAACTCATAATTTTTGCACTCCTTAAAGCGCCTTTCCACACGTCTCCTTACAAATGTTTGCGGGCCCGCGACCCAACAACACAAAGATTAACAAAACACACCCCCGTGAACTTTAAATGGACTCGAAAACAATAGTTCTTCTATATTTAATTGGTTGTAATTCGAAACCCTTTCTATAAAACAAATCCGTTCGAATATATCCCCCCTATGTATACACACGAAATTTACTGTTATTATCAGGTGAATATTATCAGCGCTGGATAAGCCTTGGGCGATGTCCGAACATAGGGATTGTGTATTCATAAGGGCGTTTTCATTACAACGAACCCCACACTATTATCTGCATCCACAAAAAGTAACGATTGCTTTCGATCATTTAATTGCGAAAAGCACCGAAATAAAATATACAAGTTTAGAAGCTTTAAACTACTCTGGAAAATCTAAACCCTCTGCTTAGTCTGAGGGGAATACAAATTTCAACAATTTCGTTAAAAAGTTAGAAAACTGCCGCTGAAGCAGACGACTCGAGACTACCTTACTACTTAACTTGCAGCTTTTACATGCTTTAGTCTAATACATTACTTCAAAGATAATGTACCCCCAGCCTCATTTATAAGGGGTACGTGTGTGCGCGCCCCTCGCCGCCCTTATTCAACTCGGATTTGCATTTTAAAAGTATTAAATCCATATCTCCGTGATATATCGGATCCGCCGGTGGAGAATGGGAGGATGCACCAATAAAACAATTAGTCATTGCATTGCAATGCAATGCGATGCATTTGTGGCTATGCAATCAACTGCCATGGGGCTGATATGTATTTTAGCTTTTAGTGTATGATTTGCCGCTCACTCCCCCGGGAACAGCAGAGGAGGGTTACTGTTTTCATATTTTAGGAAAATATGTTCGATATATAAGCATATAGTTTCCGGATATGAAATAAAATATGTTGATGGATGCAGCCACTTTACGTATAGTCAAAAGGGGAATTTATTTGAAGAAATTGCCACACAAGAAAACTCGATTTATTGACTATACTATATATAATTTCATTTATTCCATGAATACACTTTTCATTCTTACTATTTATAAATAAATACTTTCACGCTCATTTTTCAACTAACCACACTAAACAATATATTTGTTAATTGAAATTAGACTGCTATTTTTTATATTAAAAATATATGAAAGAATATTTCGTTAGTAACAAAATTTCATTTTACAGAAAATTTCACGAAACATTGAGTGAACACAAAATAATTTTAAAAATAATAAACCACGATTGGTTTAGGTAACATTTACGTGCAGTTATACATACGGTTGAAATTCAATGGAGTAGAATGCACAAATGCACAAAGGGCCGATTTTGTCATAGAGTCATTTTTGCAGAATTCTATCGGTGGCCGCAATGAGCATAGCATGACTGCGCTCAAAGCGAAAATCCCAAATATGTCAATATGCACACGATAACAAAAACAGTTACGTTTTGTACCGTTATGCCGTTGTGCTGTATTGTTGTGGTGGGGCGGGGGTGTATTTGTATCAGCATTTCGTGCGTGTGCCCTGGGGTTAAAGGGTGGCGTTGTGGTCTACATCAAAGGCACTTCTAACTTTGATGAACACCATGCGAGACCGAGCAAATGAAAAAGATTTATGCATTAATTGCAAATTACAAATGCAAATAATGTAAAATGACTATCCATGAAACCCACGCCGTTTTAAATTTGAATTAATCGAACGTGCATATCGCATTATGATACAATTATATACGCATATAAAAAACAACAACGGTTCGTGTTCACCCGTTCGGAATTATTTGCATTAATTTAATATGCGATCAATGCAAAATTGTTTATTCAAAAGATGATTTTAGGTGAGGTTGCAATATTACCTAAACACATGTTTTCAATTATTTATATCTCATCCTCTCTGAAATTCCAATATAATAAAATAATTCCAAAAAGGCTCGTTAGCCCAGGACAAACAAACACTGTATTTTTATTATATATACATTTTATATTTGCAAAAATGTATGTAATTATCTGTATATATTTAGTTGAAAGACCGATGATCGATATCCATTTTGGAAATAATAAAATATATTGTAAAATATTTTACCATGTACAAATATCTCAATAAAAATTATTGGAAATATCTGAATATAGATATTTGTATAGTAATAAAAAATTAACTCAAAATTATCACAAAAAATACACCCCTATTTCAAAACATGTTTCCCTTTCAACACACACAAACGCATTTACTCACGAAACACATAATTCAAAACTCCAACTCAGCTAATAAATCTTAACTCTAATAACTGTTTATTAATGTTGAAATATTTCGATCTAATTTACACGCATGAATAAATATTATAAATTAATTTATTTCAACGTAATTGTAAGAAACCGATTACGTACTGTAACAGTTGTTGCATTTTAATATATGCTCACAAAGATCATATGTATCCATAAAAACAAGGTTATCTGATAACACAACGTATTGCGGCAAAATGTAAATTCTCGATATAAACGCCCATTATGCATATCCTGAGGGTCTTATATATATTTCTTTTATGAAACATAATAATAATACATTAAATATTTTAAAAACACTTTTTCTTATCGATTGTACATAAAATTAAGCATAAAAATCGCAAAAGACAATTTGTGTTAACTTAAATAATGACAAAATTTTAATGTTTATATTATATTGCGTATATTTCAGATGTAATGGTGTTTATAAAGCAGAAAAACCTCTGGTCGATCGCCAATCAATCGATAAGATACCTACTACTACCTACCAAAATAAAAACTATTTATTGTATTAATATTAATAAAAAAAATCTATGTGCATATATATCTTCAGGTAGAGTGATACATTGATTAATTTCTAGTAGAAAAAATAAGGATAAGATTTTGTATTGTTGCTTATAACTCCTTCCGAGCCAAATTAAAGAATTGTAAATTTGGCAACGGTGTATAAAACAAGTTAAATAATTTGCTTATACATGTGGTGTTATATTTGAAATATACATCAAAATGCTATATATGAAAATACATAGCTGTCAAATCTGTTTTTTTTTTTATTGAAAAGATGCGTCTGAAGAAGTTTATAAAATTATTGTCATTAGAATTTAATAAATGAATAATTGATTGTAAGTTGCATTTAGTAAAAAAATACCAAGTGTTTTAATAAAAAATTCATAATCAATGACGTTGTTGCTATTATTATTAATTAAAACGTATTTATACCACAGAATCAAATTCAATCAAGCCCGGAAATGGATTGAATCAAACCTTACAATAATTGCTTTCAAAGTTGTGAACTTTATTTTGCGGTTATATTTTCCGCGGGTTGTATTACAGTTTATAATTTGTGCATGCGCCGGGTAAATTGTTTCTAAGTAAATATCGCAGCGTTAGTGAGGGGTTGAGAATTCATCAACAATGGGACTCTACAGTTTTGATAAAGTAAATTTTATTGCTTGACTGAAAATACATATTTAAAAAAAATCAATAATAAACTACCTAAACTCAAAATTTCAAAGTAAAAATGAAATTTCATTACATGTTAATAGTCTGGGTAATGCATATTTAGGAAACGACTACTAAAACATCAAATTAAACTAGTACAACATTCATTTAATTTTCTGTAAATATAAGTCTGTATATTTAAAATTTTTGTTACTACTTGGCAATGATAGAAATTCCTTTAAAAACTAAGGTCGTGTTATAAACCTAATGAAAGCTTTTGTATTATTTGAATAATCTGAATAAAGATGTGTATATATATAAAATCACTTGTTTCTTCAATCGTTTTAAACCTTTGATTTGTCAATTTCTCTAAGGGAAATGTTAAGTTTAACGTGTACGTTTTTTGATCCTCACAGTCTTAGCAACTTTTGTGATAGATATACATATACATAGAATGTGAAGTTAATTAATAGCATACACCTTCAAATTAATATTTTCTGTACGGAATAGCCCCGATAATGTAATTGAAAATGTTATAAACATATAAACGAGTTATTTTACACTTTTATATCATCTTTATACAGATATACTATTTACATATTTCTAATTACAGATTTTATATTAAAATAAAGGCCAGAAAAAAATAATATCGATATCACAAACATAAAACTACTAACATAAAATATGCATAGCAAATATTTATAAATACTAGAAATATGTAAATAGTATATCTGAATAAAGATGATATAAACGTGTAAAATAACTCGTTTATATGTTTTACAAAGTAAGAGGGAGAGAGAGAGAGAAAAATGTTTTGATTGGCATTACAAAAGGCTAAATTTATCCACAGATAACTATAATATAGCCCACCATAAGAATTTTATTTTTGTTTAATTCAATAAAATCCATGCAAATCATTTTAATTTATCGGTGAAATATCATTAATGTAATAATAAATAGTACACATCTCGTGAGTTCGAACTTGCGATTCCTATAGATTGAATAATGTATAACAAAGAAGAAAAGCTTCCTATTATATCTTGAAATTTCAAAACTCTCTACATTGAAAGCATACAAAATAATACAGATACAAACGCATCAAAGAACATTTTTCACAATTCACCGATTACTTTAGTGTGCTTTCAGAGTATTGACACGGATTTTTATTAAATTAAAAATAAGGGAATTCTCAATGAAATATAATCCTTGCTGTATTAATTGTGCATGCGCCGGGTAAACGTTTCTAAACAACGCATTGGAGTGAGGATTTTAAATTTATAATCGTGAAAACATTGTTCTTATAAATAATTTATACAAAAAAAATGTTAAGTCAATTCAATATTCTTATAAAAATAAGTCGATGGTGGTTCTTAAGCAAATGTTGTATTACATTTTGTTGTTTTTATTTAAATAAGGAACGTTCATTTTAACATAAACTAGGTTATGTTTGTTTACAATGGATTGTATTGCAGTGGTTATTTTGTACATGCGCACGGTATATTGTTTCTAACTATAAAAGGTTATGAATTCGCAAACAAAAATATTGAAAGATTGCGTTAAAGAATAAATGCATTTTTTTGTAAATCAATATTACAAAATAAAAGGTATTTAAAAAATGAATTAATAGTTAATATAGCTTAAATTTTATTCAATTACAGCTTTACCGGTTCAATATTTGACATATTAATAGGTTTAGTTATGATTAGTTTATTAAAGGAAGCATATATGTAATAAATAAATGTTTCTTATAGCTATAAGTGAAATGAAATTATAAAGAGCAATAACTGTAAGAGCCATTGCCCAATGTCTATCTGGATTTGTTTATAAATGATAATTTACATTTATGAACAAATGCAGATGGATATTATGCTATTATATTTTATTAAAAAAATAATTTACATTTAAAACAAATTCATGTGAAAACTGAATAGTTATTACTGTTTATTATTATGTGTATGTTTGTTATTTTAATAATGTTTTTTTAAAAACTGTAGTTTTTTTTTAATTTAAATAAAATTTAAAAAATAAAAGGAAATAAATGAATTATTTTGTAAGAAGTATGTTAAGTTTAGTTAAAGTATTATTTAATAAAAATATTATGTAAGTATTGAAAATATATAAAAGGTATGTATTAATTTTAAGTTGCGCCGGATTAAGTAGAGTAAAAAATAATTAAGGATTCTCTTGGCATGCAGACCAAAAGAAATCTCCGCCTGCCAGCAGGATCCTATTACGAGTGAAAGAGAATAGCAAGTGAGGAAGGTTGTGTTTGTTTGTTTACCTTTGATGGACTGCAGTTGTTGACGTGCAGATTAGCGCCGGTCATCGGCGGCGCGAAGCTGGGCACAGAAAACGGCACGAACAACATCGGTGTCGTGTTCGAAGCCACTTGAGGTAACCTCTCGGAAGTGGTGTTTGATTCGCGGTTGCAGCTACAGGCGGTTACCAGTAGCTGAGGCGCTTGGACTCGAAGAGCTGCCGTGTTGGTGTTTGGCGGCTGGTGGTTGTTATTGATGGTGGTAGCCTGCTGGACTATTTGCGGTTGCTGAATTTGTGAGTACGGATGTGCTCTAGGAATGTTCGTGACCCTTGTCCTAATAGGGCCTGTGGTCGCGGCGGGAGCCGTTACCGTTGAAGGGGCTGTCGAATTGGTGCACGCTGAAGAAGGGCTTGAGGCGCGTCGCGGTTTCCACACCGCGCACGGGTACACGCCAACAAGGCTGTAACCCACGAGGACCGGTGATGAAGCCAAGGCAACTGCTTATGGTAAGCCGGTAAGGAAAGAAGTCAGCCGCCTCTGAAGCCGCTGAAACCGCTGAAACCGCTGCTGTGGCTATCGCTGTCGCTACGGTAAACTGTTGTGGTCAGACACGAACGTTCACAACATATCCACTCGGACAATCACAGCACGTCACTCACAAACACTTATATCAGCAGGTAAGGATCACTAAATTGTAATTCAATTCGCAGATTTAAACTCACAGATGAGAAGAGTAAGTCGCGACCACGCGGGCACCAGGTCTGTTAAACTCCGTTGAATACGATGCGTGTGCGTGTGCATGTGCACTGTGTTGATCATGTCACGTGGGCACGCGCGCAGGCGGATGCGAATGCGGATGCGGTTGTGGTTGTGTGGTTTGTGGTTATGATTGTGGCTCTTTTGAATGGAAATCACCACTTCGAAGAGTAAACGTCCTCCAGCTACTTGAGAACTTTGTGGTGATTTCTGCCGTTAAAGAAATTCTTTGTTTTCGAATAATAGACGGAGCGGACGCGCGATTTTCAGTTTGAGAATGTTCATTTCGCGTTTACTACTTCTGAAGCAAAGGTAACAAGGTGGAATACAGTATACAGAATAACAGAATACGGCGCGATTCTGTTCGCAGCCGCCCGATAAATAAGCAGCTACAGAACAGCTCGGACGGCGGAGGCCGGAGGCGGCAACGCGCGCTCGCTAGGATGAGCGCGGCGGGCGTGTCGCAGGCTCCCCGAAGCCCAACGCCAGCGCAATCAATGAAATATACACTACACTATACATACTGTACACTATACTACAATGCACCTAATAACATTACGTTACCCAAACACTTACCCTCAACACTAAACGCGAAGTCGAACTTCAACTCGAAGTCGAAATGGAAATCGAAATCAACAACATTGATCAACTTCAACACTACAAACTCCAACTCGAAGATCAACCAACTCAACTCAACTCAACTCAACTCAATACAGTATTCCTTCCCAATTCCATCGAACTCGCACTGTTTACAAGAACTCCACGCGTGATACAAACCCATCAGCTAACAATGCGTGCACGTTTCGCACGCGGTTAATGCCTAATACCCAATGCTTTACTCTCGAATAATCTTACAAATAAATTACAGCTCTGCGTGCCCTTTCTTCACATCAAGCATAATAAGATACGATGCACACTGGCACGATATCATAATATAACATAAACCTACCTGCTCAACTCAATGCAGATACAATAAATTTCAAAATTCCGACACGTTTCAATTATAATAGAATAATTCGCATTCCATATCATTCTTTTATAATATTATCATTCACCACATTTTTAATAAACTCAAGTATATTACCAAAAGAACAGTATTCCACTTTATCACACACAATACACAATAATTCATTTTTATACAAAATAAAATGAGGTTTTTGATAATTAAATAAAAGACACTTCATTTGCTTCACTTTTTTTATTCTCTCCACTAGTTTCGACTTATATTATTCTCAAAGAATAAAACAGAAAAGATACTTTGAATAATATAAACGTAAATAAGGTACGTAGTATAAATTTTACTACATATTACGTGCATGCCTGTATATGTCCTCCTTCACTATTTCTTCGCCTCAAGTTCATGGTGATTGATTCCCTCCCTGGGGTTAATAGTATTGAAGGATAATTTGCTATCGTATTTAATGTTGACTGTTTTCCAGTATGTTATTTAAAAATAATTATTTTTAATTTTTTTTTTTAATTAAATATCCCGTGGTGAAACATTTTTATGTAATAATTATGAATTATTTTAATTTAATAGACATAAATAGAGCTATTAAAGAAGGAAAAACAATTCTTAACAACATTGAAAATGACCACTGGTCGAAACTAGTCGGAACACAAATATAAAAGTTTAGTGAAACGAACAACCAAGTGTGTTAATTAAAATACTTCATAAATAGTTTAAGAGGTATATATTTTAAGTTTAAGTTCTGTATTTCTGAGAGTTTAACTCTTACACCACAATATTTACATCATGAAAATCATTTAAAAATTGTTTTTCTGTCTGTCTCTGTCCAGCTCTCGTCCTTGTTATAATTTTCTATATATACATAATATTAATTGACAAACGTAATACAATAACTATAAATAAATTATTACAATGTATATTGTAAAATTTGCCAATTTGCTATCGAGCAATGGTTTATTCGCCAGCCAATTTCTCCAATTTTGATGATGTGTTAGTGAAGGATAGGCACATTTAGGATTAATAATAGGGTTACGGGGAACAGAGCTGTGCTAGATAATATGAGCTATGTGGGGATCGGTGGCGAATTTCCTTATTATTTTTTCTATAATAACCATACTAAATTCAATATTTTTTAATTCAGGACATTTCACTCATTTATACACAGACTTATAAATATACCGCAGGTATACGAACAGGAAGTAAATGTCATAAAATATTACATTAAAAAAATTACTATATTGTAAGTGCTATATTTAAAGGCTGTGTATAAGTAAGTAAAATATGACTACAATGTGATATAAATAGAACAATTAATGTCTTTTCTATAAATATTGTATTTTATGAGGTTATTATTTCATCGAACAGGTCATATGTTAAATTTAATAAGTACTTTTAAGTTTATAATGCTGTGAATTAAACGTACTATTTAAGTACATTTTATTCAAAGCCTTACAAGTTTTAAGAATTAAGTGCTGTGAGAAACGTAAGTACTGAAAATTAAAAAATAAAATACGTTAATTATTGAATATTTTTTATAGATTTAATGCTGATTTAAAAATAAGTTACTTAGTTATCCATATCCAGTTAGTTTATCTACTACAAATAACTGGATATAATCTAAACGATTCTCCTTTGTATGCAAATAATTGCATACATTTAGAAGTAAATAAGAAAAACATCACAAAAATTAATCCATGTTTGATATTGATGATATGTATAACGTAAAGTTTATGTCGTCACAGCCCTTCATAGATATGGCAACGTAGTCATTTTTTTATGACATTACTTTAAAGTTATCTTGAAGGGAAATGTTAAGTTTAACGTGTATGTTATTTTTTATCATTACAGTCTAAGCAGCAGTTTTTGTAATTTAATAGCAAATTTGTAATTGATATGCAAAGTTATTTAATAACGTACATGTTAATCTTAACATTTCTCGTACGGAATAGTCCTGTATATAAACTTTATGTGTGATAATTTCCCTGTAAGGGAAAACAGTTTTAATATATGTGATTGATAAAAAATTAAGGGAATAAATCAAGTCGTTGTTCTTAGCTCCAAGAATAAATCTAAGAGTGACAATTAAAATACGCCGACAGTTGCGAGTATATCGGATTGTTAAAGGAAATCGGGGAATAGAAGTTGTTGGGGCACAGGTAGATAGGGAGATAGAAGCCGGGAGAGTAACGTCTCATCCTGAGTCTCAATCTCAGTCTGAGTTCAAGCTCGTAAGCATCTCACGTGATTTATAAAGAAGTTGCCATGGAATGCGAGAGCGGGCCGTGAAACCACTTTATTGCAATGAAATGAAGAGGAAAATGAGCTTCAAATGAGCGTAACTGTTACCATTTAACATTGCTCACGTCACAATAATGGCCATTACCATCAAACGTCCAGGCTGTGATGTAAAACATTTAACTGTGGGAATGGGGCGCGAGGCTCGCTTTTCTCAGTTTTCTCAGTTAGAATCAGTTAAAATCAACACCGCCAACTTAATTCGGAATTTAATGTTCAAGCGCAATTGATTCAACGGCCTCGGCGTTCCTTTAAAAGCTCCCTTCTCCCCCTTTATTCTTGTCTTATTCCTTTAGTTTACCAATTTGTACTGCAGATGCTATAAATGTTACGTACACTACACTGCATATATCTTGAAATTTAAATTCATATTAGATGCCCCTCCCCTTAGCGAGAGCATGACAAAATGAATAAAGAAAAACAGGATTACGTTTCGGCTTTAAGCCGGGGCTCAGTGGGGTTTGGGTGATGCAGACGTTCTCCGTTCTCCCCAGGCTAAAACAAATACGATCACCGAGGTCAGTCATGCAGGACGGCAGTGAGGTTGATCTGCTGCATCCGAAGCTTAACTCCAGCGCCCGATGCCCAATTCGGACAATACCCAATACCTATACAAACAAGGAACACATGTGCTCAGGGTGGGAGGCTCACACGAAAGTGAACGTAAACATAACGGAAAAAATATATATCTATGGGAAGGAGGAAGACTCGAGAGACAGGCCGCGCCGCCACATTACCACCCCACTGCAGGATACTGGTCACGACATGTCAATACCACGGGACCTGTATAAACAGACTGACCACAGGCGCGTCGATGAAGAAAATTGACGGACTTAATCGATGGCCCTTCGTGAACGGTCCATTGATCAACTGATCAACTCCGAGTACACTATAATATTTTATAATATATAAATAACCTCGGTCGAAGCAAAACCGCCTCCCCTCAAATAATTTATTATCTTTTCCATGTATATTTTTTCAATAGATTTTCTTTTAATACTTTTTTAGTTATTCATCACTTAAACTTAAACTTAAATGATTTCTGTTTCTGTTTGAGTGTGTGGATATCGTTCTAATTTCAGTGTGCGAGTGAATAAGGACGGACACTTTCGCTGCGGAGGTCATTAAATCGCTAGTCTTGATGTTGTAATTTCACGCTACTACCATGCCTCGTCTCCACCTAACTGAAGGACATCATTACCGTATTTAATTGGTTCCCACTGACACATTTTAGTCCTGCACATTGTAATACAATAGTATCCTCATCCTTATAATGTATACAGCGAACGCGTAAACGTTTAAAACAAAAATCTTTATAGAAGCAGCTTGATACGTTCGCTCCCGTTCCCATTCCCGTTCAAGTTCCCTTGTCGCCTGGCCCCACTTGGCACCAGTTCCCGTCATCTTCCCCTGCTGCAGCTTCTTCCGCCAACCCGGTCGGTTGATTTCCCTCAGGGTCCCTCGTCTCTCGTTTCGCAGGGCGCGATTATGTTAAGCAGATATGAAATTCATTGCGTTGCCTTAGCTCTAGCCCTAGTCCAAGTTCGTGTTGTTGCCCTCCTCGTTATAATCCGATCTTAATAACTTCACAATAACTGATTAATAATTATCAACTATTAAGCACTTAATTCCATACAAAATTTACTCGTCTTATATTAATAAAAAAATATTCACAATAAAAATACTATAATCG
Organism: Philonthus spinipes; assembly: GCA_963082785.1. Lineage (NCBI taxonomy): Eukaryota > Metazoa > Arthropoda > Insecta > Coleoptera > Staphylinidae > Philonthus > Philonthus spinipes. The sequence goes on from OY720301.1 coordinate 6,813,163, forward strand.
TATATATTTTCTTATACATGTATAAATATATTTATAATAAAGAAAACAATTATGTATATAGAATTTCAGATTGATTGTAACGAAATGAAATATATCACGTTCAAATTGCGAGGAGTTTACTTATTGTTAATATAAATTGCAGCAAAAGGAGATAGGATCCACAATCGTGCAATCGTACAATCGAACAATCGTGTAATCGATCATAAACCATTTCCCGTTATTATGGAATGCAATGAAGCGAAAAGAATACGCGGAACTTCGTTTAGAAACGAAATAATATAGCCGTTTCGGTGGCTGTCCATGCTCAGTGGTGTATTTGTTCCACAAAGAAGAAGAATAAGGCGAAGTGATTTATTACAGTCCAACATATCCAGAATATCCAGCATATAGGCCCTCTGGTTATTAAGATTATTTGTCTGGGGGATGTGTCGACGAAGCTATTATCGTTCGACATTCCCGATATAAATCAGAATTAGAATATACATCTGATCTATGGCTCGACTGCGAGTGTAGCGCCTAAAATATTGATCAACCCCTAGATAAACTTTCATTTCCCTTACAAAAAAACTATAGAATGATTTTCAAGCTCCATTTCCTTATATCTTCTAAAAAGCTTTCCTTCCAATTTTCCTAAGTATACCCAATGCATGTTTACAAGTTTTAACTTTGAAGGGTCGGAGCGCGTGTATTTGAAACTTTTAAACGGTAACAGTCAATTTTTGTTTTTATGCGTATTGAATATTGCCAACTCGAGACAACTGCAATTTCCGATAACTTACTTTCCACTTCTTAATTTAAATATCTATTAGATAATTAATTAACGTCGAATTATTTATTATTTAACTATTCGAACACAAACGGTTAAAGCCATTTAATTAAAATCAAATAAACTCTATTTTATACTATTCTACACTTAGAATAAACGAGCACACTTTCCGCTAGTTTATAAGTTGAAGCAAGTTAATCGACTCTGTTTAAACTTGTATATGTATGTAAGTTTGAAATATTATACTATTGGATTAATTATAAAACGTACGTAACTACTTTATGTAATATATATTTTTTTATCAATTAAACTCTTTAGTATCCTTGTGGTGTTAAATTTATTTGCAAAAAAATAATAATATAACATAGAAGTGTACACTACAGAAGGGAACAAATATAAAAACAAAAGGAACAGCCGCAAAAAGCAATAACAAAGCCACTAACGCAAAACCATCCGTAAAGTATAATAAAAGAAAGCTTCATAATACATAGACAATGGCAGGCGCAAAAAGGAAAGAACAGAAATGAAATTGGAACATATTCGGGAGGGTCATAATCGCCACACTCTCGCAAAGTTAATGTTCCATATTCCAACAATATGGTCGAGTGGCCAGTGTCTGGTTTATGGGTTTATGGGCTATCACCATTAACTTACTCTATCTATGTATCGGAACTCTTATATTTGTCATTGATCAAAAACTGTTCAAATAGCTTTACTTATATAATACTCTTTTACTCTAAACTAATATTAAATATAATACTCAACTTAAAATATCAATTACGAATATTTTTTATATTTATTTCGTGATTCTAATGAAAATTGTTAATTAAATAAAAATCACTTGATTAGCAGAACAATTAGCGATAATGATATTTAAACAATGATATAGACTAGACAAGGACAACATTTACTACATTAATGTACACACTACATTTTAATATTATTCGGCCTGTGCTGTCGATTAGAGGTCTTTCTGCCGTTTTTTACTTATATTAATTATGTTGAACAAATGGGCCATAATATTAAATAAATTACTGGAAATATGATTAATTTTATTATAATTACTTTTTAATTTTTACAGATTTTATTTAGAATACCTATCGATGTAATATACTTGTTATTGTGATGTTTTCAATGGAATATACATAAATTTGGAGTAATTTGAATATGCAATCAAGAGAGTTCAGTAACGCAATTGTGATGACTTGAATACATCACTTTGTAAATGTAAATATTTTTCAAATTTTGAAAGAGATAAATGAGTTTTGCGTTGCATATTTGAAGACATTTTCATTTGAGTTATTTATGTCGTTTGGTAATTTATAAAAATTACGATGCAAATGTCAGTGTGGAAGGGAACCGAGGACAGTAAAGGCAAGAGCAAAGGCAAAGGCAGCGGCAACGAACCGTTCAAATCCTAATTTATCTCCGACGAGAATAAAGCGGAGAATAGACTTATTCTTTCCCAATTGATGAATAATCAATTACTTGTTTTACAAGCGGGGTCGTCAAATACGCGCCACCTGGTTTGTGTTACTTCCAATTCTATTCTCTCGTTCACCCTCAATGAAACGCAAACGCTCGCTTTCGTCTCTCGTCTCGATTGAAAAGCGTTCGGGAAGAACGAGGACCGAGCTAACGAAAATTTCCTACGGAACGAGGGGCACGAGAGAGGGAGAGAGAAGTCCCTTTCCGATCACCCAATCTCCCTCCCATTCCAACTAAAACACATTCCCATTCCCATCCCGATCCCCCATTGCCACCTACCAAATATTATTCATTTACTTCCATCCGCGGACGATTACTTTATTATTTATTATTGAGTGACATAAATAAAAGCACAACGGAACGAACCATCAATTACATTCCCCTTAACAGATATCAATTTGTTAGTCACCGCCGGAAAGATTTTTCCCTCATTTTCCATACTTATCACACTAAATACCTAATCACTCTCGGAATTCCTTATTTCAAGCACGCTCTTTCACTTTTTGCACTCACTTTCGATATTCATCCTCGCCGTCCCGATCCCGGACCCATTCCTTTATCCACCCCGCCGGATGGCTGCTGTGTTTTAGTTATATTTCCGAGAGTTTCAATTAAATTTCTTGCGTTGGTAGTGTCTATTCCGGAATTCGAGATTGGACGAGGAGGGTGATTCTGTCGTTCCGAACGACAATTACCATTTACAAAGACGATTTGTGTTCGCTTAAATGGCGTAGACATCTGAAGCGACTAGTTGGGTGTGGGGAGGGGTGGCCAAAAAAAAGAATAGCTTTAAGTATTCCCGTGCCAATTGAGGGGAAGTAACGTCATTTGAAAAATCAATCAATCCTGCTTAAACTACTAATCTATAAATAATTTTCATACTCATTAATATTGTTAAATTATACAATATTTATACAATGAGTATAACGATTTATTAAAATAAAAACATACTTTTTAAGTTTATAAAATATGTTTTTATTTTTCATCCAATTATATTCTGTAACTTTATACAAGGTGGTCAGAATCTTCAGGTAGTGTGGGACATTGGTTAATTTATTTTATTCTTGACAATAAAAAATGTTAAGTAAACATTTTTTGTATTGTCATAACACCAATTTAAATTTCACAACGCTAAATAAAATAAAATTCTTAAAACTAACAAAACTAACTATTGATATGCAAAAGGCATATAATATTCATATTACATTATGTAATTCAATGTCTGGAGCGGTATATGCCCGGGAAGTAGTTGTTTTAATGAGTAAAATGTCACAAAGATAAATGTGGAAATAATTTATTAATTATTTTCAAATCTTTTTTATTTAATTTATTCAATAAATTATTAATTATTAATCTTAATATTCCTCGACACCCAATACGGGTAAAAGAGGATTAGATTAAGAAAGAAAGAATCTTAATATTGATAGGGCTTCATTCGACAATTTTACAACAATTAGACTTAGGATTTTATTTATTAGATTTTGTAAATGAAATGTATATTGTAAAATGGAAATTCTGTAAATAAATAACTAAACTAAAACTAAAATAACTGTGATTAAGTGAATAAATACTATTTATATCTAACAAATCGATGAATCTAACTTTTTCTGGCTACCGTGTATAAATATTCTAAAACTGCTTTTAAAATCAAGGAAATTTTTTTGCAGTTTATTATTTTTTGTAATTTTCTTTTCTAATTTCTTATTATATATAAATATTTGAGAAATTATTGTATTCAGGGCAGAAAGACTTCCAGGATAAACAAACCATTATTTTAGTGCGTATACTAATTCGAATAAAGGAATTATGTTTATTTATTTTTAAAAACTTATTCACGTTAAAAATATTTAATTTAATATAATATTGAATAAGCTTGAATTTAATAACATATGAAAAATGATTTCTAAAAGCCTCAAATAAAATTAAATCCAGCCATAATAAAAATGACAAAAGCATCGCTTTGGAGCAAAACGTAGAATTTGCCGTCGAGTTGCTTTCAATAGGATTGCATCGGATATGCACTTGGCTGATTTCGGCCCTCTTACGAGAAAATTAAAAATTACTCCACGGAGGAATGCTTTCTAGTGTGTTGTTGTTTCCAATATCAAATTAAAAGCAAAAGACCTTCCGAATACCCTGCGAGGGGGAGGCTGAAAACCGAACCGAAGCAACTCAAGAATTCCGCTCGGAAATGCCTTCCCTAGGCCACATACTAATCGCTCCGTGCAATAATCGACAAGAGTACAACACATCACAACACAACACAACACAACAATCGCTTGCGCCTAAGATTCATTTTCTGGCTCGAGAATGTAATGAAGGTAATATACAACATGTTAGCAGGGATTGGGAGGGGCGGTGAAGGGGAAAGGGCCGGGTTGTTTCGTAGTCGGATTGAAGATGTAATGTTGCTAATTAATAGAAGAGACCTTGCGCACTTCTAAGTTCATATCTTTGTCCCTTGAGGACCATTGTACGCCCAGCAGCCTAAGCCAACTGTGTAAGTGAATTAAAATATTTATTAAGGAATTCACATACACACGCCTCTGGGGATCCATGCTTAATTAGCTAAGCTACCATCTTAGTTACTGCTTGAATAATTCAATTTTACACTCCGCTCACTATCTTTATACCCCATCGTCTCAGCGCATATTTCTCTGACGGATGAGGTGAGATCTGCGATCTCACTCCCTAACTTTTTCCAATTGCACCCCGATTCCCTTTCCCGTTCCAGTTCCAGTTCCCTTCGCCTTAACTACGGTGCAATCACAGACTACTGGTCTCTTAATACTTATTTGAATATAACGTAAACGCGAGGCCCTTTTCCAAATTAGATTTCGAGTTCTTGAAAAGTATTTAATTATAAAATTTTGCGGATCGCATTTTGAATAGTCTATTAATATGATAATATGGAATAATATTTCAAATGTAGCACTCGACATTAAAGCGGGGGAGCAGAATATACAAAGGAGGTGTGGAATAGCTACACTTCTAGCTTTGCACAAACAGCGGGAAGGAAATTACAGTAGGCATCCCACCGTAAAATAATCGAATAGCAGTAGTTCTGTTAGCAGTAGACCTTCTGTATTCTATATTCTACATTCTATAGTTTACAGTCTACACGTTCGTGTGCGTTTTCGATGTAGTTCATGTTCATGTGAGGATGGGGATGGGGATTGGGATGTGATGTGAGAAGCGTTGTGTGTAAATAGACGCGTACATATATTGGTCGCGGGTAAATAGTGGTCTTCTTTGATGTTCACTGGCATGTAAAGGACTCGCTGGATTGTCGTGCCGAGCCGAGCCGAGTAAAGCAGAGCAGATGATTGATCAGAGATCCTAGACACCCAAACTTACTTAACGGCGCCGATTTATTTATATTAATTTAGTTTGTGAAAATATTTGACTATTTCCCCAACTTAAACTGGAAATTAGGGTGTATTAGTATAAGCCAACTTTCTAATCTTGTTTTATTTGCACATCGAAGTTGGGGCTCGTATTGGGTGTTCAACCCTGAGGGTACTTGACTCGGAGTGCAGTTAACATTTCACACAGCCATTGTTACATCCGTGATGTTTACATCCTTATCTAGACGTGTCCTTAAAGAGGCTTCCTCGATGATAAATGGTGGCAAGTACGACACTCGGGACTGACCACCACCGAACTCGTCCATCAAAGTCCGGTTGCCTGCTAGCGACCAGCTCCCTTCGACTCGGCCGTATCGCGCTTGTTTCTATTTTACTCCCTTCCCATTCCTGCCGCCTGCGAATTTTCATGTTTGCTCAAATCCACCGAGCCAAGAAAAACATACATTATCGCGTGCTTTCAAATGAATCCCATTAATAACGTCCCATGTGCCATAGAGACTCTCTATCTGTTGTCCTACTGCAAACACATGTTCTGTTTAGTTAATACACACAAGCACAAAACTGTGAAAATGAAAATTAATGTACGCTATGTATCACTTGCATGGAACAAAACTATTTGTTTGTAAAATATTCCTTTCTGATACTTCATTCATTAACGTAGCTTTTTGTTTAAAATTAATATTATCGCAAAGCAAACGCATAGCTCTGGAAATTAATCTATTGTTTAGATATTCTTTTTTCTTTTAATAAGAGCTAATTAAAATAATATTTTTCATGGGCTTATAATAATGTCAATATTTTTTACATATTTTTTATTTATTTTGAGTAGTGTAATGAAAGCAAAGATTGATAAATAATAAATGAGTAAATAATTTGAAAGAATTTTATCAGAATGTTGGAGGAGACGAACAGTCAAGAATAGCGTTACTATCTGCCCAGCACAATCCACTTTGCAAATGCCCTAAGAATTGAAATGGGGCTCATTTGCATGTCTTAATGAGCATCTTTGCGAGCAAAGCACGCCCGCACCCTTCCCCAGACGCGGCCGTTTCAGCAACTCACTTTTATCCCGACCGCGCTAAATATCCTGAAAAGACAAATCATGCATCCTTGTTAAGAGTGAAATGAAAATGATAACGGCAATGAAAACAGTTCGGATACACACAGAGGGACACAATGGGGAATTTAAAATTTAGAAGGGACAGGCACGCGTGTAGGCCCTTCGAGATGTTCACGATGTTATTCATGTGTTGTTCGTGTTTTATGAATGAGCCATTTGTAAAGCGCGCACGTCCGTAGTGGCACCGCGAGATCAAGCTTATAGCTCCATTGCCGTGAAATGTGGCAGGTGTATCCATTGTTGTGAAATATCGTTCGATAGTAGGATAGTAGTCGGGATCGGGGGGACAAGATTATAATTTTAATTTTTTATTTCTTTCCAGCCGTCGCAGTCGCATCGGCCCTAAATTAACAAGGTTCGTGGGGAAAAGAGGAGAAGAAAGGGTTGCTGAAATAACAGTGAATTGCCTGCAGGACAACAGGATAGCAATGTGGCATGATGGGGTGATGGGGGGGCTGGATAAAAATTGAATCTAAGGTTTTCAAAGGTTGAATCTTGAATTCACACCAACACCCACGGCCGACAGCCGTGTGGACTGTGACTGTGGACTGTGGACTGCGGCAACTGTTGGTGAATTGTACACTTTAATTAGAGAGATGAAAAACGAGCCTTTGAAACTTGTTTTAATTTACTTCCGTATAGCGCGATCCTCACAGTTGCAACGCAACCCTTTACCCGCTATCATCAATTCCTACGTCTGTACTTTTAATAACGTCTAATTTTCATTTAGCACGTTTCCCACCGGCGACTAGCGACTAGCGACTAACAAATGTGTAGGAGCGTATTTCGAACTGTTGACTGGAATGTGAAAATAAACGGCCGATCTCTTATGTAACGCTAAAAAGGTTTCAACATTTTCCGGGGAAACGAGCGTTTTCACTTTCCCGGACTCCTACTAAAGTCTTCCAATGAAATATAGGAAATAAAACAACTGCTTGCGGCCAGTGTTTAGAGACGTGGTCAAGAGACGCTGTGTGACTATGGCTATAGCTATGGCTATGTACGAATGTGTGAGGGGTCGCGACGGCTATTGATTTGTCGGACACGCGTCACATGTGTAGATTACACTGCACACTGCTGACTGCTGACCACTGCAGCCTTGCTCGCCTGCTGCTTTCTGCCTATTGCTTACTGCAAGCAAGCCGCTGTCCGCTGCCCGCTGCCCGATGCCGTTACCCGCTGCTTTCTGCTCGCTGTTCCTTCCCGCTGTTACTCCTCCACTCTGCTGCGATGTATATGTTCCGGTTCGTCGGCAGCCCACACACCGGAAAAGAAATTGCTTGGATGAATAATCCATGCGCCGCTATAAGAACTCGTCACCCTCACGTTGCACTTGTATCATTCGCCCCTTATTCTCTCATTACTCACATCCACTTTCACCAACTGAATCTAAATCAAAATGTTTATCTCCAAACCTTATAATTTAATATCTTTTTCGATTCCGAAATACCCAATATTTAACACAAATCAAATTCCAATTATATATATATATATATATATATATATATATATATACAATAATTTTTATTATAAATTTAAAAATATACATAATTTTATAATATATTAATTTACAATTTAAATAGCTTTTGACCATCGATTTTTCAGCCAACAATCCTTAACTTCTATGTTATATTCATTGTTAGTCCAATTATATTAAACACAAATATTTTATAATTGCACATATTAAAGCAACCTTCTTACTAAATTGAATAAATATTGAAGATGGAGCAGAAAGACCTCTGGTCGCTAGCCTAGACAGTCTAACACCTACATGTATTGTAATTATTTATATTGTTATATTGTTGAAATTATCTATATATATATATTAAAGATGCTAACAAGTAAACAGTGCACAAGATTGCAAACACATTAATTGCAGTTTAATAAACTTTAAAACTTTAAAAGAAGTCAAACTACTTTAAAACCAATTAAAGATATTGCATAACTCGCTAGGGGAAACTCAATCATTGTTAATCAGTGTATCTCCTAAATAAATTCTCCTTTACTAATTAAAAATATTAATTGCGAATACGAGTATCTTTTCTGAAATCACTTTACTTTATTTTAATTGGAATAATTAATCATTAAAATTAATAATTTCGTAAAAACTAAACACGTGGTTTGCCTCACAACTGTTTTATTATGAAACAAACCACGTGTTTATTTTGTACCTATTTCATCAAGTATTAAGTGAGAAATTAATTCAAGAGTTATTAATAATTTCGTTAATTTTTACAATTTACAACGAAAAATATGTATATTTGTGCAATTTATAATGTGTACGAGGACGATTAAAATGTGAAATTTTGCCTTTCATGCATGTAAGATTTTATTATTGAATGGATTTTCATAAAATTGAGCGAATCCAACACATTTTAATAGAAGATTAAATATTTCTTAATCAAAAATTGACATTTAAAATTAGTCGGGGTTAATCCCTATTGAAAATGTTACGTTTATTAATATGTACGCTATTAATTAAATTAACATTATTTGATTAAAATTCTATTACAAATGTTGCTTAGACTTTGATGATAAAATAACGTACACATTAAACTTAAAATTTCCTTACAGAATAGCCCCGAATATTAAAATATAAAGGACTAGTATTCAAGACCATTATCCTTAACCTTCTTATCCTTTCATCTCACATCCTTTTAAAGAAATGAACGCTGCCAATGATTTCAACAAGTTTCAGCGGCTTCAATTATTTGTTAATTAAAAATAAGTTAAATATCAATACAATTTATTAGTTGTTTTATTAATGCCGAATATATTTGCGTTGTTTTTTTATTGTTATTGTTATATTAATGCTTGTTTATTGTATATTCACAGTCAACACAGTTAAGTTTTGTTTTATATTTATATATGTACTTTCTGTGTAAATAATGGGGTTTCCCGTATATAATTATTGTTATTATTAATACGAATGATATGTAATAATATTGAGTTATATTTTATTGTAATAGGATATGTAGAAAGAAAAAGGTGTTAGTGTATTGTCACCTGTCTATTAATTACACTTTATTTGACATATGCTACGAGATAAGTTTCTGTAAGTATGTGGAAGTAATATGAGTTTGCGATTCCATTAAGTGTAACATAAAAGAGCTATAAAAACAATATAGTTAAATGTGAGAAGGTTGTAAAGCAACCCTAGCAGGCATATAAATAAAAAGTTGTGACAGGCGGCGAGTTTCGATCCTTAGGATCCTTGCGATCTTATGGTTGGAGTGATAAGACTTAGAAGTTGCCGCTTCCCGCTTCCCGTTGCCGTTGCCGCTTCCGCCGACCCAACACTCCTTGCATACGCGCCTCTATGCTTCTATATTCTACATTCTACCAACACATCACCCCGGATCAAGTTGTTACCACATGGAGATTATTAGTTTTTTTCCTTTGACTCATGCATCAAGCAGCCATTCTCACTTTCCCTTATTCCCCCATTCCCATGCTTCCTCCACGCTCCACTCTCCACTCTCCACGCACATATGCATTCGTATTTCACTCCGACGCAATATGAAAATGACTATATTTCACCTCGGCTATCAATTAAATTACAAAATCAAAGCACGGCCGTTTTCTACCCCCGCAAAACTTGTTTACAGCGTTTCAATTAAACGAGATCCAATGAATGAATGAATGAATTATTGATTGAGTTAACAGGCGAGCATTTCGCGCCCTTCGCAAAAATCCTTTGCCAACTCGAGTGACATCTCAAACACTGATTTCTTGATCGACTGATTGCCCAAGAGACTTTAAACCGCTATTCAACGCCAGCTGCAAACAAATTGGGAGATCCCCTCTTTCGATTCTGCTTCTGATTCTATCTTATTGACATTGCATACTATTGAAAATATGATAAATGATTAAGGTGTTAATGCGCGTGTGTTGTGTACGTATGTGTGTGCAAATACAGAAAATACGAGTAAAAATGATGCATGGAAGTTTTTGGTAACCGCACGATATGGACAATGAGTATTTGTTTTAGTCGTAGGTGGTGCATGCATGGCAAACATTTTGAGTATTATTAATGTGAATGTGGCCGCGCATTCAATAAATCATCCTGATGGAGGGGATGAATACTTCCCATATATCAATCATAAATATATGGTTACATTTATAACTCCGTAGTCAAAGTTAATCGGAGTGATATATTTTTGCGTCAACCGCCAATATTATCCATAACCAGTGTTCTGTTAGTTTATACAATGTTAATCTCTTTTTATATGTATACATTTTATAATTAACAATCAATACATTTTTATTACAATTATTTATATATTTTATTTGTATAATCACATAATAAATCTCAATTAAACCTTTTTTATTAATTTTTAATCTTAAATTTATTAATTAAATAAAATTATTTTCCTTTCTTCTAATTGTTTTACTTTGCTAAATATATTTTTCGCAAACTATCTTCAGTAGTGTATAATATCATCAATTCACAAGATACAGCTTCTTAAATTTATAATTGAACCACCAACAAAAAATATATTAAGTTCATTATTTCGATTGTAATATTATTGGGCAGATAATAATAATTTCTTAATTACTTCCGCAGACTACATATGGTATGTATAATATGCAGAGATTTTTAATAACGAAATATTAGGTTATATGAAATATTTTTAATATTTAATTTAAGATATTAAAAGCCGCATTTGAAGCAGCAATTAAGCAAAGTACGTTATTAAAATACATAAACGCGAATAAATTCAGCGGGGAAACTGAATCCTCTTCATAAAAGATTTATGTGAATGTGTAACTGAAAGTTTATGAAAATATAAGTACCTGAATCCAAAAATAATAGTAATAAACGGCTGGTTTTATATACCATTTACTTTTGTGTATTAAATATATTACATCCTAATACCACTAATACCGAACTCGTATTTCCATAACACGTACCTTTTTTACGGCCATAATATTTGTCATCGTATTTCATTTCAATAAATATTTTATCTGATAATTATCGTAAAATATAAACACGTTTCACATTCCCCACCGGTTAAATAAGTTTTCTCGCTTATCTTTTTCGGGGTTGTAATATTTTGATAAGAAAAGACGACGCTAAAATTGGAAGCGGGCGCGGGTGAGTCTCAGACGAGAGACGAGAACGTATGCAACATATATACACTTTTATCCCCTAAGAAAGGGGATAGGGATAGGGATAGGATGGGATGGGATGCGGGACGGTGGGAAGCGGATAAATGAAACAAAATAATAAAGAAACAGAAAACTCCTTTCTTTTCCAGCAGCGCGCCGCCCGGCAGGAAAATATAATCCTCTCAAATTCGAACAAATTGCGTTTTATTAAAAATTATTGCAAGGTGTGATCGATATTGGCTGCCTTGCTTTGTTATTATGGAGGATTCTGTTGTGCCACATTCGCAAAACAAGAGAAACCTGACCCCTGGAGTAGGCCAAGCCAAGCCGCACTCGAACTCACTCGCTCGCATACTAAACCAATCATTACCCAATCACGACGTTTATCTCCATCGAACGATCTCTCCTTTGATTTCGCTAATGCTCAATAACAAAGCAAAAGATAATTACACATTCACCTCATAGATTAGTAAATATTACATTAATCACCAGATTAATATCTAGTGCACCTTTAAACAATACGCTATAATAAAATCAATAGTGCATATATAATCAATACTGCGTAAATAATATATAATAATAAATATTAACTGTGCACATCGTTATTGTTATTTTAATTTAAAGGATATTTAAATAAATAAATTTATTTTTATAACACAGTATCTTACACAAAGTTATCTATTTAAATATCCTTTAAATTAAATTAATATGTATAACTAAGTAGAACAATCAAGAAATTATTGTTTATATGGATTCTGAAACTCGATGGATCTTGGAATTATTAGTTTAATTATATGTAAAACCGATACTTTGTCTTTATTCAGACAATTACATTACATTTTATATACAGCTATATATTATAATTATAAATATTAGTCTGTCATGGGCTATCGACCTGAGGTCTTTCTGCCCTGTCATTTAGAAAATATCTGTGCTAGCTACCTGAACTCTCTTGATTTGTACTTGATTTACTTTGAATACTTTCAATTAAATAACAATTTCACTCACCACGTTTAAATATATTAAATAATTACAAAGAAAATAAAGTCTTTGTTCAAAATTACATATTCGGGGCTATTTCGTACGCAAAATATTAAATTAAACGTATACGTTATTAAATGACCTCACAATCTAAGTATACATACCAATTCTTAAACTCACTTAGACTGTGATGATAAAAAATAACGTGTATGTTAACTTTAACATTTCCCGTATGGAATAGCCCTAATTAATTATATATATATGAGAACGTCAAGGAGCTTAACGGATTTTCTTATCCATAAAATACTCGATGTGAAAGGTGGTATTATTATTGGTGACTAGTGGGATTATTTTACTCATTCTTATTTTCTCAAGTAAGGATTAATAAATATTTCCCTTTGAAATACCTGAATTTATCAAGAACATAAATAATTCGTTAATGCTAATTAATTCTCAATATGTTACATATGCGTATTGTGAATAAATAATAATTATGTAAAATTACACGAATAAAGGTGTATTTATATATGATCTTAACACAGCTATTTTTATTACATATCACCATAAATTAAATACAGGATATAAAGATTCAGGTCGATAGCCCAGACAGACTAACACATAAATGTAAATCATAAATAAATTTATCGATATTTTTGTAATTGTATTTTGAATAAGATAATAAAAAAAATAAACAGTAATAATAGTAATTGTCATAATGGAGAACTATAGAAGCCATTTATCCAGCACTGCTTCAATGGGCATTAATACAAATCCTAAACGACATATACAGCACATGGTTATATTCCAGCATCATGACAGAAAATTAGTTCATAGTTACACAATTTTTTAATGCAAACCAAACACATGTTGATACACAGTGTCATCATATATGAATAGATCCACAGCAGGGGAAGCCTACCCAGTATGTTATAATTAATTAATAAAATTAAATAATTATTTTTTAAATAGAAAAGAGTATTCATTCACTTGGTCACAGTTATTTAAATAAAAAATATTTTAAAATAATTAAGAAAATTATTTCCACATTTGTTGCATGATGCAATTTGTTATTGATATGCAGCAGCATTATGTAATTCAATGTCTGGCGGGGTATTAGCCCGAGAAGTAGTTGTTTTAATGTGCATTTTTCTAACGTAAGTCAAATCGTCATAGAGCTAAATATGGAAACAATTTATTAATTATTTTCAAATCATTTTTATTTTAATTATTCGGGACTATTCTGCAAGGAAAATGTTAAGTTTAGCATGTACGTTATATTTTATCACCATAGTCTAAGCAGCTTTTGTAATAGATGTATATACATAGAATGTGAATATAATTAATAACATAGACATTAAACTTAATTTTTTTGTACGGAATAGCATCGATTTTTCCTTCAGCTACTTCGACTTTGACTCACATATCATAAATCCTTAGAAAAAACATATGTACTGCAACAACTACTTCGTGTGTGAATACCCCGCTGGATATTGGATTACATTATTTATTTGTTCTTTTTACCTTACGTAAATCAAAAGAGAAAATGATTATTTAATGTTATTAATTAATTCAACATAACTCACACTGAGAAGTAGTTAGGCACATATAACGATGTTATATAAGACTAAATAAATAAAATATATAAAGAATTATTTTTTATTTAATATTGAAAATATATTGAAAATCTTTATTTCTGAGTATTACATTATATAATTTTATAATACATATACATACAATCATTTACACATTGTTAGACCTCAGAAAATGGCTATCGATCGTCGGTCTTTCTGCCTTTTTATTTAATTTATTTAGAAAATAAGTATGTTGTTGAATTATTTGTGAAATCGATGGTAATGTTTTTAAATTAAATATTTTAGAAATCAAGATGAAGTGTTTTTGATTAAATATATTTAAGATTGTGGATAATTGTCTTTGAGTTTAATTTTGTAGGGTATAAGTAATAATATAGTCATCGTGAAGTGTTGAAAATTGGGGTTGAAAGGATGAGGGGATTGAGCATTGTCCAATTTGAGTGCGAGTGTCACCATCCGTACAGAGTAGGCCCGATTTGAACGAAGCGAATATTTCCAATATTCGTTGTGTTAGGGGAGCTAAGGGGTTGCGAAACTCGACGCGCCACAACTGTTGCATTGTGGTCAAGTAACGCTCTACTACCCTTTCGATTCGGCTTCACAGCGTTTTTCTTGTACAGTTCTAATTAAATACAGGCCCTGCTTTCGTCTATCTGAAACGCTGAAATACTCGCCAGTCACCAGTCGCCATTCAGCGTTCGCCATTCAACCTCCCCAATAAAGGAAAAGCACTCAGCCTCTAGCCTCGCTTATTTATTAACACTAAATATTCATTTCACCTTAATACACAATATACGGCGAAAATGCGAAAATCATTTTCATTTTCCAGGTTCGCATTGAACCGGCGAAATGCAAAACTTCCGGATTTATTAATTCCTCGGGAGGGGTAGCGAAGGCTGCGGCGCTCCCACCCCCCGAGCGTACAGAACGAGCACTCTTTGAATCTTTGGATCTTGAGACGCAACTTATTTATAAATCAAACGTTAAATATGTGGCTCCAGACTAAGTGAAACCCTCTTAAACGATGTCGTTAGGATTTAGGCGGCGAGCTTCAGAATCCAGAAATAGCGGTTTTACAGCGGTCGCACTACATCATGTAATAGGATTACTCCCTCATTTGTCACATTACTGCTAACTACCAGCGAACTGCTAACTGGTAACTGTGTAGGTGATAATTAACATTAATATATACTAGAATATCGGTAGTTTACAATTGTCTGTAATACTCCGCTCAAAGCACAACCCTCTTTCTCAAACAACAGAAATAACAATAATTTATTCATACACGCATAATTGCATTATGTTTGATCATTTCATAGTTTGCTCTCCGTCACTTCGGGGTGTGATGTTTCCATTGAAATGGTAATTCATAAAACTTAACACTACACCGCGGAATACAGAGAATATGCGGGTTAAAGCGGATCGATCATCCGAGCCGAAAGCAAGCCGAAGAGATACAGAGATAAAGCGGTGCAGCGACATCAACGCACCAGCCCTTTCCTACAAAGGCGAAAGACAAAACGCAATTAAACTTAAGCTCAACTTATTTCAAACGAACTATATGAACTACACACGATGTATAGTTACTCGCAAACTTTTCCGGATGTTCCATAAAATTAAACTACGTTTTTAACAACATCAGCCATTATTATTCTAATAAAACTCCGCAAACGAATGAATTATTATCTTTAAACCAAAACAACAAACAGGTCTCTAATTACAAAATACATAAACTTAAAAATAATAAATAATTAAATTTACAATGTTGGATAACCGAGAGAAAATTAATACAATAAGTACTGAAAAACATTAAGCAAATTTGTAAATATAACACTTTTAAACTTTGTTTCTTGATATTGATAATTATACATAGTTATTTAATGAATATACAATTAAATATCTAGTTATAATTATCTATGATATTTAACAATATTGCAAATTCAAATTTAAAATAAATAAAATAAAACAAAAATGAATCACACATTTACACTTATTTAAATTACAATGAAATTAAATAAGAACTATTTCTAGCAATTATTAATCCCTTTTTCCAACTGCAAAAATTACTTACACTATAAATTTTTGACAAATATCTATTGAAACAACTACATATACCCATATTTGTTTCTTGCACACCAATACTACTGTGCATTGCAAAGGTTTGTAATTATTATTTATGGTTTCCTTTCATTAAATATTTTCGTCTGAAACCGTTACAATTCGCAGTTTTACAGGTATGCAACAAACAAATATCTATTGTGTAATCTAATGTCCGGCGAGGTATATGCTCGGGAAGTAGTTGTTTCAATAGATATTTGTCAAAAACTTACAGTGTAAGTAATTTTTGCAGTTGGAAAAACAATTAATCGAATTTTATTTTTCTTGTTTATTTTCATTGTAAATTCAAATTTGATTTTTCTCTTAAAAATGGGCTGATAACTCGGAACTAGTCGAGAATTTAAATATTAATAGTGTTGGGCAAAATCAAATAATATTAGTAATCGAGTATTACTAAATGCGTCATTTTAAATATTTAAAACGAAAAAGTGATTTCAAATTTATGTTTATTAATAAATGGGAAATTATTCATGATATTTTTATAATAAATAACATTCATAAAATTATAATATACTTAATCTAGCAGTAATAAAATATCAACTTCGCCCATCACTAAATATTAATCTGTATTTTTATATATTTTATTCATCTTTATTCAGACAAGACAATTATAATTCTTTACAAATATTTATATTTACAATACATATATATATATATATATATATATATATATATATATATATATGGATTAGTAGTCTGTCATGGGCTACCAACCATCATTTATTATTATTATATATTTTCATTTTTGCTACATACAAATAAATTATAATCCTACATTTTTTTATATAACATAAAATCATTTCCATAAAATGTGAAACTTCTAAATGAGTAACTTCATTCCAATTCTATATTACAAATCTAACTATACAGCAAGTAAATTAATCCGAAGTTATCAAGTATATGCGACAAAACGTAAACGCTTATTTCCAGCAAATTTCACTTGAACGCACGAAGCGGAATCTGCAGAGGAAATATCAATTTCACGAAGATAACATAAATGTCAACTTTGTATTTATATTGATACAAATTATTGACACTGTTATACAACGTTTAAAAAGACTGTTTTATTTAAATGAATATATAGGATTTATAATCAGTGATTGAGGTTTTTACTTGATGAATCTCAATAATATACTATTTTTAAATAAAACATTTTTTTTGTTTTACAAAAATTATATTGTAGAGACACTGCTATAGTTATCTCACTAACACAGTGGCATCACCAGGCAGATGATTAATTTATTAATTAATTAATCATCGGCCAAACCGTTCTTTTAATAAAAATATAAATTTTTAATTGAATTAAAACTGCAATGTGAAACCATCTTTATAAAAATATTAACGAGCGAGCTTTCGCTTAAATTATATTTTAATTTAAAAATCAAGAATGTGTGTGTTATATTGACATTAATTGTATGTGTCATTTTGTCACGTCCGTCGTATCCCCCATATTCATGCATCAAACGATACATACGTTTTTGAACATTTATTCAAGACAAAGCTGTACTGACGAGGGATAAATCTCGAAACGCGTGTATAAAGATGGCATTTTATACTTATTTAGTTTTGTTTGTGTAAAATATTCTTGATTCGAAAAACATTGCTTTATCAGCTTTGTTGAAATGCAACGACAAATATCCCTTGTGTAATTCAACGTCCGGCGTGAGTATTTGCCCGGGAAGTAGTTGTTTCAATAGATATTTGTATCTTCCTCAATTGCAGAGCAACTAGAAAGAAAATAATTAATTATGTTCGTATTTTTTAATATTATAATATTATGATTTTTTTATATTTAAAATTTAAAGTAATGAAATAAAAATAATCTTGTTCTTTTTATTTTTACTTTTACGATTTTTCATTTATATAAAATTTAATTCTTCGGGACATTCCGAATATAATAACAGTTTAATGAATACATATTAAAACACGTAAATTAAATTAAACCATCTTTTTATGCGTAATATACATCGTTAGAACCAGAAGAATTCTTGCACCTAATTTTCCTCGCAATGGTAATTATTATCGTCCTGTTTCCACTCGTCTTCAATTCCCTGAACGGAATAATGATTCACTAAAAAAAAACAACGCAAACCGGAGGGTGGGTTAGCATTTTTAAAAGGTCCACGTTATTGATTAAAAGTACAAACATGTTTAATTTAAATTATTCAAACAACAAAGCGCGCAGAAATGTGTTGATAAATTAAATAAAAAGAATTTGAAAATAATTAATTATGAATCAATCATTTTGTGATGTTTTGACTCACGTTATGTAAATCAAATATTTTATTAAAATAACTGTGACCAGGCTGAAAGACCACTGGTTGATGGCCAATTAACAGATATAAATTACACATTTGAGTTTGGTAATGTTTATTATTTATTTATTTATTTTTAATAAATAAAGATTTATTATCATACATTTGTACAATAGTTTAAAATAATAAAATAAGTAGTATATTTTTAGTTTGATAAATGGCTATCGGCCATTATTTTGTATACTAACTAACCATCTTTATTCAAATGTGTATATGTATGTACAATAATATACAAAAATTAGAATTATATTCTGTAGATGATGAATCGGCTATTGACCGGAGGTCTTTCAGCCTGTTTATGTCTCGTTCTTGTCGTTGTCTATCTAATTGTCATGATCGCTAACGTTATTGTCAAAGTCCGCATTGTTATTTTGTATATTTTTCTGTATATATCTGTTAATAAAGATTATTATTATTATTAACCATGACCAATTGAATAAATACTCTTTTCTATTGTAATTAACTAATTATTCACTTGAGTAAATCAATTATTTTAAAATTCTTTTTTCTATTGAAATGTTTTAAGTTAAAAGTGAATGCGTTTTTTGTTCTTTTTTCTTTATGATAAATTGAAAAAAATGTGCCTGTAATACTTTTATCTGCAATTATCATCGTTCCCTTCAGCTACTTTTCCCCTTGTATTCAACGTATCATCAATATCAATGTATTTTCATGCGGAAAATGTTTCTTTATATTACAATGCATAAACGTGATATAGGAATATATTACCGTATTTCATTTAATTTATTGGATTTTTACAAATTTTCTTCAATTTATAAAATCATGTTTGAATCCTTCTAATATTTCTATCAAATCATACAGATAATTATGTGTTCTATGATTTAAAACTTTATTAACTTTAATTAAAGAGTAATTTAAATACTATTAAATAATAAATAGACAAGAGTATTCATTCACTTGATCACATTTATTTAAATAATAATGATTTGAAAATAATTAATAAATTATTTCCACATTTAGCTCTGTGACATATTAACTTACTTTGCGTAAGTACTTTATGTAATTCAATGTCGGGCGGGGTATTTGCCCGGAAAGTAGTTGTATTAATGTGCATTTGTTTAAATTACTTACGTAACGTACGTCAAAATGTCGCAGAGGTAAATATGGAAATATTTTTTTTTAACCTTTTTTATTTAATTATTAAATTATTTTAAATGAAATATATACAGTGAGGATTTTCTTTCTTTGGACATCAATCAGATAAAGATAAATTATTAAATCAAGTGAATTAATTTTAATAAATTGTTATTTAAGGGAGTTAAATCGAAATTTAAAAGTTTACTAGAAATTTTATACATCTCAATTGCTTCTAACATATTTAGTTGTGGAGAATTTTACATTTTTAAAATGTTTAAATTGCTTAAAGAAAATGTATGTCCAAATTTGTGATTTTAAACAGAATAATAAATTACGCAAGAGGTGTTAAGTATTGCTTTTTATGGATCGAGTTAGCGTTGCTCTTTTTATATTTTTAATTAATTACAACACCCGTTGCATAAAATTATTTTGCTTATTACATTTTAAATAAACATTTATAAAGTCCATCCCATTTAAAGTAATTAAGATTTTTTTATGAATGCATTTAAAATAGCAAACGTTTGAATAGTTGAATTAGTACTTGGAGTAGTAATTTAATACATTCGAGTAAATTAAATCCCGGCGCATCCGCCATTACTCCAGTCCTCGGTACAGAAAACACGAATCCGTTAAACATTTACCCACTCGTAAAATAAAACACGAGATTATTGTGGGGAAATCAGGGCCGCCCTTTAATGATTATAAATCCAAATTTTGCTCGGGCAATTAGGTATTACTTTAAATTTATACGGCTCGATCGTCCTTGCGTTTTAAAGGGTTGAAAAAGTTGTGTACACAGCGCGCCCCACAAATCAACCTGCAAATGTATCGGATGTAATTGCTACGTCATAAATGATACAAATAGCGGTATTACGCAATTTCCTTGAATTTTCGAAAGGAAATCATATATAATTTATAATGGAATTTTATTGGATAAGGGTTCCTGTTATGTTATTATTTATGGGTGTATTAGGAAATTGTTAACAAGCAAACGAAAATTAAAAAAATGCAATAAAAATATACATTTCGTTTACACTATATCAATACTAATTACATTAAAAAAATAATCATAATTATTAATTATAATACAATCATATTTATTATAAAATTTACATTAAATCGTAGCGAAGCAAATTTATACAATATAGCAAAATTTACATTAGGTATAATACAATAACAATAATAAAAATAATTCTTTATTAGTGTTGAATACAAAATACACATAATGTTTACAAACGTCAGAAAATATCTTATCTCTATTAATTTAAAAAAATACAATATAAATAAATATGGCAGCTTACCTAAGTTAATAAACTAAAGAACTAGAAAGAAACACAAACATAGACAATTGAAAAAAATGTTAAAAGACATACATACATCTAATAGTATATGTCAATAGACAAACATATAAATTAAAATATCCAATGATATACATATACATTTTATTAATTAATTTTATCAATAGTCACAGTTATTTAAATAAAAATGATTTGAACTTCTATTTATTTTAGTTATTTTTCTCGAATTTCACAATATTACTTAAAAAAAACCTTTTTTTGTGCTTAAGTCGTTATCCTAGATGGACTAAATTTATATTAAAAGTACGTAGTTCATTTTAAAAGTCGACTTATGTCCGGTATTACGACCTATGGATTTAGCTAACGAATAAAGTCAAAAGTTTATTACCACTAAAAGTCAAGTGACGGCCAATGCAGAGGTTTTAAAAGTTCCAGGATAAGGGGTTTTGTGGAAAATAATTAATTTTATTTAATTCAATAATCAATTAATAATTTTCTCTTTAGCTACTTAATTTTTTTTTATTTACGTTACGTAAGTATTTTAAAAAGAAAAAATATCCATTGAAACAACTACTTCACCTGCAAATATCCCCCCAGGCAACACAATGAACATTTGCATTTAACAAATAATTGTACAATGCAACATTTTTTTATTCGAGAATATTTATAATAATAATATTCATAATATTTTGTTTGTAAGCCTGTATTTAAATTTTTACATTAATAAATTACTTTATTTTATTTAATGCAATGAACGTTACGTATTATAAGGGAATGTGCAGATACGTGTTTCTGGATTTATTGATTAAATTAAATATTTTCAGATTCAAATAAAACAACTGTGGCCAAATGAAAAAATACTCCTTGTCCATTATTATCAATACACATGATTATTTATTTCTGTGACTTCAGTAATAATTATAGTTTGATTAAAAAATGTGTATGTTTTATTTCATTGTTCTTTTTTTTACATGATTTATTTAGGTAGCGAAAAATTATGAGATTTCATTTTAGCATCATAAATTTTCCGTACAGGAAATTTGTACGCAACAAAGAGAAAGACAATTAGAATAAAATATATCCTTGAACTTTTGGTCGATAGCCAGTTTCGGTACATCTAATGTTAGGTATACATTAAGTGATTTATTGCGAATAAAAAGAAACATCCATTTAGAGGATTTATTTTTAAAAACAAATACTTTTTATTTTATGAGAAAGTTTTTACTTTTTTTAAACCAACCTACAATAATAGAAAAAATGATTTATTCACATGGCCACAGTTATTTACAATAAATTAAATAAAAAGAATTTGATAATAATTAATAAATTATTCCCTCTTTTCTGACTTACATTCAGAAAATACTTTAAAACATATATACAATAATGAACACTTGATCTTACATAACAACAACATATTGTATAATGCAATCATTTTTTATTCGAAAATATTTTATTATATATATATATTATATATATATATATATATATATATATATATATGTCCCCTTTTACCAACTGGTGTCGGGGTTAATATTTTATTATTAATACTTTATTTACGGTAAACACCTTTATAAAAAAAATATCTGCATAACAAAAAACAAAAAATGAAAGTGCAGAAAATATAAGATGCCATATAATATTAAATCCAAGAAAATGTGTAAATATATCTAAGGAGGATTAATGGGGGCTAATGAAATTTGATAAACATTTGAGCCCATCGCGACAAATGCAAAATAAAAAAATACATAATATAAAGCTATCTGCAGACACGTGTTTCGGGATATCATCCCTCGTCAGTACGGTTATGCCTTATATTTTTTCAAAGTTGTTAGATACAACATTTGAATTAAAGAAAACATGAAACTTGTTAATTGTCGAGGCTTCTGCTTTGTTATACATTGTAATTGAGTTCTAAACACTTTTTTACTTTGTTTATATAACTCGGATTGTTTTATAGTTTCTACAAAGTTAACGTGTCATTATCAAAACATTTTTTTTAAGAAAAAAAAGTAACTTTATTAACTATAAACCTAAATAGCTTACATATGATCATGAGAAATGGAAGTATAATTATAATTAAATAAATATGTTTATGATTTCTTTAATTTAAATAATAAAACGTATTGAAGCAAATTTATACAATATTCGCATTGTGCTACATTAATTAAACTAGGGACCATTATTTCTATATTTAGTAGGCTGATGTGTTTTTAATTTTTAAAGCGCAGGATTGGATTAATAAAGCATACCTGGCTGGAGGTAAAAATGTAAATAGCTAGCAAGCAAGTTGATTTATGGTTTCCATTAAGCGAGGTATGTTTATTCTATCCGATTATTGTATGTTAAAAATTTTAATACGTGAAATAATGAGGATTTTCGAATTTAGTGCATGGGCTTGAAATTATTATAATCCCGCATGCAATGTAAATGAAATCCTTATATTAACGATAATCTAAATGTATGATAAGTAGTTTCTATCGCGGTGTAAATGATCATATTCGTGTTTAATCGTGGTTTGGAAGAAAGTTGATGTTGAATGATTTATTGATGTAATGGAATTATTTTAAGAATCAATCATTATTTAATAAGAAATATTTATATATAGTAAAAATAAAAAATAATAATGAGGATTTAATTACTACTATAATATCTTTATTGAAAAAGGAATACAATAAATAAACTTGATTTAATTATTTTTGTTAAAAATAAGAATTTTAATGAAGACAGCGTGTCAATTGGTTTTGTGTAGGAATTCATGTATAATTTACATAGTCCTAAAATAAACTTGCTAAAATTGAATTACACATTGAACTGGGGGGAAATTTCAATTAATAAATTAAATAACCATGAACATAACTCAATTAGGAGTAGTAAATTTTTTATGAAAATCGGAGGCACGTGCACTCCAGAGGCCCAACTTTCGGCTACGGAAAGTTTCGTTTCGCCACCTCGCCATCTCAACATCTCGCGTTACAAATAATATTCATTTCCCACTTCTGCCCCTTAGAAACTGAAACGAATGTGCTCCTCATTTACTCATTTATCCCTATTTGTCTCCCAGCTGAACTCGACTCGACTCTACTCGACTGAACTCAACTCAAATGAGCGCAAGTTTGAAACATTTCGTCCGACCTGTAAATTCCATTAACAGGTTCGCGTGTATTGTATTTAACCCACGTGTACCGAATGAAATTTGACCTGAGTCCATTTATTTGTGGATGTGTACGTGTATGTAGATGTGGATGTGTGTGGTAAGTTTATACAGTTTAGAATAATAACGGATGAGTAATTACAAAACAAACAATTTCGATATAATTCGAGTAAATTGCTCGGAGCTAATGAATGGAATGATGCGTTTTACATTTTAGGCTACGCCTCTCTTGTTCCTCTATCCTATTCTTCCGCTCAGAAAACCTCAATTCCACACAACACACAACATTCAACATACACACGCACACATACATAAACCTATCTATTTTACCATTTCAATCAACTTAATTACACGTAATGAATCATATTTGAAGGAATGATTTGAATCAATTACACGTCTTCCCTGTTGCGTGATGAGTGGGAAAAGTGGGAATGGGATTGGGAATTGGACTGGGGAAAAGCGGAACAGGCACGATTTGAAGAGAAAGGGAGTCGTAGTCAGACTCGAGCCTTATTGGGATTTATTTAAAATTGGAGACAATATCGTGCGTGGAAATCACGAATGGATGTAAGGGGATGAATGTAATAAAAGTGTCCGAGGGTGCGAATACATTGCGATATTTATAAACGTATCTCTTTAATAATTCCCGTCGCCTTGACTTTCATGACTTTCTTGGCACCCCTGCATTCAGCTGGATTTTCCGCCCGTTACAAAACCCGCAACTGAGTTAACCGAATCATACGTGATCAGACGGATAACTCACGTTTATTCCCTTATGCTCATACCATATTTAACAATCATTATATTTATATGTACACTCATACATTGTTTCACAATGTGAAATATTCCGCGTGTGGAGGGAATCTGAAACATCGCTATCGATCCCTCCGATGAACACGCAAAAATCACCCGTTCATCCTTAATAATTTATATCGCGAATTAAAATTATATAATTAAAATCCCGACCCACTATAAATTCACCTGACACCATTAATTAATTTTCCAAAAACATTCGGCCTCGGCTATAAATATACAATTCCAACTAAACCCCCCTCTTATAATTTACCAAAAACAAGAACGACCTTTCGTATTAATTTATAGAATTAAATATTCTCTAATAATAACATTAATAAACTATTATCTATAATCAAATATTGTATTGATTTTAGTGTTTAAACATATTTTTTTTATTTAAGTGAATATTAAATAAAACTTGAATTCATATTTCATATTTCAAACCACCGGGGAAATTCGTGTTTGTTTAAAAAAATATCCAAAACACACCATCCATAAAAACGGTTTTATTTTGAAAATGAATAAAACAAACAATTGCGAAATTCAGGTTAAAAATGACACTTAAGTGACTTCTGTAAACACATCACACGTTAGCGACGTAAATAACCGTGAAATGTATTCCCCGCAACAGAGTTTTATTTTCGAACCGTAAAAGACGCTAAATAAAAAGCAAATAATATGCGCCCAGGGTTTGAACGTAAATACACCGAAAGACATATTACCCCGATACTCCTACCTGTAGTTGGTACTGGATGGAACAACCCCCATCAATCCGCCTGGAAAATGGATTTAATAAATCTAGCTGTCGTAAATTATGCATTTTAACAAACAGAAAGGACAATATAATTAATAAACGATATTATATTGAGGAGCTTCCGAGCCTGCTTGGAATGACAGAAACGTGCCTTTAATTAGCGCCATTCATCAAGTCCGGATAAAGGATTGCATTTTTCCATGCCCGCGCATAGAGAAACAGGAGGTATAGCAACGCTTCCGTGAATTGCTGTAATTAGCATTTTCTTTTTCTTTTTTGTTAAAATAAATTAATTACAAAATTATTACGTTTGATGCATCGATAATAATTTCGTAAAACATTATTTTCACGCGCGTGTTGTAAAGAATTCAAATACAAACCCGGTGTCGGCGCAAATTCCACAATTATGGATTATTTAAGTAAATGCGAAATTATTTATTAGCAATTTTCTACAATAAGATAAGCAAATGTTGCCCCGGTGGGTGGTTTGGTTGGTTTATTTATTACCTGGAAAAGTGGCCCGATTTACATGCCAGAATTAGTCCTCAATTAATATAAAAAGCGCCCGGACTGGGATAAATGGGAATAATGACGGGAATAAGAATGAAGAGGAGAAAACGGGAACAGAAAAAGGCCGGGCCGAAGTGAGATAAAAGTGAAAAGAAAAGAGCTGTGGATGGATTCATTAATTAAGTGCTCAGTTCGGTCTCCATGTTTATTAATAAACGAGATATAATAGAAGAGTAATGTATGTGAATTATGTCAATAATTTAGCATAAGTGGTAATGTCGTTTTGATTCCCATGCGGCTTAATGAGGACTCGGCTCGATTTTCGATGCCAATAAACTAAAATAGCCTTAATTATGCAAATATATATCAATAACATTCATGTATAAGTTTACATGCAATATTATAACATAAAATATCTCTAGGGTACAAATATACACACTTAATGCTAATTTCATTAAGTTACAGTTAATATTAATTATAATAATTAATTATTATTAAATATATATTCCCAATAAAATAAAATAAAATAAAATCCTTGGATCTTAGAGGCGTTCACTTCGTGGTACATTTTCAATTTTTATATAAAGTAAACACTTAACTTTTTTATACCACTTTTATTAAATAAAAGTGGTATAAAAAAACTTAAGTCTTTTCTTTATATTAAAATAAAATCGGCGGAAAGACCTTCGGTTGATAGCAAATTTATATACAAATCTAAGTTAATCATTCTAAATGCATGTATAGTCGTAAATATTGTAACATCGTATATAAATAAAGATACAAAATAAATATGAACAGATTATTAAAAATCAAACAATTAAACACACATTAGGTTGAATAACTTTAAATTCTCTTGAAAATGAGCTTATAAACCGAAACTAATCGAGAATTTAAAGTTATTCAACCTAATCTGTGTTTAATTGTTTTATTGTTTGATTTTTAATAATCTATTCATATTTATTTTATACAATATGAACTACAAATGTTTAAATATTAAAACCATTAATAAATAAAGATGTTTAGAATAAACTAAAATTTTAATAAATGAAACACTTTTTTACTTCGTTTGTATAACTCGGATTGTTTTGAATTATAATGTATAACAAAGTAGAAACCTCAACAATTAACAAGTTAAATAAAATAAAATAAAATCATCAGTAGAACAGAGACAATGGCGATCATGACACATGAATACGAATACGACATAAACTAGACAAGGACAAGTGGAAATACCTCTGATCGATAGCCCATTTCAGAGCAAGTCAATTATGTTTTATGTATAATAACAAAATCATATAATCGGGGTTATTCCATACATGAAATACTAAGTGTATTTCATTAAATCACTTCATAATTTTAATATATACTAAACGTGTAAGGCCTAACCCAAGTTCGGTGGGTTCCCGTGGGGTGAGGGGGGTGAAATTTGGCAGAAAGTTGTTATCTATACTAAGTGAATATGGATATTCAACATCTTAACGCCTTATCAGTCAATCAATTATTAATTATTCTATTTGCATATAAAAGCTGCTTAGACTGTGATGATAAAAAATAACGCACACGTTAAATTTAACAATTCCCTTAGAGAATAGCCCCGAATGAATAAGGTGCTGTTACTTATATTTAATAGTAATATTTGTATTATTAAAATTAAATTCAGATAAAATGTTCATAGTAGTATTAAGAAAAGTTTGAGAATGATTTCCGTGTAATCGGTTACATAGACTAAAATATACGCGATTATGTAAAGCAACAATTATTATTGAAACAAACACAATCAAATATGACTGACGGAAAGAGTCTAGCCTCTAGGACGAGGCCTAAATACCAGTTAATAAAGTCCCTATTTTTCAAAAAGTATAAATAATGGTCGTAAAATATATAGACTGATACAATTTAAAATGTCATTCACTCATATAACCAATATTTATACTTTTGTAAAAAAATATTTATAGACTTTTATTTCTATCTTTCAGTGAAACTCCATAAGGATTTCTTCGAACAGCCCAATCAAACGTAAGTATTTTAATAAAACCCCCACTTGTTCAAGTTCAGATCTTATCGATCACTAATACGGAGGAAAATATCTCACGCCATAAATGTCTCCACCAACAATTCTGGAGGAGTGATATAAACATTTTATCCATTTAATGCTTCATATAATTAAACGTTTTCTTTTTGTCGCCTCCTCGAAGGAGTTCGGACAATAAATTTAAAAATAGAAAGAAGGGATATTATCTACAATAATAAAGAGTGTGCGATTAAAACCTGTCACATTCAATTAATTAATTTGTAATAGTAAAAAAAGACGGACAACAACCAATTGGCAGACTTTTACAATATATTTGTTATATTTTGTGTTATATATTGCATTGTGTTTATCAATAAAGATTAAGTCTGTATCACGTGGAGTTACGTGAAAATATATGAATATAGAATGAAAGTATTAAAAAACCTTTCTTCGCAAATTGTTTAGATCTAGCTCAAAAAAAGGTTTGTGAAGATTATTTTTTTAATACCTTCATTCTATAAAGATTGTGTATATATAGAAAAAGAGTATTTATTCTGTTGGTCATAGTTATTTAAATTAAATTAAAAAATGTCGATGTGTCCATCATGGTACTTTTCCCAGTCAAATGAGTTTTTGAATGAATATTTAATAGTAAATTAAAAGTTAATTAATGAAAGATTGAGTATCATTACAACAGAAGATTTATTAAAACCAGATGTACATTTCGGTCTCGATGTGATCATTATTAATGTCAAACTAAAAAACAATTTCAAATATTAATTATTTTCTTTCGAGTAACATGTATTAAAGCGGTGAGATAATGCTTTTTTAGAATTTATCTCACTGCTTTAATCCATTTGCAGTAGCCATAGAAAAAATATAACTACTGCTAACGTAAGTACTTGAAACAACTACTTCCGGTACAAATGCTCTCTGTAATAATAGAAAAAAGTGTATATATTCTTGTTCATAGTTATTTAAATTGAATAAAACGAAGTTTGAAAATAATTCATTTACACAAGTGAACCATTAATTATTTTTTCTATAGCGACTGCTACTTTTTGTCCTACATAACGTAAGTACTTTAAAAAAATCTCTTGAAAGAACTACTTCTCGCGCAAATACCCAGTCAGACATTAAACTACACGATAAACATTTGCTGTTGCATAGCAAATGCTTGTATAATTTGCCCGAGAAGAATCGATGTTTTTTAAGTTATATAAGTCAAAAAATGCGGAATTAAAGAGAAAATAATTAACTGTGTATTTGAGTTTTTAAATTTCTTTATACTTAATTTTATTTTAATAATAAATATGAATAAATCATTAAACAATAACACAGATTAGGATGAATAACTTTAAATTCTCGACTAGTTTCGGGTTACCTGCCAATTTCAAGAGCATTTATTTGTTATAATTTTACATAAAATTAAGCATTTTTATCTTGATAGTTATTGATTGATATATATGGGGAATAAATTAATATTTAAGTTGTAATAATTAATAGGATTGAATAATAGATAATCAATTCAATACCAGCGCAATATTGCGTTAATAAATAATATCGTTAATTACTCAATGGCATATACACAATAATATATATTCAATATTATTATATGATATCTTAGCTATAGTTTTAATAATAAAATTATGATATTATTTCCATTATTCAATGCTATTCCCTGGGTGGAAAAATAGATTTAGATAAAAATAAAAGAAACGCGATTCCATTCCAGTTATTTAAATTATAATAAAATTAAACAAGAAAAATTACTGGCAATGATCAATAAAATTTGATTGTTCACTTTTTCCAATTGTAAAAATTGCTTACACTATAAGTTTTTGACAAACATCTTTACACAATATACAGAGAGCTTTTTTTATCAGTATACATTTCCCCTATGTATACCTGCAAAATACGCGAGTCAAATGCATTAATGTATGTGTGTTTAGTTGCCTATAACACGCAACTGATCACACATATGCCAAATAGTCAACTAAACATACACACATTAATCGGTTCAATGCGTTTGACTCGCGTTTTTTGCAGGTATACATAGGGAAAATGTATACTGATAAAAAACCTCTCTGTATATTTGTTTGTTGCATACCAGTACTACTGTGCATTGCAGCGATTTGAGTCGAATATATTGAATGAACATTAATTACAAGTTTTAATAAAAATTAAAGTTATACGAACAAAGTAAATCAGCGTTTTTATTAAAACTTAAAACAATGTATAACGAAGTAGAAGCCTCTATTATCAATAATTTAATTAATTACAAGGCTATCTGTAGACACGTGTTTCGGGATTCATTCCTCATCAGTACAGCTCTGCCCCGTAAGCCCTTAGTTGTTAAAAAAAATACGTATCGTCTTCATCTCAGTAATGAAAATGATCGCTCTCGGTGACGGACGCGTGCAATGTGCGGATTTAACATAGAATAGAAAAAATATTTATTTCAAAGTGTTAATTACAAAAACTGTACAAAGTGAAATTGCATCAATGTTGTCTTAAAATATGCAATATCTTATTCTCTAAACTGAAACTATATTTATAGATGACCATACATAACCTAACTATAATTATTATGCAAGTGTATTTATATATATTCTTATTATATATCTACACATACGCATACATATACATTACACACATACATACATCATATTAGTGACGTATTCAATATAGTTTATATATGTGTATGTATGGAACTAATTACTTGAATAAAATTGTATTCTATTAATTATTTGTATTTGTATAACTATTATAGACTTCATCAGAAAAATTACAATAACTCATTACTAAAGTGTCACAGAGAGAATGTTTCGTGTTTTTATTTAACGTTTTCTTTATCGAATAAATTATTCTTAAACTATTGTAGGCTCGTGAAATACAGCCACATTGGGGGCTATTCCATACAGAAAATGTTTAGTTTAACGTATACGTTATTAATTAACTTCACATTCTATATATATATATCTATTGCAAAAGTACTGTGATGATAAAATATAACGTGCATTTAAACTTAACGTTTTATCTACATAATAGATAAATATTATGTTAAATATTTTTTATGCTCACAGAAATGATACGTTAGCAAAATTTATAAATAACAAGAAGAAATATTCTCCAGAAACGAATGTATTATGGAATATTTCAATTGCAAGCGAACAAATATTAAATCCCCTCTATCACAAACTTCCTTTATATAATTGTAAAAAATTAATCCCAACACAAGCTATCTACTTTATTGTACAAATGCGTGCTCATAAATTCCTCCACCCAGTTTAAAGATTTACAACTGACGCATGGTGAAATATTAAAAAAATGTTCCCGTAACCCAGCTAATGAATTATTTAGAATATATTCCATGTCTGTTTTATTACGCGAAAAAGACCATTCGGAATTAATTACATTTAATAATGGATGCAACTTTTATAACGGCGCGGTGCAAGCAAACAACTGTTTACACGCGGCTATTTAATTAACTAGTGTTTTTATGTACGGTTTAATAGATTTTTACAAATATTAGAATGGGTGTTTAAGTGATGAATAATGGAGTATAAAATGCAATTAAATTGATGAGGGTCGCGTTGTTTTCTTCCCCCTTTTTTTATTTATAAACACGCTGGGTGCTCTTTTTCACAACAAACTACTTAGAGTAACTTCCGAATTAATACCTGAGACGATGTTATTAAAAGTAAATTTGTTATAATTACACGATTAGGGCACGAAGTAATCTTCTTTGCGGCATCTCTGCTTATTTATTTTTTCTAATTATAAATTAAGTAAAACGATGAAAGATCGTTTTATATACAAAAAAGTTAATGCCGTAAAATATTTATTTATTTAAATAATAATCAATAGAGGAATGAATTAAATTTTGATATATTGTTTAATTAGTGTTGAATAAATTAATTTTAAGAGTAATTTTGTTGGAAATATAAATTATTGTAATTTACTGGATAATATTGAATTTACGTTAATCCGAGAAGAAATGGTATTCGGAGTTCGGGCAATCTAAGATTACGAGTGAGCATTTTGAAAGGGCCATAATTCATTCGTATTTGACACGACTGGTAACTAATAGCTACAATTATGTTATTTTAAGAGCTCGAGATGGAAATATTCGTAGCTCAGGTGATTAATAAAAGTCCCGAACTGTAATGCCGGTGATGAAACAGCGAAGGTCTCGTGCGGTTCTTTCATTATTCATAAAATTTCCCAATCGATGCAATTCATTTAATCATTTCGTCATTTCGTCCGGTTCCATTGCGGAAGCGGAGGAAGGAGGTCTAAATGAATTATGAAGTCGCGAAACATAAACAGGGACCGTTCTCAGAGAATGTGTTACATATATCAAGCAAGCCAGGCAAGGAGTGGATGGTATTTATCATACTTCTGCTCTTAGTTTTATTAACAAACGGTTTATATTTCACGTCTTGTTTCCTAGGGACTAATAAGGAATGCATTTCTGTAATAAGCCTTAGCTTTTTCTCCACTTGTCTCAAATTGGATTATCCTGAAATTAGATTGAATGGAGAAAAATCTTTAGAATCGGGACTCTCGCGTCTTTCAGAGGATAGGTAGGAAAATATTTATACTCCCTCGGGGTTATTAATATTAATAAAAAAATGTATTCTGTATAAATAAGTGAAACGGCTGCCTTTGCCATATGGATGTGGGATATGGGGGTAAAAGAACGGTGAGCAATGAGCAGTGAGCAGAAGCTGCCGCTATGCTACGAACAATAAAATCGGAGCGGAAGACCTGAAACGCTGAAACGTATGCGTGCGTGCTGAATCGATGTTCGATAAACACAGCACAGCACAACACAGCATACAGAATACAGAATGCAGCATATACCATACAACTCATTGAACAGACTAACCTGACCTCCTATTGTCCCTATGATTAATTGTGGAGCACACTATTTACTACCTGAATTCTATTGTGGGACCATCATTAATTTATAAAGAGCAGCAATACCCTCTACGATGTTACATATTATATATACACACACACACAAATGCTTCCCTTCAACAGCTTAATTTTCTGACTCCACATGATTTTATTGTAGTTATTTATAATAAACTAATTCTATTCACACAAAAAATATTTTTAATAAACCTTATTTTTTGAAAAAAAATCACTTAATAATGTTTTCGATTTAATATATATACCTGTGTAACCCATATTTTAAGTACTTAGTTTGATAATAATTACCATGTAATTGAAACTAGTCACTAAAGAAAAATAAAGGTGGTATAAAGACCGATGGTCGATAGCCTAAGGACAACTTATAATATAGTATAGGAATTATATTGTTAATTTATTGTATCTAAAATTGTCTGCAAAAATTAATAAAAGTGATATAAAAAATTACAATGAAATTAAAAAAGGAACATTTCTGGCAATGATCAATAAAATTCGATCCAACTGCAAAAATTACTTACACTGTAAGTTTTTGACAAATATCTATCGAAACAACTATTTCCGACCATGTACCCCGCCGGACATTGTATTAAACAATATATATTTGTTTGTTTGTTGCATTTATCATTGTAGTATTATTATTAAATTAATTATGCTTTGTAGAATTTTTATAATTTATTGTAATAATTAACAAATGTAAGATTCATAACACTCTTCTGTTACAATTATCTGAATAAAGATGTTTGTATATATAAAATTCATATGTTTAAAGAATATTGATAAAATAAACGTCTGTTATATTTTACGACAATATCTTATATAATTAACTTTTTCCGAATATTTTTTTTATTGATAAATAAAAACGGGCGATACAAGAATAAACCAGGACGAAGATAGCAGATAGCCATATCAGAGTCACACATAATTTATCATGAATCTTTTTGACGGTGCTTACATTTTTATGGGCAGCGTAAAAACGAAGGACAGCATTATTTAGAGCCGTTAAATTGTGAATGAGTAAATTAAAAACGAGATATAAAACAATTTCTACCATTTATTGTGTCCGTTTTATGGCCGGTTAGATTTGAATGAATTCCACGCGTACCTGACTGAAATCATTTAAATTCACGCGATCCCGCCTCGAGATGGCGCTGTCTTACGAAATAACAAGGTAATGAAAGAGAGCGCTTTGGAATATGTAATATTTTTGAGTGCTAATGATAATTATACGGCACGATGAATTTAAATTTTTATACTTCCATGTTCACCGAGGGAATACTCATTATTTCACTTCGCTCGTTCCCACTCCTTTCCATTTTTTAATACGATTTTAATGTATGCTTACGTTGTTTTGTATCTTTTTTTAATTATTCTATTTCAAAAATATATGTAAATATAGTCACTACGCATTACATTTAACTTAAACGAATTATACAAAAATCTACTTTCTAAGAGAACAAAAATAAAAGTAAAAACAACAAAAATAAAAAAAATGTATCTCTTAAATTTAACTACTTTTATTACTTTAAGATCTTCAAAAGGGTGTTTTATTTATATTTAAACATCTTTACTTTAATCAGCCATCGCAAGTTTAATTTTAATATACACATTATTTCATAATATTTTATAGATTCTAAGCAAAATTTGCAATAAATTGGCTATAATACAGTGATCTTTTAGTTTATATATATATATTAACAGCTATTTACAAAAAATATACAAAATACTGTAAAAGTCAAGCAGAAGGCAGCGCATTTCAGAAATTAATATTGACGATTTCAAAAGACAGTTTAACAATGACGATCAACGACGATATAATTTGCAAAAAAATACAATGACATTTACATTTTTAAAATTTTGTATTATTCTCATTATTGTCAACTCAAAAAACGTGTTAATAAATAATAAACAATGATTTTTTTATGTTCGTGATTTCATTTTCTGAAAATCCGCATTCCATTATTCCCTTTATTTAATAATGCAAATTGATTTACATAATTGCATAAACTGCAGCGTCGAAAATTAAAATAGTTGACAACTTAATATTAAGTAAAACAAAACCAAGTGAATATTATTTTTAATTTTAAACTAATTATTCATGTTTTACCAAGTAATTAATGAGAAGAAAGTTGATTAATTTGTTTCTGGAAAATTTATAAATTACCGAGTTAAATAAACAAAATTAAAGCGTTTTATTTCATTGGATTATCATGTATAATCAAGTGCAAACCTCCACCATTCAAAAATACCAAAACTAAATGTTTAATTAATTCCTGACGTAACCCGTGGTAAAACATGTTTTAATTAAATTCTGGAAAATTTAATTAAATCACCTGGTTTCCTTCACTTATAGAAATATCATTAATTTCGTTGTAATGCCGAGGATGTGGAAATAATATTCATCATCCTAGTGTTATATACAAAGAAAAAATTAAATTAATTAAATAAGTAACTTAAATAATAGAGAAAAATGTTTTTTGCTATATATTGAAAATCTTTGTTTCATTTCATTATATAATTTTTTAATACTTATAAATACAATCATTTACAAATTGTTAGACCTAATGAATGGCTATCAACCGTCGGTCTTTCTGACTTTTTACTATAATTAAAGAAAGAAGGATATTATTAAAGTTACTTATTTTAATTAATTTCATGTTTTCTTCACTTGGTCACAGCTAGTTAAATAAAGAAAATAAAATGAATTTGTAAATAATTAATAAATTATTCCATCTTTATCTACTGCAACATTTTGACTTATGTTACATAAGTACTTTAAAACAAATAATGGATACTTGCTTTTGCACAACAATAACATACTGTATAATGCAACAAATTTTTGTTCGAAAATATTTGATGCAAAAAACAAATCAATAAATTTCGTAATATAAGGCCACCTGCACACAAGTGTTTCGGAATTTCATCCCTCATCAGCACAGTTTTGCCTTATATAATTACAAAAGTTGTTAAATTTAATCTATCAAACATACCGTCGAATCAAAATATTTTTTGATTTTAATAAAAAAACAATGTATAACGAATTCTACATAACCTTAATATCCTTCCTAAATACAAACATCCTACAATCACCATTCATCAATTCATTTGCGCAAATCATCAGGACAGTTCAGCTAGCTAGCATAGATTTTTCTTTAACTTCATCATAAATTACAAACAGGGCAGAAAGACCTCTGATAGATAATACAGACAAACATCTACATGTATTGTAATTATTTATATTGTTGAAATGATCTATATAGTCTGAGTAAAGATATGTATAGCGAAGTAGTGGTCTCTATTATTAATAATTTAATTTAAAATATTTTTGCCGAAGATAATTAATTGAGATTACGCGTAGCAATCGCGTCCGTCAATCGATATTTCCCATGATAGAGCGCTAGACACATGTTTCGAGATTTCATCTCTCGTCAGTACAGCTCTATCAATGTGTCACATTTTTACGATAAATAGATATTAATAAGTCATATAAATGTACCTAATTTTATATTAACATTGAACTCCAAAGATACTCAACTGGTTGCATACTTTTTGAATACCCTGTATATATTTAGTTTAGTTAGTCCTCAAGCAAAAGACACGTTTAAACGTGTGGGAAAACCCAGCGATATTTTATCTTAATTAATTAAATAGTGTCCACTTTCTTTTTTTACTTCATTAATATTAATGAGTCTGTACGTATAGTAATTACTATATTGATTAGTAGATTAAATATTATTTTTTGTGTGCATAAACAGAGTATTATTAGAACGAATTTCTGTTTGGCCTTTTTTAAGTTTGAAAGAGCACTTATTTTTAATTATAAGTTTGCGAGGAGTTGATGTGAATAAGCAAGGAAAAAGTTGATCGTGCCTCGTTTTAATTTTGATGAAAGTTGCACCTTTTCGCGGGAATTAATTGAAAATATCCGTGAGTGGGTTGGTGGGTCAGAAATGAATGAGCGCGGGGGTGCGATAAAATAGTGCTGGCTCGGCGGAGGAGGGGGTTGGAATTATTTAGCAGGGGACGCGAGAAGATAGTGTTGGGGTGTCGATGAAATAGTGTCGGTTATTCTTTGTAATCAATGTTGTTTCAACTTTGTATATTAGCCCCACTGTAATAAGAATAAAGTATGTGGGTTATGGCCATTTGTTTTTGAGGTTTATTAGCTGCTGTCAGGGCCTGGAAATAAAACTGTAGACAATTTCGTAGGAAACGCGCAGTTTGTAATTTACCTAAGTAATAAACATTTCTTTCCGCGGATTAGACTAACTTTGTGAAGTGTGTTTTTTTTTCAGGGGAGCGAGGTGTTAGTATTCGCCTCGCATAAACAGATGAATGCATTTTTAGGCACGTAGGTGGCATTTATAGGCATTTACAGGGCCAGACAGTCTTCGGAATTTTTAAAGTACGTTCGAAAAGTAATTCCATTCCAGTCAAGTTCTTTCACCGATCACACCTAATACTGATGTCTGGTGTTGACCCAGAGACTTTCACCTCGGAGAATTCTCTGTAATTAAATTATTTCAAGGTTGGTCCCAACAACAGATGAAACAAGAAGGTTAAAGGGGGAACGAGGAGAAAGGAGAAAAGAAGAGAACTCGTCTCGAACTCGATCGAAATGAAATCGAAGTGAACTGGTTGTTACCAGTCGCTCGTTGTATACTCCTCCTTCCTCATATACCCAACGGGGTATTTCACTTGTAATTAAATGATACATTTTAAGTCATTAAGGATTACTCCATAGATGCAAACCAATAGATTACTGTAACAAACAATTTCGAATTCGGAATTAGCAGTAGATGCGATTCGATTCCATTCGGGTCGGGCGGCTTAATTTGAATACAATTTGTTTCTTAATAATAATCAAAACGTGTATGCCGAAAACAGGAATATAAAACACCCTCGAAACAAGCCGATACATTCCAACATTCGTTCGCAATAAAAATTACCATACCTACCGCTCCGGCTAATTTCCAATAAATGCGCTCACTCCCATAAAAGTTCAATTATTTCTAAATTACTGCCACGAATTTTCAAACCCCTTTTTTTAACCGGATTAAGAAGATACAAATTTGTACTCAGTACCTATTTTATTATTTACACACATTGTTCACCCCCTTTTTTACTTCACATATTTCATCTAATTTAATTATTGATTTTTGAAAACAAAATATCAAATATGTAAATTATTTCGCATATTAAATTAATATTACCAATCAGGAATTGTTGTATAGTAATTAAACGTAAACAAAAAACATACAACATTATCCTGTAATAAACGCACCATTCCCACTAATTGAGTTAATTGTGAAATAATTACTATGATGTGATTAATAGCGAAATCCAACATTTCCTACGTTAGCAGACTCGTGCATAATATCAACAAGGTTTATTATTATTTGAAAGTTTCAATATGAACAGTAATGTTATGAAAATATTTATTAATATTTAACAGTAATACATACACACCGTATGTGTGTTGATTTTATACGGGATGGAATTGATATTACGCGGCTTGCATTAAACCATACACTGTATCATTAAAAAATATTTGTAGTAAAACTTTATTGGCATAATTAAATGCCCAGGAGTTGATATTAAAGCGGAATTACTAATTTACTTGGACGGTTTATGTGCGCGCACCGCCGTCAATGCAGGTGAATTATCAGAGCCATCTATCGACGATGTAAATCATTATAATTGCACGTTACTTGATTAAAGATTTCCTATCTAGTTTGTAACAACCGAAAACCATAGCCTTTATAAAATCACACTTTTCGAAAACACGTCACTGTTTAATTTATTATCGTTTGAGTAAAAAAAATAACAGAATGTTTCGTGTTGTAATTTTGTATGAATAAATTTTAATGAAACAGTAATATTATCATTTAATATAAGCTGAAAGACCATAGCTCTATAGCTAATTAACAGATATAAATTAAATATTTGATTATTATTTTGTGTACATCTGTTAATAAAATGATCATATATAAATAAATAATTATAATAAACGTTATACGTAATCACTTTTCAATATATCTTTGGTTAATAACTAACTGCAGATATGCAATAATTGTTAATTAAAAATTAAAACTTAATCATAATATTAATCACCGATTAAGTGGTAATACAAATGAATTTCCGGTTAATTATTAATTAAAATTTTAATTGAGCTTGGCGCATATGAGCAATTATACATTTATAAAATATTAAATGTAATGTATTATATTGCTAAGTGTTAAAAGTCCATGCTTTTTAAATATTAATAGCTAATTGAAGTAATTGCACTAATTATTAATTAAAATATAATTATTACAATCTCATATATAATATGAATATGATTTTAATTTATGAGTTGGGAAATGGAATATATTCGTGTTTAGTTTGTGTATTATTTAGTTTTATTTTTTATGCGACACGTTCTTATTTTTTACAATTTTAAATGTATAAACATTTTTTTGTAACTGCAAAATTAAATATATAACAATTTTATTAATGCAATCTAATATTGTTAATATTTATTGACAAACATCAATTTACTATTACTTATTCACTTTATTTATTTAAAATTGCTGATTTAGAAATACTCCATTACTAATATTACTTGATTTTGCCTAACATTAATATATATTAAAAATATAAGTAAATTATTAACATTTACTGTTACATTTTCTTTTTCACATAAGTATAAAAATAATTATTAAATTGAGGGTAGAAATACATCGAGTCGATAGTCCAAAAAGACTAACACATATATGTATTGTAATTATTTATGTTATATTGTTTTATATTTTCTCTGTAATCTGAAGCAACAAGCACAGGCAAACAAGTAGATTACATCTACAACAAATAATAACTACAAATATAGTAGATTACGCATACTTTTTAGGGCTTGCTTAAAGCATAAAGAATATAGTCTTATTATAAATTAATGTAAATGGGTTTTATAAATTTGCAAGTTTTTATTCAAATAATCTGAAGTTAATCGTGCATTTTTCTTATATGTACTGTTTATAACATTAGCTATATTCTATTGATAAACTGAGTATTTTGCAATTTATTGACACGTTTTATATATAATAACACAATCATATTATAATATATACAATTCTGTTACTTGTATGGCTTAGAAATATATTATTAATTAAATAAAATATTTGTAATTTAGCTTTTAATAAGTGATTAGTAAATTAAAATTAAAGATTTGATCGGTATATAATAATCCCATTGTTCATATAATATGAAGCAATTTTAGGTTGACTGAAAAACTATTCTCCCCCATGTATTTGTTAATTGGAAACGAATGCACGATCCCTTCAAATTACGATGATAGATGAGATTTTGATGGATTACTCCACTCTTTCCTTAACAAGCACTAACAACTAATCCAATATCAATTTTGAACTGCAATTGCTCCCACCCCGCAGAACAGAATAATCAGGTGAGGACAGAAATAAACACGGAGTTAATATAAATTCATTCATTTGTTTTAATTAAATTACTATTTTTAAAAATATTTGTACATAAATTACGTTACATAAATCATAAATAAAGACAAGCTGATTTTAGTACAATAAATTAACTTAAACTAAATTGAAAATGAGCATGGATTCATTTGGCTACTTCTGCGCTTCCAGTTTCAAGTCGCCGTAATTATAGCTGGTGTTTGGCGTTTTGACGGAAACGTAACTTCCGGTTTTCGAATCTGAATCTGAATTTGATTCAGAATCGGATTTTGTAGTTTCCAACTGCGCTTTCTCACCCTGCTGATTATTATGGAAATACAGCGCGATTTCATTGTCATCTATTAAACGCAGCGAGCTTTCCGTCTCGCTTTCCGTTCCATTAGCTTTATTCGCATCAATAGTTGGTGGTAAAACAACAACAGGCGTTTTGATAGAATACTGCGCTTCATCATCGCTCTCCTGTTTCACGAAGAGTTGAGGCTCATCCGTAACGGGTAACTGGAGTTCACCGCTGATTTGACTAACAGCGGCGCGCTGCGGGAAGTATTGAGGCTGCGATTGGGGCTGTTCAATAGCGGCTAAGATGGATTGTAAGAGTCCATCATTCAGAACTTGATCATGAGGCACGGTAACAGAAGATGGATCAGTTCCAGCAGCGCCATCTGCCGCTTGGATTTGCAGAGTGTAAGCACCTAACGCCCCTTGCACAGGGATGTTATTAAAATCTATACTTTGCGATTTAATTACTTCCCCGCCTGGAGCGAAAGTTTCCGCCAGGGATTTGCCATACTGCTCCTTACTACCACCCTCCTCAATGGAATTAACGGAAGCGCCGTTACTGACTGAAGTTTTTACAGAATGAGCTGCTTGTAAATCAGGTGTTCCGTAACTTAAGGAAGGGTATTGTCCACCTCCAATGTTGGTCTTTAGTGTGGAGAGTGCCGCCGTGTACGAATTACTCGAAGGGACTCCGTAACTTAATTGGGGCTGCGATTTATGGGCGCTGCAATCATGGGGAATGTTTCCAAACGAAGGCGTTCCGTAATGAGTTAAATCAATTGTTTGCGCGGGAAGAGAGTGGTCTAGCGCAACATGTGATTGCAACGGCGCAGCGTAAGCTGTAGAAGACGAACTAAGCCCGTTATTGCTAAAACTTGATTGATACGAATTCGACGAAGAAGAGAATGAAGATGAATGGGACGAAGAAGCCGATGAATGTGATCCGGAATTAAAAGAAGTGCCACTTACTGGATTAGGTAAGCTATACAAAGAAGTTGGAGCTTTAGGTTTTCCATGCAAACCAAATTCGGGAACAGGAGGTGGGATATATGTCGGGCCATTAAAGTTATTACTATGAGAAGATTCAATCACACCAGCAGCATCTTTTTGCGATACAAAATTACCAATAGATTGTATTAAACCTGTGGGAACAGGCTCTCTAAATACGATTGGGTGTTTAGGAGGGCCAGCTGATAACAAAGGAGTTCCATATTGCCCACTCGGAGGCACCCCGTATAAACCATTAGGAGGAATTAAACCTACACCCGAAGAAGACAACGATAACGACACACCTTTATCAAAATCTGAGTTAAACGACGATGAATACCCGCTGTGTTTATTGTAGCTTGAATCTGAAGATAACGACAAGGATAATTCCTTACCAAAATTTGAATTGAAATTAGAACCAATCCCATTATTTTTGTATGAATGCGAAGCAGCGTATGGTCCATTAGGAGAGTAAGAATTTAGAGGAGGAGCGCTGTAGGAATCCCCACCGTTAATAGAATTTAAATCAATGGAACCACCTTGCGGGAAAATTTCATATCCTATGCTTTTAATCACAGATAATTGCCCGTCGTATCCACTACCAATTCCAGCTGCTGATAAACCTAACGAAATGGCACTTTGATCCTGGTTGTGAATATGCGCATCTCCAGAAGTGCTCACAATTCCACCTGAACCAGTTACTGTATTTAACGGAGCTCCATAAGAATCGCTTATTCCGGCGGTGTTTCCATACGAGGAACCTAAGCTTAAAGTTGATATCCCATGCCCGATTGCTGGAGGTGGCACGAAATCGCCGTTGAATTGCAAATCAGCATGCCCGTGTGATGATTGGCTATGCGAATGTGAATGCGAATGCGAATGCGATTGTGATTGTGACAAGCTGAGTGAATGAGCATGAGACACGCTATGTGAATGCCCGTGTGGGTGGTGCGGTGCGTAAGTGCCTGAAGGTGGTTTTGAAACTAATCCAGGAATTGGTTGCCAGCCGTCGTATTTGATATCTGGGGGAGTTGGTGGGGCTGGGATTCCCGGACGTGGGGGTCCATGTATGACTGGTTCAGGTGGTCCATATTGAGCGTGTGGAGGTCCGTATACGTCTTTTGGTGGGCCTTGTAGTTTGGGTGGTCCATAAGTTTCTTTTGGATGTTTCGGTGGTCCGTATTGATCTTTAGGTGGGCCATGGAATTCTATTTTCGGTGGGCCGTATTGTTCTTTTGGTGGTCCGTATTGTTCTTTGGGAGGGCCATTGAATTCGACGATTTTTGGTGGTCCGTATTGGTCGTTTGGTGGGCCATGGAATTCGACAACTTTAGGTGGTCCGTATTGATCCTTAGGAGGGCCGTTGAAGTCAATATTTGGTAAAATTGGGGGACCGTATATATCCTTTGGTGGAGGAGGGCCGTATTGTTCTTTAGGAGGTCCATAAATTTCTTTCGGTGGTGGTCCATATTGATCCTTAGGAGGACCGAAGTGTGGTTTAGGTGGAGGACCAAAATGATGTTTTGGGGGTCCGTATTGCAGTTTTAATGGAGGACCGTATGCCGGCTTTGGTGGTTTAAAATGGGGTTTATGAGGTATCCTAGGAGGTCCATAATTAGGTTTGGGCTTATGGAATGGAGGTGGATTAAATATTTTTGGTGGTTTCGGGAAAGAGAAATGTGGAGGAGGTCCGTATTTCTGGGGAGGCGGTCCATAATTATCCTTTGGCGGTCCGTAAACTTCTTTAGGTGGTCCATATGATAGTTTAGGGGGTCCATAAATTGGTTTCGGTGGTCCATACGAATCCTTTGGTGGTCCAAAAATATCCTTAGGAGGCCCATATTGTTCCTTCGGTGGACCGTACGACTCTTTAGGTGGTCCATACGTTTCAAATGGTATACCATTCGGCGGCCCGTACACATCCTTTGTAGCTCCAAAATCTTCAATCAATGCCGATGTCAATTCTGGAGGAATATCAGGAGGTGGCGCTGGATATATTATATTATTCGTTGGAGAATCGGGAACGCCATAAACGGGAACAGGCAATCCTTGATTACTTGGAGCTGAAGGTACGTAAGTGTCCTGCGGAGGTCCGTAAACCTCATGAGGTACAGGTGCTTCCCTTCTGCTGGCTTCTTTCTCCGAGCTAGCTGCCGCCAATGAATCTGCTACATTAGCAGAACTGCTGCTGCTGCTACTCTCGCTGTTTATATTGCTGCCGTTTAATTCTGGTTTCGTTTGTGCATTGTTTACAACAGCTGCTATTTGTTGCGTCGTTGCGAAGATGCACAAAAGTGCAACAAACATCTGTAAAAAATAAAAAATAAATTAAAAACACTATTAAGGAAACAAAAACTTAAATGGAATTAATAATGTAATGAAATTAATTTCAATAAATCATCTACATAATTAGACTAGTGTTGAAGTGAAATAATTGAGGTTAATAAATGAATGTTGTTGTATATCATGTAACGTGAATAATATTACGTGTAATAAGAAATAATTCGTAGAAATGAGCAACACATTAGGGGTTAATTATATTATTTCTCTGACAGATAATTACCGTTTATTAATCGGAAGTAGTTCAAACTCGCATGATGAATTGTCAGGGCGGGGGTGGACATTAACACATACGTGTGACATAATGGTTAATCCGATTTGCCGGTAGTAGTTATACTGGGTGATTTATAT
The DNA here is from genome assembly GCA_963082785.1 of Philonthus spinipes. NCBI lineage: Eukaryota > Metazoa > Arthropoda > Insecta > Coleoptera > Staphylinidae > Philonthus > Philonthus spinipes. The sequence goes on from OY720301.1 coordinate 6,858,001, forward strand.
TATGGGAATAACTTTACAATTGTGACATCCTTAATAAAAAAACATCCTGTATTTTATATTTAATAACAGAATGCGAATCCATTAATAAATTCGTAACCAATAAATTCCATTGTTAAATTTTAAAATCCACAATAAACATAGTATGCAAATTAACTCGTCGTGAAAAGGAAGTTGGCATAAATAACCAAAGTAGCTTCTTTATATTACTCATAATAAACTAATGCTATTATGTGGATGCGATGAAGTGTATGAATTAATTTCATTATGAATTCTTTCTATTGATTCGAAATGAATGTGGAAAGTTTGTCAATGAATAAAAATTTATATTCCGCGAATAGTTTTCGTATTTGAATGCCGGCGGCATTCACTTCGTGACACATCTTAAAATATAAATTAAAATACTTTCTACACTGGTGGGAAATGAAACACCACAACGCCATCTGCTTCGGCACGATTCCAACCGCATTGCGCGCTTTCTTGTCTTTTCTTTTTGTCTGTTTATTTTTCTTTATGGCACGTAATTGGCCATCATTGTATAATTTAATTTAATGCATAATTAATTTAATTTATATGCAATCTCGATAATTATATTAAATTTAACAATAATATTATTATAAAAAAAGACATAATTTATAATCTTTTTAAATCATAAAATAATAACATTTTTACCACGCATGCAGAACCTTTATTTCATGGGTATCAAAATATTTATAAAAAGCTTTAAAAGATGAAAATAATAATTAATTAATAATAACATAATTTCTATTTTAAGAAAAATGCTAGCAATTAATTGTGGATATATACGTATTAATTAATTTAATACATACATTTAATTGCAAGCATTTTCTATTAAAAAAATATGTTATTATAATATTTTTATCACTAAAGCTTTTATAGTAAGAACTTATTTGAACATATTCAAAAATAAAACAAATAAAAAATATATTATTTTATAATATGTTTAAATAAATTCTCAATTGAATCGCGATGAAATATACTTATGAACAATGTTTTATGTTTGAATATGTTTAAATAAATTCTTAATTAGATCGCGGTGAAACATACTTGAATTTAATTATATAATACACAAGTAAAACAAACCGCGTATTTTATTTCAATATATTTATTTTTTTAATTATTGATATGGAGAATTTTTTCATTTATTTAAATATATTCAAAAATAAATAAATGATTAAGAGCGTATTGCGGGATAAAATTTATTTAGTTACAAAATAAACTAAAAAAATCGTTGATTAATTAGCGAACTATATTTACCAATATCCTTTGATTCCCGAGTGAAAATCCAGCCATAAAAATAAAATTACCCGTGTTTGATATATAATTCTAATAAAATCGCTTTATTAACAGATTTTTTTTTAATTTTGGTGTGCTATGGAAAAAATCGTCTATAAAATAATTAATACTTTTATTTACACTGAATTCATATTTTTATTAATTTCAAGATTTTATGCGTAAAAATTACCATTATCTTTGCGTCGTAAAACTAATTATTTTGTTTTATTTTACGATGTAAAATACTGTATCGTAAATTTTCGAACGGTTTGATTTTGTTATGCAAAAAAGTGCACTTTTCTGGAGGCAGGTGGCGGTGAAAATATTAACGTCAATACGAAATTGATTACCAGCATAAATTAATGGGAACTATAAAAGAAGCATACTTTTCAACACTATTTTTTTTTTTTTTTCATATTCATTATTATTTATATCAATAAAATTCAATCAATCCTTTTATTTTGTATTTTTCATATAAATCGATTTTAACCATTAGTAAATAAAATATTTCCGCCTTAAAGAAAGTCCGAAATTATAAAAAAAAACAAGAGGTTTTGAAATAAGAAACTTCCGAATTAGAACTTAAAAATAGAAAGTTTCGTAAATTAATTTCAAAACCTATTTTTTAGGTTTTTATATACTTTTCGTGTCATGTATGTATTTATAATATTATTAAGGCCCAATTATACAAACCTCAAGTAACGTTACACTTGATTTTGATCCGGTTGGTAGCATTGTTTCATTGATCAAATGGAGAGAATCATAGACATTAACTTTTATTCCGCGAATACGTTACTTACGACTTATTTGCGGATTGTAAAATTGGGCCTAAGAAGCATAGGATGTTGGTAAATAGAGTCCGCAAATTAATAAGCGATTTTTAAATCTAACAATATAATTATTGCTAGTGTTAATTTTATTAATATATATATTTATATGAATTTATAATATTTACATATAATATATATAATACCTTAAAAATCCAGCAATAAATATTACTAAATTTTTAAGGCATTTACTCCGTATATTTTCAATATTGTGATTATGAAAACAATGTATTTCTTTATAAGTCCTAACTTAAGTAGTGTAATAAAATAAAATATACTGAATATTTCATAATATTAATAATAAATAATAATTAATTACATGAATAAAAATTCATATATTTATGTATAAAATATATTAAACACTTAAATGTAGTGTTATACATAATTTAATTATTGAATAATAAGTTGTTGTTTATTTGATTGAATAATATGACCCACTTAATCAGCACTTTGATGTTTTTTTTTATTCTACATTTCTCCTTTATTTTTTTTTATTGCAGCAAAGTGAAGGTATAAAAAGCTTCATCATTGTAAAAGAAATTACGTTGTTGATTTTTCATCAATAAATACGCTTGTAATGTTATATGATTAGAGGTTTTTGTTATGAGATCACTTATTTTTTTAAGACTCTCTTATATATACAAACATCTTTATTTATGAATTTACAGAAATTGAATTTAAAGTTATTCAATTTAATCTGTGTTTTATTTGTTTTATTGGTAGATTTTTTATTTACATATTAATTGTATAATACATTATTAATTTACGTTTCACAAATTAGCTATCGACCAAAGGTCCTTCGGCCGATTTTTTTATTATATAAGTTAAAATGAATTCAAATTTAGAGTAATATTTCAAACCGTCCGTGTGCTTTTTTTTTTACTTTAAATGAAACTATTAAGTTTTTGATTTTGACTTTAATTTATTGTTCGTGATATTTTTTTATTATTGAATGTTTGATAATGGCAAGGCGAATTTGCCGAAATTGCAGTTACAAATGAAATTAAAGTGTTATATTTGGAAGTGTTTTCATTATTTTTTTTTATCTTTTCTAAAAGGAAGTGACGGATAAATTTCACTTTGAAACAACGATAAATTATCATTATTATTAACAATAACATTGAGATACGAATATTTCTTCTTTAACAAACTTGAACCTGTTTTAAATTAAGTAGTAATCATACAAAAAAGTAAGTCAAAAATCACAGTCGCCCAACAAAGAGAAAGGAAAAAGAATTGATTAAGAATTAATTATTTTCAAATACTTTTTTAAATAAAAAATAAACTTTATTTACTGCTATTTAGTTAAATTTAATGTTTAGCTATACATATATTTATATATTATATTAAATATATTAAAACACGGGGCAGAAAGACCTCTGGTCGATAGCCCAGACAGACTAACACCTACATGTATTGTATTTATTTATGTTATATTGTTAAAATTATCTGTATGTCTGAATATATATATATATATATATATTAAAATACTTAGATGTACAATCTTCTTTATGTTGGTTGTTGGTTGTGGAGACTTTAATTATTTTTATTTAAATACTTAGATGTATGTTTAATTTAACTAAATAGTAGTATATATCTTTATACTTTAATTTATAAATACATTAAAATATTATAGAACCTATCGATATATATCGTTATAATCATAAAAAATACATGCAGAAATTATTTTTTCTGTTCATCTAATTTGTATTTTAGTTTAAATTCAGTGTTATTAATAGTTAACTGATTTTGTATATTTTTCCCTGTAATCGGAAAGTGTAGTCGGGAACTTTTTTTAACTATTGATAAAAGTTAAAAAAATAAAATAAAAGTGGGGAAAGGAGTATAATATAATATAATATAATATAATATAATATAATATAATATAATATAATATAATATAATATAATATAATATAATATAATATAATATAATATAATATAATATAATATAATATAATATAATATAATATAATATAATATAATATAATATAATATAATATAATATAATATAATATAATATAATATAATATAATTTTTTTAAGAAACAGAAAATATATTTTAATTTGAATAAATATCTAATGTAAAATCGAGCATATTGTTCCCGAAATGTACATATAGTATTTAAAATAAAAAAGTGAAGAAAGGAATATTTTAATAAATTTAATAAAAAGAATTTGAAAGTAATTAACTAAGAAACAAAAAATATATTTTAATTTGAGCAAATATTTAATGTAAAAATTTAAAGAAAATAAAAACAAAACTTAACACAACAAAAAAAAAATAATTATGTAGTTGACAATGTTCTTTAATTTTATTTATAAAAAATATATACAAATTTAAGGAAATATATTTTTTTAAAAGAATAAGGATTTCAATAGATTTATTTTGCTGCACATATTGTACATCACTTTCTTATTGAATAATAATTAGTGAATGTGAATAAAAAAGATATATACAAATATCTTATTTTATAAAATTACAGAAATATGTTTACATATTAATTATATAAACCCCGACACCAATTGGTAAAATGATATATATATATATAATACGTAATTGATGTACAATTCACAAATTGGCTGTTGACCAAAAGTATTTTAGCCAAAGAAGATATTAAAGTACAGGAGGAAAATAATTATATTTTTAAGAGTAAAATTAGTGGTTACAATTTGTATTGTAAATTTTATATTGGATATTGTTCACAGTCCTAAAAATGATATTAAATATAATATTTATACCGGAGATAAAATAGTTAACATACATAAATATATAGTATGTTATTTAGTATTTCTAATTTGATTTTGGACGTGTTAATTGTAATATTAATGATAATAATATATGTATGTAATATATTGGGGGTAATTAATGATCAATTAATAGTTATTGATTATAACAAAGGGATGGAAACGGTGATCTAGTTTCAATTTTAGATTGTTGTGCATTTGCACGCTTATGTTTATAGATTGATATGACCGCCCTAAGCAATGCTATCCAAACAATAGCCCACACATCCAATTTCAACAGGAGCGCCCTGGGCTATACACCCCATCCGTAATATCTCGCAGCCAATACTAGATTTCAATCAGAAATTCAAATGTTATTTTCGATCGGAATCCGAAACGGAATTAAACACGTAATAATCGATCGGCTATCAGTTGCCGGTAATCGGTAATTGGCTATCGGTTATCGCAAATCGTCTGCTTCAGTTTCGTTGCGATCACTAACAAAAGGGCCAAGATAACGGAAATCCTTGTGTTAGAGAGGGAATATCTCTCCACCCTGCCCCCAAACAGGCGAAACTGATACAATACACACCTGTTGTATCCGCATGTTCGAAATCCAATTGAGGTATCCTTTTAATAGATAGGAACACTCACAAATCACAGAATCTAAACTACGGGCACTAATTGAACTGATGGATTTTAACGTGCAGCCATGCCGCGGTCTTTTCGAAAAATAATCATCGTTTTAAGGAGATGCTTGTTATATGCAGTTATTGCGAGTGCGAGAAGATGATCCCCACCTGCCGCATTTCGTGAATATCCCATTCCGGGGGACAAAGGTAGGGATGGTACCAAAAGCCGAAGAACTTTTGTGAGATAACGCCAACTCTTTGCTTTGCCTCTGACGCTGACGCAGACCAGACCGGAGAAAGTAGGATACCAAAGAAAGTGGATGCGAGAATTGAGAATTAAGTATCACGTCCGTGTACTCGGCCCCATGTGTTCATACGTTACCATTGCTTTAATGCATGATTCAGAAACGCTCGAAACGCTTATTCAAATCAGAAATACGGAATTTAGATAACGTTCCTACATGATCCAACGAAAGTGATTTGTCTGCATCAAAATCGAAAACCGGCGTACTGATAACGTCTATTCGACGTCGTTCATAAAGACCATTACACATCAAAACGATCGCCGCGTGACGCCGCAGTCACGAACTACTACCACTTTTTTTTTACTTTTATTCCATCCGCAAGTGACGAACAAATGACATCACGATTATAAAATTGCTCCAAATCCCAGATGGGATTACTTTAATTCCCAAACTGTCGAAATCGGCGGCAAGGGTGAATTGTTTTCACGATTCAACAATTGAATTAGTGAATTACACACTTTCGGATTAAGTTGCGTTGGAATAGATTTATCGTGTGTAATGCGTTCATTGTCTACAGATCTAAAGAAATCATGGCTTCGGTGATTTATGTTCCGTAATAAATTTGTTAACAAATTACAACAAATCCATATGAGAATGTTAATCGCCTCGCTTTTATGTATCTTCCTTTTATAAAATCACTCTTTCTTAATTTCATGTATAGACCATCCAGGATTAAAAAAACATCATTAAATTATTCATGAGAAACTGAATTTATTGTTCATTCTTTTCAATAATATAATTAAATAATTAAATTATCTTTCTCTCTCTAATAAGAATTAGCCAATGACAAATGTTGTCGACGCTTCTTCTAAGTAGAGTAACAATAACTGGGGTTAAATAGTAATAATAATATAATTTTATTAAAATACCATAAAAATCGCATATTAATGATATGCGAAATAAATCATTAAGAAAATTAATATACATTATTATTTCTATATTGGATGATTGAATTCATTACTTTGTGATACAGGTTTAAATCAATAAGATTTTTTTTTAATTAAACGCTTTGCTGGCATTACGTATACAGTTTATTTTCTACCTATACCGTCATTTTCAAACAACTAATATTTAATTTTAAAAAAATATTGTTTGAATTATTTACTCGGTTCACCCGACAACGCGCTAAACCACTTGGGATAATAATAATGATTTTTTTATCCTATTTTTTTTTATTAAGTGATTTTTATATGTAAGTGTTTTATTTATTTTTTATTAAGTTATTTATTAAGTTATAGTTGATGATGATTTTTACCTTATCGCTTTTAATGTGTCATTTTAATATGTTCATTCGTTGTTTGTATTCTATAATGTGATGTTTTTTTATATATTTTTTGTTTTTATTATTGCAAGTATTTAATTATTTATTTTTAGAGTGAGATAATATTATGACATAGTTATTATATGACGTGTGTAGACCTATGTATAAACACAAATTAATTGATTGATTGATTGATAATTGATTAATTTATTTGTTAATCAGTATTCTTAGTTATTGTTTATTTGTATGTAATAGCTTATTTATCTACTACTTATATTATAACTTGTTATAATTTTGTAAAATGGTGAAATTTCCGTAAATAAATATAATATAAATAATCTTCTTTAAGTTAGTTGTAGAAACTTAATTTATTAAATAAGAATGGTTGTCCTTTCTCCAGCGACCATTTCAATTTAAATAAAATATTAATAAACTACAACTTCAACAAAACAAAAAAAAATATTTATAAATTAAACAGAAGAAAAAATACGCATTATCGATATCAACAAACAAAATATTTTTTTTTTAATCAAATCAATTTATTTACAATGACAAATATATTTATAACATACATGTACATGTAAAATCTTTAAAATAATGGAAAAAATACTAATTAATATTGCTCAATACATACAATTAGAATTAAGCAATCTTTCAGAAATAAGGCTCCACATTGCATAACAGATCAAGCACCATAATTTTCATCTTTTGATAATAAGTCTTTTTCCTAATATTGAAGATGATTATTATTAAATATACATAATATGATAAAAGTAATATATGATAAATATAATAAAATAAATATGATAAAAGTAAGCAACTACTACTACTATAAAAACTACTACAACTATAAAATTAAAAACAGCCTAATTAAAACAAACATTGACATTAACATCAACAAGCAAATTCACCATTACGAAACAAGAAGAAAATCGGACATAAGGATACAAAAATTCACAACAAAGAAAACGACAATCACATTAACATTAAAAACCATACTTCAATATAACAGACTAGAAATAAGCATTAAAAAAATAAATTACTCTACATTCAAACTAAAAATAAAAATCGCTAATATTTAATGATAAAATAAATTTTAAAAAAGTAAAGTATGAACATAAGGAACCAACCCAGACATCCCTGAATCCATTAGCCCGAGATAGGAAGCAACGCTCGCAAATCACGTGGTGTAGAAGAAAGAAAGAAAAACCTGCCTAACATTGCAGATTTAAAAAAATATCTAGAGATGTTGTTGTCTCACATTTGTATCCAATATTAATTCCACAATTAAAATTATGAAACAAATATTTCACAAAGACGATTCGTAAATTTTAACTCTATATATAAATATTTATATGAAACCCACCAATTCAAAACTAGACCACACTTAACCTTTCCGAGTAAAGCTGAAGACGATATTTGAGAATCCAAGCCTGAGGAAAATCTAATTTTCTGCGTATAAATAAGTGTATTTCGTTATAGGGTATCCTATGTGCATGTAAGCAAATGCATTTAGTAATTAAATAAGTTCTTGAGCAATATGCATCCGCGTAAATGTAAATGCAGGTTACATTCAAGCTTCGCAGAAGTTGCACTTGATCATGTGACGCGCACCACATGGATTATATAATTTTATTTTCTTGCGCGCTCGGCTCGGAAATTTTGGCGTCTGAAGTAGAAAATGTTGCAGAGTTAACTGAATATTCCATTATTTTAATAAATATACATATATATTATGAATAAATGATACAAACTAAGTATTTTATCATTCTGAACCTTTTTTAATTTAATAAGTTGGTCACAGTTATTTAAATAAATTAATTAAAAAGAATTAGAAAATAATTAATAAATTATTTTCTCTTTAGATACTGTAACATTTTTGACTTAAGTAATTTAAAACAAATTTACATTAAAACAAATCCTTTTTTGTTGTTTAAAAACATAATTTCAGTGCTGATTATACAAGGTGTACAGAAAATGAGTGAAAACCGTCAGGTAACTAAATTCATTAATTAATTTTTAATAGAAAATCCAAATAAAAAAATGTTGTATGGTTCTTCATTGAGGCTCACGAGGTCTTCGGAATTTTAAATATGTGACTATAAATTAGTATTGTTTTTTAAATATTTTGTAAAAAATCAATAGCATTAACAAACAATTAGACACGTATATAATTCCATTGATGTAAATGATTAATAAATTGGATATTTTTACAATTTTATAACTTCATCAGAAGCATTCTTTTAATGAAAATAGATCTGGCAACGACGCACGCTCGTTTGTAAAAGAAAAGGTGTATGCAACACCTCCAGCGGATGATGGATGATGTAGCAGTTATAAACAGGATAAATGCACACTTGTTTGATCCAGCGTTGCCAAATATATAGTTCTTTTAAGTGGCCCGTGAGGCTTAAGGAAGATCCGTGTAACTTATTTTCGTTAATATTTTTATCTAAAAATTAGTCAAAGAGTCACGCTACCTAAAGCTTTTCACTCATTTTCTGTACACCTTGTATATATTTTTTCAATACACTTAATCTTCTTCCTGTGTAATTCAATGTTCCCAGTAAAATAATTATGTTGGTAATTTTCAATACTCAAAATACTGAAACATGTTTTTTTTTATAAAATAGAATATTGAATTTAAATTTATTTAATAAAAACAGTGTTTTATTTATAAGTATGCAAGTGTTAATTTGAATTATTTTTAAGTTAGGATTGAGTACACTCATGAATAAGGGACGTTCATTTAAATATATTTAAATGTTTTTGTGGACTAAAATAAAGTGAATAAATTTGTTTAATTTTAATTATATCTAGAGAAGTATTCCTTGACACAATTCGAAAAAGAAGGCTGCATTTTAAAATCTGAACTCAACACCCTCACACGTCCCCACCTAACGACCATACCGTTATGTTTAGTTCTTTTTACAAATCTAACGATCTTGTTGTCTATCTATGTATAGGATATATCAACATGCAGAAATATGTGCATGCATAAATGAGCTTTTATTCCGTTCGCCAGGCTTATTACCTGTTTTTTATTGAACAAGCTAAACAAATATTGTTGGTGTTGTATGCGGAATTAAAATTTTTAATTAAAACCATGTGTTGTAGGTGATTTTGTAAGGGAGGGTCGACGACCTCATCCAATTTTATTGATAGAATTTAAATGCATACATAAAAAGGGGGGAGGATTTTATCTGGCCCGCGGGCCGCATGAAACGATCCCTCTTTTCAGTCATAGATTAAACAGGTCTGTAACTAGTTGGGAATAAAACCACAACACGTCGTGAGGATGGCGTTTATAAAAATGTTACTTTAATTACGGCGTGAGCCAGTTGAATTTAGAAACGAGGATGTCGTTGAAACTGAAAAGTAATAGAGCACAGGTTAATTAATTAGTCTTTGAAATTAAAAAAAAAAGCGCACACACGAGAAACCGCGGAATTAAACTCCAACATTTTTTATTAATATTCAAGTTGAATGTGATATTAAATGTATTTTTTATCTTTATTAATATTAGAATTTAATTTAGTTTCAGTAATGCGTAGGTTTTCAAATATCGAGATTTTTTATTAAACATTTTCAGACCGCCCGCCGGTTGCATTTACGCGCGCTGAAACATTTTATTAATATGAGGAGTGGGAACAGTGGAGGGAAGTGTAATGATTTTTCCTCATTTCAAATTTTATTAAATACGTTTTCACTCGAATTTAGAGACGGAAAATAAAAACAACATTTACGACCCGCCGAAAAGCTGAAAAGCGCAGCGGAGGATGTCAGGAATGGATAGAATTACGGAGAATTTGATTGAGTTGTTAGGTGTTATGTGTGTCTTAGTCCTCTGAGGCATTTATGTCATGTGTTAAATCTTCAGATATAATTCCCTTTGTTTTTTACAAAGTAACGTAATTTAATCACCTCGATATTCGAATAAGATAATGCTGTAGACGATTTTTCGCGCTGGAAAATACAAATTTTATAAAATTATGAAAGTAATGTAAATTGATATAATTTTAATCCTAAAATTAGAAATAAACTGAAAAGCGCCATCTTTTGCCTAATTATTAATGAGGTTATTGAATCACAACACAACATCCGTTGAACTACCTTCATCAAGGCATTGTAAATGGAACAATCTGGTCTGATAATCACCAGTTATCCATACGTTAGATGAATGGTGGTTGAACATTTTATTAATTTTATTGTGATTTCATATTTTATTAATTTTATTGTGATTTCGTATTTTATTAACAACTGCAATAATGATTGCATTTTATTAATATAATAAATATGTTTAATAAAAATGATTTAATCAAGAAATTATTTTCACATTTAGATCTGTGACATTTTGACTTACGTTACGTAAGTACTTTAAACAAATGCACATTAAAACGACTACTTTTCGGGCAAATATCCCTCCAGACATTAAATTACAAAATGTAATGTAATGTAATAACATATTGCATCATGCGACATTATTTTTTGATCCGAGAAAAATTCAATGTATACAACAAAGAAGAAGGTTACTTAATAAAAGGTCATTTGCAGACACGTGTTTCCGGATCTATTCCTCGTCAGTACAGCTACATAATTTAAAAATGTTGAATTAAATTAAATCAACCATATTCAGTCAAATTAAATCAATCATATTAAATCAAATCTAACTAAATCGATTTGAATTAAATCAATTCAAATTAAATGAAACGAACTGAATCATTTAAATTGAGCGATCCTTACCGACCGCGTGCTCTGATTATAATAAATATGAATATGAATATAAATAAATACAGATTAAATTGAATAACTTTAAACTCTCGACAAGTTTCGGGTTATCAGCCCATTTTTAAGACAGAGTTTTGAATTATCTTGAAAATGGGCTGAAACTAGTCGGGAATATATAATAAATATGGATTATTAAAAATCTACCAACAAAATAAATAAAACTCAGATTAAATTGAATTTAATTATTTTTTTATTTATTTATTATTAAATTGAATAACTTTAAATTCAATTTAATCTGTGTTTTATTTATTCTGTTGGTTGATTTTTAATAACCCATATTTATTATATACAATATGAACTACCAAGGTTTAAATATTAAAACTATTTATTGAATTTTATTAAGTTCTAGCAAAATGAAAGCGGATAAAACTCCTTTATTTTACTTTGCAAATTAATTTTCAGAAACGAATGATGAAAATTAATTTGCAAACAAAGTAAATTAAATATTGAAAATATTAGCACTTACATTTTCGTAGAACATTACATATTGTAATTGGATGTTAAAACTGTTAATAAAGTGTTGTCATTTTAATTAGAAATTTAATTTTCAGATATTTTCCACAGGAAATCGATCGAGTGGATGATGAAATTACATATTAATTCCACCGTGGTAAAACGCGTCGTCTTCCTCCCGGTGTTCCTCTTCTCTCCAGACTTCCAGATATGATGTTGCCTATCCCGCTGAGCTCGCAGATCCCACAGAGACAAGATTAGGATGAGGGGGAGCCAATTAATCCCGAATGGACGGGCCTTACCGGGAATTCAAATTAAAACACGAATTATTTACATATACGCATTCCCAATTATCGGCCAGCGCTAATTATTAGAATTCCTGTGATGGAGTTCTTTGTTTTAAACCAAAGACATTGATAAATCGTCCGGAACATTCTGGTTCAAGGACATGCGAGGGAAGGGAAAGTGAGATCTTGTGGTCGTTCTCTGCAGCTTCATTGAGAATAGATCGTGAATTCAATTCATCCGTATACAACTCGTTTAAGTAATAACAACAACAAAAAATCTAAACAAAAAAAACTTAACTTGCATAATAAATTTTAATTTGTTACACTGTTATAATTTTTAACATAATCCAGTATAAACAAATAATACTCTTTTCTATTATTAAATAATTATGAATTAAATTATTAGTTCAAAGCGACTTAAAAAACATTTATAGCACGGTTGAAAGATTAATAAACCTTTATTTACAGGATTATTATTTTTATATATCAACCCCTCCTCTTAAAATTTTGTATCCCACGACATTAAGATTCAATTTTAATAAATGAGACATTTTTTTTACTTTAAATAAATAAATGTACTGTATAGAAATGCTATTGTAATTATACTATGTAATTATCCAAATAAAGATGTTTGTATATATTGTAAATAAATAAATAAAATTCTTGATTCCTTGAGGCGTACACTTCATGGTACATTACATCAATATTGAGATAAAGAAAACAGTTAACTTCTTTATTGCACTTAACATTTATTGTTAAATTAATAGCTAATTCAGTTTGAGAATAATTACCGTGTAATCAGAATTAGTCAGAGTAAAGAAAAATTTTAAGTGGTACAAAAAAATATTAAGTGTTTTCTTTATGCTAAATTATTTTCTCTTGTAATTATTAGACTTGTAAAGAAAGTACGAAAATAAATATCCATTGAAACGACCAGTCTCTAGGCCAGTACCCACGCTAGATAATGAATATATACAGTTATATCTCAATACAACTAAGTAACGTTTGTATCTACGATTTTTAAAAAGGGAAACTAATATATATTTTGTAATATAATATATCCTGTGATTTTAACTTGATTCAGTTATTCTTTAAAAAAATACTAGTATTCTTTACAAAACAAAAAAATACGTAATACAAAGTATTTTTTTTGCTTTACATATTTTTGATTCAAAAATTGTTGCATTATACAATGTTATTGTAATGCAACAGCAAATGTCCGTTATTGAACATTCGTTTTAAAGTTTCTTTTAACATAAGTCAAAATGTCACAGTAACTAAAGAGGCAATAATTTTAATCATAATAAATGAAAGACGACGCGAGCGCCATCTTCCGCCTAATTTCATGTGGCTTTTAATAAAATGTAATAATTTATTGATTATTTTCAAATTCTTATTTCATTTATTTAAATAACTGTCACCAAGAGAATAAATCCTTTTTTTCTTTTAACTATACTTATATTTATTTAGACATTTAGTAATATATTTTAATTTGCTTATTGTTTAAATAAAGATGTTTGTATAAAAATCCCACGAAAAAAAAAGATAATATATGGGTGAATGGATTTAACCGAAATTAATTAAATTTAAAGGTCTATCGACTGACTGTTTTTGCCCTATTTCCCAAATATCTGCTAAATGTCATGCACAAAACCTCACTCCATTTGAATGTAAAAAAATTAGCCCATTCATTTTTGATAAATATTTAAAACATTTAACAAAAAGAAAAAAATACTTTACAAATCTTTTTTTTTTTTTCAAAATGTTACACTTTTTATAATTTTGAGTAGATACATTAAAATAAATGTTTGTCTGTTCCGGGCTATCGACCGGAGGTCTTCTGCCCTAATTCAGATATTTATTTAATTTAAGGTCGATAGATAGTTGGCAGATTATCAATTAACAAAATAATTTGCTATATACAATATATATTCTAATATTTTATGTTATATATAGAAACTGTATTGTATTTGTCAATAACCATTGTGTTTTAATTTTAATTACACGTAATGTCGAATTTTATTCGTGGAACACAGTGTTTCCTGTATTGCATTACTGGAATGATTTCTTCATAAATCTAATTCCAATTGACATTTAGGAAATCGCACGAATTACAAGCAGTTTAATAATTAGCAGCACAATTTAGAGATTCCTCGTCTTCATCCTGTCAGGATATTTCAAATGCCATTGCTGTTTCCACATATCCAGCCAAGTTGTTCGCTATGGTGTGAGTATAATTAAATTAGAAATTTTGATTTATTGTTTTGAAGAACTAGTCCGGATAATACAATTTCTTCGCGGAATGTTAATCCATTAAATTTATGTACATTCAATGGAATAGTACGCGAAAATAAAAATTATGGTGGAATGCGTTTGTTTTATCGTCAATAGTATTTCAATTTAACCGCAATAAATCGGAGTTTTATTAACTCTTCGTTAAATGGCTATTGAAATGAGGTATTTTAATTTAAAAAGGGATTTATTCACATTGAGGATTTAATGTTAAATGACACTGTTAGCGTTAAAATGGACATGCTTTAAGTTTAAATTGAATTTAAAAGAAAGAGATCGTGAAGTAAAATATTTTATTATTTTACTAGAGTAATAAAAAATAAATATCATTTCCATCATTATAAATACTTAAACGTTAAATACGATCTATAATTAATAATTTTACATACTTAATTATTTAAAGCAAAGGTTGAAATAAATTAACACTTGGTATGGTTTAAACCTTTACATTAAGTAATATGATTCACCAAGTACCAAATGAGAAGATAATGACAAGTTAAGATTGTTGAAACTATTGTTACTAAAATAAAATGTAAAATTATACAAACAAAGTGAATTAGTGCATGATTTATTGTAGTGATGGACAAGATCAATCAAAAAATATTGACTGCTCAATCCATGCAAGTGATCAAATAAACTTTATTTACATGGAAGAATGGTGTTTTTAAGTCTTAAAATAAAATCGTTAGATATTTTTTCACAACAATGTGAAAAGAAGAAATCGTTTTGTAATTGATTAATAAACTATTTAATTGAAATAAAACAAATAAGAATAAAGGAGTTTGTAGTTGAATATATTGATTATTAATTAGAATTTGTAGGGGAACTAATAAGTAAAAGTTCGTTAAGTTATCGATGAAATATAATTAACGAAAGAGGGTATTATTAAAATATTGAACGCGGCGCTAGATTTGGGTGAAAGTGTAAGAGCGGGAAAGCACAAAAGCACAAGAGCGTGGGCGAGTTGTTGCTTCAGTTAGTCGTCGGGCAGTCTCATAAATCAGGCATAAAGGATGCTGAACATGTCAACTACAGATTTTACCTCAATATCAAAATAAATTTAGGGGCATTAACGCGCATTAATTAAAAAGTTTGACGGGCCGCCGTAAATTCGATTTGAAAGGCGTAACTGGAGGTTGATGGTTGGCTTAGCTGTGGGCCGTGAGTTGTGATATGGTCAATATTTGTATTTGTGCAGAATGTTGAGCTTTTCGTGTTTCGCGTTACGTATTTCGCGTTGCCCGTTTCATGTTTTCCGGTCAAAGAACCCCGGCTTGTTAAACGTTATAAATAAATTGAATCTTGAAAATGGTTTCCAATGCGCTCAACCATTATATTTTTTAATGGTATGTCGTTAAGATACATATATTTTACATTATATACATTTATATTATTAATAATAAAAACACCTTTAAAAAAATTGCTTGATATTTTTTTATGCTTCTCTTTTATATTATTACTGATAAAAATACCTTAAAAAAAAATTATTTCATTGATCATAATCATAAACAATATATATGAGAAATCATGAAATTAATGAAATGTAACTGTTTATTTGAAAATTCTTGCAATGTAAAAATAGACAGGACATAATAAGTTAAATTTGTTGATATGGAACAGTAAGCAGAGCTATGTTCAGTGAAATAAAATCCTCACTGTACATACACGTAATATAACTTGAAACAAATTTACATGTAAAAAATAGTATTTATTTATATATAGAGAAAATCTTTATTTCTGAGAGTTACAATAAATTATAAAACAATATTTACGTTATCACTGATTGAACTACAATGTATAACAACGTAGAAGCCACTACAATTAACAAGTCATTTACAACTAGTTAAGCCTTAGAAAATGAATAATGTGAAGTGTTGTTTAATAATATAGGTGAAAAAATCCTTATTTCAATTAAAAATAAAACACTTTTTTCGGTCGATAGCCGATTCATCTACAGAATATAATTCTAATTTTTGTATATTATTGTACATACATATACACATTTGAATAAAGATGGTTAGTTAGTTAAAACACTTTGTCTTCCTTTCTTCATTTGTTTTAAACAAGTGGAGAATACAAATTGTTTTATTTTTAATTGTTCGAATCTTTTCAGGTAACTTACAACACATCGGTCCTTACTTCACTTTAAATTTTAATAATACACCAGATGTAAATTTCTAGTACTAAGTACTCATTATCAATGGTAATATACCTTAGAAAATGGCTATGGACCATCGATCTTTCTCTGTGTTTATTTAAAAAATTCTTTAAGAATAGTTTTCTATAAACATTTTTTTTTAATTATAAAAAATGTAAGAAATAATTCTCACTTAATTAAAAAAAGAAGATTCCTTAAATGAAGGATTATTACTAAAGTTGATTAAGATTGAGAAGAATCACATAAGAAATATTATAGTTATGTAATTAAGAAGTAAAAGAAATAACTCAATAGCAATTTAGTGAGAATGTGTTGGCACTATCGTAAATATCAAGCCTTAATATTCTTTTAGGCCGTTCGTACACGGCAGAGCTCAGACGGGTCGGGTGACCGAAGAGCGGCTCTGTGGCTTCAAATGCAATTCGATACGATACAATGAGTTCCTGATTAATTCAATTTGTTCACCTATTCGCCTATTCCCATCTGAAACAATCCCTTTATGTCCTGTCTATTCGTAATTGTGCTGTTGCAGAAATGCGATGCGACCCACACCTGTCTGCTGGAATGTGGGGTTCAGAGTCAAGTTCAGCATACTTGCTGTTGCTGTTGCTGCTGTTGCTCAAGGACCCGCTTTCTCTCATGTTCAACAACCAACACTAATACATATAGAAAACACACACCTTCCCATGCCACGTATTTCTGTATACATAAGCTTGTTTTGTTTACACCTGTTATATTGAATACACGGTTTGCGATCAATAAATTACGTATCAATTACACAGCTATACGAAAAAAAGCTTTAAATTATCCTCGACGGAATATCCTGTTTTTGCCACAATTGGAGGTCCTTTTACTACAGTTTTGAATTACTAATTATTAAGCCTATTAACGCGGTTTTGTATTTCTCAACAACCCTAATTATTATTTAAATTTAATTCCATAACACTCTTCAATTTCACCAATATCTCGGCTTACATTAAACCATGCTAATTACTTATTGTAACACAAAGAAATTCCTCGTGTGAAGCAAATTGTATTAATGATGCTACAGCCTTCTTATATTTCGGTCAATGACCACTGCAGCTCTTTCGTATCGCAACTCGCAAGGTTCCCCAGATTGATGCCTATGGAAATTCGACAGTTAAATGCTTGAATGCACAGCAATGCATCATTAATCTTACCGATCTCTATTCAAACCATTTACATTCAATTTTCTGTCATCAAAACAACAACGATTTAAATTGACTTAAGGAGCTTACACTTAAATAAATCAAATTTCAATATATTTACTACATCTCTACATCATTAGAAATTAAAAAAAAACATTTTTTTCATATACACACATATCTATAACAAAAATATATTTAATATTTCCATTAAATACATAAACCAATTAGTTTTGTTTATATTAAGTAAGTAAAATAAAAAAAAGTCGTACTTTTAAAAACTTCACAATTTTATTGTATACAACTTTGCTACAATAAATAGAAAAGAAAATAATTTATTAATTATTTTCAAATCATTTTTATTTAATATAACTTTGCTACAATTATTTCGATAAACAGATACAATTGTAGCTCTACTTTCTACAATAATTATGAGCATCTTCACGTAATTTAATTATGAAGCTCTTAAAAATAAAACTTAGTTTTACAAGACTTACAAACAGCTGCCTGTTTTTTACTAGTGTACTAATTCGTAGAAAATACCTATGATCAATAACCCATAACCATAAATGATTTAACGAATTAATTTCGGTTATATGAACATTTTCCAATTTGTAAAAATAAATAAAAAGACTAGAAATTAGTTCTAGTCGGTTTTAATAACAAAAAATAAACGTTCAATTAATAACCAGAAATAATAATCAAACGTTTTATTAATTCCTTTAATAATATATTGATTTAGAAAATTCATTTCACTTGGTTTCACTTTTCTAAACCAATATGGTGTTGAAAATATTCTACGAAGTGATAAATGAGAAGAAAGTATCGAATACAAAGTCGTAAACTAGATTAAGTAAAAAAGTATTTCATTATAAAAAGACATATTTATTATTTTGAATAATATTATTTATCACTGTATATTATTTTATATTTATCTGTAGTGTTAATTAAGTTATTTGTGGCTTTAGCCTCCAGATATTGGACATTTTTTATTAATTCATTTTCATACATTTCTGTTTATTTTAAATAAACAGTTTTTTTTCTATTAGTCCTTATTAGAATTTATTTAGAAAAAGAACTTGTGTTAATGTTTTTTTTTGTTTTCACTTGTTATAGAAACTGTACTGACGATGGATAGTTCTCGAAACACGTGTATGCAGATGGACTTATAATATCTACTTTTGTTGCTCTTTACATTAAATATTCTCGAAACAAAAATTGTTGCATTATGCAATATGTTATTGATACAACAGCAAAAATCCATTAAGAAGGATATTAGGGTTTACAACAATTTTTTTTAGGAAGAGAATATTTTCTATTATTAAAAATAAAACGTAATAACCTAAAGTTAAAATGTTTCATTAGCTGAAAAGGGGAATTATTTATTAATTATTTTCAAATTCTTTTTATATAATTTATTTAAAATAAAAATAATTTTGAAGGAAAATATAGAGCATTCCTTTTCATATCCTACTCAACTATTAAGTAGAATAGCGAATAACGTTATGAGATACATGACGTTATTTGCTATTCTACTTAATAAGTAATGAAGTACCCTACATTTATTCCATCTTTACCCTGTGCAACATCACATTCTCCAACGCTCAAAGAATTCACCCTTTCCTCAAATAAACTTTCTACATTTCTTTCCTTAATTTTCAATAAGAAACAACAATGTCAAGGTAAGTATCCTTACCTTCATTGCTGCAATAAAGGAGTGTGCAATTTACTTTCATTACAATCTCTCGTCAATTTATTTCAAATAAATCACGATTAGGATTTAAATGTTACGGATGATTTCAATTGTTTAGCATTCGACGATGCGAATTAATTTAATAAAAGTACTTTCTTTATTATCCTCAGTGACTCGCTAAATTGTTGGAAACGTAAAAGTAAACTATTGTTAGATTCAAGATGCACAAAAAAAAAAACATTAGTTGGATTTAACGCTTTTTTTAAACAAGCTTATTACGCTCTCTAATCATCTTGACAAGTAATTAATGATTTAATTTAATGACACGATTTTTGTGATTTGTGTAATTTGGAACGGATTTCACCTCTACGTTTCTTTAAATATATATAATTAATTAATGTTACAGGAAGAAAAAAATTATACGTTGTTTATCAACGTACTATTTATATATAATCATTATTTCGAAGCATTAAATGTATTTACAATAAATATTCTTAAATATACAGGGTTATTATAAATGATAGACCCATTTATAAAAATTCGTATTTTTTATAATTTTATTTATTTATTGACGGAATCTCCTTTTACACCGATCTACAAAGATTAATTACGCAATTAGTACAAATCCAAAATTAAAATCTTTCTAGCCATTAAAAGAGGAAGTTTCAAAGTTTTTTTTTTTAATATTAATTCAGGATGATTTAATTGAAATTAAAACACTTAGTTTTGTTTCTTATTAAAAATAATAAAATGTCATCTATGCATCCAGACTTAGATAAGGTCATTAGCGATCACGACCTTTAAATAAAAAAAAAAAACGAGAAGAACTAGACAAAGACTGGCTAAAAGACTTTTAGTCGATAGCCCATTTATGAATTGCACAATAATTATGTGTTATACAATTAATATGTAAATATATTGCTGGCTGAAAGACCTTTGGTCGATAGCCAATTTGTGAGTTATACATTAATTATGTATTATATAATTAGTGGGTAAATTTATTGCTGGATTAAAAACCTTTGGTCGATAGCTAATTTGTGAATTGTACATTAATTATGTGTTATACAATTTATATGTTGCTATAAATTTTATAAATAAAAATATTTGTATATATATAATAAAATGTTGGATGTTTTGTTAATAGAATCATTTTGGTATTGATGATGTTGTTGTGTGTCCTAATTCCGAAGTAAATTTTGCTAAAATAATAATGACCATTGAATGCTCATTTCGTACGTACTAGGTGAATCACACGCACATCGAAAATTTCTCATATACTT
Organism: Philonthus spinipes; assembly: GCA_963082785.1. Classification (NCBI taxonomy): domain Eukaryota; kingdom Metazoa; phylum Arthropoda; class Insecta; order Coleoptera; family Staphylinidae; genus Philonthus; species Philonthus spinipes. The sequence goes on from OY720301.1 coordinate 6,879,161, forward strand.
TCTACTTTCGTTTTTTTTTTCTTCATTGAAAATCTAATTTGAATAACAACAAATTCCCATAACGAATTTCTTAAACACAGCCGACGAATTCGAAATCCCGAATCCTGAATTGGAAATTCAGCGATCGCGTGAATATTAATTAATTGAGTAATGGCGGGTTTAGTGTGCGGGCGCGGAAATGAGTTATCGTTGGGGTTGTTGTTTGTTAAAAGCGCTGTTCGTGCGATCATTATTTTTGTGTTAAGTATTAGATGTAATCGGGACGTAAAAGTTGTTCCCGAATAGAAAATGTTTCCTCATTATATCGCATTTACCAGGAATCTAATTTCTGTTCGATTCGGCTCCCGCCGAGTTTAACGTATGGATTTTTTCATCCGAGAGGCTCAATCCGAAATTGGAAAACGTTTAAAGTTGTTTTGCGGACGGATACCGGATGTGGAGAACCTGAACCTGAACTTGTGTGTGTGTGTGTGTGTGTGTTGTGTGTATTTTTAAATGGCTATTTTACATACGAGTCGGATTCGTATGCGGATTCGAGATTCGGATTTTGAGCGGCCGCGCGGATTTCTCTCTCGTATGATGATGTTAAAAGAAAAGGAAAAAGCAAGCGTAATTTGCATTCCGCTCCGAGTGAAATTCGGATATGACAATAGCCGATAAATATTTAATTACGCTACATTCAGGTGTGAAAAAATGCGCCATCGCATTCCATTCTTTATGTCGCCATTCCGCTATTCCGCTGCGCTGTTCTCGTATTCTGCTAATCGAGATACATGGCTATCGCCACCCACCGAATCTGCGACTGAGCAAATATGAGTATGAATATGCAAACACTGTTTTTGCCTTTCGCCAAATTATTTATTTCCTCCTGTTCCAAACCCTAAATTCATACCTACACCCCGTTTCACCGCTAACGAACGCTACACAGCCCCATGCTGAGTCGAGCAGACCAGCAGTTGGTCGCAAAGCGGATCTTCGCAAATTGCGAACATTAATGTGTTTAACTTGTTTCGTCATTGATGCGTGATCCCGCGTCGTGTTGTCTCAATTGTCTGAACGATTTACAACTATGTCACTTGAAATGGATGTCTGTTGTCTGCTGCCTGGTGTCTCACTTTCTTCAGGCCTTTCCCCGACTTTTCCGCCTTTCGCGTCTCCATGATGCGTCTTCATCTTAAATCAAATTACTCCAAATTACGCAACGTTGCATTTACATTCTCCCCTCTTGTATCCGCTTTAATAAGTTAATATGATAATACGGGGCGTTCGTATATTACCTCATAAATTTATGATGATGATGTCGACGTAAAAAGATCTCTCCACCTTTTATAAATTCCTAATATAAACATTCATTCCAATAACTACACCAAAACGTAACTACAAACACGAAATAGAAGCATCTCCTGCCTCAAGATACTCAATAACGACAGCAAAAACATACTTGATACATCGCAAAAAGCAAAATTAAATCAGTTATATTAAATTTTGCTGATTGTATTTGAATTAATTTAATTGATTTTTTTAACATCTTTAAATTATGTAAGGCATAGCTGTACTGACGAGGGATAGATCCCGAAACACGTGTCTGCAGATGGCCTTATATTAAGTAACGTTAATTTTGTTGTTTTTACATAAAATTTTGTTGCATTATGCAATATTTTATTGATATGCAGCAGCAGGTGTACATTATGTAATTCAATGTCCGGCGTGGGTATTTGCCCGGGAAGTAGTTGTTTTAATGTGCATTTGTTTAACGTACTTACGTAAGTAAGTCAATAGTCACAAAGCTAAATGTGGAAATAATTTATTAATTATTTTCAAATCATTTTTTATTTAATATATTTAAATAATTGTGACCAAGTGGAATAAATACTGTTTTCTATTATTCTAAATATTTTTGAAATAAATGAAGATCGCACTTGAACATATTAGCTTATTTTTACTTCCTGGATATTCCACTAAAATATTTGCTTTTCCTCCCGAATCACCCTGTATATTTTTTTCTCAAAAATTGTTTTCTCATCTGGCTCTTAGTGAAACAACTTTGCAGATTTCAAAAAGTTAAAAATGCTCGATGAATGGTTTAGGTCAAATGAGAAAAAGTTCTTTGGGTTTGGCTTCTATACATTATCCGAAAATGTGAATAATTAACGTAAGCTTATTAAAAAAAACACTCGGTACTGTTTCACATGTTATTTTTAATATATTTATATATTTTTAATTATCGATTGTTGATGTTTTTACTTTAAAACTCCATAATACATCATCATTGGTATCATCAGGCAGATGATTAATTTTAAGCGAAACAATTGCAGGAGACAATCTGGGATGCATTTGGTTTCAGCACGACGGGGCTCGAGTTTCAATGACGAAACTGCGACAGGTGTTCTCTGGGCGCCGACTAGTACCAAGTGTTTTCATAATAACCTAATATTTTATCAATAATACTTTTTTCTCTTTGTAATATTTCATCCATCTCTCAGATAATTTATAGATACCTTCCCATAAATTCTCCATCTCTCAGACAAAGCAGAAACAATTCTTTTGGGATGGCATCCATAAACTACCTAAGAGACTTCTTCGAAATCGGCGAAGTAATGCTTTGCAAGAACTGGCCTAATCGATGCGAAAAGGTGGAATAATAGAGTCAAGTCAATTTTTTAACCAATATAAATTGGTTTGAGTTTACTTGAAGTGTTTTATATCAATAAATTAAAACTTAGTTTATTCCTTTCCACACAAATGATGGCGTCGAACTAAATTTATTCTCATTGACTATTTAACAGGATTAACGAGTTTACAAATAATATATTATGAATGAATTTAATATGGATATTTAAGAGGAAGGCATTCCACATACAGTTGAATGTGTTTAATATAGATTAGGTGTACTTTTGTAAATGAAATTAATTATATTTTTTTTCACTCTTTTGTTTTTAAAAAATAAAAATGATCTGATGTAGTTTATCAGTAAATAAGCCTGTAATTAATATTTATTTTTTTATGACTGTATAACATTGTTAATCCCTTAAAACGGAAACGTATTGGGGATCATATGAGTTGTATAAATAAAAATGGATGTTGTTATTTTTGTTTTCAAATATCATAACATTGAATATTTGATATTAATACTATGTGGATAAATATTTGACAAAAACGTAATTTTCAATAATAATCATGAATGATTTTGTGAGATTAGTTTGTTTCATAAATATTCTACGAATCACACTAAAAAAATATTTATCCGGTAGGATATACCATATTTTTTTATTAAAAATTTAATAATGCATGCACCAGTAACATTTATACGTTTATATATTAAATTCACAGAATGTATAAAAAGTAAATGGATTATTTTATGGAACATTGCAGGTCACGCGAATGTTGCCGTAGGCAAACAGCAGACAGTTAAATGCAGAAAACGGGTAGTGGGTAGCAGTGTGTTTTAGCGGGTAACATATTTCATTAATTAATAGGATATGTACAAAGGAAAATAATACCATTGGCAAGCCGGAGTTTATCCATTACATATAATTCCATTATTTGCGCCGGAATTAAATTGAATTGGATTTGAAAAACGCGCGTTATATATTTACCGGTTGAAAGGGAGGCAAGAGAATAACGGTTATCTGACACTTGCGAATTGAATCCGGATTTCTAGATATTGTAGTTAAATGATAATCCCGTTTGAAGTATGTGAGTGAATGTTTTGTTCGGGGCTTATTGGTCGGGGGAAATCGAATAGGGAAAGGTGTTTTCAATATGTAGTATATATGTAAATGTATCACATGAAAATTCAAATTTAACATTTTTATAACAAAGTTGAGAAGTCTCGTTTATTCCATTTTAAAGTTCCGCAAAGAAATGTTGCCGCGGTAAAACGAGAAATTGTTTTCATAATTCCCATTTTGGAAACAAATGTGGGAATAAAGTTTGCTTTAGTTTTCCAGATGTCGCAAAACTCAATCCGTACAGATTTTTCAAATAATTCTCCACTTTTCATAATCATTTTAATATTTTCAAAAACAATTCACATTAATTATTATTTATTCAAAATAAATTATAATCATAAATTTATTCATAATAAAAGCAAAAAAAGGATTTATTTTTATTTAAGGATTTTTAATTTTATTTAATTTATTTAAATAAATTAAATAAAGAGAACTCGAAAATAATTAATAAATTATTTCATCTTTAGCTACAACTACAGGACAGCAAATGTCCAGTATAGAACATTTGTTTAAAGTACTTATGTAACATAATTCAAAATGTCACAGTAGCTAATGAGAAAAGAAAACATTTTTATTGGTTTTGTTAAAAAAAATGTATTAGGTTTATTTATTGTATTTCTTTCTTCAATAAAGATATTATAATAGTAGTATAAAAAATAAATATTTTCATAATTTATTCTCGACCATAGGTCTTTCTCCCCACTTAATAATAATATTTTTATAACTTCTTTATTCAGACCATTTTTGAAAAAAAATTCTTTAAAATATTTATTTTTTTTATTTGTTGTATTCCTCTTGCATCAGCACTTTCTTCACCCTCATTTTATCCTCCGTCGTCACCAACGGCCTCTTTTTACTTTCTCCTTACAAGTAATTTTTAATATATATTGTTAATCTGTCTGGGCTATCGTCTTTTTGCCCTTTAATAATAATTAATGTGAATTGTAATGAAAAGCATATGTTTATAATATTAAGCTGATTATGCAAAGTGGGGAATTATTTGAAAATTAAAAGAACTAGATTGAAATGAATTTAAATCTGCGTTTTTTTATTTTTTTATTGATAGATAATTTATTATTATAATATCAACTGCCAATGTTTAAATATTAGTTTATATTATTTCATTTTCATTAATTTAGTGGTATTAAAGGAAAATCAAATTACCGACTAAAACAATTGAAGGGAATTTATTATAACCATCCCCATTATCAATTCCCGCAATTATTACTATAAAATAAATGACGTAATTAATTAGTTAATAGATAATTAATATTTTTTAACATTAACGTACACAATGCTTCGTCAACCTTGTTCAAACTAAATTTAATTACATAAAAAGGGTTTATAATATTAACATAATTTCATATTTCTCCCTCAGCCCCCCGGGAGTTTTGAATCGTGGATTGTTTCGCTATGTTGTGTAACATCGATTTATATTTATTATACGTTATTGCGCAGCGTGACATCAATATATTCACTGCCGATATTTATTATGCCTGAACTTTCAATTAAAATCTCGACGGGGATGCGAAACTCCTTTTCTTTGCACCCTTATTTACTCCACTTATTAATTTTGATTTTAATAAAATATCTCATGGACAGTGTCTAGTGTGCGTTGCCTATAGATTAAAACTCTACAACTGAAATATTGTTAAAAATAAGAATAAATATACAATTTGCAAATTAATTAATTAAATAACATTCTTGAGAAGGGCTAGCTGTGATGAGGACTGATTTTTGGTTATATTAAATAAAAATAATTTGAAAAAGGCTGAAAGACCTCCGGTCGATAGCCGATTCATCATCATCTACAGAATATAATTCTATTTTTTGTATATTATTGTACATACATATACACATTTGAATAAAGATGGTTAGTTAGTTAATTTGAAAATAATTTATTAATAAATTATTTTCCCTTTAGCTACTTAATCATTACGACTTATGATTACATAAGTACTTTAACAAATGTCCAATAATAGACATTTGCTGTTGCAAATTGTTTTTATTTAATTTATTTAAATAACTGTTATATGATAATATATATATATATAACTGTGACAAGGACTTCCGGCTGAAAGACCAATGGTCGATAGCCTTTTAGTTCGTATTAAATTAAATATTACATCATAACTAAATTGTATCAAAGCCTCAATAAAGATGTTATATATATATATATATATATAAAGCATTATTAATTCGGCAGTATAACTTTTATTGTGATCGATTAAAAAATATAAATAAAGATTATATAGGCATCTATTATAATAATCCATCAATATCTGAATGGAAAAAAAATCACAGCACAAAATCCACTTTTTATAAATGTGTGTTATATTTAAGATATTAAATAATTATACATAATTATTTAGTAATAGTTAAAAAAAATCTCAAAACCATGCACTAGTTTCTCCCAAATCGACATTTTTAGTTTTTATTACCTTTAGTGAAAAAAAAGAAGAATTAATAAAATTCCTTTTAACAAAAGGAAGCTATCAGAAAATGTTGATCTTAAGATCGGCATCTACGTATGATTTTCTGGAGTTCACTGAACAGACATAATGCTTGTGTTGGTGAAATTTTTAATGTAATTTGCATATTTAATGTATCCGGGCTACAATTTCTATTTCATGGTTGCCGTATTGTGTTAATCGATTACGGTCTCACAATAAAAGTCTGATTTGTTTAAACATAAAACATATTTTATTATGAAATTACAATAATTGGAACCATCGCTCCTTTTAAAATTAAAAATAAACTTTAAAAGGACCGACTTGAATACGAATCAACAATAAAAAGAAATAGAATATTGATTTAAAATGGTTATATTCACTTAGTTTTGATTTACTAATATATTTTATTATATGTATATATACAAACATCTTTATTCAAACAATATGACAACAAAAATTGACAAAATTTATTATAACAATATGTACAATTGTGTTAGTAATCTGTCATGGACTATCGATCTTATATTTTTATTATATTATCAAAATGTTTTACCCAGTGATAAATGAGAATAAAGTGTACGATATAAGAAATAGAATTTTAAAAATGAGTATAAATAAAATCTACGGAAGAAAATGTGTGTATTAACGGAATTAAAATTAAAATAGAATTAAAAATGTAATTAAAATATATTGTTGAAAATATATTTTACCGAAGCTTATTAAAATATTGCTGGTTGTAAATGTAACATTATTTATTCGTAAATAATGAATGATTGAAAAACAATAAAATGTGAGTATATTAACAAATAACTAAAGGTATAATTATCAACATTAATTAAAACGTATGTACATTCCACTACGAGCACATCCCTTATTTCCAATATCCAATTAATTAAAAAAAAAAACAACAATCGAATTTAAACAAATAGATTACATAGCAATAAACATATAACGCAGATAAATAGAATCCTGTGTGTACGTAAGGCCGGTTACAGCAAATTATATAACAATTTCCGCAACACTTTGAACACCATACATAATTAATATTTGCAATGATCAATGATTGCAAACGCACAATCACAATTATATACACGCACAAAACACAGTGGATTACAATTAATAAATGGCGTAAACATGTATTCGGATAAATAATTCAATTTATTGAATATTTCTATTAGATGTGGAAATTATTAGCAGCGGGATTACTGCGATTGGCAATTTGAAGTTTCGTTTATTTAGTTTTATATTAAAAACACCGCGCGCCGACGGAAATATTACAAATTGAATAACTAAATTAGTCATCGAACTAAATTAAAAATATTATTTGTAAATATTTAATTTCACGGGTCGTGCATGGAAATGCGTTATTTCGCTATTTTTGTTATTTTATTTGCTGTTGGATGTACTAAACTACCATATACTATATGCGCCCTCATCGGAACGTGCAGGTTTTTAACATTTCATGTGAAACGGGAATGTGTTTCAAATTAAATCATTGTTTTCATGGATAACAATATATACAGATATTGTAAAGCTAGCGTTAAAATTCAATTAATTGATATTAAAGATCAAATATATAAAGAAAAAAAATAATATTTCATGGTTTTAGAACAAACATTTGGAGTTTAATTACTGTCCTAAAACCATATATTTTTTTCTTTATATATTTTTTTAAATAATCAAACTTGTTATTTTAAAACATGTTAATTTACATACATAAATAAAAGCATCTTTAAATTGATTAAGTGAGTTACGTGAAGATCAAATGTTATTTTTGAAAAAAAGTACGAAAAAAGGATATTAGTACTTTTTTATCAATTACATTAAATAATTAAATTAAAATTCAATTAATCGCTATTAAAGATCAAATATATAAGGAAAAAAATAATATTTTATGGTTTGAGTAATTAAACTGAAAGGTTTCTTCTAAAACGATAACATATTATTTTTTATTTATTTTATGGTTTAGAATAAACCTTCGAGTAATTAAACTCCAAGGTTTGTTCTAAACCCTTAAAATATTTTTTTTCTTTATGTATTTGATCTTTAATAACGATTAATTTAATTGATAAAAAATCACTAATATTCTTTCTTCACACTTTTTTTTCAAAAATAACATTTGATCTTCACGTAACTCACTCAATCAATTTAAAGGTTAATGAGCTTTTATTTATGTATGTAAATCAACATGTTTTAAAATAACAAGTTTGATTATTTAAAAAAAAGTCAATTAAAAATCAATACCTGATGATTAAACCCCTCCCTAGTAATTAGAGTATAGTAGATTAAATTTCATATACATGGGAACTACCAGTAAAAAAGTACGCGGTCACACTCTTCCAGGTAGGTTATTAAAATAGTAATTATTTATGTAATCTAGTATGTAAGGCAGAAAATTACACATAATAACGCATACTAGTAGTTGTTTTATTTTCTGGTATTTTTGTTTTAATATCCAAGTATAAAACATTCTTGGAATGCGGCTGCACATTCCCGCCGTTGAATGCAAATGTGAATACATTTTTGGCAAAACCGAACCCCACCTATTTTATAATTCATTACTTAATATTTGCCCTAATTTTCAAAATAAATCGATGAATAAAATTACCATAATAAACGCGGCGCGGTGTATGAATATGTATCAATATGCTAATTAAAAATTTTCTTACGGAATTATTGTTAAACCAAAGCGCTCCCCTTTTCGGCTTAGGAAGGGAAAATTGGGGAAAAAATAATACAAATAAAACGCCCGGCGTGTAAAAGAGAGCGGGAGAAGGTGATGTCATGTTTAATAATAAATTTGTGAAAGTTTTAGGAGGATACGCGATTTAGCACCTTAGCTGCGTAGCTACGTTTGCCTTTTGCTCGGCTTTCTGCAGTATTGATTTATTTAAATAATTTATTTACCCCTCTGAAACAACTAATTTCATGCTATTTGTCTTATCGGCCGCGCATTTTTATCAGGCAATTTACTTAATAATTACTACTGCAATCTACTAACCATTATCAGTAATTAGCTAATTTTCTCTTCGCCGTTTATCGCATCCCTATTTTATTTTTCCAACATTTTTTTTTGCGCTCTCGAGGAACAATTACTTTTGATTTCATAACATCCATTCTTAATTAATATTATATTGTTGGGGTTTTAAATAGCAGTGAAGTCACATAGCATAAAATTATTATATGTTTAATTAATTTCTCACTTAACCCGTGGTGAAACATTTGTGAATTCACCAAGTGTTTTAATTTCAATTAAATCATCCTGAATTAAAAAAAAAATATTTTTCAAATACCCCGCATAAAAATAATTAACATTTAAAGTTAAATAGAATAGTATGGGGTGAAAGACCTCCGGTCGATGGCCGATTCATCATCTACAGAATATAATTCTAATTTTTGTATATTATTGTACATACATATACACATTTGAATAAAGATGGTTAGTTAGTTAGAATGGTATTATCTTAGTTATCATAAAAAAACATTTCTCCATCTCAAAACAAAAAAATAATGATTTTTATTAGGATTTTTATTAGTACACAACTGCAACTGTCAAAATTTATAGATTTTTTTTTCTTCTGCAGTAATAGCAGAATCGACATTTTTAGTCTTTTGTGAAAAAAAGAAGAATTAATAAAATTTCTTCCAACAAAAGGAAGCTATCAGAAAATGTTGATCTTAACATCAACTGTTATATTGATGTAAAGCTAATATGAAGAGGAATTGTATATATGAAAATAATTTTACATTATGCGTCTTTAATAATCAAGCAACTTTTATTACTCGCCCTGTATAGGTCGATAACCCAGATAGACTTAAATCTACATACATTGTCAATATTTATATTATATTGTTTTATATTATTTGTATAGTTAAAGAATGTGACCTTTTTGAAAATCACTTAATTGATGAAATCGACGGAGTTCTAGACATTTCAACAAGGTTTTTCAATATACTGAAAAGCTTAGAAAGGATTGGAATAGAACAGGTGGCTGGTTATTAACATTATTAAATTTGCTTTATTTTTCTGATAAGTGTAAAAATCGTACACAAAAAAATGAGATAAAGCATTAAAACCATTATCGTTTTTTTTATTTCTAAGGTGAATAAAACGTGCGTATTTGTTGTTGGATTAAACCACATATAAGGTTTGAGCTCCAGTGTATAATAATAATAAATAATTGAAATAATTCGTATCTAAGGTTTAATAAATATTTATAATATATGTAAAAATATTCCTTCAAACACCGAAAAGAAAAAAATATGTGATTATCAAGATGGAAAAAACAGAATAATCATTGCCGTCGCCATAAAATGAGGAAATCGGTCCAATTTAAAAAACATAAAACAACAAAATCGGCCTTGAGAATCCTCGAAAGAAAGTTCGTAGGGAAACTAGGCATTAAAAGTATTTGAATTTTCTTCACCGTCAAATTACAGGGGATCTCATCTGCATTCTCGGCCAATTAAACTCATCAAAATAATCAAAATCTTAATTAAAAAATATGGTGCTTGAATAATGTCTATAAAAAATATTAAACCATGTTAAATTGATTTAAATTTAGACACAATATTTTTATACTAAAATAACCTGTCAAAGAATTTATTACAATTATTTAAGATAACACATCTTTAAGTAATCCCCCAGTTCCATTAACCCGGGCGGAAATATATATAACTTATTAATAACTGAGGCTTCAACTTTGTTATACATTGTTTATCAATTTAATAAAACACTTTAAACTTTGTTTGTATAACACTAAATTACATTTATTGTGACTATAGTTTCAACAATTTACACTTGTCATTATCAAACTAAAAGTAAAAAATAATTTAGTGTTATACGAACAAAGTTTAAAGTGTTTTATTTAAATATATATATATATATATATAACATCTTTATTCAGACAATTTTTGATACAATTTAAAATATTTACAAGTAATTATTAATATTTAGTGTGAGTCTGTCTGGGCTATCGAACGACGATCGTTCTGCCCTGTCTGAATCTATATGTTATTAAAATTAAAGTATATTCATTATGTTTATTTAACTGCCTTGGTAAAAAGCTAATGAATCGGTGAATAAATTTATCCAGGATTTCGAGGTAAAGAACGATGGATGAAACCGTTGTACATAGCCGTAAAGTTTTATATGTAATAATTTATTAATTATAATAATAGAAAAAGGATTTATTCACTTGGTCACAGTGACAATTTGTCACAGTAGCTAAAGTGAAAATAATTTATTAATTAATTATTTTCAAATTATTTTTATTTAATTTATTTATTAATTATTTCCGAGTGTTTTATTTAGATGCTATAAAATTGTATTGATTGAGTAGAAATACTAATTATAAAATATAAAATAATGTAACAATTATTGTGTATGTGAAGTAAAAACTTGTAATGATTTCCTTTGAAACATATTATTGTGGTAGTGGTATTAATTATAAAATATTCTTTGTAAAAGTGCGTGTGTATGATATAATCTATTAAGAAAAAACAAACGCATATTAATTAATCCATCCATATTCCATGATATAAAAAAATAATTGATTGAAAACATCTGGACCTGAAAGTGAATTCTATTTAAGAAATCAATAATTAATTAAGGTGAATGTTAATTTAAAGTTGTTCGAGTCCATTACTATTTAGTTTCTAAGAATAAAGTTATAAATTGGCGGCGTGTTACATTTACCGGACATTATACAGGAAAGGTGCATTGGAATAGCGGAGGAAAAAGTGATTTCTCGCGTAATAATTGACATTCAATTTCAGTTCGAAACTTTCTTGGTGAAACAAGTATCGCTTGCAAAATGAACGCCGGTTTATAATTTCTTTCCGGGGACGTTATTAAACGTCTCAAAAGGTTTTTCATTTCCCAAATATCAATTTGCCTCCCTTAAAAAACAATTTAGACATCAACGGGAGATAACGTTATTAATTGTGTTATTAAATTAAAGTAATTATAAATGCCAAAATCATGAGGCTTTAATCGGTTTTTTCGGGTCAATTAAAATTTAAAAACGAAATATTTTATATCAAAAAAAAAACAATAATTTACTCTTTTGATTGATTTTATTTAAATTTGATTAATCATTTTCGTATTATACGACAATTGGATTTCATAGAAGAATCAATAAAATATAGGATATTTGCCCGGGAAGTAGTTGTTTTAATTTGCATTTCTTTAAAATACTTACGTAACGTAAATCAATATGTCACAGAGCTAAGTGTGGAAATCATTTTTATTTCATATATATTGAAAATCTTTATTTCTGAGTATTACATTATATAATTTTATAATACATAAATATAAATACAATCATTTACACATTGTTAGACCTCAGAAAATGGCTATCGACCGTCGGTCTTTCTGCCTGTCTCTGTCCAGTTCTTGTCGTTTTAGTTAATCGTCATGATTGCTAACGTCATTGTCTAAGTTCTCAGATTTTAGTGAGATGAATTGTTAATGAGGGATGGGTATATCTAGGATTAATATTCGGATTACGTGGGATGCAGAGGTTTATTTAATAAAATATAGGATATTTACTTTTAGAGTATTTACGTAACGTAAGTAAAAAAAAAGTCGTAGTAGCTAAAGAGAAAATGGTTTACTAATTATTCAATTGAGTAAATTAATTATCTTCAAATTCTTTTTATTTAATTTAATGAAATATAGATTTATTCGCGTTTATTATAAATATATAAAATATTTTTATATTGGAAGAAAAAAAAAGAAACGAAGAGTGAAGATAGAAGAGGTGATCAAATATGATTATATTTAATATAGATGATGTTTGTTTATGGGATAATGCCAATAAAGGTATTTTTATAATTTTTATAGATATATATTTTTATAGATTATTTACAGATATATACAAAAAATACAAAATAATGAAAGTTACAAAGTCAAATATATGTTACTTGGCTATCGACCTGTGGATTTTCGGTGTATTTGCCCGAGAAGTAGTTGCTTTAATATACATTTTTTTTTAAAGTACTTACGTAACGTAAGTCAAAAATGTCGCAGATGCAAAAAAGAAATAATTTATTAATTATTTTCAAATTATTTTTATTTAATTTATTTAAATAACTTTGATCAAGTGAATAAATATTGATATAAAAATGTATTTCTTATATCAATATTTGGATTTCTAAGGAAGCCTAAGTTATTATTTGTATGCATAAAGTATAGCTACTTATAAAATAAAGTTGTATTGGCACACACAACAAAATTAATTATTCCCCCGAAGTAGGCATATTGAATATAAATTATTTAAGCGAAAGCTGTAGGTGGAGCAGATAGAGCATGTTGAGCAGGGGTTGGGGTGAGGTTCGGAAGGGTGGGGTTAAAGGTGGAAAAAGCGAAAAAATATGCGGGACGAAAAACAAACAGCCCCGGGACGAATTCCGTTTACCGTTTAGCAAAATTCGTTTATTTGAATAAATATATAAATATTAGGCGGAGCACATTTTGCGGCCCTTCGGGCAATAAATTTCGCTAATGTAATTTATTATTGCAAATGCCGGTTGAATGCTCAGACATATTGCAGGGTCGCATGAATTATAATTGTCACACCCTTATCTTACCGCTCTAAGTTTAGACCACCTGAGTTCTGATAATGTTAATAATACAGATACTAATTGCTAAGATGTATTTAAGTGTCACTTTATTGTTATTGTTGGCAGTTCAACCGCCCCCACACACAAATCGGTTTATTCTCCACTGGATTCTACTATTTTCAATTCACTTTATCTGAAATTTATACAATTGATTTATTAAGATTAACTTCATTAATTTATATTGATTTGTATTAATTGAAAATTATTATTTCAATAACAAACACTTCATTATTAAAGTCGAACTAATTATAAATATTAAAACAAAACATAATTCAATTTCAATAGAAACTCATTAATATAAATATTTTACCCTACACCCTCACGGGTGTAAATTAATATTATAATTAGAAAAAATAAACCGAAATAATTTCCACCTCTTGCATAAATGAAATTCAAGTAATTTATTTTTTTTAAACGTTGATTTTTTTTAATGTTCTCCACAATTACGAGATAATATTTTCACCTGTTTAATCTTAGAGTTAACATTAGACTTAATTAAATACATCATTAGAATGACATATGAGGACGTCGTCAGCGTGTCAGAGTTTTATAAGCTATTAAGACGGTTGTTTGTGTGAGCCGAATTTCTAAATATCTCCTCGAGAAAGTTTCGATGCGTCGCGTTTCGTTTCATGGTGAGATGCTGCCGATGGAATTTTACGGGAGCCGCTGGGTGTTACATTTGCATACAAGTGCATCATTCGCCATATTGATTTCACCCAGTTGATCACGCGTGGCGAAGCCAACAATTGTCCCATGTGGAATTCTTCTGAGTGTACTCAGATTATTAGAATATCAAAATGTAAGTGTGGAACGGCGTACGTGACGTGGAACGATTTTGAACTCCGGCGGTTTGGCGTGATGGTATGGGTATGGTGTAGGTTTTGGTATGGTGGTATACATTACTTTCTCCTTTCGGTGCTGCTGAGACGGAGGATGAGGAATTCCCTTCAAGGCTGCGAGAGCATTCATTGCTCGGCTTTCTTCCTGTTGTATTAATATGGTATGAGAATGATGGGATACCTCCAATGTAATTGGCTCTTGATTTAACCGAACTATGACAAATGCATATTTGATGATGTCATGAGGTGTATAGGGGAGAAGTTCATTATAGCATCCTGTGGCGCGGAAAAGCATCAGCGACAAAGGATCACCTGCTATGCGACGGTGTTTTTTTTTTTCTTGAGCAGTATTAGAAAAAAACCACGCCGTTCATTTTTAAAATCATCTAATATTAAGTACTGTAATTAAAAGAATGTTTTGAACAAACATACCAGCTCGCTAGGAATTATATAAAATTGTATATCATTATAAAAAATTACTAGTGAAGATTAATTACAACATTCTTATGATTATTGTAATTACGAAAATAAATTAATTACATACCTTCTTATATACGATTGGTATTATTTAATTAATAAAGTGGGTTATGTTTTTTTTTTCAAGCTAAAGTTTTAAAAAGTTAAAATTAGGTTTGAGTTGGTGAATCGGCCTGTATGAAATATAGGTGGAAGCGGAGGCAAAAATGCATAATAGTGATATGGAAAGAGCGCAACAAAGCCGGTCGATTTACGGCGCGGAATAAAGATACTGATTACTGATTGCGATAGAACTTGTGTATCTCCATTATTGTATAAAAACGTCGAAAATTTATTCGACGGAAATTTTGATAAATTTAATATCTCCGCGTAATAGATGGAGCCTCCTCCATCCGATACTTCCCTTTATGATACGTAAACAGATAATTTATGTAAGACATTAACGTTTCAATATGTTATTTATTATCCCCGCTTTCTGAACTCCGAATCCCCCGTCAGCGCCCCCTTTATTAATTGTCCGGAGTTTTTTAACTAGACTCTTTTTAATCGCAATCAAAATCCAAAGTGAAAAACACTCACTCGATTATTGATGGAACAATTTTCCAATAAAATAACAAGCAAACAAAAACAAGCGTATAAAATAACAATGGATATATAATTTCTCGCGGCTATTGTGCCATTCGGGTTTTTGCCCGGAGTTTTTTTTTTTCTCTCTGTTAACCGCGCTGCGACCGCTCTTCAATTCAAATTCGAGTTCTAAACAATTGATCTTTTATTCAAAACAAAATCACTCATTCCATTAAAACAAACATTACTAGTATCATGGGAAAGAGCAAATGTTGGTTTCGCTGTTAATTACTTCGAACAAATTTTCCCATCCTATCCCGACATCATTGTTACATATCAACGATGGATTGTCACAAATACGCTTCACCTTTTTTACATCCCTATTTCATCGATGTTTATATTCCTTTAAATAATGTAACAAACGCTCTTTTTCGTTCCCGCTCCCGTTCTTTTATTTATTTTTTATTTTCCTGTATTTCTTGTTTGGGTTTTAATAATACATCCTCGACCTTTTATGCTCTAATTCAATTTGTAATTTAAATTCACCGTTTTTTTTTTATATACGACTTTACAATTAATTACGAACTAATTATATGTCTTATTTACAATACCATACAAAAATGTAATCGCAATATAATAATTATAAAATAAAAATAAAAAAATAGTAACTCATTGGCGGAAAGACCATAGGTCGATAGCCTGTTCAAGCAAGCAAGAAAGAAACAAATATATATATATAATCTAAAATCCCCATCTACCATAATGGTGGTGTAGGGGTGAAGAAACAAATATACCATAATATATTGTAAATATATGTAAAACAAATAACTTTGAATAAAGAAATTGTAATAGTAATAAAAAAACTCAAGCCGAAAGACCATTGGTCGACCTTGACAATATATATTGTGATGTTGAGGGTTATAATATGATAACTCACAAACTCAAAAAATAATACTTTATTCACGTGCTGATAAAAGCAGGTAACAATAACAATTGTCCATTCGATTTCACAAATGCCGTACAAAAAAAGGTTTAAAATAAATTCTAAATAAAAACGAATACTTTTCAAATTAATCGCAAGAGGTCGCTAGATGTATTATTTTTAATTTAAATTAATAATACATTACATATATTATAATATTTTATGTTATATTTTTTGTTCTCCACAATATTCGTTGCAATAAGCAATCATTTGTCGTTCAATTGCAAATATCAAGTATAATCCAATGTCCAACGAGGTGTTTTTTCAGGAAGTAGTTGTTTCTATGGATAAATTTAAGTACTAAGTTACGGTTATGTGTGAATGTAAAGAAAACGAAGTGGATGAATTTTAGAAAATTTAGGGTTGGAGTTGATGTAAAGAGTGAACGAGTTTAAGTCTCTTTACGATAGACTCGATCTTTTTGATCAGCTCGAGCGGCTCGATACTTCATCATTGATTGATCGATCTTAGAGATGATCGATGTTGCCCATCACTAGTTTAAATCTTATTAAATAAAACACTTTTTCACCTTGTTTGTATAACTTGTTATACAAACAAGGTGAAAAAGTGTTTTATTTAATAAACTCAAAATGTATAACGAAGTAAAAGCCTTAACAATCAACATAAGTTTAAATCTTCTCTGTATTAGAAAAAAAATATAATATCTTTCCAAAATTTCAACATGCATTCATGAATTCATAAACGACTAACTGTCATCCGGGATAAAAGACATGGACTACCGGCTCAAGGACTAATGGTCGATAGCTATTTGTAAATATTTAAATGCTTGATTTTAAACTTTATCTACTTGTAATTATCTCAATAAAGATGATTATGCATGTAGTAATTAAAAACTCAAATTACAATAGCGAATAAAACGATACTTTTTAGAAAAATCTATTTAATTTTTTAGAATTCTATGTATCTATTCAGTCCTACATAATAAATCCTGTTATTTTAATCTTATGCAGTAAGGAATTAATCTATGAGGCTACGTTGAACAGAACATCAAATACATTCCAAAGAGGAGGAGAATTAAAGCAGTATAAATATTACGAATAGCATTGGGCCCATGACACCTCCGAGAGCTCAATGCTATTCGTAATATTTATAGACGAAATTATGAAAGGATGACGACCACACCTGAGAGCACTCAGGTGTAATCACAAGAGAGGCACAAAAAATTACTGCGTACCAAAAAAAAAATATTATAATTCAATGTTGTTGCTTTTTTTTATACAATATTATATCATTTTTTTTGTAACATTGCTTTTATTTATATGAATATATTTTTGCAACAAATTGAATTTATTGGGGTAGTTGGGTGTTAGAAAATAAAAACATAGTTATAAGTTAAAAAAAACAACAAGGAGAAAAACGTTGCGTGAAGACATAATGGCAAAAATGTATCTCGATTATTTTGCATATATCAAAATATGAATAGGCACATTAAATGTTTGTTTATGAATATGGTGGAAAGAGCAACGAAGTGTATATGATTTTCGGTGTCGCGGAATTGCCTTTCATAGCCGAAAATACGGTCAAAGAGATAAGATTTTTTTTATTTATGCCGTCCAGGGTGCAAATTTTTTCCTATCTTAGTATAGTTTCAATATAAAACGGGTTGATGAATGGGCTCTATATTCATCCACCATCATTTCTATCTATCCTGGATTTATGAAAGAAAAAATACGAGAATAAATCAGAACCGGGCTCGGCTCACTAGCAATTCGGTAAATGAGCGAAATGGTGCCAAAACATCCTTTATTTATCTATTATAAAGGAATTCTTTATTCGCGGGAATATGTTTTTCTTTTATTCCGAGCGCCGCGCTTTGGTGATTTCACTCAATTTCTCCAAATATTAGTGTTTTAATTATCGGTGGAAGCGAAAACGAGAGTGGATTCCGTTTTGTATTCCTCTGTTTGCCTTTACGCAATACTTTTTTGCATTCCACGCTCAGTTGGCGTGAAGGTGAAGGTGAAGGCGAAGCAGCAGACGAAGACGAAGAGCGTTTTTCCGTCTATTCGGGTTTTGTTGTTGTTGTTTTTTTTTCCTGCTGCTCCTTTTCCCCGGGTATCTGGAGCAATTCGCTCGCGATACCATTATTAATTAACGGGCGTGATTTATTAATCCAATCCGGCTTTGTTTTCCCTTTTGCATTCATCCGCAGATCATTATTCAATTAGACCGTTTTGGTGCACTTGGATGGCCGTTTTTAATTTTCATCCTTTTTCGTACTTGTTGATTTCCGAACACGTCTGGCATTAATGCAAATTAATTCGGCATTGTTGTTATTGTTTTTTTTGTGGATTTATTTTTTATATCAGCAGGTATTGTTGAATTGTCGGCTCGATTTAAGTGGGTAGCTTTCTCCGATGGGTATGGACCTGAATCACGGGTGACTGGGCCATTATCCGCGGGCTAACAATTTTCATTTTGTTGCTCAATCCGGTTACACCCCTATTACTCATAGCTGTAATCATTTCACGAAACATCCTTTTCTGGTAAAGAGGACGCTTTCGTCATCAACTACCATCTTAATTGTTTTTATAATGTAAGGAATTTCAAATATTTCGTTTTAACCATTCCGGACTTCAAGATTTCGAAATTTGATTGTCCTTAATGTTTCGTTTAACCTCTAATGTAATTTACATACATTCGTAATCACAGATCTCAAAAATTCATCGATTTACATTAAATACACGGCGTTCAATAGACCTAAAAAAAATTAATCTCAAACTTGCGTCATTTTAATTCACATTTATAAACACAAGAATAATTCACGAGAATTCTCAATGATTTTCTATACTAATTGAAACAACTTATTAAGAAAACACGTGGCACATTTTTACACTTTATTCGTTATGATTAAGCTTATAATTGAGGCGAGAAAAAATAATTAATTAATTATTTTAAAAATCTTTTTATTTAATTTATTTAAATAACTGTGACCATGTGAATAAATCCTTAATTTGTTGATTGTTAAGGCTTTCACTTTTTATTTAATAAACTTTTTATTTAATAAACTCAAAATGTATAATTTTGAGTTTATTAAATAAAACACTTTTTCACTTTGTTTGTATAACTATTTATATAACAAGTTATACAAACAAAGTGAAAAAGTGTTTTATTTCATGAATAAATCCTTTTTTCTATCATTAAGAATTTTGGTGACTATAATCACTTATAATAATATTAGCTTTATTTTCCAACAGGAATAATGTTATCTATTTGGTTTTTTGTTTTTTGTTTTTTTAATATTCATAATACAATTTTGTTTCGTCACTTTTATTCGCTTAGATCCACGAGAGTAATGGCTGATTGTGTATTGTGATATAATCATTTACGTAACATGAAATATTATTATAAATAAGCCCGGTATTTAAGAATCCATCATCCCCCGCAACAAATTGATTGATTGGTTTTGCTCCTTAATTTATAAAAAAAAATACAAGCGAGGAGGAACGGGAGAACACCGGCGGGTAATGCGAAATATCAATATTGCATCACATCCTCATCACTTGAAACGCCATTGAAATTTACATTTAAAATGGCTTCAATCGAAAATCACAATTGTCGGAAGCTTTTGTATCTGCATATTTCAATTTGGTAATGCATAATACGCTCTTATTTTCAGCCCACATATCTGATATCAGTGAGTGTATAGGAGGTCGATATTTATTTTTAAGGAAATTGCCCCAGCTTCAAAGACTGCTCGGCTATAAAGACTAGCCCCTTCAAGGGATACTCCAATCAAAATGTTTATGATACAAAACATCCAATTGTATAAAGTTATTGATTTTTTATTTTATGAATAAAATAGAATTGATTGCTTTTTATGGCCCTCTTAAATTTGTTTTATTTTTAATTAAAACACTAAATTTCTTTTCTCACGTATTCTCCATATTTTATTACAACAAATACATTTAATTAATACAATTTTATAAATCTAAATTAAAAATTATTTGAAAATAATTATTAAATGTGGAAATACCACATTTAGCTCTGTGACATTTAGAATTACTTTACGTAAGTACTTTAAACAAATTCACTTTGGAACAACTACTTCCCGGGCAAATACCCCGCCGGACATTGAATTACATAATGTACAACTGCTGTGACCAAGTGAATAAATACACTTTTCTATTTATATTTATAAATCTATTTATATAACAATTATACTATACACATCATTTCTTTCTTTTTTAATCTTATCCTCTTTTATCTGTATTGGGTGACATACATAATTTAATAAACTGAAAATACATTGAGTAAATTAAATAAAAAATTGAAAATAATTAATTAATTCGTTATACATGTTTTTAGAGCTAAGGTTCTCTAAAATTAGGATGAATATTTTTTTATCTTTATTAAAGCAAAGATTCAGTGTTAAGATTCTCTAAAAAAGGATCAATATTTTTTTATCTTTATCAAAGCAAAGATTTAGAGTTAAAATTCTCTAAAAAACAAACATCAATATATTGTTTTATCCTTAACAAAGCAAAGATTTAGAGTTAAAATTCTCTAAAAAAAACAAGGATCAATATTTTTTATCTTTATCAAAGCAAAGATTTAGAGTTAAAATTCTCTAAAAAAAAAGTATCAATATTTTTTTATCTTTATCAAAGCAAAGATTCTCTGAAAAAAAGATCAATACCAAAGTAAAGATTTAAAAATGTATTTTATATTACTTAAATGTATTTAATGTAAATTCATTTATCCAATTTATTTGTGCAACACGTGTTATGCAAACAAAGTAGTAAGTGTTTTATTGTGAAGTTAACATGTATAACGAAATAGAAGCCTCCACCATACAGGATTTAATTAATTGTTTAAATTTGAGTTATGTGAAGTTAGTTAATCACAATTAAAACACTTTTTATTCCTTACTTCACGTGAAGTAAGGAATAAAAAGAGTTTTAATTGTGACAGGATTTAATAATTAATTATTTTCAAATTCTTTTTATTTAATTTATTTTAAATTACTGTAACTAAGTGAATAAATATTATTTTCTATCATAAAGAAAAAGTTTTATACACACCTTTGTTCATACTATAGAGATAATACCAAACAATAATACATAAATAATTACAATACAGTGGAAAGAACCTTAACGGTCGATCCAATTCCAAACAAGTGAATTTAGTTTTTGTAATATATTTTTCTTTTTGTATTACATTTGCAATGAGTGTCTTTTGGAAGGAATAAGTATGTCAATATATATAATTAGAATACATGTAGGTGTTAGACTGTCTGGGCTATCGACCAAAGGTCTTTCGACCTGTCATGAATTTATAATGATGCCAAAGAAAAAAACAATGCAAACTAACTGAACTGTCCTGATGATTCGCCCAAATGAATTGATGGATGAATTTACATTAAATAAATTTAAGCTAAACAACACCTCACACTGAGAATTAGAGAGGAACGTATAACGATGTTATATAAAACCAAATAAATAAATAAGTTAAACAAAAAACATTTTTAAATTGTTGCTTTGATAAAAATAAATTAAGGTTCTTTAAAAAAATAATCATATTTTTTTAAAGAACAACAAATATAAACAATCTTCTTTATGTTGGTTGTTGATCGTGGAGACTTTAATTATTTAAATAAAAATACATAGTTTCCGAAATATATCTAGTAAAATAAAAAATAAGTAGGAGAAAGGACAAGTATTTTTATTTAAATAAATATAAACAATGTTAAAGTGTATTCATAAAATAATTATATATGAATCGGCTAGCTATTTCTTTTATATTAGCCTAAATAAATAAAGCTCCTATTGTTTAATCAATACAAATAAAGTCCTATTGTTTAACTACATGAATTACTATAATTAGAATATTAATTAATTATCAAATATTTCGTTTATAATATATTACATAATTAATAATTTATGCCATGCCACGTCCGTGCTGTTAAAAACAGCCCCCGTTAGTTGTGAATAACTATGTTGCCCTTTGTAACATAAATTCAGGAAATGACGCCCCATTCATTTTCGTTAATATCCCCACCCAAATCGGGGCCATCTATAACCGAGATTTTCAATCAAACTTCTGTACTTGTTGCAGGTACTTTAAATTCAAGTCTTTCATTCGGCATTATATTAGACTTAAAGATTAGCTTCTACTGGCAGCCATTCAAATTTTGATCCAATCTCAGGGGATGCACAAAAAAATAACCGTGACTGTAAATGGAATTGAATTTAAAAGTTTTTACTAGAAAATAAGATTATTA
This sequence comes from Philonthus spinipes, assembly GCA_963082785.1. Taxonomy (NCBI): domain Eukaryota; kingdom Metazoa; phylum Arthropoda; class Insecta; order Coleoptera; family Staphylinidae; genus Philonthus; species Philonthus spinipes. Next base: position 6,902,083 of record OY720301.1, read on the forward strand.
TTAAAATTGAGAATTAAACGTAAACAATAGATTAAATTAATATTATGACTGAAGGGCAGAAAGACCTCTGGTCGATAGCCCAGATAGACTAACATCTACATGTATTGTAATAATTATTTATATTGTTAAAATTATCTATATAGTCTGAATAAATATATATATATATATATATATATATATTATAACTGATTATACAAGTAAATCACAGAATTTTGTTTTTAAGTTTCATATATTTATTGTAGAAAACCCTACTACAATTGTTTCATCGTCAGCTGCCAGCATACATCAGCTGCCTGATGATGATACTGTGTATCGAAACAGTATCATCATCAGGCAGTTGATGTATTCTGACAGCTGATGATGATACTATGTATCGAAGCAATTCTAGTAGGGTTTTCTACAATAAATCTGTGGAACTTAAAAACAAAACCCTGTGTTTTACTAGTATAAACAGTTATAATGGAGTTTCATCAAGTATGAAGAGTAATTTATATTTATTCGCTTTTATAGTGGTCATTTCTTTTTTTGTAAAAAAAATCGATTGCGTTTTCATTGGATTATCTGTAGTGATTTTTCATTTATATTAGCCGGTGGAATTTTATAAACCGTCATTTATAGACTCCGGTCACGTATTGATTAATTGACTAATTACACCAATCGCAAGCGAATTTATTAATTATTGAGTAAGGGACAATTACGTTCGCGTATGTGTGTGTGTGTAAAATTTTAATAGAAATTTGATGCAAAAATACGCGGCCCCGTTTCACTCGGAATAATTTCGGTGTAATTACGTTAAAATTTGTGACAAATTAATTTTTAATTAAGTTGCCCTGCGAACAGCGAATTTCAGTTCACTAATAGATGACCGTTAATTTGATTACGTCTAAATATAAATGTTTTAATCCGGACTGCATAAAATTAGATGATTGTACGGGGGAGCTAAATCAGTTTTTAATTGAAAACATATTACGTCTGATCTTTTAATCCATAGTCTGTCAAAGCGACACACCCAGCATTTCAGTAATTACCAACGCGATGCTAAATCTAAACAGGTTTCGGATTAGAAATTCGGTAAATATTCATCACTTGCTTTTAGAGGTTTATTGATGAAAATGTAACTTTCCAAAACAATAATTAGTGGAATTGTTACATTAGCATGATTAAATGAAATTAAATGTAAAGTGCGTTAATTTGATACATGGAGATGTTTACTCGAGGTTATTTTCTCATTTTATAAATATTGAATTACATAGAATGTGTTTTGTAGTAATTATTTTAATATTCACCCCAACCATCAGATATTATTCATAACATGTTATCCATTAGTAGTTTCGGTTTCGCAATTATGATAAGAGGGATTCGTATAAATACACATTGCACTTCTACCTTCAGGCTAGTTTTACGAACAGAACATGGACGTATGTTTATTTACAGCGTATATGGATTAAAAGTAAAATTAATTAATTTAACATGCATTGTACTTTAGCCCATGCGTCAAATTTAATCAGAATATTTAAAACAGTAATTAATTTGAGGCTCCTATTTGGAAATTGTGTTTGATGGGCTTCAAATATCCATGTCTTATTAGCCGTGGTAATTACAATTACGGCCGTTAGTTATTAGTTATTATTCCAGTAAGGTAATGAAATTTGAGATTTGATTGGGTGCTAAGGCGTTAATGGTGCATCGCCTCTTAAAAATTCCTACCTTATTACCGTCCCTCCATATAATTTAAGCCCGGCGTTGTTCCTCAAAATGCAAGTGCGTTAATGAAAAATGTAATTATCTTACCTTAAGACGGCCTTTTAATGCTTTTCCTTTTCAATGATGCGTTTTCTCCTCGTCTATAACAAACCTCCATTAATATAAATCAACAATTACGCCGCGGCAATAATAAATAGCGTTCATCCATTCATATACATATACATATTTCGGTACTAAAATAAAGCTGACATGTGGCCGTAATTAGTACTTACCGTGAATAATGCAATATCCAGTTTCCGGTGTCCATAGTGAATTGTGGATGCTGGATAATATTCGAATTCACTATGATAAATGCTGATCATTTCGTGTCATTATCATAAACTAAGAATACATTGTTCTTCATCAATCAATTCCTACCATTAATTGCTCTACACTTTACACATTACACTAATTAACCTTCATTTGTCTAATTATGCATCCCGCAAAGTTTAATTAATCTTTACAATAGACTATAATTAATATTTTATTTTAATAATATTTTATTAACTTTATTAAACAAAACAACTAATCATAATTTTCTTATTCTTTTAGTGATAAAATTACATGAAGATGTTTAGATATATATAAAGCATATGGCAATCACTTATTCTTCACTGTTTGAAGAAAAAATAAAATAAATATAATGCAATTTTCAAGAAATCATAATTTTAATGACGTTTTAATTTTCCAAATCATTATAATTATGTTTTACGTATTAAGGTTGCGGTTAAGTAGTAAGAGATAGCTATATGGTAAAATGGAAATAATCGTTTGAATATAGAGCTATTCTTTTGGATTTCATAATATGAATGTGTATTTACATTTTTTTATCTACCAAATATAAAGTATCAGTCTAAATAAAAAATAAATCGTTAATTTTCGTGTATTACGTCAATTTACTAGTTTAAGTTAGAAAAGAAAATTGTAAGGTATAATGAAATTAATAGGTCATGTCTGCTAAGTTATTTGAATGCAGAATTTAGGGAAATCCTTTAAATTTTCATTGCACAAGTTTTTATTAGCAAAAATTTAATTTAAAATTTGCTATAAATTTGATCAATTTTCATTGTTTTTCATAATTATTTTTCACAGCAACTAAACATTAAAATAATTTTTAATTTATCTGATGAAATTCTTGCTTATTTTAAGATTATTTTAACGTATAATACAATATTGTTCATTGATCACAACAACAATCTAACTCAAATTAGTGATTGCCCATATTTGTATAGATATCTCTTTCTTCTAAACCGCACCCTTAATTAATCTTTCGGTACATGAAGATGTTAGATTTATCTAAAACACATTCTAGTTAATTCAAAAAAAGTAATCACTTTTTCTTCACTCTTCTTTTCTACATTTTTGTATTAAATAGAATGCCTAATTAAATTAAAAAAGCTAATATATAATTAGGAAATTATATACATCATTGCTATACTCTAAAAAAATCTTCTATATCATTAAAAAAAACTCTTTCAGTACATTATTTTTTTTATAAGCAAATTACTTCATAACTAAACGCATTATATTGTTTAATACATTTCACCGATTCATTCATTTTAATCGTTAAATTACAGTACTCGCGCCGGAAAGCATATTATTTGATTATTAGCCAGCATTCAATCACTCCCTCAACGATCAACTTGTCAAATGTTTTTAAAACAATTATTGAACCTAGCAATTACTCCAACAATCCGCTTTTGTAACAACCCCCAATCAAAAGTCCATTATTCGCTAAAAGGCCGATTTGTATGCCTAAAGAAATTCATCTGGATTTCGAATGAAATGCGACAATAATGGATATAATAAATACTTTTGCAATTCGTATTATTAATACATGTTAACACATTTATATTCCTAAGCAAATCCTTTTATACAAATAATACATTTTAATTTGAATGAATAAAAGTAAATTTTAAGAATATATTGGTTAAAACTAAAAAATATCTCACCAATAGATTTTTTTTACTTATTACAATCTTAATATGTAATTATAATCGATTGTTTATGATTGTAATTGCAACGATTATAATCAATCAGATTGAGGCAAGGAAAATAATCTGTTGATTAAGAGAAATTTGAAAGAAAAACCTTAAACATGTATTGTAAATATTTATGTTATATTGTTTTATATTATTTGTATAGTCTGAATATTTTTTTTTTTTAATTTTATATATATATATATATATATATATCAGAGGTATGTGATAAACACCTTCGTTTTCGACTTAGAAAAGTTCGTCTCTCAATGCGAAATCCATGGCTGAGCATAAAAATTGATTAAAAAAGTTACGAAATACATACCCCTGATTTTATTATTTAAATCATTATTTAGACCTTCAGCAACAATCTAATGGCAAAAACAAGTATCTGAATAGTGACAAACACCTTCGTTTTGAAAATTTCATCTCTCAAAACAAAATCCGAGGCTGAGCAATAAAAATAGTATTTTTCAGAAATATTGATTATTTATGAATTAAATAATGTTATTGTTATTAATATTATTCTTTCTTTCTTAATTTTATCCTCTTTTACCCATATTGGGTTATTAATTTTATTAAAAATATAATTAAAAAAATCTGTATCTGTATGATAAATTTTTGTTTTATCAATGATTTATTTATTTGATTTTATATGAATAAATTAATTAAAATTAAAAGGGAATTTTAATTCAAATCATTTATATATAATGACAATACACAAATAAATTAATCAATACTAAAAATAAAAATAATGCATTTAAACGTATTTATCCAACAAATACCTAAAACTACTCTACCTCATAATTGTCAATTTTATTTTCAATTATTCCATGTTTTAATTAAACTCATTTGAAAAAAAAAACGAGACAGAAAGGGAGAGAGAGATAGAGTAGTGTCCGCATTAAATTCGATATTGTTTGCAACGAATGCAACGGTCGGCGCAGGGGAAAAGGTGAGCACGGGGTCGGAGGGTTGGAAATAGTAAACGAAACATGAATTAAAAAAGCATTTCACCGTGACTACCTTATTTTGAAATAACATCATGGATTATTCAAAGTACGTTATGCAAACGACCGTTGGCCAGCGGGACACTGCAAACTTTCATAATCAACTAATGAAATTTAAATTCCAATTTTAAAAACACTATTTTAAATAAACAGAGTTTAATCAATATTTACGTTCTGTGTATGTTCTTATCCGGCGGATTAACGTGTTGAAGTGTTTAAATTAAAATTAAGGGAATGTTATTAAATTCTTAGGATAATATTATATCATCATCAATTCTTTAACTTCTTTAAAACAATATAATTTATAAAAAAATACATCCTTGTTTTAAAATCCCTTTTTATCTATACAAAATAAAAGGAATGTTTTTTTATTAATTATTATTAATCTCACTGTAATCGTTACAAATGTAATCAATAATTTCACATACATTGTATGAAGGAAAAAAGAAATTGAGTGGAACTGTGTACGTTCAGGTTGGAATTGGATTAGATTTGGACAAAAGCAAGCCCGCAGGTGGGTTTAAAAAGGGGGCGTTTTTGAAAAGCATCTGTTTCTGTTTTGAAATTACGGATTGATGTAATTAATGAATTTATTTAAAACAGTGCCGCAGCGCCTGACCTAATTTCCAATTGTAGGTAGGATTTATGAATTCATGAGGGGAAAAATGTGAAAACACGCGCTGAAGGTGGAAGAGAAAATGCGATCAGACGAGACAAAGTGATATCTGTTACAATTAATATAGTTAGTCGTAGTGTCGCCAGTTTGACTGAAAATGTAAATTAACGAAGGGGAGAAAAAGGAAAAAGAGGGAACCCCGGCAATGGCAACAGCATTTTATATTAGCAACAACACTGTTGCCCTAAAAGTTTTTTCTAAGCCATTTAGATGAAAATCGGAATAAATTAACTTAATTTATAAGTGTTCATATTTAAGTTCTCTTTATACCGCCCCTTGTATATTTCATCGTTTTATTTTAGAACACTCATTAAAAAAATCCATAATATTAAATTCATGAGCCCGCCCTTCCACCCGCGCCCACCCCGGCGTACATTTATACGGTTAAAAGAAACTGAAACTCTTTCGCGACACTCCCTCCCTCCGCCCCTCGTTTCGTTTCTTTGTGCCCGTTTCTTGCATCGGTTCTAAAAGAAAAAAGGCATTTACTTAATTAGTATAATTTTTAATTTCCAGTAAACACGGCCCTTTAATTGATCATAAAAATAAAGGGCCGGGAAATTCGCAATCCGTCCAATTACCATTATTTAAATAAAAAAGAAACATTCAATACCTTCATTACCTTTCGTGACCGAATTATAAATATATAAACATTTCAAAGGGTGAAAACCCTTTTCAAAGCAATTTCATACATTTACATTTCTGTATCGACATTTATTTTTGTTTACAATCTAACTCAAGGTGATTCCACAGAACCTAATGGTTTTATTTAATCTTAAATAGACTCACAAGTAATACCTCAAGATTTTTTGTTCTTTTATTCATTTCTTAATTACTCGTAATATAAAAATCGCATTCATTCGCGCATACTAATGGGGTTCCGCAAGGTTCCAAACATAACCTTTTTTATATGAAAACACATTTTTTACACTTTTCTTCACTTATTTTATTTATTAACAGATGTATATTTCGATCACCATGATGATGTACATCTGTTAATAAATAAAATTATAAATTATATAAATAAAATAAATCATTAAATGATTCATTAAATAATCATATATAAAGCTGAATTATTACTATTTAATTATAATATTTATTTTTATTGGTATAAGTTATATTTTTAAAATGATGAGAGTTTTAATGAAATCCCAACAATAATCAACGCGGGTTGAATATTTAGATAATCAGGCAGTACAACTTAGAAATCTTGTTCATCCTTATTTGGGTATACCACATAGCAATTGCGTAAGTCAATTACTTATCGTCGTTTATAAAAAGATACATATCAAATAAATGTAAAATAAAGCGTATATATCTAACACAAATGATTTTTAAATGAGTAGATAAAAGCGTAGTAATAGCGACAATAGTATATATATTATGCGGTATCTATCTCTATATCTATTAGGCATTAAACAACATCCATCTTATAAAACAAGAACGTAGGTGTGCCCATGGCCCCGGTATTAATTAGTAGGAGTAGTCGTCTTGTCGGCATTTACTTGCTTCGGGGTTTAGGGTTTAGAGTTTAAGAAGGGCATGCATTTAGTGTGGGGGAATAAGGGATGTTTGGGCTTTAAGGGAGACGGGGAGCATTTTTGTGGTGGATAATTATGGCGATTTTTCATAAAACTTTCAGCAAGGGTTCGCACGCCAACCTCGCCGCATTGTTACCATATTCATGTCGTAGGGTCCCCGGGGATTGCGTGTGATAATTATTATTTTTTTAAATGTCATGACTTTATAATGATATTAAATTGTACGGATTCATTTACCTTTTTAAAAGGGATAATGAGAGTTATTACATGTAATCAATTTTGTAAGACACCTTCATCAGCACTAAGGGGTAACTTCAAGTAATTAATAATAATAACTACAAATTATTAAAAAAACACATCCTTACTCTTATTCAATTAAAAAAATGAAAAATCTACTCATATTTCTGGAGACTTGGGTTTAACTAAGAAAAGGCAGAATTGTTTGGTACTAGATTAAAAGAAATAGCAAAAAAAATTAAAAAATTCAAATCATTATTTTCTTTGTTTACTATTACTATTGTATACTATAGAATAATACTTCGAAAAGCCGATAAGGTAGGCTTTGCGAAGTATTATTTTTTTGTGTTTCGATTTTTGTTTTATATTTAGTATATTTCGTTTTTATAAATTGATTTCTCCTTTTTAAGATTAATGATAAAAAAATTATAAAATCAATTTTGCGATTTTATTTTTCATCAATGATTTTTCTTGTACTAGCTGCAATTTATTGCAAATAATTTCTGAATTTATTCCGACTGTTTTTGATTCGATGTATGGATTAAATTTTAGACCTTTATTAAGAAATGCTGTTTCTTCTGAGTTCAATTCTCTATTTACAAATTAACTAACCTTGGAATTAATTTGATGTCACTTTCACTTATGTTGGTTGAGTTACGTGAAGATGATAAATATAAAAACAGTGAATCAGTGTTCTATTAAAAACAATTTAAACACTTCGTCTGAAGAATGGTGAAACAATTTTAGCGAAAGCAATGTATTGTTGAAAGCGTTTTAAATTATTTTATTTATATATAAAAAAATAGTTATAAAATAAGTATGAAATAAATATGAATAAATTATTAAAAATCAACCAATAAAACACAGATTAGATTGAATAACTATATATTCTCGACTAGTTTCGGGTTAACTTTTAAATTCTCTTGAAAATGGGCTAATAACCCGAAACTAGTCAAGAATTTAAAGTTATTCAATCTAATCTGTGTTTTATTGGTTGATTTTTAATAATTTATTCATATTTATTTCATACAATATGAACTACCAATGTCTAAATATTAAAACCATTAATTATAAAATAAGTGATATTTAAAAATTTTCACCATCAGAAAATCTTAATCGTTGACGTTTAATACAGGGAAAGTGTGATATTTTGGGTCATATTGATACTTGTTTTCTTTACGGAGGCTCTTAGCCGCGGGTAAAACATACCTGTTTGAGAACGTTCGGAAATAATATTAATGAGTTGCATCTATCAATTAAACTTGACGTAAGATATGTACATCAACGCTTACCAGCGAGAACAAAAGCATCCTTATCTAAACAGAAATCTGATGAACATCATTTCCACACAATTGCAAATCATGATAATTTAAATAAAACACAGGAACCGTGATTTAATATGATTGTATTTGAAGGAGCACCATGTAAGGATGTTTTCTTTTATTTAAAATAAATTTTGAATATTAAAAGAATTTTTACTTTGAAGTTTGAATTTAAATCAGTGTGTGTTGTTACGAACAGATGTCAGTAATGGCAGTGACGCATTGGTAATGCGGAGAAATGGAATCGCACGGTGTGCGGTGGTCTTTCATGATTTTTTTTTTTTGAAATGTCGCCACTTTCTACCCGTCGTATTTGGAGAAAAGCAATGCAAATATTTGTCAGGGCGTAATTGTATTTGTACACAGAAAACCGAGAAGGCAAGAAGTAGCTATACGTAGGTATATACAGAGAATTTAGTATTAAGTATTTCGTGTGCCATTAAAACTGTTTCATTCCTAAAATTTTTAGTGCCGCTTCTGAGTAATGGGCTTTTTGAAATGTTAAGACGCTTTATCTTTTATTACTCAAGAAAGAGTGAAAGGGATTGTTGGTAGTAGCACTTTGAAGCGGATGTCTAGAATATCTAGAATGTTTGTGGCTTTATTATTTAAAGGAGGCGTCTAATTTATAGTAATTACTGCGTGTCTTGCGAGATGAAATTTTGAAACAAAATATGCTTTATAGGGGTCTCTGGATATCCCCGGAGCATAAAATATTTTATGACCTTTTAAATATTCAAGATATGAGAGGAAACGTGAGAATGTGAATTGTGGAAAAAGCTTGAACTCCTAACGTGCTCTCTAAATTTTTATTAAGCCTGGGTTGCTTTAATTCCCTTTATCGAGATTTCTCCGCGGCATTAATGAATACCAAATGAATTCGTATTTTTCTTTTTTTATTATTTTGTTATACCAAAAAAAAAAAACGTTATATAACTGAGCTGACACAACAGCGGTTATAATAATAGTTAAAGCAAATAGCAAATATTTACACCCTCCTGGGTCCACTAGCCTTTATATCATTTTGTAGTCACCAACCTTATATTTACTTGCGTCCGCACGCCCATAATAAATATTTATACAATACGCGCCGCAGTAAACAGTATTCGAAACGCTGCGGAAACATTCCGACATTCCGCTTTAATTTCATCGGCAATTCTACAATACAATCCCACAATTCGACTCAAATTCGATGATTTCATGATTTACTACAGGATGCACACTTTCATTCGAAATTTCTATTGCTCGGAAATCTAAATAAGAAAGCTGGTGTTTATAGAATGGAATTTCGCGCAAAACCGCCTCCAGCGTTATGATGTCAATAAATTACATCCGCGGTTTTTAAACCCAAAAATAAATCATCCTCTTAATTACGAACATAAAACGTTCGATTAATAATCCAATTCCATATGTAGATTTATTCGAAATAAAGGCCCAAGTAAGGGAAATACTCCGCCCGTGGAGTTTACAGTAAAATGAGGGTTGAAAATTGTGATACGGTGCGCCTTGAAAAAACATTAATTACTTCGGGTTCAAAACTCTCCAGACGTAATCAAATTACCTCTCGAAAAGCGCGAACTTGCATCTTTTAATTTTCATAATTTCATTACGAAAAGAATGGCCTCCGCTTTAATCCAATGTATGCTGATGATTTTCCATTTTCTCTGTCCTGTAACATCAGCGGCCATTTCAGCTACAATTCCCATCAACACACACAAAACATACACTTAAATGGATTCTCCTTTTTCAACTACTTCAACACGTAAAGTGTCATGCTATAAAAATACACAATTACTTCAAATCAAATTTTATATTACTAAACAAAAAAAGTTTTCAATAACTAATTTCTATATAATTTGGTATGTTAATAAAAATAACAAAAAAGTGCATCACGCACCAAAGTAAATATTTTGATGTAAAAATTAATAATCATGACACTATATTAAGTTTCATGTTTATTTAGGTCGTGATTGTCTCTTTGTGTTTGGGTTAGGCTCTAATTTATTTATTTATTAGAGCTCGGTAGTTTTTTTATATATGGTTTGGTGGCTCAAGTGTGTATTTTAATAAAAATAGATAGCTGTATAGTTATTCATAATAAAGAAAAAAATGTCTAGTTTTGGACATTTGTTAAAGTACTTATGTAACATAAGTCATAATGTTACATTAGCTAAAGGGAAAATAATTTACTTATTAATTTTCATTAATTTCAAATTCTTTTTATTTAATTTATATAGTTATTCTATTATAATTCGTGTTAGATTGAGATTCTAGTCAATGGACAACATTGTATTATGAGTAATCTTAAAACAAACAGGAACAGATGAATTAAAAATCAATTTTAATAAATGAAACACTTTTTTACTTTGTTTGTATAACTCGAGTTACTTTTTTACTTTGTTTGTATAACTCGAGTTATACAAACAAAGTAAAAAAGTGTTTCATTTATTAAAATTGAATTACAATGTATAACAAAGTAGAAGCCTCAACAATTAACAAATGAATTAAAAATCAGTTTAAGATTTTTTTCTAAAAAAACTATTATGAAAAACAATGAAAATATTTGCCAGATCAACCCACTGCAAATACCTAAGAATCCTCTGCAATCAAAAACTCACTCTTGAAGACCTTTCGGTCATCCTAAAAGCTAAGGTAAAGAAAAGATCGGCACACTTCAGAAGCCTTACCTATAAACAAAAGGGAATAAGTACAAGAACAGCAGTTCATATCTATAAAAAATGGTGTGCCATTATATATAAATATTATTGTAATTGTACTATGTAATTGTCTGAATAGAGATATTTGTATATAGGTTATATATATATGACAATTTTTAATCAATATATTTAATAACAAAAACGTATGCAATGAAGATTTCAAGCATTTCAATAAATTCCACATTCTAAATACTTCACATTCAATTTCATTATATCTTACAATTTTATTTTTTTTATACGAAATAGAGAATTAGCACAAGGATTTAACTCCGTGACTAACATTTTAACCACATAGGTTTGTATTACTTTCGTTTTCACGATAATACGCAATACTTAGCCATTTTCTTTAAATATTGACTGATATTTTTCAACTTAACAAAAAAAATAATTACACATCCATATCAAATCCTAGTGATCGGATCTTTTTTAATCGATGATTTTGATTTTACTATCTCTTTCTACTAAACCGCAACCTTAAATTTAACACAAGATTAGGTAATAGCGGAAATCAACGCTGGAAAAAATAGTCGGTAGTCTTCTAAGCAAAACCTAGGAGTTCGACATTTCATCCGTAAAAGTAGTTTTTGGTCGATATTTTTAAAGGCAAAACCTAGGAATTCAACATTTCATCCGTAAAAGTAGTTTTTGGTCGATATTTTTAAAAGCAAAACCTAGGAGTTCGACATTTCCTCAATAAAATGAGTTTTTGGACGATAGTCTTAAAGGCAAAACCTAGGAGTATGACATTTCGTCCATAAAAAGAGCTTTTAGTCGATAGTCTCCCAAGCAAAACCTCGGAGTACGACATTACGTCCTTAAAAAAATAGGCAAAACCTAGGAGTACGACATTATGTTCTAAAAAAAAATCTTTGACGATAGTCTCCTAGGTAAAACCTAGGAGTTCGATATTTCGTCCATGAAGGAGTTTTTCGTCGATAGTCTCCCAGGCAAAACCTAGAAGTACGATATTTCGTCCATAAAAGGAATATTTTTTAATCGATAGTCTCCTAGGCAATACCTAGGAGTTTGACTTTTCGTCCACAAAAGGAGTTTTTGGTGGATAATTTCCCAGGCAAAACCTAGGAGTTCAACATTACGTCCATAAAAGAAGTTTTTGGTCTACAGTCTCAAAGGCAAATCCTAAGATTACAACATTTCGTCCATAAAACGAGTTTTTGGTCGATAGTCTTCCAACCTTGGAAAAACTTCTTTTATGGACGAAATTTCGTAGGTTTTTGACGATAGTCTCCTACGCAAAACCTAAGATTTCGACATTTCGTTCATAAAAGGAGTTTTTGGTCGATAGTGTTCTAGGCAAAACCTTAGAGTTCGATATTTCGTTAAAAAAATATATTCCCCATCCACAACACAAAAAGTAATTAGAACAAATGTTGGGTGTCTTGTAAAAAATCTAAAAAGAATATATGCTCAGATTTTGTGTGTAATAAAATAAAACCAATCGAATCCCATCAAAGAACTTACCTACAGAAATATTAAATATTTGCATTTTTAACCACACTTTGTGAAAATTCAGATTAATGAATATGCTAATGTTTTTTAATATTTGCAAAACACTAAATGAATTCGTTCAACTACCATTCATCTGGTTTGGATAACTGGTCTATTAAACCTCATCAGAAAAGTGCGTTCCATATACCTTTATACCAAACGTTTGTTTGGTTGCCTACGTTGTAGAGCCCGATTACATTCGTTGATGATGCCAATTAGAAATTGGGCAACAGATGTTACTTTGCGCTATTGTTACAATTTACAAAACAGTTTTTAAACTATCAATTTAAATCGCGCGAGGCTAGCATACCCATCTTATCCCGCTAACCCGTTTGCAGTACCCTCGATGCTCTTGATAGCAAACGTTTGTTTGGTTGCCTACATTGTAGAACCCATATTACATTTGTTACCGATGCCGCTTAGAAATTAGTCAATAAATGGCGCTTTATGTTATATTTACAATTTGCAAAACAATTTACACTGACAACTCAAAGCACGAGGACTGCCATGTCCATCTTATCCCGCTACCACCTTTGCAGTACCCATAGTATAGACCTCATCAGAGTAGTGTGTTCCTTACACCTTGATACCAAACGTTTGTTTGGTTGCCTACCTTTTAGAGTCCATATTACATTCCTTGAATATGCTACTTAGAAATTAGTCAACAGATGGCGCTGTGCCGTATTGTTACAATTTGCAAAACCGTCTTTACACTGGCAGCTCAAATCTGACATACACCTCTTATCCCGTTAGCCCCTTTGCAGTACCCATAGTATGGAGAGAAAATCATTCAAACAATTATTATTTTCACAGCATAGATATTTCTTTACATAACTCTAAAAATAAGAAAGCAATTGTTTAGCTTACCGTTACTCCACTAATATGAAATGATACTTCCTGTGCTTATGCCACCTGAGTCCATCGATGATGTTTTACAGTCCACTTCAAAATCTAATGAAAGTCAATCGACCGATGATGGGTTCCATTGTTTTTTTCTGAAAATTTAAGACTACAGTAATTTACGCGAGCTGACTTAAATGATTTATTGAGATAATTGGATTTAACTAAAGGAAACACAGAATTTCTTGGTTGTAGACTAAAAGAATGGAATTTATTTTAATTTTTAAATTCTATTTACCATCGTAGAACAATGACTAAAGTTTCGATTTTAGCCATTGTTAGTCATTGTTCTATAATAGTAAATACAAACCTAGAAATTATTTTTTCCCTAATATCGAGGAAACTGTTAATCTCCAGTTTCCTTAATATTTTAGTCAAGAAGAACATTTGATTTACTGTCATATAATTAATGGTCTAATGAATGAAAACATGGGATCTCAATTCAAAAATGACTGGATATATAACACAATATTAAAACACATGATCATTTAGGGATGCATAGTTTCGAAGCCAAAAGTAAAATAACCTGATGCACATGATGCTCTACCAAGGATACAGCGACTAACTTACTCCAGTCACTTGATCTGGTGATCAATAGCGAGACCAGACTTGGGGATATTTGTCCGAGGTTCACAGCCGATATGCTGTGAACCTCGGATAAATATCCCAACAAATATTGTATTACACAAAATAGTGTACATAATTTTTGCACCAATGAAGAAGAGAATAATAGATTTTTTTAAATAAATTAAATAAAAATTATTTGAAAATAACAAATCATTTCCATATTTAACTTAAGTTACGTAAGTAGTTTAAACAAATTCACTTTAAAACAACTACTTCTCAGGCAAATACCCCGCCAGACATTGAATTACATAATGTACACCTGCTGTTGCATATCAATAAAAAAAATATCGTTTTTAATATTTTTCTTTATATAATTTTAATTTAATTAATTGCAAATGTGTGAATCACCTATTTTTTTCTTTTTTTTAAATATAAACATCATTATTCAGACAATATGATAAAAAAAAATACAAAATGTATAATGAAAATATGTGCAGTTGTGTTAGTAGTCTGTCATGGGCTATCGACCACAGGTCTTTCTGCCCTAAGTTTTTTTATTATTTTAGACTTGTTAAATGTAGCTTGATACTATAACTAAATAGGTTATGCTATTATACAGTCTTCAAACTTCGTTCTTAAGCATAAACATGCAAAATTAATTTTATAAACAAATTCATTTAAATAATGCGTTGTAATGGCTCTATTCGAAATAAATTAATATAAATTTAATCAATTATACGTATATTTCTTCCATAATTTTATAGTATTGAATATAATTTTCTCATTTGAATAAATACATGTGTTTGATTAAAATTATAAATTGGGGTTGTTTGTAATCAAAATTTCCTTCACTAAGCGCTTATTAACTAATTTATTTAATATGCAGGTTGCTAGAAGTGGAAAATAGTCTGCATACATGAAGCAGCGTCCCATCATCAGAACGTACAATTTCATGTAAAATTAATGAGTGGATAATTAGTCCAGATAAATAACAATTAGCCAGAGGTGATATTTAAGGGTAAATTAAACATAAAAAATTCTTTGTAAAGAAAATCAAAATAATGAAATTAATTAATATAAGATGTAAGTATATATTTTTTTAATAATATAAGTGAAAAAATTAAAATTCCTTACTTCACTTTAAAGTGACAAAAGTATTATACAATACTTCACATTACTCAACCTAAGTAATTCACTGACTTTTTATTTAAACGAAAAAATTGTTATATTAAGATTTCATCCTAAACACAAATGCGAATTCAAATTTATTATTGTTATTATTATAACTTTAACCCACATCCATATTTGTGTACAAGGAATATCGATTTAAATACAACATTAAACATAAATTAGTCCGCAGCAACCGTCCCTTACTGTCTAAATACATTATTTCAATTTAATTTGAATATTAATTAACTGATTTATTTAATAACGCAATTGTTTACAAGTATAATTAGTATTCATAAAGGCCCACGTATTTATGGGGAAATAAAGAGGCGGTCGCGCGGGGGGGAGGTGTGTGCAGATAAATTGAAATATTATTAAACATCAACATTACGTAAATATTATAAAATATCGGGTAATTTGATCAAAGCCCATACTGTGTGATTATTCGCGCATACTTAATCCAATACCAAAACCTGGTGCCAATGCCGATGCTAATAATACACGTTTAACCCTTGCTAAATACACAAATCTTTATGTATAATTTATTCAAAGGGGGATTTGCTCAACAAAGTCAATATTTTAGAAAAAAAATATACAATTTTTGTTTATTACCCGTATTTTTGTATTATTAAAATGTTTGATTAAATATATAATTGATATTTGAAAATAAATACAATATATCACAAATATTTATACGAAAATTGTATACAAAATTCAATGTACACTATAACAGGCAATATTTTAGATAATTTACATAACACGCATAGTTTTGTATGTTTTACAAAATAAATTTTGTTTGATTTCAGTCTAGTTTTCCAATGAAAAAATTGCGGACTTGCTGAAAGGGTAAAAAAATACGCCAGAATTCCACCTAATATTAATTAGCCATGAATTAATAAAAGTACTAAATGTAGATACCATGGACCTATGAATATAGATACACACCAATTCAGAATCAGATTTTCTGTGTGTATGCGCATGTTTAAAAATAGACGTTAATCACCGTTTGGAAAGCGAAATAAAAGCGAGATTTTAAGAATACTAATTGCAAATTTTAGATTTCACCTATTAGTAAAAACAACTATTCGTAATAAAGATATTTTGTTGTTTACACTCTTTCTTTGTGAAAATAAAGGCCAACTTAACCACATAATTTAATTAAAAAAATGAAACTTTTTAATTAAAGTGACAAATTATGTATATATTCATAATTTTTTTCTTTAATAAAACAAAATATTCGGAGCTATTCCACACATGAAAATTTAAAGCACACGCTTAAAAAAACTCACTTTTTATTTAGTTCAATACACAGAATTACAATTAATTGTAAATATAATTAAACCGAGTACAAAGTAAGTTTTTTTTATTTAAACAATGAGCTAATTGTAAATCTATTTTTTGCCTTTATCACTGTAACGATAAAAAATCATTACAGTCTAAGAGAGTTTTTTTAATTGATGTGCATACTTAGATTGTGATGTTAAAAAAATAACGTATACGTTCAATTTCGCTTATGTAATAGCCCGGATTAATTATAATATCCAATAATAATATTTGTATCTATTTTTTATTTTCTATAAAAATAATAATAATTCAATTTATGCAGGACCAGCGGTCTTTCTACCTATAATTCGATATCCAACTGAATATAATTTATATCTGTTAATAAATTATATAAATTATATTCGATTTTTCAATTTTTATTATTTATTTTGTACACAAGTTTACAAGAAAATCTGAATCATTTTTTAAGTATGTCACACGCAAATTAATTAATTTGTTAAATGGCTATCGACCATAGGTCTTTCAGCCAATTTGCCAATTTTGTATATGTTTCCGTATATATCTGTTAATAAAGGTTATTATTATTAATAATAATTCAATCCGTCACTACAGAAATTGATTATATATTATTAATTGAATTTTATAAACGTAATAATTAGTAAAAATCATTTTCGGTGCAAAATAATCTTTAGATTCCATAAATACGGAAATATAAAGAGAATTAAGATATTTATTTTAAATTGGCGCAAATGAACAAAATATCGATGCACGTGTTGCCATCTAGTGGATTTAAAACGAAATTAATTTAAACATGAATTCAAATTTATTTTGGGAAATAATCTGTTTTTACGGAAAAATAACTAGAAACAGTATCATAATGCAAAAAAGTAAAATAAAAAAAGACGAAAGTTTTAAAAAATAAACTCTTAAATTATATATATTAAACAGGTTTTTCGTTTCTTCCGCTCTAAATTAAACTGAGTACAAGTTTGCGTCTTCATTACATTGTTATAAAGGCAGAAAGTGTAAAAGAAAAACCTATTAATATAATTTACAATTAAAAACTAATTAGTTTCACTTTTATTTTTTTAACTAAAATAACAGTTTCAGTATGTTAGCGTATTTTCTGAAACATTTGCACATAATGTTTCGGAATACGCTATATATCATTCATATTTATTAAAACTAGCCGTTTTAAAGTTTTATAATATAAATTCCGCTCTTTTTAATTCTAGAATGAGTGTAATGCTGCCATCTAGCGGATTTTGCATTAACTATGTCATAAAAGAGTATGTAGGAAACTGTAAGTGTACGTGCTGCCCTCTAGCGTACTTTCTACAGCTATTTAAAAAATGTAATAAGAAGATATCTGTAAATGTCAAAGTATAAAATTTTAATAGATAAATTTTAATTTATAAAACTTTATAATTACATGTCATTGCTTGACTAATCTTGATATTTATGTAAATATGTTCGCATAATATAAAGATAATATAATGACATGATTTAAAAAACAAGGATTTTTAAAACACTTTGATGAAATAAGATGTCTTAAACTTTAAAGCACGGAATATGGTTTTAAAATTAATTATCCCAGCTAGATATTTGCAATTATTTAAGTTCTCAATATTATTGTGATAAATACATTAGAAAATTAATTAATTAAAATGATAATAGAAAAATAGGTTTTATTTTGTCCGAATTTCATCAAATATCAGATAAATAATAAATCTTTGGCAAAATTTGTTAGCGAAGCATCTTTCTGAAATATTTATGATAATATATATCTTTATTCCATGCAAGTAACAGAATTATTTGCGTTATATGATTTTGTTATTATACATAAAACATGATTATCTTGTTGTCAGAAACAAAAGTTTTAATTTTCCATATTTGATTTAATGTATGTTCCAAAATCTTATTTAAAAAAACAAGATATGCAATGTAATATTATTAAAAACTGTCTTCTTTGATTTTTCTTTAATTTCATTTATTTCGCTAATAACATTTCTATTTTCTTAATTAAATGAATTAATTGATGTATTAAATACTGTTCATGGTTATTGATCAATCAGTTTTATTCATTTTTATGGTTTTGACCTATAGTACAAGATAATCGACTTTCAAACATGGAATAATATATTTTAATATTTTCAGCACGAATGATCCTAAATTATAAAAGCAGATTGTGGTATAAATCTAATACTTAGGCACTTATTCGGGGCTATTCTGTAATGGAAATGTTAAGTTAAACGTGTATGTTATTTTTTATCATCACAGTCTAAGCAGGTTTTTTAATGAATATATATGCATAGAATGTGAATTTATTTAATAACGCAAACGTTAAACTCAACATTTTTTATAGGAAATAGCTCCGATTATTAGGTTTTTAATAGAATCTCGTGATTACTAATTTTATTTTTAAAAAGTAGCAGTTCAAATCAAAAATAGAACTTATTTTCAGGAATAGTAACTCGCAGATTAAACAAAACAAAACAATTTCATTTAAAAAAACAGTACAATATACATTTATTGATTGAATAATACCTTCACAACATGATTAATAAAAAATATATAAACGGAATGATATATCTTTGGCATTCCTATATATCTCAAAAACCAAACACCATGTTTCCAATATATAAAAACCTGTGCATCACATTTATGTTTTACAGCTTTGACCGTAAATCTTCAATTTTCTTTGAAGCCGATTGCTGCAGTTCAGTCAGTTTCAAGGCCAATCCCATGTTTCCTATAATCTTGACTTTACCTTGGAAAAACGCCTTTTGGGGATTGATGTCACCGGTTATAAGCTCGATTATGTCATCGTCTTTCATAATGAAGGTCACATCTGGTTTGACTAAAGTAAAAAAAAAAATGTAAATTATAACTATAAAAAAAAGAAGTACAAGATATTTTGCTATACATTTAATGTATATTACTTTAATAAATAATGATAATTATAAGAATGAAAAACACTTTTAATTTTTATAATAGTGTTTTTGAGTTATGTAAAGATGTAAATGCAAATAAAACTTAAGGAATTTAACTAAGTTTTATTTGCTTTTAATTTTTGTTTTGTATAACACTTGTCTTTGCGTCCAGCATCCCATTATCAAACTCAAAACAAAATTTAGAAGTGTATTTTTTATTAAATTGAAAACTGTACACTGAATTTTCATTTTTTACTGTGGCTTCCACAATATAAAATAATAAATATTCCCACTGAATAAAATTTTGAAAAAAACATTGTATCAGTATTAAAAGGTCAGATTCTCCCCGTGAATGAAAATGGAAACAGAAAAGATTTACGTGCATAGATTCACAATCACCTGGGAAAGGGCCTTACAGACATTCTACATACGATCCCTTTCTGTTCTCGTTCCCCGTCCGTTCCAGAACGATTCTGAATTGACGATTGTGAATTGGTAATTAGAACATTGATGCAATATTTTTTATTTCCATTTTTATTATTAGGTTCAATTATTACTATTAACACCCCTACACCACCATTATGATAGATGGGGATTTTAGATTATATATATATATATATATATATATTACTATTAACAATAGTAATGTTAAAATATATTTGTAACTGATCATCGGGACTATTCCTTAGGAGAAATGTAAAGTTCAATAACTTCACATGCCAAGTTATATATCTATTACAAAGGCTGCTAACTCAACACTGGTTAATGCCGGCGAGTATCGATTATGAATGAATGAACAAAAGCTGCATAGACTGTAATGATAAAAATATCGTACACATTGAAGTTAACATTTCCCATGAAGAATAGCCCCAAATGATTATAAAAAAGTACCTTTAGAATTAAATTCAATTGTTCCTTTGCCTTTGCGGGCATCAATAACCCAAAATCCTTCATTTCCATCATTTTTCTTCACCCTGAAACCATAAACAGCTCTATGCTTCTCAATCAAATTATCAGTATCTTCCTTCATAACTTGCTCCAAAATCTTCAAGTATCCTGTGGCCTTGAAACCCTCATCACTTACAGCAGCTGCTGTGTTGCGAGACCTAACTCCTTGGTTTCTGTATTGTGGGAATCCCAATCGGTACAACCCGACGACAACAGCACCTCCTAAGCCGATGTTATGTTGAAGTGCAATCTTGGCGTTGTTTACCTGCCGTGGTCCTGCTTCTCCACGCAATTGCCAACAGAGCTCAGCGCATTGCGCTAATCCCGTTGCTCCCAAAGGATGTCCTTTAGAAATTAGCCCACCACTGGGGTTAATAACGTATTTTCCTCCATACGTGTTGTCACCCCTATCAACGAGCTCACCTCCTTTTCCTGGAGGGCAGAGACCAAGAGCTTCGTAAGTAATTAGTTCATTCACGGAGAAACAGTCGTGAAGTTCAATCACGTTTACGTCTGACGGGCTTAGATTGGTTTTCCTGAAGAGACGATCAGCAGCCATTTTTGTCATGTCATATCCAATCTGTTTTAAAATAAACTCAAATTAAACCCGAATTTTGTTTACATAAATATTATACACGAACCACTTTGATGCAACTGTTATCATTGAAAGTCGAAGTTAAATCAGTGACCATTTCCATTCCCAATATTTCAACAGCTTTACTCTCAAGTCCGTGATTCTTAACAAATCTTTCGGATACAACAATAGCTGCCGCAGCGCCATCACTTGTTGGGCAGCACTGGAGCTTGGTGATGCCTCCAAATAATTTCGGTGAATTCATTATTTGATCCAAGGTGTACTTGTCTTGGAACTGTGAGTTTCTGGAAAATAATTGAAAATGTAATGAATGCAATCTTTTCATAGCTGGTTGTGGGGACAACAAAGAAGTAGTATAAAGGACAAGAATTTTATTTAACTAAGTAATGAATCTAAATGATTATTATTATGTTATTAGTAACTAGCAGCAGGTAACCGTTTTCCAAACGAAATTTTGATTTTTTTTAAAATACTTATCGTTGTCAAATTGCGACCAGAATGCAACGCGTCCCTAATACTCAAAAAGTGCTATAAAATAAAAAAAATTTGTAACCTGTGAATGTCTATAGACAAAATTTTCCAGTCTACGCGAGTTACAATATATATAAGGATTATTGAACATTATAAAGGAAATTATTTAAATTTTGGTAGATACTTACGGATTGTTAACGGAATGCAAATGATTTTTGTAAGCAATCTTTCCAAACTGTTCAGGGCGGGTACCATATTTCTTCATGTGCTCAAGGCCGGCATTTCCGAACAATTGTAGAGTCACTGGAGCTGTGTCAAAACCAGCAATTTCAGCCATCACTCCAACGTGTTTATCCATTGGATTTGTTCTATCCAAAAACTATAATTAAAATTATAATTACATTACGATCTGTGCCTAACATAGTATTTATATATTGTTGAATATTTTTTAAAATCAATAGAATAAGTTTAAATAAAAAATTTAATGAAAAAAGGTAGATTTCACAAAAAGGTAGTGTAGGTTAGACGAACTACTAGATTGTACATCCCAATGTACAAAAATGTTTGTTTACAGCAATTTATAGGCCCATCGGATAAAGCAAGGAACTAGTAGTTCATCTAACCTACACCGCCTTTTTGTGTCATTAACATTTTCTATATTGGATGTGATACAGAAAGTCTTAATTAAAAAAACTAAACCTAAAAAGGTGATTTTTTTTGTTAACCCAACTTTTTTCTGGAGGCGAGTGGGCCAGATTTTGATGGTCTTGTTTATAATGTGATGGATTTTTCACGAAAATATAATCAATAGTAAAATATATACATATATATAATCTAAAATCCCCATCTACCATAATGGTGAATCAATAGCAAAATAAAACAAATAAATTTAATTAAATTTAAGAAAGAAATGTGTATTCAATAAATATTTCTATTCTACTATTTATTGCTCTCATTTGAGAATATTATTGACTTATTCAAACAACGTAGTTATTGATTTTATTTGAATAAGTGAATAATATAACATAGCGTAAACTAACTCAGCCTAGAATCAAATTTATTACCATAAAGAATGTAATGTTTTATTCATTACCTTCGATGTAAGGCTTCCACGTTCCATTTTTTCAAAACCGAATGCCAATACACAATCGTTGGCCCCAAATTCAACAAGCTCCTTAGCTACGTACAAAGCGGTGGATCCTGTGGAGCAATTGTTGTTGACATTGATTATTGGAATCCCCGTCATCCCCACTTCATACAAACAACGTTGTCCGCATGTAGAATCACCTAAAATATAATAATAGTAATAATAATAAAAGCTAATAATAATAAATCATTCTGGTTATATTTCTCTTCTAAACAATTTATATTATTCACATATAATTCAATACAACGTTTTATATCTTAAGTAAAATAATTGTTTATAAATTTTTTAGTTTTGTGGGGAATCAATATTGAAAAGATTGAAAATAATCCAAGAACATTTTTGTACTCACAAGGAATCAACAATACAAAGATCAATTACTCTTCCTGTAGTATAAAGACATTGGCCTCGTTTTACAGGAAAAAGAATTGTCGATTCACTATCACCCGGGAATGAGAACAGAATGGAAATGAGAATCATAGTATTTACGTGTATCAATTTACAAACGCCAAGGAAGGGATCTTACAAACTTTCTGTATACTATCCATTTTCGTTCTCGTTCCCAGGCGATTGTGAATCGTCCCTAACACTGGATTAGATTGAAAACATTTTCAAATAAAATATCTATCATTCAAAAGAACATTTTTCAATAAAATATTTATCATACAAAAGGAAAATAAGTAAATGGGATAAATTACCGTAAACATAACCGCAGGTCGCCTTTTCGATTTCTGAGAAAGCCACCTTCGCATCCTGAAGAGCTTTCATAATGGCCTCCTTGGCCATATCAGGGTAATCTCCATCATACTTCCCCGGCTTCTCAAACTATAAAACAAAACAAGAATTCTCATTAAAAAAGAAATGCCCGCACAATAATAAAACAACTCACTTTGGTCATACCAACACCGATCACAAAAACGCGCCCCATTTTCCTCTTGTAGTGATTTAAATCGAAAACCAAACCAAACTGACAAATAAGCCGATTTTGCAATTTATTTTGTTATAACCTTATCATCAGACTTTGTACGAACGAAATGTATATGTCAAGTAGGCGAGTGACGTTGATTTCCATCCACTCAGCGGTACTAAAACAATTTATTTTTTACAGCGTGTAGTGAAAGCGGTCGTCGCTTTTATTCGAAATCACGCTGGAAATCGTGCCACTTTATTTCTGTAGAGATAAGGCAATTATCACTGTTCAAAATCCATATTACAATAATTTCTTATCGATTTTTATTATTATTTATTAAGCTGTTTGATACTGCTAAAATGAACGATCATTCATCAAACAATTTGTTGTTGTTTCAAACCAGTTTTTTGTTTAATTACATTTTGTCTGTAATTTGTCGTTAAATCATTCCAGAAAAAACTCTCACCATTTGTTGACGAGTATTCAGGACGAGAAGTTGGTTACTGCGTCATAACAGCTCTGACGAAAGCTTTATTTATTAAGGCCAACAGCTTTAATTGGGATGTTTTTTTTTTAGTTTTATTTCTGTACAATAACATTTACAATTTGTTTTACGCTTAACCCATAAATAATATAATACAATATGTCTTTAATATTAAGAACTAGCAAATTAATAAACAATATTTAAAATCAATTCCAGTGATTTCTAAATGATGAAAATCATATTTGCTTCAGAACGTAGTTTGAGGACATAAAATATGTCAATTTAAAAACATAAAAAATATAGTAACAATAATTAATGTCGTAATATTCTAAATAAAATATTATAAGAAGAACTAGTTTTGTAATATTATTTTTATGAATTGATACATAAATAACAATAGGAAAAAGATGCATTAAATATTTTCGAATCAAAAATTGTTGCATTATACAATTTGTTATTGTTATTCAACAGCAGTGTCCATTATTGTACATTTGTTTTAAAGTACTTACATAACGCAAGTCGGAATGTCACAGTATTCGCTTTTTTACAACATATAAGAAAAAGGTCAACGACCATAGCTTACGCCGGTAAAAACTAAAAATAAACGTGTTTAGAATTAAAAACTACTTTTCTGAGAGTAGGCATGTTACATTTTTATATTTTTACATATAATTTAATTAAGTTAATTATCACAGAGCAATAATGTTTAATTTTTAAAAACACGTATCTCGCAATCAAATTCTGCATTAAAATTCGTACAATTTACATGTAATTAAAATTCAGGCCATTGTTTTTTGTTCGAAAAACAACAACATAATTTAAACATTTTGTGATTGGATTTTATATTATAAAGTATATAAATATATCTTATTTATTTTTCTGAATAAAGTTGAATTTTAATAATATTATAGCTTTTAAAACCAATATAATATTCTGAATTTTAAAAATAAACAAAATATCTATATACATTTTTATAAAATGGTAGCTATTAAAAATAATAAAAATGGCGCGTTAATCTAAACGCATCATATCCCTTTTGTTTTTTTAACAATTTTAAAACTTAATGTAAATAAAATATTTATATTTAATTAATTTACTTTATTTAAAAATATACAACTAAAATAAAACGAGAAATTATTAATCATATATAATACGTCTCAAAATGTACAAAGTCACTTCAAAGCATTTGCATTTGCGCGCTAATTAATTTTACTACCAACCACAAGAAAATAAAACAATGAACTTTTAAAAAATGTTTTATTGCAATTATTTAATAGTAACATATAGAAACAAATAATATTTTAAAAGTTTCGTTTTGTACCATTTTTTTTTATTATTGCAAAACTATATTTAAAAATCATAGATAAGATATTTATTTATAAGATATTTATTAAGTATAACGTTTATAAAAAAACAAGCCATAACATGAAATATTGCAGCAAGGTATTAGAAAAAATACATAAATTTGCAATAATAAAATTGGTTTTGTACAATTTTAATTGTCGCACATTTATGTTATAAAAGTCATAGATAAGAATTTATAAATAAAATATGAAGATTATATTTTTGTTGAATAATTATGTGTACCAATTATTTGTGCATTTTTAAGAATATTAAAAGTAATGTGTTTTTTAAATAAATGTAATCGCAAGGAAATATAATATTAACAAAACAAGTATACTTATGTATGCATTCATTACTAAATATTATTATTATTATTATATATTGTATTTTAATTAATTAATAATAATTATTTATATTTTGAAAGTTATTGAATTTACTAAGAAATTATTTAAATAATTTTCTGCAAAATTCATAAACAAACAATCGGGGTTTTAAAAATTAAATCCATTTAAATGTTTCACGTTGCCAACTGAGGCGCACTAAAACGTGAGGCCGGAGATTGGTCGCCGCTTTGTGTACGCCACGGCCATCTTTAAATTCGAGCGTTTGTTTTGGTTCGCTTGTGACGCGTGTGCGGACCGATTTCGCGAGTTTTTTCAACGATGTTCAGGACGCCGAAACGTGCAAAAGCCCCCCCGAATAACGTCGATTTAGTTACAGTAACACCCCCGAGTAAAATATCGGAAATGAAGTCCCCCGAGTCATCGCCGGCTAACGGCAGTTCGCTGTCCACTCTTTCCCCCAGCGAAACCCGAAGGGGCCGCCCCAGGGCCGAGGTGCTCAACACTTTAATCCAACAAGGTTCCACCTCGCCTAGCTCGATAAAGTGTTCCTATTGCAACCGAGTTTTTCCTCGTGAAAAGTCCTTACAAGCCCACAAGCGAACTCATACAGGTTAGTTTTGAAATTTATTTTCTGAGGTTCGTGATTGTGATTATTTTATTTATTTTAAGGGGAGAAACCATACGTTTGTGATTTTCCGAGGTGTACGAAGCGTTTTGCACAATCAGGGCAGCTAAAAACACACCAGCGCTTGCATACAGGGGAGAAGCCATTTATTTGCTCTGCTTCGAATTGTGAAAGACGGTTCACGCATGCTAACCGTCATTGCCCTGAACATCCAGACGTGCAGCTCAAAAGATTTCATTCATCCTCGAATATTTCCATTGATAATATCGATGATGAACAATATAAGAAGGAAATACAAAAATGGATGGATACCGTTAAAAAGTAAGCACTCAAAAATAAAACTATATTTTTAATATCGCCCGTATGAATTAGAAATGTATAGTACAAATAAGAAATTAAATTATGTGTATTTCATAACTTAATTTCTAATTTAAAAAAAAATACAATTTTTATTTGGTAGAACACTATTGTTTTGAACACAGGTGCATATTTTATGTTTTGACATCATCAACTTACTTGTATAACACACTGTGTTTGAAGCAATTGTTTTAGAATAATATTCTATACGCATAATTACAGTCGGCTCCTTTACCACGACCAAACGGTCTATTGTATCTCAAGGGCTTTACAAACTAAATAATCGTAAAATCAAACTTAGTTAATTTTATTGTTTTAAAAATGGAATTTACAAAAATAAAAGCCTCGAGCATTGGAAGAAATGAAATTACTACTACTTTTATTTTTTTTAATACATTGACAATTAAATAAGCCAAATCAGAGCCTACTAAATATATGGGACGGAATGTTGAAGTGAGGAAGAGATTAGTCTTGGAGCGCCTGCTCGATTTGCTTACTACTTTAATGCAAGCGTGTTAAATTGTAACAATTACTTTTACTTGTTATAATCATAAATATTTTCTTTTTTATAGAAACATTAATGATTTTTGGTAAAATTATTTTATTTGGATGACAATAAGATTTTAAATTAGGTAAAAAAATTATTGAGAATGGGAGATGGTTCTGTCATGATGATTCTCTCCCGTGTGAACTCCGAGATATCAAACTCTCCTTCGAATATTCTGGCCTGTATATTTAGTAGGCTGTGGCCAAATCCATATTAAAAATTTTAAAGCAAAAAATTGTTAATCTATATATATATTATTTTATTCTTTATTTAGTTTTTAATTGTGTATTTATATCAATTTTGATTTTATTAAAGGCGTGAAAGAGGTAGTACATCAGGATGTTCAACTCCAAAGAAGTCCCGCACTTTCGAAGAAAACTGGATTTACCAAGGATTAGAAACGGAACAGAACGAAAACATCAATTCCGGAAACACCACCGTTAAGAACATCAAAGTTCGATCATCACAAGAACTGACCTACGGATTCGCAAACTACAAATTCCACGAAAACGGCACGGGGCAGGAGATAAATTACAAATTCATAGTGGAACCACAGGCTGTAAACAAGGATTGTCTGCCGATTTATAAGAAGGATGAAAATGTGCCTTACATCGGAGAAGAGGTCGAAGTAGAAACATCACCTGTGAAATACACGGAATTGCCGAAGAAGAGATGGCTGCGCGAGGCTACTCTGGAGCAGCAGCGCTGGGATACCGAGAATTCGCAGGATTTGGCGTTGCCGATTAATTGGGGGGAGGAGAGTAATATAATTGCGCATGAAAATCAGAAGCGCCCGACTGTTTTGGTTAAGATTGAGAACAGTGATAATAAAAATATTTCTTCTTCAGATATGCAGGTTGCAATGGCTTTAGTTGAGCTTGGTAATTTGAAACCGAATAACGCAGTTAATTATTCTTACTGAGAAAAAAGATACGGATAAATGGTTATTTTTATTATTTATGTAAATAATGTTATTTATTTTCCATGTGATATCATTGTTATATTGTAAAGAATATTAGTAGGATCCGTTTTGATTTTCAAAGTTTATTGAAATACTTCTGCATTTATTTTATTATGATTGAATTAAAACACCTTTTTAACATGATTAGCTTTTTTAAATTAATTGTAAGGACACGCAATTGGGTTTTGTTTACTATGTAAACGGTCCGTTGTATTTATATCGGTTTTTGCACTGTTTCTTTTTTATGGGTTCTTTTTTTTTATGATGAATGCCCATCGGGTGCTGAAAATGTGATAACGAACGAAGGAAAACAACCCAAAACTGAATATTTTAAATAAATTATATTTCTTACTTATATAAAAAAATATAATGTTTATTTTATTTCTTTTTTGGTGCATTCTCCAATCCCCTTATATACTTTTTAGGAATCTTATATTTATCTAAAACAAAAAGAAGAAAAGCTTTTGTTAAATCAGTTTTAAGTAAAATAGAGGATCTTTATTAATTTTTATTTTTTTAATAACAGAAATTGCAACCGAGTTGAAGAAGTAAAAGTTTTGATTGAAGTATTATACTTTAATCAACAGTAAAAGCCTTAATCATCAATAATTTAAAAAGTTAATTACTGAAATTATTCATATTTACCTGTTAACAAGTTATAGACAAACAACACTTGATTTCCCTGAATTAAAATTTGGTCCGACTTCTTTCCTGGGGGTCGACTAACACTAGTACTAGCAGCTACTCCATGTTGACACTCTTTAGCGAACTCGGATATGCGAATCTGGTACAACTCCAAATTATCCACAATTGTAACCTTTTTATTACCCGATCGCGTCTGTACTGTCATTATTATCGGCTGCAATTTTCCTTTATTGACGGTCTCTTCATGACCACCCGTTATTTTAAAACAGGACGTCATTTTACTTAAAACCTGCTCGAACAGCTCTTCCCAGGTAACAGAACGTTCGTTTTTGCATAGGGAGCTAACGTTTGCATCTGTACACATTACAAACCTAAAAATTTAAATATTGCGGGTTTTAAGAAAACCTATATTTATATTAATTGATTGGACAATTCTGACATGGGAGCATAAGCTGCGAGTATTTGAACGACATCAAGGAATTAGTTTTCAATCAGTTCGCTTGCAAATTAGGCAAAAAAAAATCCTAAAACTTCCGAAATAGAAAGGTGATCTTCGAGGCAAACGTGTCTACATTCTTCAAGACTAGAATACTTAAAACCGCATCTTTCTAGATTGTATGTGAAGTATGTAATTTTTGACCAAGTGCAGTTGCGTCCAAATTAAGGCTCCATGTTGATTTCACAGAACAATTGAAATGACAGAAAACAATTATTTTTCTGGAAATTAAATAACATACGTTCTTTGCACAATCATCAAGGGTCTTCATGATTTTTTTTAGATTTTTGGACTTCATATTATATCAAAATGTAGCTAAAGAATAGGAGCATAAGCTGTGAGAATTTGAACCACATCAAGGAATTGGTTTTCGATCAATTTACTTGCAAATTGGGCGAAATTTTTGATAAAACTTATGATTTTTTCTGACAATCACAATCAGAACAGAAAGATGATCTTTGTGGAAAAGATGTATGTATTATTTAAGAATTGAATAGTAAAAACCGCATCTCTATATTGTTTGTTAACTTTGTAATTTTGATCCAACTGCTGTCACATCCAAAACGACCAACCGGCGGCTTTTCTTTAAATCATTCCCATAGGACTATGTTAATTTTAAGGGTTAATTGAAATGGCCCGAAATGATTATTTTTCTGGAAAGTAAATAGCAAATGTTCTTTCTAATATCATCAAGAGTCTTTGAGATTTTATTCAGATTTTTTTTAACCGAAATTTTAAATTAAAATACTTTACTAATCTTATTGAATTAACAAATTTATGATGAATGTGTATGAAAACATTTGACGTAACAATATAATTATATACATTCTAAGCAAATTTGTGTTCAACAAACACTACATGCTTACTGTTTCAATCACCAGAGGACAGCACTTTACGATGCATCTAGATTTGGACCAGCAGGTCACAGGAGTGAGGGGGTCAGATTTTAACATACATATTGTGCACGATTATATTATTTCAATTTTTAAAAAAAATTTGTAATTTTATGTAGGATTTTTGAAAGTGATTATTTTCTTTTAATAAAATTCAGTTGTTACATTTAGGATAATTGTTTCAGAATAATCCAAACATAAAATTCCAAAATTAAATTTGGGATTTTAGACAAATTATTTGTTTTCCTTACAAAACCCCAACATAAAATTACAAAAGGATCATTACGTAATACCTTTTATTGCTCTCATCTTGTAGATTATGTTTCTTCACATATTCAGTAACAAGTTTTCGGACTTCCTGAGCTGTCACCGTTGTGCCCTTACTGGAAACATATAAATTTAAATTAAACAAAATCCCCCCGAAACCAATTGGTAAAAGGGGACATCGATTATATATATATACAAAATCCTGGATTATTTTTCCATATTTGACATACTTATAACCAAATTCCTTGAAAATTCCAGCAACAGGTTGCGTGACAGCATACGATTCCACAATATTCCTCGATTCTGCAGGTTCCTCTGTTGAAGGTTTTTTAGGACGATTGTCGATTTCAACATAAAACTCCAAAAACTTCTGATGCTCCTTATTAATAACTTCAATTGTTTCCACACCTTTCTTTTTCTCCTTAACAACTATTAATCCTTCCTGAAAACCAATATAAAGAATTGATTCAAAAGGATTTTTTTTACCCCCACGGGATTAAAAAAACAGTAAAATATAAATTTACTACTAGTACATAGGGTTGATTCAGGTATTTTTTACCCCCACGGGGGTAAGATTGGGAGATTGAGAAAATTACCTAATCAATGATTAAAACAGTAAAAAGTAAGGGTTAATTTAGAAAGTTTTTTTACCACCATGGAGGTAAGATTGGGTGATTGAAAAAAATTTTTAATCCATGATTAAAAAACACATTTATTTTCGAGATCCAGAAATTGTAATTTCATGACTTATTTTTTATGATATATATTTATATATTATCAAAAACCCTTTTACCCTTACTGGCATTTTTTATAAGGTAACAAAAAAATTTGACGGAAAGACCACTGCTCGATAGCCAATTAACAGATATTAATTATACATTTGATTTTGTAATTGTTATTATTTATTTTGTATATTTTTTTGCTGTATATATCTGTTAATAAAGTTTATTACTATTAAAATAATTATTATTATTATAATCACAACCCTTTCACAACACAGGGTGTCAGGTTTAAAATAATCAGTGGAAGATTTATTGAAGTAAAAATTATATAATTTTTGTTTTGTTCCAAATTACCTTTTCCATATGTTTCAAAAACTGTCCCAATTTTTTAAAACTCGATTTTTTAATATCCAGCGTTTTCCCTTCGGGACAATTCGGCAACATTTCAATCTTATAAAAGGAAGACGTTAAAATTGGCAATTCCAAAGTTTTCGAATACTTTATAGCGGTAAAAAAACATTGAATCAAAAGCTTGTCCATCTGTTCTGTTTCACTTAATTCCTCGGCGACTTCAGGCTCATTTTCAACTTCAGCTGAAGAAGCCGCTTCATCTAAAGCATCTGACTCTTCGACATCATGACCGTCATTCTCATTTGCAGGGCTCTGTGATAAACTCGGAAAATCTTCTTGATTGTCAATTGAATAACGGCGAGTATTCTCATTAGCAACTATTGGCAGTGGTAGAACAGGCATGTCGTCCATACTACACAATTTATCCCCATAATAATGATAAATTATAACACACTTCCCCCCATCGGCGTTCCTCATATCTGCAGATGAAGTAACGGTAACACCCACAGCAACGGGCGATTTATTACTAGTCGAATTTACAAACGCAATTGATTCTTTTGCGAACTGATCGGTTTTGGCTGGATTTTTAATAACTCCAGGCAACATTAAATCTGCACCCTGTGTTATTTTGGATATGACGAATTCATTCGTGGTAAAAGCAACCCCAATCTTCGGCACCTTCCATAAGAAATATATAGTTGGAACAAACACCCCGTCGACATTAAAAAATAACGCTCGCTTCTCTATCGAATAAACCATAACATGCTTGTTTGTCGCCGTGAGGATCTTGGATGCAACTGCCATCTCCTTTTTGTTCCATACTGAATCGATATCCTCCTCAGTTAACGAGGTGAATGTTTTTAAAAGTTGCTCCCGCAATGACTTCCTATAAAATATAGAATATTTACATTTGTATGATTCCATTCACAAAAATTACCTTTCAGACGCTTTTATTTGCGAATGAGATTTAATTTTAAATGCTTTTTTAAACATATTGTACCAGGGTAGTGTAGCAGGTTAGGTTTTTGCAGAATTTAAATTAGGTTATGTTTTTATGAGGTCCGTTTAAATTTAGCGCGCAATATTTTTAACACTGCTGCCAACATTGTTGTTGAGAGCAATTCAAAGAATTTTATTTATTCAGAAAAAATACGAAATTACTTCTTATTGTATATAAAATATTTATGCTTAATTATGAAATTCAATTATAATTGTAAAAAGAATCCTACATCTTATTACTAGCATAATTGAATTGCATATTTTTTAAACTCTTAAAAAAATCAAAGGCGTATAAATAATGTTTAACATAAACATAAAGCAAATAAAACCCCGACACCAATTGGTAAAAGGGGACATCGATTATATATATATATATGTATATATATATTATATATATATTAAGTGTAAAATATAGTGTTTAAACCATAGACAATTATTGATGGATTAAACAAAGCAAAAAGTGTTTATTAAAAATAATCACTACTTGTTTTCAGCTAAGTGGAGTATTAAATTTAATTCTTCATGAGTTATGTGAAGAAATAAATTTATTACTTCACATAACTCAAAACAATTAGTATTTTTTTCTAATATCTATTTTTTTAAAAATAAAACACTTTTTGCTTTGTTTAACCCATCAATAATTGTCTATGGTTTAACCACTATATTTTACACTTAACTTGTGATCCTTTTAAAATTAATAATTACTAAAAAAACACGATTTGATTTCTTCTATTTATTTTCACTGTTATACGTAAATTTTGAATGTAGTAAGGGTAAAACCACAGTACATAAATTATAAAGGTAGTAGTTTGTGGATAAAACACATTAAATAGTGTTTTATTAGAGATATTTGAAAATAATAAACACCCACATGATTATTTATTAATTATACAAAACTATATAAACGTTTATGTAGCTACAACAAAATTATATAAATAATAAAATAAGTATTGGTTATAAATTTCTATGATTGTAATATTCAATTTATATATTTTTGTCAGTGTGGCAACACACATTGTTGCCACACTACTCCAACTCAAAATTTTGACATACTTTTTTAAGATCAGTAAATTATATAATATTTTTTTGCAATATGGAAATATGGATTGTACAACAATAAAGATTTTTATAATTAATTACTTTTAATTCTATTTATTAAATTAAGAATTAAATATTGATAATCATAGAAAGATTAAAATAAATTTGACAACAATGATATTGGTTATTGAAACATTTGTTTCTAAATATAATTAGAGTTTATTTAATATACTATGAATTAAAATATATGGGATGTAATAAAATAATAATTAACACTAAGAAATGAATGTAATAATTTCAAAATAATAAAAGTAAATTTGTCAACAGCGCAGCAAAACAAAAGTAAGTAGGCGCGTTATTTGAAGCTACGCAGGCGCTTTTGTTTTATTTTCAACGTTTTGCATTTCTATATTGTTCCTGGCAGGTTAAGTTCGTAGTCAAATTACAGCGCTAACGTTAAAACAATTCTTAACACACATTCAATATCCTAATTCCTAATCCCACTCGAACTTCCCTTTCCCGTTAAGTAAATGATTGAATTTTCCCCTTCAACTCCACCAGAAAAGGTTACCAACAAGTGGCAAAAATGGATCCAGTTTACGAATTTCTCAAAGAGCCCCTCGTTGTAAAGAAACGCTCAGATTGTAATGAAAACACTCAAAGTGATGCTGTAAGTACGCTGGGGCTGGTGGAGTTTAATGAGGAGTACTGCGCATCGGGGTCGAAACCGAATTATGAGGAGTGTGAAACGGATTTAGAATTCTTGTCGAATCCCTACATGGCAAAGGCCCTTGATGTTATTCACTTCAAAATATGTAAGTTTGTTCAGTATGGTTTATTCGTTGTTTCCTATTTAACGTTTGTTCTAATTCTCGTTTTAGGGCTTGATGTAGAACAGTACAAAGATGTTGCACGTACCTTTAAGCCGAAGATGGCTCACCAAATTTTTGGTAACGAGTAAGTATTATTATTCATATTTATAACTTTAAGAATATATATTAATTGTTTTTTTTTTACATTAACTCAGAAACAATTCTATAAAAACACATGTTAGTATTTAAAGTACAATAATTTATTAGTTATAGCTTTTGTTTAATCTATCAAAGGCCTCAAGATGTATCTAAATGATTATTATCGTAGGGAAGTAATTTATGGATACAGGAATCTACAAATTATATTTAATATATTGCCAAATAGTTTCCAAACACATATTATGGTAAATTATACTAGTAAAAAGGATTACCCATTGCGAGGAGAGGTTGCAGATAATATTATGGAAAAAATGAATGATTGGTTCCCTCACAACGTTGATGATGAATCTGCCTTTAAGGAACTGGAACCAAGTGAAGACATGAGCGTTATGTATGGTGAAACACTGCTGTCGTTTTCAATTGTCGGTAAGTAATTTAAATGTACTATTATTTCAAAATGTGTGGATTATAATTTTTTTTGAAATTGATATTGTAAAATTAATTTTAGTTAAGATATTTTTCTCTTTATAAGTAAATTCTAACAGATTTAAAAAAAAAACAAAATGGAAAGCATGAAGCTTAAAATTTATCAAATAAGAAGCCGAAACAAAAAATGTGATTTAAAAAAATTGTGATTATATGTAAATCTATTTGAGTTGAATAAAATTTGAATTTGAATTATGACTATGCATATATGAAACTGCTGCGTTTTAGCAGTAGTCCATTGCATAATTTAATGTCCGACGAGGTATTTGCTGAAGAAGTAATGGTTTCTATATATTTTTATTTGTACTTACTACGAAAGTTTGTATTGTTGCTTGAGCAAAAGTAATTTACTAACCGAATTTATATGCAATTATTTAATTAATATTTCATTAAATATATAAGAAATTTTTATAATTACAAAGTATGAAATGTATTATGATATTTATTTTTAAGGAGAAATTAGAGTAAAATATATACATTTACTCTAAATTAAAGTAAAAAATTATCATTATATTAAACGTGGTATTTTTCTAATCAAATAGCATTGAAATATACAATAAGTTTGTAAATTTTATTATTAATGTTATCATCTGAGGAAGCGAGCAAGTCTTGCGAAATAATTATATTATTATACAAAAATAATCTGATTTTTATACATTTTATCATTTATTCCAGAATCTCATAAATCGCAAAACATCTCCATTAACCTTTGTGATCCGAAGCAGAGTGGCTTCCTTGATTTTCATAAACGATTTCAAGCATTAATAGTATTTTACATTGATGCCGCATCAATGATTGATTTTTCCGATAAAAATTGGACATATTTCTACGTCTACCAGGATATTGAATTGGAAGGCGGCAAAACAGGTTATTTACCCATCGGTTTCTGCACTGTGTACACCTTTACAATGTCGCAACGGGCCCGCCTTGCCCAACAATTCATCCTCCCCAACTTCCAGGCAAAAGGAATAGGCAGAAGATTATTGGGATGTGTATATAACTATTTCTCAACTATAGAGAGTATCCAATATATCACAGGTAGTTTTAAGAATATACAGGTTTAGTTGAAATTAATTTCATTTTTGCCATTTGTGTATAAGTGGCAAAATATTATTTTAACTTGTTTTTAAGAATTAATGCAACTATATTTTGTTTTAATTTTAGTGGAATCACCTTGTGAAGAATTCACAATTATGCGAGATAAGCTGGATTTACAATTCCTAGCAAAACACCCCACCTTTAGCGAGAATAACATTTTGAGGGGTTACTCCCCGAAAATGGAAGCCGAAGCCAAAGCTATATGCAAAATGTGTAACACACAAGTCAAACATTTATATTTCATTTTCTTATGCCATTACACCAAACACGATGAAAGGAAATACAGCGATTTCATAAAAGAGCTTAAAAGGGACATTCATACAAAATATAAGGTAAAACATAATGAACCTGTTTAATTTATTTTTATTTATAAAACCTCTACTTTAACTCCACAGAAAAAACTAAAGAGGATGAACACGAATCCACAAGAGGTTGAAAAGGTTATCAAAATTAAGAGGATCGTCCACGACGATTTCATGGAGAACAGGAAAATTCACAGGGACACGAAGATTTTTTTGAACGCCATCAAACCACAGCTCATTTTCCTGAATAAAAACTTACAAAATACTGGTCGTTAATGTTCCCGGTGCATGTTTTAATATTTTGTTATGTTTAAATTCAAGTAGTTTAAAGTTTAATAAGATATTTTGTGATACTCGATGGATTCATCATTATTTATTTGTTTAAGGTTCGAAGAAAGTTGTATTTAAGTTCTTGTTTTTGAATAAAAAGAAGTTTAATTAAATCAATTATATATTTTAAATTTACTGTTATATTTTTTATTCTTTTATGTCCACTTAAAATTACTTGAAGTTCAGGTATGAAACAAAAACAAAACGATCGAGATTAAAGAAGTATATTAAAAAATTAATTAATACACTTGGTTTTATTTTACGATTTAAAAACAAAAAGTGAAACAAAACCAAGTGTTTTAATCAATCTTCTAGGATAAAAATGTTTCAGCACGGGTAAAGATAGAATTTATATAATGAATTAAATCCTCACTTAACCTGTGCTGAAACTTTTTTAAAATATATATTCTGGACTATTCCCTGCAGAAAATGTTAAGTTTAACGTGTACGTTATTTTTTATCATCATAGACTAAGCAGCTTTGTAATAGATATGTATTCATAGAATGTGAAATTAATAACATACATTTTTAAACTTTACATTTTCTGTAAATAAATAAAAATAGCCCCGATTATGTTTACCTCCAAAGATTATATTAAAGATAATAATCTTTTATTTAAAGATTATAAAGAAATAAAAATGTTTTGCTTAAAAAAATGATATAATTTACAGATAACTTGATTAGACTTTTTACATAAAAATTAAAATGTACTAACCATAATTTTAATTTGTACAAAAGTGTACGCATTTTTTTTGTGATTTGAAATTAATCCTAAAACAAAATTTCTTCTTAATTTAAATTAAAAAAACACACTTTTAAATTTTGTACAGCTATTTATTTTAGAAACAAAAAAAACTATTTATTATAAGTTACGTGATGTAATGTAATAAATATACAACCCGTTTTCATAATTTGATTTTAAATTAAAAAAAAAAATCGTGGCAACGTTGTTTTGACCGTTATTTTATGAAGAAATTTGAATTACGTATTTTTTCTTTTTCAATTAAACGATTTCATGTAAACTTAGATAAAGCGATTTTCATATAAATAGTCTTTAATATTATTAACATGTGATTTATAATTGATTTAAGTATAGGTAAATGCATTTAAATTAATAAAAACCGTGTATTTGAATACATTTAAAGCAAAGTAAGTTTGGCAACATTGCAATTAATAGACTCGGAGAATACATAGAGAAGTACTGCGCTTGAATTTAATATCAAAAATAATACATTAAAACAAATTTAGGTTTAATAAATAAACATTTATTTTATGAAAAATCGCGTAAGCGTCATGTTTTATATACTTCATCGTTTGTAAAGGCTCAAATTTCAAAGTTGATTAATACGTAGCCAACTTCATTGGTTTCCATCACCTGATTTCATTTGTTTATCAGCTTCCGTTTTTCTGTAACAACAGTCAGTTTTTCAAATGTTTGTTTGTTTATTGACCGTTGCGTTTGTTGTTTTAATCAGTCGTCGTTTGGATTTCGTTTAGTTCGGTTGCAAAATACTCGCGTGTTCATTGCCGGTATAAAAATGTGGAACTTAGAGGAGAACATGGATGTTGACCAGATCAACACATTGCTGAACAGCACACAGAGTGTCACACTGGAGCAGTTCAACAGTCTGGTGCCCCATTTGCGTATTAACTACGTGGATAACAGATTCCAAACCATGATGCTGACCGAGTGGGCGGTGATCGCTTTGTCGAGGGATGATAAGCAGGAGTTATTGGAGTGTGTCTTGATGACGGAGCAGTGGATTGAGTTCGACTACGTTGTTTTCAAGATTTTGATTAAGGTTTTCAGAAATCGGGAATTCGCCGAGGAAGGGTTCCAGGTCGATTTCATTGAGCGCGTGTTCATTGCTTTGAATAGTAAAGAATTCGTTAAGGTCGGGTTTGAGTTGTTCGCGTGCTACTTGAATAAGTACACTCTTGCACATTCTTTGTTTATCGACAAGATGAAGATCGCCATCAAAAATCCGTTGAAGACGAAGTAAGTAATTTTTTTATTTATTAGAACAGGGTGGGTTACCGGTTGAGTTATTTCAATAAACGCCTCAGAAACTTGGTGGGGTGGGCGAGTGGTGGGGCTTAGGCCGCGATCAAAGGGGGGCTTAGCCCCTTCAAACAATGGAATTATAGGAAAATAATAGAAACCTCGACAGCTTGGTGAGGTTAGGCGAGTGGTAGAGGCCTGAGTGCTGGCAATGAAATTAGGGCGAGCGAAGGGGGTTTCGGCCCCTCTATACAATTGAGCTATTGGGAAACGTTAGAAGTTGGACAGATTCATGAGGGTGGGCGAGCGGTTGGGGTTTGGGTCTTGGAAATTAAATTCGGACGAGCGAAGGGGGCTTCGGTCCCCCTATACAATTGAATTATAAAAAAAAACAATTAAAAATACGCTAGTTTGATGGGGGTGTCTGAGAGGTAGAAGGCGAGGGAAGGTGATTTCAGCCCCTCTATATAATTGAGATTTAAGAAAACGATAAATACCACGCTAGTTTTATGGGGATAGGTAAGCGGTTGAGGGCGAGCGAAAGGAAAGGGGAAGGGCGTTTCGGTCTATCTATACAATTGAATTATAGTGGCGTCGACAGCTTCATGTTGGTAGGCGAGCGGTTGGGCTTGTAAATTAAACTAGGATGAGTGAAGGAAGGCTCACCAACCCTCATTAAGCTGACTTGGTTCTTATCATTTTCTTGCAATTGTATTGTATAGAGGGGTACAATACAATTGTAAGAAAATGATAAGAACCAAGTCAGCTTGATGAGGGTTGGTGAACGATGAGCGCTATATACATTTGAATTGGGGGAACAGATCAAGCCTCGGTAGCTGTTTGATAGGGAGGGATAAACAGTTTTGGTTTGGTTATTGGAAATTTGTCAACAAACTAATCACTTAACTCATTTAACACTTTGTGAAACATGGCACTATATAGAGGATATTGTTTTAATTAAATACTTGGTGAAACAATAAGCAAGTGTTTAATTTAAAAAAATATTCTGTATTTAATGAGAAGTAAAAGCCATGTTATCATTTAGAAATGTTCTGACCGCACTAATTATTTTATTTTATTTCAGAACCTTAATCCACAGCCTTTCCACTCAAGTTGTCCCGCATGTCTGTAAAATTTGGAAAAAACCTTTCCTAGATGAACTACAATCCAAAATATCCAAACACATTTATTTGGCCCTTCATTTAAGCGCGATGAAATGTTTATTAGAAATAAAAGAGTCAGGTATCACACTTTATTCATTCGCTCCTTACATGAAAGCCCATGATGAGATTTCCCGAGAGATAATTTTCACGACTATGTGCAAAGTCAAGAAAACCAGTTATTTTTACCACATGTTCGACATAAAATTCATTTTAAAATACATTGAATCTGGTGATCCCCAGGTGGCTATTGATTACATCCCCTATTTTTGCTCCCATATTTATTACGCAGCAAATACAAATATGGCGAAATATGGTAGCACCTGCGAGATCGTTGTCGGTCATCTGCGGGACATAGCAATGAAATTATTAAGGGGGGATAGAGGAGAAGATCACGTTGAGGTTGGCGGTTTTCTCTACCACATCTTAAGCGAGGTTATCAATAAGAATAACGTGAAAACCGCGTATCCGTACAAACCGACATATGCTGAAAAAGCAAGCCCGTTATGCATTGCATTGATTGAGAAGGATAAATTGCTGGTTGGTTCAGATGACGATATATTAATGCTCACATATGATTTGCTCGAGTACGAAAATGCTGTGCCGATTTTGAAAATCCTGATCGATCTCGAGAGGACGCCGGATATCATCGGCAAAGAATTCTTTTTCGTTTTCCTGTTTGAAAGATTCACAGATCCTTCAGTGAACTTCATTCAGGAGAAAGTTGATGTTTGCGTGGAGTTTATGATGAAGGTTTACCATCCCACTTTCGAGGACAAGTTGACATTTTTCGTTAAGTGGCTGAAGGTATGGAAAGCGCAGTTTGAAGGACAGATGGAGGAATTGATAAGTATTAATCAGTACTTAACATTGAGGGCTATTCTTGACGGAATTAAGAGGCACGATTTGCCGTTTGAGTCAGAATATTGTTCATTTGATTATATTTATGAAAATATTGATCAAATGTGTAAGATGATGGATACTTTAGACATCAACGATGGTGACATTCGCACAATAGAGTTAGTCCTAACGGTAAGCTTTTATTATAATAATATTAATTAACTACTATTTTATTATTTTTTCTTACTTCACTTGAAAAAAAAAGTCTTTATATTTAATTTTGTCCTGTTTTGCTTTTACCATTAGGCAATAAAGTTTGATTATTATTATCAATCAATTCATGATTTTTAAAAATATTTATAAGGTAAATTTTGAAATCAAACACTTTGCTAGTATCACGTACAAAGTTTATTTGTGACTAGTTTCGACCTATCATTTATTTGAAATGATCGTATAGGTTGAAACTAGTCACAAATAAACTCTTTACATGATACTAGCAAAGTGTTTAATTGCAAAATTTGCCTTATTGATTTAAACATGTATCACAAAGTAATGGCTTCAACCATTCAAAAATATTTATACTTGTGTAATATTTGAGTGTGAATATTCATTTTAATATGCTAATAAAAATAATTTGAAATCTTAAATATTAACATTTTATTGTTTAAGAATAATAATTGAAAATTTTTTTCTAAAAATAAATTTATTGAATCGAATAAAAATTATTTGAAAATAATTAATAAATTATTTCCACATTTAGCTCTGTGACATTTTCACTTACGTAACGTAAGTACATTAAACAAATGTATATTAAAACAACCACTACCCGGGTAAATACCCTGTCGGACATTGAAGTTCAATTTGCCCGGGTAGTAGTTGTTTTAATGTAAAATTGTTTAAAGTACTTACATTACGTAAGTGAAAATGTTACTGAGCTAAATGTGGAAATAATGTATTAAATATTTTCAAATTATTTTTATTTAATTTATTAAATAACTGTGACCAATTGAATGAATACTCTTTTCTATTTATATTTTTATTGTTTCAGACTTGTGCAGATTTGTTGATTCAACAAGGTCAGCACGAGATAAATGAAGGTATAAACACAATTCGTGATATTCTTTCTAAACTAGAGACGATAATAAACTGTAATAAACGTTATGTGACCGCGACAGTGACTGCTCTTTACCGTAAATTCGTATCAGTGACATCACCACTATACATAGACTTTTACCGTGAATATGTGCTCGAAAAAATTGCTTCGATAAACCCCGAAATAACTAAACGATCTAAACAGCGCCGGGGTGCCGAACACCGAGCTATTATTCATTCCATCTGTGCAGAGGTTCCAAAAAAATATAAAGAGGTGCATATCTTATGTAACTGAACATTTATAATAATCCCAATCTTATAATTTTGTAGAGTATAATAGATCTGACGATCAAGAAGATGAGGAGTATTTTGACGATGAAGGAGAAGAAATGCCCTGAGATCGTAGCTACAGCGATACATTGTCTGAATCAGATTATGGAGGATCGTTCTCTCAAGCAATACTCAGCAGCTCACGTTTTCGACTTGCTTCAATTTTGTCTGGATTTCCGAAACAGCAATCAACATTTTGCTATAAGGTATTCAATATTAAATCTTAATTTAAATTAGATTTTTTAAAATCCATTTTTTAATTGAAATTTATATTCTTCTGCTATCCTTAGAGTGTCGGGTTGAAATTTATATTAAATTTATTTTTTTACAGATTTATGTATGTTACAACTTTATTCTTTTCAATATGTTCAATTGATTTAGGTCGAGGGTATTTTAAATCAATACTAAGAAATTAATTTAAAATTTTTATTTCCACAGAAATGCTAGGTATTTATTATTCAAAACCCTGACCTTCCGGATTCTTCCATCGGTGGATCGAAGGAGGAACCTAGGATTGAATGATGTCTTCAGGATCTACCCGAAATTACTAGAAATCACCATCGAGATGGGAAATTCAGACGATTTTGATCGAAACACGAAAATTATGCTAATTTCATTATTAATGAGCGCAAGCGAACTTAACAAACCTCCTCTATTATCTGATTACAGATATAACATCTTACCAACATGTGTTAAAATGTTGAAGAAACAATTTCATTTCTATTTAGTTTTAGATTTAATCGTCTCTGTAATACCCGTTGGTAAAATTTACGAGACTTTTTTTATAGTTAAATCATTCCTTTTAAACTCGGAAGATATTTTGTTACAAGATTTTTATAACCATTTATATATCTTAAAGGAGTTATATGATAAATTATTGTTACACGTACAAACTGAATACTGCAGAAAATGTTTTGTTAAATTGCATCAATTGCAAGAAAGTATGCGGCATTTAAAATCACATAAAACATTTCCACTCTTTCTAAAGACGGGTTTAATAGTTGATTTTGAAAACTTACAAAAAACAGCTGTTAATGTGAATTTTGATGATATACCAAAGAGCATCTGTATTTTAAATACGTATTTAGAAAAAAAAGATCTCAGTGAAACTATTAAGATAACGGCAGCGAATATTTTACTTAATCGTGTTGAAAAATCTCATCCTTACTACAAGGAAGTTTTATTAATAGCTATTAAAGTAGC
Organism: Philonthus spinipes; assembly: GCA_963082785.1. NCBI lineage: Eukaryota > Metazoa > Arthropoda > Insecta > Coleoptera > Staphylinidae > Philonthus > Philonthus spinipes. Next base: position 6,945,623 of record OY720301.1, read on the forward strand.
ACTCTTGACGAAATCCGTTGGTTGTGCGAAAAATTTGATAATCGAATTAATACATATTTTGTGTTCAAGTAAAATAACAAATTTCCCCGAACAAATTTTACAATTAATTTCAGTGCCATATGAAACATTAGTAGAAAAAACAAAACAATGTATAAAATACATATTTTTACATACTTATCTAATATCCTGCTATAAAGATATAGTGATCTCAAGCGAAACAAAAAGACTGATCTTAGATTCGTTTTACTGTAGAGAAGACGAAGAAGCTGCGGCTGTGTTTCACCGTATACAACTAATCACCAAAAACCGAACCGAGATATTACTAATCGGTATATTCACCTTAATCGTTTCCGACTTTGATGACAACTACATTTGCCAGAGAGTATTCGATCATTTCAATATAGTTACTCTCGGTTACAAAGAAGGAATCACGAAATTACTTTCATTATCATTTCTAAAAAAATATTTACACTGCCCTAAAGCCATTCAAACATTCTTAATCGAAGCAGTGTTTATGTTAAACTCCTCGGACACCAAAGATTTATTTGTCCAAAAACAATTTATGTACGTTAAACAATTTTTTCAGAGTATATTGTGTTTGTTCTTTGAGTAAATTTAATGTGATTGTTTTGTGTTAAAAATGTTTAGAATTTTCGTTCATTTCTCTCATTAATTTATTATTGTTACTTGTTAAAACTTTTATAACATTACCGTGATGGTATTTCTTAAATAAAGACTGACTTAATAAATGTCTTTTTTTTATTTATTTCTTTTAAGATAACACCTGATTGTTTTTCCTCCCACGTTGTTTATTGTTTCACCAATTTAATGTCGTTACGTTTTATTTCGAACAATAGAGCCGGAATGAATGCATTAAACTTGTGCGTTAGCTTTTTCGGTGAGTAAAATCACTCCTTTGAAATAAAGTTGGAAGTAAGAAAGAAAAACATCCATGGAATTTTAGCCCTTTCGGTGAATTGCGTTAGGGATTTAACAGAGTTTGTGGAAAAGGTTGAAACGCAGGCAATTGGTTTATGGGAATTTGTAACTTTTTCAGAAAATGTCTATAATGATATTATGCATTTGGAGGTGAAATATTATTTGTATAGAATGTAAGTATGATTTTAAAATTGTTCTTTAAAAGTCAATATCTTTTAATCGTGTTGAATGAATTAAAAAAAAAAATGACTGTTAGGTTGTAGCGGCAGCCATTGGATGATATACTATCAAATGTGGTAATGCCGGAATGGATTTTTTTATGTTTGAGTTAGGTGAACAGATAAAGTAAATTATAATTAAACGGCGTACATTTTTCATTCTATGTTATTTATATATATATAATCTAAAATCCCCATCTACCATAATGGTGGTGTAGGTGTTCACTGTTATTTAAAGTACAAATACTATCTGTACACACCATTGAGAATGTTCTCTTTGTGATAGAAACATACATTTGGCATTGATCAAAATAAGTGAAAAAAAGTTTACCGAGTTAATCGTGGCTATTCTGCAAGGACCATGTTAAGTTTAACATATACATTATTTTTTATTATCACAATCTTAGCAACTTTTATAACAGATATACATTCAGAGAATGTGAAATTAATTAACAATTTTCAAGATAAAATTAACGAAATTATATGCAGTTATAGAAATTTTAAATCATTAGTATTCATAGAAATAGTAGGCATATGAGTGTAATAGATACATAATTTAATAACAAATTCATAAAATAGAACTAGCGCCATCTGTTATATATATTAAGTAACAATCATAGAATAAGATTATATTCGGTTAAATTTAACGTGTATGTTATTTTGTATCATCACAGTAGCCTTTTTAATTGATTTATACATAAAACGTGAATTTAACGTTTACGTTAAACTTAACATTTCCCTTACGGAATAGCCCCGAATATTAAATTTATGGATTATTTTTAAATATAGTCCAGCGCCATCTATCAATGCAAAGCTATACTAACAGTTGTTAAATTATTCCGCGTTAATTTTAAATTTAATAAAAAACTTTTTCTTTTAGAAATCATGAAAACCCATTCGAATTATATGAGAATAATTTTTCAGCACTGAGAAAATCAGGATTTGATGTGCGCAAAAACACAGTGTTTGTTGTTCATGGATATACGGATAATAAGGAAAGGAAAATAATAATAGACTTAAGAAAACGTATGTTTTTTGTAGTACAAATAACTTGAGCTAAAACACGTTTATGTAATATTTCATCTATGGCATTTAAGCCAGTATAAAAATTAATGAAAGTTTTAATCTTTTTAATACTTTAGTAATTCTAGAATGCGCGAAAAAGAAAATGAGACGATTTCTTGAAAGATTATATATTTCAAGGAATTTGAAGTGTATTGTGTATTTTTTGCTTGAATAATGAATAATGATAATTATAATGATCTAATGTACATTAGTCTTGATAATGACATCTAGCCGAAAATATACAAATAAGTAAAACAAAATCTAGTGACGTCATAAATTAATATTTACTTCGATTTAGCGTAGAACAAACGAGTAAGCCTAATGTCAACTGTGAAGTCCAACTTCCAGGGGACCCTGGTTCGATTCCAGGATTAGGCTGATCGTATAAATAGTGTGATTGTCCCTTAAATTGGAAATTAGAAAGGTTATAGGGTTATATGGTAATAAATATACCGATACCCTTGTGTGAGTAGAACAAAAAAAGTCCAACTTTTTTTTAGTGGTACTATAGCAACTTAGCTTCACCAGTAGCTTTAAAGCTCCAATTAAAGCTACTGGTGAAGTTAAGATATTTGCACTACATTTTATATTACATATAAAACATCCTTTTTCGGAACAATTAAGAGTTTAAGTAACCAACATTTTAGAAATTGTCAACAACATCAATGCTAATGTGATAGTAGTTGACTGGAGTAGAGCGGCCAGACAGATATACCTCACTGCAGTCAAAAATTCATATTACGTAGGGAAGCAACTGGGTCGATTTTTGGAGTTCTTGGAAGTGGCCGGTGTTAATTTGACAAATGTTCACGTGGTTGGCCATAGCTTGGGTGGTCAAATCGCTGGAGTTGCCGGACAAGTATTGAATGGAAATCTTGGTCGGATCACAGGTATGAAAGAAACATATGATTCTTGTTTCTTTTAGATAAAAAAAGTAAATGAAATCAAATAAAAAGTCCAGCGTATACTTACCCTCTCCAAAAAATTTGCTCAAAAACCTCACAATCTATCCTTTCTTACAAAATATTGCATTCCTCGCAACCTTAATATTCCCCCCAAACATAATAACCCTTTGGTCATTATCCACCAATTCATTAAGTCATGCATACATAACAGTTCAGCTAGCTGGCATAGTTTTAATTTGCAAGTCACCGTAAATTCATACAGTGCAGAAAGACCTATGGTCGATAGCCCATGACAGACTACTAACACAACTGTACATATTGTTATAATAATTTTTATAAATTTTTCTTGTCATATAAAAAGAATTTACGAGGCGGAGCTGTACTGATGAGAGATAATTTCCGAAACACGTGTCTGCAGATGGGTTTATATTACGTAACGTTTTTGTTCTTTGCATTAAATATTCTCGAAATCAAATTTGATGCATTATACAATGCTCATTGTACTAGATATAAATCATAATAATTGGTAGATATCGCAAGCGCCATCTATTACCTAATTTCATGTCTAATTTATTTATAATTAGCTTTAGATCCAGCGGGGCCACTATTTGATTTTTACGGAAAAAGAAACAAATCAGTTTCCTTGGATAAATCAGATGCAATGTTTGTGGACGTCTTACATACAGCTGCTGGAACCTTCGGGGTAGTCAGTCCTATTGGACACGCTGATTTCTACCCGAACTACGGCGGGGTTCCACAACCAGGCTGCACCAATCTTTTCTTGTCAGGTGAAGTTGTAATGAATTTTGAGAATAAATATCGAGTTCAAGTTTAGTTTCTTGCAGTCACATACAGTCTGTTTACTATTTTGCTGAATCCATCAACGGCACCGTTCCTTTTATGTCAAAACGATGTGAATCATTTGATGGTGCTATGCCAATTAATTGCAGCCATGATCCATTGACGCCAATGGGGTTTCATTTGAATACAAGGTATTTATTTTGTAGCTATGTTGAATACATACACATTAGCAATTAAATGCTATTATTTTTTAATACACGAAAGTTACAACCTTTAAAGAAGAATATTTTTAAGTTTTATTTAGAAATAAATAATAAACTGGAAGGACATTAAACAATTAACCAAGGACAGAAAGACATGGAGAGAAAAATATAGAAACAGACACTAAACAAAAACTCCTTACACCTAACGGTAGAAAGGAAAAAGATTAAAAAAAAAATAATTTAGAAATAGTGAAATGTAGCTCGGGTAAATTTTACTATTTCTAATTAAAACTTAAAAATATAAAACAAAATAGCGAAATATTAAATTATTAAACACTAAAACAATAGGTAAACATTATCGTACTTTTCTTCATTTGTTTCCATGGCAATCTACGATAGTTTCATAAAAAAAATTATAACTTTACGAAAACGCAAAAAAAGAAAAACGTGAATAAACTTTATATATTTGGAATCGACGAAAAAATCTACACCCTATATATATATTTGACTATAGCCACAATTCAAAAAAATCGAAGTTTGTGGTTATAACTCAAAAACTAAAAATGATAAATAAAATTTGACATATTTGAAGTCAGCATAAAATGTTGTTTTCAAAAAGCGTGTATTATATTTTTCTATTTTTAATAATAACGAAGTTATTTCTGCAATTTCTGTTTATAACCCGGAAACGGGTAAAGATAGATGTTTTTTTCTTCGCCATTGTTTTCATCATTAAAATTGGCCTAGGGTCGCGAAAATGGTTTTTCGATTTCTCTTAAATTAAAAAAAAGTATTCCATATGTGGCGCTGTCATGATGCACCACCCTATACAATCAAGTGGAAGTCTTAACAATTAGCAAACTGTAGCAGTATTTTCAATAAATTTTAAGAAACTAAATAAAAAATCTTCTTTATGTTGGCTGTGGAGACTTTAATTATTTAAATAAAAAATGTTGTTTTATTTATAAATGGTGTATTTAAGAAAAAGCCTCAACCATCGGTTTTAAATGTTTTCCTCAGGCTGCATTGCTACTTCTATTAATAAAAGCTTGGTGAAAAAATCTCGAACTAATATTTAAGCTAGTTGTCAAACCCTTATAAACGAATATGTTAACTTTATATTTATGTAATAAAAAATAATCGATTTTTTAAGGTAGATTTCGCCCCTTAAATTGCCATCATGTATTTTATTTTGAAGTAAAAGAAGTGAAGGCTCGCCTAAAGAACCATCTCTGCATAATTTAATTAGCATTATTCAAATTGATTTTTTTCAGTACTAGAGGGATATTTTATCTACAAACAAACCCCACTTTTCCAAAAGCAATGGGAGGAAAGTTCTTCAAACACCAATGGCCGTTTGGCTGAAGCAAAAACTAAACGAAAATTGTAAATCTGGATTAGATAGCTAATAAACGGTTTGTATATATTTTCTTGTTTGAATTGGTGTGAATTTAAATTTGAAATCGAGGGCCAGAGGGCAAACGACATTAAAAAAATAAGCACCTCTGGTCGTGGGACAATTTACATAAACTAGTGACGTCACTTTAATAAGTACTTACGACGTGCTACTCAGTCGGCGCGCGGAGACTGTTTGTTTTGTATTGCGCTAAGTGAATTAATGATTTCGTAACTAATGGCTTGATCAAAGTGAAAATGGTGATTTGCGATGCGGTGCACTCGCCTAGGGGTGTCATCGAGGAGCAGAATTTGATTTGTCAGGTATGTAAATGACAACGGTCAAGGTTCGTTCGAATGTGTGCAAGTTTGTCGTTTGAGTTCGCGCCGGAATCGGTTTTCCAATGTGGACTTCCAGAGGGGAGTCCGATGGGATTCTCGCTAGAATAGATTATTTGGCAAGAATTTGTTCTGGTGAATAATCTGGTTTTCCGCTTTTACTTTTCTTTGAATAAATGCGTCTACTTTGTGTTGTTTTGGTGGAAATTGCGTCTCACAAACAACACATTTTAATTATAAATTTACATTCCATTAATTTAAATAAGTATTTTTTTTTTCACAAATAATAAAAATTACCTCAAATTTCTATTACTGTGATAATCTAGTCTTACTATTACTTTATTGTCATTATCAAACTAGAACTAAGAATATAATAAAACTTATAGAAATTTGTGTGTTTTTTTATTGAAAATAATATCTCTGGCTATTATTGTCGTAGCCATAGTCATAAAATATCAAAGTTAAAATGTTTGCATTATTTTTGAAATTCAGAAAATGACAAAGTAGAAGCCTTATTAATTAAAACATTGTTAAGTTGCAATATCGCCTCACACTGAGAAGTAGAGAGGAACATATAACGATGTTATATAAGACTAAATAAAAAAAAAATGCAATATTTTGTAACATGTTATAAGAACAGTGTCGTATATAAAGGGGGAAAATTTAATGACATTAAAAAAAAATAACGTTTTAGTAACACTGTAATAACATTAAGCATTATTTTAACGTTGATGCAAAAATTACTAAAATGTGCGCTCAGTGGGTTGTTTATTTGATTTTTAAATTTTATTTCATTTGTATTGTATTATTAACAATATAATATTTTTATTCATGTGAGAAGTCATAAAACTCGTCCTACAACAACATAACAACATAAGTCATTATGTCACAGTAGCTAAAGAGAAAATAATTTATTAATTAATTATTTTCATATATTAAATAAAAATTATTTGAAAAATAATTAATAAATTATTTTCACATTTAGCTATGTGACTTTTTTCTTTTTATTTAATTTATTTAAATAATTGTGACCAAGTAAATAAATCCTTTTTTTATTATTAAATAAATCTTTGTTTTGCTAATTGCTGCACGCCACTTTATTTTAGAGGAAAATCAATGGTATTTATCGAAAAAAGACAATCCAACGACACCAACAAGATTATTGATTTTCTTATTGTTAAGAGCGCGCTATACATCCATTTTTTTCAGTTATTACTGTAGATATTTAAGAGTGCGTAATACAACTTTCTTTTGAAAAAAGTATTTTGTCAGTTATTATTGTAGAAATTTAAAATCTGTTTTCGCCGATATTTTTATTTTTTAGTTGCGGGATATTAATTTAATAATTTGTAGTTGCCTTCAATTTTAACGTTCAGTGGTATGTTAAAAGTATAAAAATATCTCAATGAGATTATTATAAGTATACTAATTGATTTATCAGCCTTTTGGAGTTTTATTTTTTTGAAAGGACAATTTAATAATAATAATAATAATAATAATAATAATAATAATAATAATAATAAATTGTCTTTATTATTATTAATCCTGTGATTAATGTTGTGTAATCCGGGTGTCCATAAATTCAGCAATTTTTTTCCATATTATTTTGATAATAAATTTGTGACAAGTAGAACTAAATACTAAAGAATGAAAGATCTCTCATAATTCATTGTAATACTGTTCATTCTATTAATAATGTAAATCATTAGTCCCTAAAAGCTGGACATTAACTTTTTATAGAAACGATTCATAAATCAATACGAGTTTTTAGTTTAATATACGAGGGTTATTATACAAGTAATTCACCTGGGAAATATGAAAGTGTGTAAATTTAACTTTACACGGTTCGGGGTTTTCAAATTGTAGTTTTAATTTTTATACAAATTCGAAACTTATGGCTGGAAATGTGATTTTTATAAAAAAATCTATATTTTCAGATTCCTAAACTGAAATTCTAAATAAATTGTTTAGAATTGTCAGCTAGATATTGCCGATCACAATTCAGTTATTCGTTTGAATATTCAGAAGTTCCATATGATTTTTTTAAATATTCGAAATTTGTGGCTAGAAATGTCTTTTAAAAATCTATAATTTCAAAATCTCAAAATGGCACTGAAAATAAATTATTTAGAATTATCAACTAGACATTTCTGATCATAATTCTGTCATTCGTTTAAATATTCAGAAGTTCCAAATGACAGTTTTGATTTTTTTAAATATTCAAAATTTGTGGTTAGAAATGTGAGTTCTATAAAAATGTATAATTTTAAAATCTCAAAATGCCACAGAAAATAAATTATTTAGAATTATCAACTAGACATTTCTGGTCATAATTCTGTCATTCATTTGAATATTCAGAAGTTATATATGACAGTTTTGATTTTTTTAAATATTCAAAATTTGTGGTTAGAAATGTGACTTTTATAAAAATTTATAATTTCAAAATCTCAAAATGCCACAGAAAATAAATTATTTAGAATTGTCAACTAGACATTTCTGATCATAATTCTGTCAATCGTTCGAATATTCAGAAGTTCCAAATGACAGTTTTGATTTTTTTAAATATTCAAAATTTGTGGTTAGAAATGTGACTTCTATAAAAATTTATAATTTAAAAATCTAAAAATGTCACATAAAATAAATTATTTAGAATAATCAACTAGACATTTCGGATCATAATTCTGTCATTCGTTTGAATATTCAGAAGTTCCAAATGACAGTTTTGATTTTTTTAAATATTCAAAATTTGTGGTTAGAAATGTGACTTCTATAAAAATTTATAATTTCAAAATCTCAAAATGCCACAGAAAAAAATTATTTAGAATTATCAACTAGACATTTCTGATCATAATTCTGTCATTCATTTGAATATTCAGAAGTTCTAAATGACAGTTTTGATTTTTTTTAATATTCAAAATTTGTGGTTAGAAATGTGACTTTTATAGAAAAATTATAATTTCAAAATCTCAAAATTCCACAGAAAATAAATTATTTAGAATTATCAACTAGACATTTCTGATCATAATTCTGTCATTCGTTTGAATATTCAGAAGTTCCAAATGACAGTTTTGATTTTTTTAAATATTCAAAATTTGTGGTTAGAAATGTGCCTTTTATAAAAAAAATTATAATTTCAAAATCTCAAAATTCCACAGAAAATAAATTATTTAGAATTATCAACTAGACATTTCTGATCATAATTCTGTCAATCGTTTGAATATTCAGACAGTTTCGATTTTTTTTAAATATTCGAAATTTGCTAGAAATATGATTTTTTATAAAAATTACATTTTCCGAAATGCCACTAAATAAATTGTGTTTTCTTATAAGAATAATTTTAATTTAATTAACCGTTGTATATTTTAGAATTGTTTTCTATTTATTTCAATAACTTTTACGCGGTGTTTATTTTTTATTCATTTATTTTTATGTGTAACGACATTCAGCAGTCGATTAATGTAATTAATTTAATGAGCGTCTACAAGGCTGAGGAAATTGCGGCCGCATTTTACACAAAACGAAAAGCGATTTTTATGATTGCATCAGCCGCGCGTCACGTGACCCCCAAAAAAGTTTAGACTAGAACGATTTTCGATTTTCGTGAACGGAATGTTTTGAACATCAATTAAAAATATATGAGTGACAATAAAACGCATATCCAGGGGGATATTTTTAAAATCGATTTGTTTTTGCGTGTTTTTTTTAATAAATGATCACGTGTTTTCTAGAAGAAAGAACAAAGAAAAAAATAGTACAGGAACATTTATGAATAACTTTTTTGTTGTTTTCGTTTTGTTTAAATTCCCACGCTTTGCGCAACCGGTGATTTTGCTAATTGCGCTTGTTGTGCAATGATTTTTGAAACGCTTAAAATGTTGATTAAGAAATTGATTGTTTAATTCGTAGGAGTGAATTGGTTTAATTTTAGTGATTTCTTTGTCTTCTATTATTGGAAGAATGATGTTTGCTGGGCTTTTTTCGTGTTTTTATCGCCCCCATCCGCGCTTCCCCCTTCCGCGCCACTGACGTGTCTGACAGGCGCGCACGCGCGCTCTTTAAGTAGAATTATTATCTCTGGCCAGTTGACTGCGAATGAATTGACGGCAAGAAGTGTTCAGGTGAAAAGTTTTTGCGGTGTTATCTTAAAGAATAACAAGTGTTTACCCATCAATCAAAATACAACGATTAAACAGTTAATCAAATAATCAGTTCCTATAAAAATCAGTGCAATCGTGGGCTCTAAATCGTGAAAAATAAACTTTTTCACAAAACCGGTCAACAAATTTAAATATAAAAACCCGGTTGTAAAAATCGTCGCCCGCACAAAAACACAATGCTGTGATAATTGTTTAAATTCAAAATGTGCTTCTGTGCGAAGTACCACCGACTGGTGCACTATAACAACTAATCATTTTGAGGTTAAGTTTGACATTTCACAAACACCCCTAGAATAACAAAAATGTTAAGCCTAAAAAAAGTGTACAGGGACGAGCTGCTTCAGCTGGCCCTAATCCTCAGCCTTCTCCGCTCCCATCCGGACTCTTATTTCGAGAGTGATTTATACAACACCGTGAATAACCTGGACTTGGATAACGGAACCAGTTGGCGGTCTTTCGCCCCCAGTTTATTCAGAACTCACTATGTGCATCCGAAGAGCCTGGACTCGGTGCTTTTGAACTATGAGAGGGAAGTGTTCGCCGACTTAAACTCGCTTGGCAGGTACAATCGAGTGGAGAACATCCGTCAGACTGACATAACAGCCTATTTGCTCAACGTCGATCAATCTGAGACTGCTGAAAACACCACCGTTCAACCGCCAGTTGTTCAGGAAGGGCAGAGTGAGGCAGCTAGTGATAACACCGAGCCTTCTATAAATTCCATTGAATTATCTCAAGAAGTAAGTGCACTTTTTATTTTGTTTACACTGATACTGATAAATCAAATGTGTCTAGTCATTTTGATGTAATAATAGAGATTTTGTGATTGTTTCACTGCTGCAACAGCTGATTCAGGCCGGCCTTGGTCATGCCTTCAGACTTAAATACATCTACTGACTCATAACATTTATTATTTATTCGTAATATTGATCAATTTGTAACGACAAAAAGTGCTTTATGTTAAAATACATGTTATTAAAATCTGCATAATTTTTAATGACAGTGTTTTTAAAATCATTGTTTACTATTTTTATTACTCTTTATATACAACAACATAATTGTTATTGTTGTGAATTTACAAAATAATTACATTAAAATCATTAACACGATATAAGAATAAAATATATTAATAATAATTAAGGCTTCTACTAATTTATACATTGTTTACATTAAAAAAAAACAACCTAAAAGTGAAAAGTTGAATGTTTTTTATTCTTTATTTTTTTTTTACTAAAGTAGAATAAAAATTAGTGACAATCATCGTAGCAAAACCACAAAATAATTAAAACAATTATATAAACAAAGTTCAGACAATTAGGTGTAATTAAATCGTAATAACAATAATATAGTTTGGTGTTCCATTGCCTACATTTTTTATTTTGAGAGTAAACTACCGGCTCGAAGTTAAACTGCCATTATATAAAAGGTTTATAATGCTGTCTGTCAGTGTAGAAAAAAGCCCTTCATTAGTTTTCTAAAAAAAAAAATCAAATTCTAGCTTGATTTCATCATTTTTGCAAATTGTCGGGCTGGCTGTATTTTTCAAAATAGGTTAAAAAACTAATAACATGCTATTTAGTTATTTGAAATAATATATATACAGAAATCTGTATGAGGTATTTGGAATTAAAAAAACTATGCAGAAATCTTTATTAACAACACATAATCGAGGCTATACTAAAAGGGAACTGTTAAGTTTAACATGAACGTTATTTTTTTACCTTACTGTCTACACAACTTTTGTAATACATATTTATTTATATAATGTGAATTAATTAATTAATGAACACGTTGAACGTAACATAATACATATATGAAAACTTTTTTTATACGTAAACATATAATTCCTCGACACCCAATACGGGTAAAAGAGGATAAGATTAAGAAAGAAATATAATTCATTGCCTGTTAATCGGCTATCGATCGACGTACTTTCTGTCTGACTTGAGAAATATCTGTCTATGTCTTATGTTTATTAAAATAATAACTAACTAACCATCTTTATTCAAATGTGTATATGTATGTACAATAATATACAAAAATTAGAATTATATTCTATAGATGATGAATCGGCTATCGACCGGAGGTCTTTCAGCCTTAAAATAATATATATACAAATATATTTATTCAGACAATTACATTTTTATATACATTGAGTATACACATTAAAGGTTTGTTTGTCCTGGGCTATCGACTGGAGGTCTTTCTGCCCTAAAATAATATATATATAAACATCTTTATTCAGACAATATGACAATAAAAATTTACAAAATTTATTATAACAATTTGTACAATTGTGTTAGTAATCTGTCATGGGCTATCGACCATAGGTCTTTCTGCCCCCTAAAATAATATTTTTGCATTTTTTGCTCCATTGTTGATGGAGGAAAAGGAAGGATAATTTTAATTACGGTCATAAACAATGTGGTGACGTCCAAATGAAACATTTAAAATATTGAGGCTGGTCAATACCCACTGAGCAAAATGGATATAATAATGTTGCATTACTGTTAGATTAACATTTAATATAATGTTAATGCAATTTTGTTTAGTGGGTATAAACAAAAGTTAAAAAGACCATTAACAAAAAAAAAGGATGCTGTAAATTTAACACTGTTTTAAATTAATTAAAATTAATCAATTGTTAAGGTTTTTAATTGAAGAAACTCCATAATACGCTATTTGTAAATAAAACAATTATAAAATTTACTGTTGTTTTTATTTTTTACATTAAAAAATTCCATAAATAAATTTAAAAAGTCTGGCCAATAACAATGTTGACATTATTTATGACTTTTTGTTACAAACAGTTAAATTATTTAAAATCTACATATTAAAGATGATTTTACGTATGGTCATAAACAATTCCAACAAACCGAAGCGCTCTTATCACCCAAAGCCCACATATTGTAGGTGCATTCATGCATTCTTGAGTGAGCATTGTTTATTATCATCCTGTTTTTTTCCTTTATCAACCGTATGCGTTTTTCTTATCAGAAATTGTTCTTTTAAGAAAACACGAATGATAAGGGGAAGAGTTATATTTCGTTAAATTAATTTAACTTGTTAAGTAACTACAGAAAGAACGCTCAAACAGTGCGATTTTCATATTTTTTATTGTTAAGGGGAAGAGTTATATTCCGTTAAATTAATTTGACTTGTTAAGTAACTATAGAAAGAATGCTCAAACAGTGCGATTTTCATATTTTTTATTGTTAAGGGGAAGAGTTATATTCCGTTAAATTAATTTGACTTGTCAAGTAACTACAGAAAGAACGTTCAAACAGTGCGATTTTCATATTTTTTGTTGTTAAGGGGAAGAGTTATATTCTATTAAATTAATTTGACTTGTGCGGGTTCAAATCCCTTCAGAGATGTTTCTTTTCCATTTAATATTTAATTAAATTTAAATTATACAGTGTATATTGAACATTTCTGCACAATTCATAAAATTAAATATAATTTAAACAAAGGAATAACAATTTAATTAATTTGACTTGTTAAATAAGTAAAGAAAAACGTTTGAATAGTGTGATGTTTTTTGTTGTGTTTTCAAAACTATACAAATCCTGAAATATTTTGTTTCTTGTCTCAATTATGGTTGATTGTTTCCATTTTTTGTCTTTTTATCCCGAACCACTTCGGACTTCCCTTAATTATTTTTTTGTTGTACAAAATATTTTTTTTTGTAATAATATAATAATAAATATGAAAAAATTAAAAATTCTCTTGAGGTGAGCTCATGTGCAATGTTCTTTGTTGTATTTTCATTTTCATATTTTTGTTGTTAAGGGGAAGAATTATATTTTTTTAAATTAATTTGACTTAGTTCTCAGTTTTGATTTTTTTAAATATTCGAAATTTATGGCTAGAAATATTATTTCTATGAAAACTTGTAATTTCCAAATCCCAAAATGTCACATTAAAATAAATTGTTTACAATTGACAACTAGACATTGCTAATCACAATTCTGGCATTTGTTGGAATGTTCCAAAGGACAGTTTTTTTAATATTTGATACTTGTGAAGCATCATTTCGATTTTAAATCGTTATTTCTAATAATAATAATAATAATATATATAGAAAATCTTTATTTCTGAGAGATACATTAAATTACATTACAATATTAACATAAACCTCTAGTTAAGCCTCAGAAAATGGCTATCGACCATCAGTCTTTCTGCCTCAATAATAATAATCTTTATTAACAGCAAAATATATAGCAAAAAATATTAAATAAATATTAAAAATAACAAAATCAAATATATATTTTATATCTGTTAATGGTCTTTCTGCCTGATTTTTCGTGTTTATGTCAATTATGTGAAAGAGGTATTGTGTTTTTTAACTGTCCATGTCAGAAATCATTGTCGGTTATGAATGTAATTTAACTGTTATTAATGTGGTGACGTTATTTGTATTAAATTAAAAAATAAAATAAATAAAAATTAATTTGACTTGTTAAATAACTGGAAGGAAGGCTTGAACAGTGCGATATTTCTTGTAGTGTTTTTTCATCAAAGCTATGCAAAATATTATAATAAATATGAATAAATTTGAAGCCCATATGCGATGTTGTTTTTTCTATTTTTAAAATTATACAAAATATTATTACAATTATAATTATGAATATATGTATTTGTGAGTTATGTGAAGGTTTTCAATAGTATTAAAAAAAGGTGTGAATTCCTTACTTCACTTGTTTATTTGAGCAATGGATGTGCATTTAGAACACCATGTATTCATTATCAATAGAGAAGTCAGCGACTAAAATGAAAAAAAAAAAATTATTATTATTATTAAATTTTCCCGACACCAATTGGTCAAATATATATATTTAATATATATATATATTAATTTTTTATATATATATATATATATATATTAAATTTTTAATTTAATTTATGAAAATAATTAATTTTTATTATTTAATTATTTTCATTATTATATTTATTATACAAAATAAATAACAAAATTTTTAAAACCAAATATATAATTTATATCTATTAATTGGCTATTGTCCAGTAGTTATTTGAAAATAATTATATAATAAAGATTAATAAAAATGGTTATCCTTTCTCCTATTTATTATGTAGAGGCTTTAATTATTTAAATAATTAAAATCTCCACAACCAACATAAAGAAGATTATATAAATAGAAATGAGTAGATTATTTTGTATACATCTGTTAATAAAGATTATCATTTTCAATTTTTTTTGTATACATCTGTTAATAAAGATTATCATTTTCAATTTTTTTTATTAAAAAAAAATGAAAATTGAAAAAAAATGTAATTAACAATGTATAACAATGTTGAAACCTTCATAGATAACATAGGATTTATTTTGTATTTGTCTTGAATTACACATATTTTAATTAATATGTACTTTATTTAGTTTATGACTTTTTTTTCAAATAGCCGTTTTATATCAACATATTTCTACTCAATTTTTGCTTACCTTGTATTATTTTTATGGAGTTACATAATTATTAAAACAGACGACTGCTTTAAAACAACATGTTTTTTATTACGGTAGTGCAAAATGAGTAGATTATTTTGTATACATCTGTTAATAAAGATTATCATTTTCAATTTATTTTGTATACATCTGTTAATAAAGATTATCATTTTCAATTTTTTTTATTAAAAAAAAATGAAAATTGAAAAAAAATGTAATTAACAATGTATAACAATGTTGAAACCTTCATAGATAACATAGGATTTATTTTGTATTTGTCTTGAATTACACATATTTTAATTAATATGTACTTTATTTAGTTTATGACTTTTTTTTCAAATAGCCGTTTTATATCAACATATTTCTACTCAATTTTTGCTTACCTTGTATTATTTTTATGGAGTTACATAATTATTAAAACAGACGACTGCTTTAAAACAACATGTTTTTTATTACGGTAGTGCAAAATGACTATTAAATTAACCTTTGGGGTGACCTTGAGGGATTGTAGCTAACCTGTCAAGTGATTTGTTTGGTCAATTACCCAGATATTCGAGCATATTCTCCTCGGGAAATGTTAAGTTTAAAGTGTATGTTCATTTTTATCCTGACAGTCTAAGCAGTTTATGTAATAAATATTTATCATAGAATTAATAAATAACGTACACGTTAAATTTAACATTTCCCATATAGAATACCTCCGATTATGTTACGACTCTAGATTGATAATTCTTACTTTTTCTTTTATTACTTTGTTAATAATTGAGGCTAAACAGCGAAAGTTCTTTCTAATATCATCACTTTTTTGACTAAAATTTAAAAATACTTTTTTTTTAGAAGAATGTCAAAAAATATAAAAAAACACGAAGAATCTTAATGATAGTACAAAGAACGTAGACCAAAATTTAAAAATACTTTTTTTTTAGAAGAATGTTAAAAAATATAAAAAAACACGAAGAATCTTAATGATAGTACAAGGAACGAAGACCAAAATTTAAAAATACTTTTTTTTTGAAGAATCTCAAAAAATCTAAAAAAAAAAAACATGAAGAATCTTAATGATAGTACAAAGAACGTAGACCAAAATTTAAAAATACTTTTTTTTTTAGAAGAATCTCAAAAAATCTTTAAAAAAACTAAGAATCTTAATGATAGTACAAAGAACGTAGGGTACTTTGTTTCTGGAAAAATAATCATTTTCAGTAATTTCGGGCCATTTCAATTATTCATGAAATTAACATGGAGCCTTATGGGAACGATTTAAAGAAGTCCCGCCGATTGGTCGTTTTGAACGCAACTGCAGTTTGACTAAATTTACTAAGTTCACAAACAATATAGAGAGATGCGGTTTTTAGTATTCGATTCTTAAAGAATGAATACACATTTTCCTTAAAGATCATCTTTCTGTTCCGACTGTGACCGTCAGAAAAAAATCATGAGTTTTATAAAAAAAATAGCCCAATTTGCGAAGCTCCACTTTGCAAATAAAGTGATCGAAAACCAGTTCATTGATATGGTTCAAATTCTCACAGCTTATGCTCTTAATCTTTAGCTACGTTTTGGTATAAAATGAAGTAATTTGGAGATTTTTCGATTTTCTACGAAATTTCACTTTTTTCTATATTTTCGGTGAAATTTTTTTCACTCCCCAAAAAATTTGAAAAAAATCACGATGATAGCACAAAGAACGTTGGATAGTTACTATCCAGAAATATAATCATTTTCAGACATTTCAGGCCATTTCAATTACTCAATGAAATTAACATAATAGAGCCTTATGGGAACGATTTAAAGAAGACCCTTCGATTAGCCGTTTTGGACGCGACTGCAGTTGGACCAAATTTACTAAGTTCACAAACAATATAGAGAAATGCGGTTTTTAACATTCGATTCTTAAACAATGTAGACTACTGTTCCTCAAAGATCATCTTTCTGTTCCGACTGTGACCGTCATAAAAAATCGTAAGTTTTATCAAAATGTTCGCCCAATTTTTGAAGGTCAACTTTGCGAGTAATCTGATCGAAAACGAATTCCATGATCTAGTTCAAATTTTCACAGCTTATGCTCCCATTCTTTAGCTACATTATGTATATGTGGTTCAAATTCTCACAGCTTATGCTCCCATTCTTTAGCTACATTATGTATATGTGGTTCAAATTCTCACAGCTTATGCTCTTATTCTTTAGCTACGTTTTGGTATAATATGAAGTAATTTAGAGATTTTTTTATTTTCCGCGAAAACAGCTCCGTGCATTTCGGTCATTTTTTTTCTTTCCAAAAAATCTGAAAAAATCACGAATAGCCTTCATAATAGCACAAAGAACGTTGACTACTTACTCTCCTGAAAAATAATAATTTTCAGCCTTTTCAATTGCTCCGTGAAATTAAATTAAATGAAGACCCACCGATTGGCCGTGGACACGACTGCTGTTTATACAAAGTTTAAGTATAAATGTGAAAAGTGTTATTCCACTTAAATTGTACATCTTAAAGTGCAAGATTCTGAAAGCAAGTTAGTGTGAAGTTAATACGAAATCGTAATATTTAAATTTAGTGATGGGCAAGGTCGATATTTTTATTATTGGAAAATTAACTATATGATAATTTTATTAATGCAGCATATTCTATTAATATCAGAAATTGTTCCTTATTTATTGAAAATATAAATTTATTGTTACTTATAGACTGTATTTATAAAAAAATGCCTATTTAGAAACCGAATGAAAAAATCAAGAGTAACGTTACTTGAGGTTTGTAAAATTGGGCCTTAATAAAATGAATATCCGGAATCACCAATCCAAGAATTAATTTTCTTTATCTCCTTAATTTTCCGTGTTTTTTTTTTATTCTTTCTCACCTTCTAAGCTGGTTGAAGAAGGCCATAGACGTGACCCAAACAATATTCAATTTAAAAATTAAAATCACTTGGCTTGTTTCACTTATTTTTTTGTATTAAGGAAGTCACTTGTTGGTAAATAATGAAAAATAAACGAACCAAGTGCTTTTAATTTTAAATTCAATTTTCGGGGCTATTCTGTAAGGGAAATGTTAAGTTTAACGTGTGCGTTATTTTTATCATCACAGTCTAAGCAACTTTTGTAATAGAAATTTATTCATAGAATGAAATGTTTTATAAAGTGATTAATGAGAACCAAATTAAAGTGACGACTCAAACAATTTATGTTAAAAAATGGATTTTATGTTATGGTGAATTATGTATGATTATTGAAGCCGAAAGTCAGTTGGAAATGTCTATATTTTTTCTTTAAAGGAAATTAATGGTTTTTCATAAAGTGAACGTTCTTGAAAACCATGCGTTGTTAATTACTCGAACTAAAATTCTCCTGGAAATCCGTTTCGAGTTCTAATTCCCATCAAAATTTCTTCTTCAAGGAAAACGCGAAGTGAACGCCCCTGCAAACCACATGTAATTACCAAATAAATAATTCACGCGTTGTTATGGTTTACAGACCGCTGCGTGCGCGCTCGAAAAAAATAAATAAATAACGCGCGCACACATGCACAATTGAAATTCAAATTCGAAAAGCGTGCTTTGTTTTTCTGGACGCCGGTCCAATAAGATTCCGGGGGGCCGCGCGCAAACATATTTACCTGGCCAAAAATTGAAAGCCACCACTTTCCCATTCACGCTTTTAGATTTGCATAAAGAAAATGCTCTCCGAATCGGTGTTGTTTACGAGAAGGACGCACGCCCAAAAATACTCCTCGCATATTTTCGCTGTCTTTTGGTTAAGAGGTTTTTTTCGAGGTGGGATATTTTCGAATTGGATTCAGGTCCTTGTCTTTGACTTCTATGAATAAATAAATAAACAAGAATAAATTATTTCAGAAAATATTTAACTATCAATTCATCTAGCGTATTGATAGATAACGTGATTGCCATTTGCATTGCACATGGAATAGGAATAATTCTTTCGAACCTCAACAGACCAGTGTTGTTGAGTTATTCATACGATACATGAATGGTGGTTGAACATTTTATTAAATTAATTTTGTTTCCTGGTCATAAACAGGGCCCGTATTTCAGAAATTGGTAGTACATTTCGGTCGTACGAAATCTGTCATTTAGATAGGAATTTACATGTGAATTTGAATTGATTGAAACGTGCGATTAATTTCAGTAATAAGGCCCCAGGTCAAACTCGCCGATTCTCGGTCGGTCAAATTTTTGATGATGCTACTTGTAAACTAGACAAAAGATGGCGCTTTGTGTCATCTTTCCAATTATATGATTTGATAAAAAGTCTTACATGTATTAGAAGGCTTGATGATGCTACTTGTGAACTAGACAAAAGATGGCGCTTTGTGTCATCTTTCCAATTATATGATTTCATAAAAATTCTTACATGTATTAGAAGGCTTGATGATGCTACTTGTGAACTAGACAAAAGATGCCGCTTTATGTCATCTTTCCAATTATATGATTTGATAAAAATTCTTACACGTATTAGAAGGCTTGATGATGCTACTTGTGAACTAAACAAAAGATGGCGCTTTGTGTCATCTTTCCAATTATATGATTTGATAAAAATTCTTAAATGTATTAGAAGGCTTGATGATGCTACTTGTGAACTAGACTAAAGATGGCGCTTTGTGTCATCTTTCCAATTATATGATTTGATAAAAATTCTTACATGTATTAGAATAATAATTTTTGTAAGAGTATTACAAAAATTATGAATACTTTGAGTACATCATAAAACGACAAATAATAATAAGTGTAACTATATTTTTTATTTAGTTGGGCCAACTTTTTTCCTATTCAAATATTAGTAAATGAAAATTGTTGAAATTATAGTCACTAAATAAAAAATAAACTAGTTATTTAAAATTTCATAAAAATTAACATTGTACGACGAAGTAAAGGTACAGACTAGAAAGTTAATTAATTAATCATCTGTCTAATGATGCCACTGCGTTGGCGAAACAATTGTAGCAATTGCATCTACAATAAAAAATTGCAAAACATAAAAAAAACCATTTTTTAAGTTTCACATTTTTTTATTAAATTATTATTAATTAAACTTATTATTTTATTTATTACTATTTATTTGTGTTCAGCTTCGCTGTTCATTGCCTACAGGCTAAGCAATGAACAGCGAAGATGAACACAAATAAATAGTAATAAATAAAATAATAAGTTTAATTAATAAAAATTTAATAAAAAAAAATGTGAAACTTAAAAAAAGTTTTTTTTTGTGTTTTGCAATTTTTTAATAATAGTAATAAAAATAAATAGTCAGCAAAAGAGAGCTATGTAATGCGTTGAAGCGTAAATGTGTTCAATTTTAATGAAATTCCATTTTTTTTAATAATTTGAAATTTCTATAAGGGCATTCGAATTTTTACAGTCAACTACCTTTTTTTGATAAATTAAATGTTCCCCCAGATACTGCTTTATTTTATTTTTTAAATAGAATCGAGACCATAAAAAAACAAATAAAGAACAAAATCATAGAAAATTATAATTGGTAATTATTGGTATTATATTTGTCCCAATACGGGTAAAAGAGGATAAGATTAAGAAAGAAAGAATTATTGTTTATAGCATGCAATGTCCAATATATGTTCTAATGTTTGGTCGTTTTGCATGCAAGCGCAATTAGCAATTGTTAGGGCCGTAATTCAGTTTTACTTCGCCAATAGATGAAATAATACGATTGATATAGTTGTGCGAAGTTATTTTTTCACCTGGAACCCATCCAAATAAATCGATAAAAAGATTTCGGGTGTTTTATAACAAACATTAAATAAACATGTAAGACGCGCCGTGCATCGCGTGTTTTGCCAAATATTGCAATACACAAATATGTTTTTGTTAAAAAAATGTATGCAAATTGATTCACTTTTGTGTATGTAAATTAATTCAATTAGCACGTCGTGAAAATTGCGTTGAATGTATAAAATAACATTAACTGTCTAAATATAAAGAAAAAGTAAGGATAGAAAGAAATTTATCATTTTCAATCTCTGGGGTAGCCTTACCCCTTAAAATTTAATCTATAATGATTTAATTCAAATCAGTCACAGTTATTTAAATAAACTAAATAAAAAAAATATGAAAATAATTAATAAATTATTTCTTCATTATAATACGAATAAACAATTAAGAAGCTAACCTCAAAATTATCCTTGCTCAGGTTAATAAAAGCGAGAAAAAGCTTAGATTTATAATTAATTTTGTGTCAGGACATAAAAACCCAAGAATTACAGTAGGATTAAGAAAATTACCCTCATTGTCACAGTTTTTAGTTTTGTTTTGGCGATTAACCATGCTCAGGTTAATAAAAGCGAGGAAAAACTTAGACTTACAATTAATTTTGTGTCAGGACATAAAAACCCAAGAATTACAGTAGGATTAAGAAAATTACCATCATTAGCACTGTTTTTAGTTTTGTTTTGGCGATTAACCATGCTCAGGTTAATAAAAGCGAGGAAAAGCTCAGACTTATAATTAATTCAGTTTCAGTTCGTATAAACCCAAGAATCACAGTAGGATTAAGAAAATTACCATCTTTTAAATTGAATAAAACAACTGTTTAACTTTCAAAATATTATATTGAAACGCTACACGTGTTTCGCCACACTGTGGCTTCTTCAGGTGAAGAAATATTGATAATACATCTTGTTATTACAGTTATATATATATATACAGACACAATTAACAGCCGATTCAATTAATTAAAATTACCATCATTGGCACAGGTTTTAATTTTGGTCTATTCTAATTTGTTTTCTTTTTAGTAACTTTTTATATAATAAAAATACAGATAAAATTTGTTTGAGATTTTAAACTGCAATTTTCTTTTTTAGATTATCTAGAGT
Source organism: Philonthus spinipes (assembly GCA_963082785.1). Taxonomy (NCBI): domain Eukaryota; kingdom Metazoa; phylum Arthropoda; class Insecta; order Coleoptera; family Staphylinidae; genus Philonthus; species Philonthus spinipes. The sequence continues at coordinate 6,967,953 of OY720301.1, forward strand.
ATCGACTTGAGGTTTTCGTAGGCGTTTATTTCTGTCTTTAATTTAAAACGAAATGATATAAATTAAAGGGAGAATATAATCCATACAAAATTTCTCCAGCAGTCTGTTCCCGACGAAAGAATGAATTCCATCGCATGAATAATTTAATCCGAATTAATGAAATCGATAAAGCAGATAGCACGAAGAACTTTTGATTTCACGGTAATGTGAACTGGAATAAGGCACACGCGTATTGCACGCGACCTTTTTTCACACCTTCTTTGGCAAATCCTGTTCATAATAGAAATAGAAAATGTGTTTAATTTAATCACTTTGTCCCACTTAGCCATAATTTCTACTTGCGAGTAAATGAGTAAACACGGCAATTTCACAAAAAATGCGAATTTGCGCCGTCGCCGCGGTTCTTCTTTTTTTACACACTTTTTTCCCATCGCAAACATTCTGATGGCAGGCTGCCACTTGTGTATTATGCATCTTTACGAGGTGTAAATAAAGAAGCAGAAGTGAAATGAAGTTATTTCAGACTTGGAAGTATTTATTTTTATAGGATTGTTTGATATGAAATCTCTTCCATCTCAAGAAATGCAGTTTCTATCATGTAATTCTAAAAGTTACTTTTCTTTTCTATTAAAAAATTTTATATTAAAAATTAAAAATACCCTAAATATCAAAAAAAAAAAAAAAATAACTAAATTGAATGGTAAATTAATATCTTTCTAATAAATAAAATAAAAGTCTAGAAAGGAATATTAATTATTTTATTGCATAGTAAAATAAATGAATAATTTACTGCAAATACAATCGAGACTTATCTGTCCGAGTTCTTTGTGGCGAACTGAGCAAAAGTAATGACATTTTAATGTTTGTGAGCCCGGATGTTGACGCCAGCAATTACTTCGGGGATTTCAATTTAATTTCCGGCAAAGGATATCCCCGCGCGGATTTACGTTGATCTTTTCGGATCCCCATCTCGCCTGATTTCGACATGCTTCTTTATCAAATAATGCTTCATCGAATATGTAATTTTTGAACCGCGTGTCAACCATGCGGTTATATGTTAATTTGATTGATATTTTCACCTTTGGTTTAATTAACATTTTTTCCGTTACTTCAACTACGCAATGGAAACAAAAATTAAACCACAATTTACGTCCGTTTTGTAATATAGATGTTTTTTTATTGGAGATTGTTTTGTATATTTTAACAATGGAACGCTTTTGTTTCGCGGAGGCTTCTATTTTTATTAGGATATGGGCGTTTAAAAATTGATGAAATAAAATGTAGTTATTGTCGCTATTATAAGGACATTTTGTAATTGAAAAGCTTCCAGAATTATTTTTAATTTCATTGAAAAATTCCGTCACACGCTATACAAAGTTGTGGAACTAAGAGAAAATAAACTAAATAGGGGTTGTACGGTGCATCCAATACAAACAATTGACAATAAGTAATAGTTTGGAGTCTAATTAAGACATCCAGCTATGCTAATTAGCTCTCAGGAGGATTTTAATATTTTTTTAAATTTCGGTCCAATCTGTCGAACTAAGAGAAAATAACCGAAATTAGGGGTGCCGTGGGAGGGTTGTACGGTGCATCCAATACAAATAATTGACAATAAGTAATAGCTTGGAGTCTAATTAAGACATCCAGCTAGACTAATTAGCTCTCAGGAGGATTTTAATATTTTTTTTTAAATTTCGGTCCAATCTGTCGAACTAAGAGAAAATAACTGAAATTAGGGGTGCCGTTGGACGTTTGTACGGTGCATCCAATACAAACATATTTATATATACAGGGTGGCGCAAGATTACGATGAAGTCCAATATCTCAGTTATAAAGAAATATACAAAAAAATGATACTTACATTATTAGTAGCTACTGTCAAAATTCACATTTTAAAATTAGTTTCATATATACAAGGTGTCCAATAATCACGTAACGTATCAAACATGTTTTTTTAAATGGAATGATATATTTTTTATGAAGATTTTCGATTCTACATTTAAAAATAATCATTTTTTATATAAGATTTAATAGGTCAATTTTTCATAGTTTAAAAGTTATAAACAAATGAATGTTGAAATCGATAGATGTTTAGAGCCTAATATCTCAATAATGAAAAATGAAATAAACATTCCGTCAACGACATACAAATGCAAAAATACTTAATAATAAAAGAAATACTCTTTTTTTCTCTTAAAACAAATTTTTATATACAAGGTGAAGCAATACGCAAAATGATTTTTTACTCTTTTTACTTAAATGGGACACCCTATATTTTTTATGCTATTTTAATAGAAAATTAATCACTCTTCATTTTTTATATAACATATTAAATAGCTACCGTTTACCGTTTTTGAGATATTTAATCTCAAATACAAATTTGGTATAGAATTTTCAATCAAAGTAGGCCGTGCCAGAACAACTAATTTATTTAGTTGTGAAAGTTACGCAAACACAAATATAAAATAATTTAGTAAAACGAATAATCAAGTGTATTAATTAAAATATATCATAATTCATACATATTTTTTTACCACGGGATAAATGAGAATTTAATAAAAAAAAGTAAATAAATATTAAGCTCTAATTATTTTAATACACGATAATATTGAAAATACAACAATTTAAATAGGTATGTTCTTGGCTGTGCGCCAGGAGCCAGGTACAACGATTCTTCTTATCTCAGGAATGCGTTCTCGGAGTGAGTCATCGATCGTTTTTTTCTTCTTGATTTGCGATAATTGCGCTCTTGTATTTCGATTCAGTCGTCCGAAAACGCGCAGTGTTCACTATTCCGGTTTAATTTTTAACGTTAGAAATTATTAATAATTAAAAACGCGATTTATTTTTGTTTATGAACAAGTGGTAATTAGTGAGTGGTGGAGGTGAGTTGGTTTTCGATTCACCAGTAATGGGTTGGAAGTTATTTTTTCTATTAAGGTATGTTAATATTAATTATTTATTTTTAAACAGATTGTACGATTCCTATTATCATCAATTTATTCTCCAAAATTGCATTTGATTAAATAATTTGGTATAGAATTTTTAACCAAAATAGGCCGCGCCAGAACAACTGATTTATTTAGTAACTTTCAACGCTCAATATTATAATTAGTAAGTAAAGTACATTTTACGTTATATTTTGTAACACTGGTGCAGTTAAACATACTTCTTCAATAAATGATTAATTTAATTGTTAAAAACTAACAACAACTATATTTTTTGGTTATTATTCGAAAAATATTTAAAATATTTCTATATGCTTCTTAAATTAATTTATTTAAACAATTCAATTTGACTGAAAAACCGAAAATAGATACTAAGTGAAATAATAAAATATTTATATCATTATATTTTGTTAACATTTTTATGTATTTATTTCACACATTCACATTTTTGTTCTAATTCAATAGCATTCAAACATTTTACAATTTTTTTCTTAAAAAATATGTCCTAATAACCATTATAACTCGCTAAATAATCGTTGAGCAACTATTTTCTTTATATTTTGCATGCGCCTATAAATATCGATTGTCATTTGAATATCCTTTTAGGTTAGGGAGTAAGTATGTTATTAAATACCAGAAAACGATTATGAATTGCATTTGTTTTAATTATAGCCTACTTAAATTATAGATTATAAGCGAAATTTATAATTTTGTACTTTGAATTGAAATTGTTAAAAAATGGTAACAGATAGGGGTATAGTTTATTATACAAAAATTAAAGAACAATCAATTTTCTATCGAAATAGTGTAAAAAATATAGGGTGTTCCATTTAAGTGAAAAAAGAAAAAAATCATTTTGCGTATTGTTTCACCCTGTACACAACATTTGCTTTATGGTAACAAACGATTATTCCTTATATTATTAAGCATTTTTTCAATTAAATTGCGTTAACAGAAAGTTTACATCGTTTTTCATTTTTGAAAAATAAGGCCCCAATCTTCCATTGATTTCAACCCTAAATTGTTTATAACTTTTAAAATATTAAAAACTGACCTAATAAACCTTATGTCAAAGTGATTAATTTTAAGCGTAGAATCTAAAATCGACATAAAAAATATAGCATTCCATTTAAAAAATCATATGTTAGATACGTCACGTGATTATTGGACACCCTGTATATATGAAACCAATTTTAAAGTGTGAAGTTTTAAAGTAGCTACAAATTATGTCAGTAATATCTTTTTGTAAATTTCTAAATAACTGAGATATTGGACTTCATCGGAATCTTGCGCCACCCTGTATATATACAGGGTGTCTCAGCGTGCGCGCCGAGTAGCTTTACGGCTAAATGGTTTATTTTTTTCAAAATCGGCTTTCACAGGCGTATGTAGGTCTATTAGGAGCACATTTTAAAATTAGTTTCAAATATACAGGGTGTCCCATAAAAGCATGGCGTATCATAGTTATATTTTTTCTAATGGAATGACCTATATTTTATATTTTTTTCAGATTCTACATCAAAAATAAAGTTAACTTTTATAATATATTCATATGCCTAAACCTAACAATTTTTTAAATATTTAAATATTTTTGGAAAAATTGACGTTTCGAAAAAAAATCATAACTCTCAAATGGATGAATGAAAATAGATGAAATTTTGTACCAGTATATTAGACTAATGGGTAAATATTTTAGGCTATTTACAGGAATTTAAAATCTTAAGATGTTTTGATAATCTAACGTAACTCCAGAAACACATTCAAGGTAAAATTTCATGCTTATTTTAAATGGCACACCCTATATCTAATAGCCCTATCTTGTAGGAAATTATATTGTCTTTCAAAAAGTATAAAGATATTTTTTACCTAAACCTAATAGTTTTCAAGATATATGCATTTTCTTTAACTTTTGACATAGTATTTATTATTCATAACATGGAAAGTCGATACAAAGCGCCATCTATTGTTCAATATAATAACTAACTAACCATCTTTATTCAAATGTGTATATGTATGTACAATAATATACAAAAATTAGAATTATATTTTGTAGATGATGAATCGGCTATCGACCGGAGGTCTTTCAGCCTCAATATAATATTTATTATTATTATTCCATAAAGGCAAGAGTTTAGTTATTGTTTATAAATAAAGTCAGTTGACCCAACAAATGATTTTCGAGATATTTCCTAAATTAATACACTAGTTTTATTAATTGTGAATATACTAATTGCATTATTTATTTACACATATGTAAATTATTTGATAAAAACTTGTTAGAATTGTAAAACAAATTTAACGAAATACATCAAATAAATTGACAAAATAGTATTAAAAGTAATTTATAATAAATTTTCAAAAATACTACCATCGAATACATAATTCAATTTTATTTTAAATGATATTTTGACATTTCTCAGCATATTAGGTATAATTGATCTAAATGTATTATTAATTTATTAATTCTGCTTTCCATGCATTCTTCCAATTCATTGCTTATTAAACCACCTTTTTTGACGAATATTCAATGGAATTAAACTTGTAATTGTGTCTCCTCATTATTAGTTACTGTATTCAAGGTAGTTTTTTTTTTTTTCAAATACTTCATACTGCCTACAGTTTTGAATGTATTTAAAACTTCCTCTACAGTCTTCTTATTAGGATGTCTTCCATCAGAGAACATTTTGTACACTAACAGACAATCTTAATAACATTACATTATTATTAGAATCATGTTAATTCTTTCATTTAAAGGAACATTATTTTTTCAATTGTTAATAATAATACGAATGTGTCAATTAAATTTGCTTATAAACAAAAGCCTATTAGAATAACTGGCAATAATAATTATTAAATTAAGCAATAGATGGCGCTTAATGTTACATTGTCGTATTAAAATAATAATGATAATGACGAAAATTAACAAAAATGGATATATCTTGAAAACTATTAGGTTTAGGTGTAGAATACTTTTATACTTTCTGAAAGACAATACAATTTCCTACAAGATAGGCCTATTATATATAGGGTGTGCCATTTAAAATAAGCACGAAATTTAACCTTGAATGTGCTTCTGGAGATATGTTGAACTATCAAAACATCTTAAGATTTTAAATTCCTCTTAATAGTCTGAAATATTCACCCATTAGTCAGATATACCGACACAAAATTTCATTTGTTTTCATTCATCCATTTCAAAGTTATGATTTTTTTTTTAAACGTCAATTTTTCCAAAAATATTTAAATATTTCAAAAGTTATTAGGTTTAGGCATATGAACATATTATGAAAGTAAACTTTATTTTTGATGTAGAATCTGAAAAAAATATAAAATATGGGTCATTCCATTAGAAAAAATATAACTATGATACGCCATGCTTTTATGGGTCACCCTGTATATTTGATACTAATTTTAAAATGTGGTCCTAATAGACCTACATACGCCTGCGAAAGCCGATTTTGAAAAAAATAAACCATTTAGCCGTAAAGCTACTCGGCGCGCACGCTGAGACACCCTGTATATATATATAAAGAATCTTTATTGTCAATACATTATACATATAAATGTGAAAGAAATTAACAATAGATTTTATTATTTTATTTACCTACAATCGGCTATCAAACAAATAATTGACATTGAGTAATAGTTTTTTTTGTCCCTTTTAGATTCATCAACTTTTCATTCCAAATTGTATCATAAACAAATGTCATTCAATTAAGCTGTTGGTGAAATTTTAAATTTCAAACTGAGAAAGTGCCAAATGAACATTGAAAATAAAATATATCAAATGATTTTATTAAAAAAAATCAAAAAAGGATTTATTCACTTGGTCACAGCCATTTCAATAAATTAAATAAAAAGAATTTGAAAATAATTATTAAATTAGCAAATTCTTAATAGTTGAGGCTTCTACTTCGTTATACATGTTAATTTAATTTAAAGGATATTTAAACAAATAAATAACTTTAAATTAAATTAGCAAATGTTCATTATTGAACATTTGTTTTAAGTACTTATGTAACATAAGTCAAAATGTCACCGTAGCTAAAGAGGAAATAATTTATTAATTATTTTCAAATTCTTTTTATATATAAATAAATTTGTATTCGTGTAATTTTACATAATTATTATTTATTTATAATACATATATGTAACATATTGCGAAATGGTTATCGATCATATGATTTTCAGCCTAATTCTTTTTATTTAATTTATTTAAAAAAATATGTTGTAAAATTCGAATAATCAATTCAGTAAAAAAAAGCAGAAAGTAACGCATTTTTCTTTGTTACGCGAACGTTTTTCTGCTACAGTTTTGCTTTTCACTTTTTACACAATACAATTTTGTATCCGTGACATGCGCATCTAAGAATGTCTTCCACCCGTGACTGGGGCCATGGCACAATTCCGGAACATGAGCACCCGTAAAGATCGACTTGTTACGGATCCGTGACATCAACAATGAAATAGATTTTTTTGACATAGGCTTTTACCATTGAGTAAATAATATAAGCATTTATTATTATCCTCTCTGCTTTTACCATTCAATCATGACCAATGTATTTCTTAAAACTAAATGAAATATGAATGAATATTTTTAATATTTAAACATTTGTAGTTCATAATAATCATTGTAATAATGAATAATTATCAGCCCGTTTTCAAGAAAATTCAAAATTTGATTTATTTAAATTTCGTTAATTTGTTTATTAATTTTACATGATTTACAATGTCAAATGCATTGGGGAAGTCCGTATAAATTGAAACTACTTGGCGCAAGGCATCAACAATGTAAGAATCGTAAACCAAGGAATTAGTGGCGATTGAAACACCCGTTCTAAAACTATGAGTGATGGTTAAGAAATTTATTTATTTATTTAACGGAATAGAATATTTTTACAACTATGATAAAAATGATAGATATTGGTCTATAATTATTTACATATTTAAATATCGGAACGATATTTGCACGTTTTTAAAATGAATTTGAGTAATAAAAAGAATAATTATTATACTCTGAAAATGATAGATATTGGTCTATAATTATATACATATTTAAATATCGGAACGATATTTGTACGTTTTTAACATGAATTTGAATAATAAGAAGAATAATTATTATACTCTGAAAATTATAGATATTGGTCTATAATTATCTACATATTTAAATATCGGAACGATATTTGCACGTTTTTAACACGAAGGACCCACGACGCACTCTTAAAGATTTATTAAACAATAGTTTAATAGTTTTCTATGGTTATACAAAAATTTTTAATAGAAAAAAATAATTAATTAAAATTATTGTATATATACAAAAATCTTTATTCAGACAGCAGAATTACAATTCTTTACAAATATTTATATTTACAATACATATCGATGGGTTAGTAGTCTGTCATGGGGCCTTTCTGCTCTGTCATGAATTTATGATTACTTTATAACTAAGTACTTTAAAATAAACGTTCAATAATGGACACTTGCTGTTGCATAACAATAACATATTGTATAAAGCAATAATTTTTTGATTCGAAAATATTTAATGCAAAAAACAAAATAAAAAAAATCAGCAGACACGTGTTTCGGGATTTTATCCCTCATTAATACAGCTTTGCCTTATATAATTACAAAGTTGTTAAATTAAATTAATCAAACGTATGTTTAATTAATTTCTCACTTAACCCGTGGTGAAACATTTTTGAATTAATTCAGGATGATTTAATTGAAATTAAAACACTTGGTTTGTTTCACTTATTTATATTTTCTCCTACTAGTTTCGACCATTGGTCATCTTCAGGGAGGAATGTACAAAATTTTTTTAACAAGATGACCATTAGTCGAAACTAGTTGGAGAAAATATAAATAAGTGAAAGAAACCAAGTGTTTTAATTTCAATTAAATCATCCTGAATTAATCAAACGTATCATCGACGCTGCGATCTCCTGTGGAAATGATCGAGAGGACGTTGACGGACGCGATTGCCACGCGCAATCTCAATTAATTGTCTTCAGCAACAAATATTTTTGGTTCAGATTTAAAATAAAGCCACGCCGGCTATTTATAATAATAGTTTTTTCTATTATTACTTGAAAATTTAACCAGAAACTATTTAATTTATTTTAATTTATTCATATATTATTAAAATATGAATGATTAGACAATGTATAGGTAGATAGATAGAATAAGGTTGTCAATGAGGACCATTGTGTTATTTAGTTTTACACAAGACAAGTGGGGGCTCATGGTAACATAAAATAATAGAGGTTCATGGTGTTATTTATGAGATGACTTAATTCAGGATGATTCAATTGAAATTAAATTCTAACTTGACTAGAAACAAACATATTTAAGGATGTATATATATATATATATATAATCTAAAATCCCCATCTACCATAATGGTGGTGTAGGGGTAATTTAAGGATGTAACACCACAAAATTTTATAAATTGATTTGTATTGAAAATATGTTTCATTTAATTACTTTTTTTGTGAAGGAAGGAATACTCCTTTCATCTAAAAAAAAAAATAACTTATGAGTTTAAGGATTAAGAAACAAATAATTTTATAATTTATTTTTTATTGAAAATGCGTGTCATTTAACTAGTTTTATTTTGGTGGAAGGAGTATTCCGTTTTATTTAAAATTTTGTGTTAACTTTTACATAACGTTTTTTGCTACTTACATTAAATATTCTTGAATCAAAAATTGTTGCATAATGTAATATGTTATTGATATGCAACGGCAAGTGTGCATTATGTAATTCAATGTTTGGCGGGGTATTTGCCCGAGAAGTAGTTGTTTTGATGTTACTAACGTAACGTAAGTCAAAATGTCTCAGAGCTAAAATAATTTATTAATTATTTTCAAATTCTTTATTTAATTATTTTTTTTTAATTTCAAGTATATTTGCAAAAAAAGGGGCTAAGAAAGCTTGAATACGCGACCTTAATGACGGGCATACCAAACAAACACGACTTCAGATAATAATAATAAAAAAACTAGCGTTAACCTAATAACACAATTGTACAAAAATGGCATTCATCGCGGTGCAGTCTTTCAGCCTTGGCGTCGATCCTAATAAACAAAACACGGTATCTACCGCTTTTAATTTACCAAACACATTACTCTTCGCAAAAAAAAAATGGATCATCGATAAATTCCAGCGGGAAGCGCTGATTCCATTTCGGAAATAGCACAAGGATGCAAGGATTTCTTGAAGAATCCCGCGCGAACGAGGCGACGGGCTTATTTTGGTTTCGTGTGACACCGACATGGACATGTGCGAATATTGTTGATCTAAATTTCCAAATTTATTTCTGGCATTTCCAGGCTAACAAGACAAAGGTGCTTTTATTAATCATTGCGATTGCGAGTGTCGCACGTTTTCTGGAATAAACAGGAAAATGGGTTGATAGTGAAGGTTGTTTCGAAGTTTTAGAGAAGTTGCGGTTTTTTGATATCTTATTGTTTACTATAAAAAATATATTAATAATATATAATCTTTATTAACAGATATATAGAAAAAAATATACAAAATAAATAATGAAAATTACAAAATCTATAAGGATTCGAGAATCCTTATACACTTTCAAGTCACAATCAAAAACACTTTTTATTCCTTACTTCACTTTTATTTTAGATCTACATTTCGAGTGCTAAACACTCATTATCAATAACCTTTTAGGTGTTGAATAAATTACAAAATCAAATATATAATTACCGACTGGAAGTTAATAAATAAATAATAAATTTTTTGTTTGTTTCACAATATAATTTTAAAACAATTAATATTTTATTCGTGGTTTGTTTCACAATAAATTTTTAAAATAATTAATATTTTATTATGACTAGTTTCGATTTTTACATCATTTTCAAAGAATAATTATTATTTTTTGAATAATAAAAAGAATAATTATTATTTTTTGAAAATGATGTAAAAATCGAAATTAGTCAGAATAAATTATTAATTATTTTAAAAATTTATTGTGAAACAAACCACGTATTCAATGTTTACCTAATTTTTAAACATGTTTCACCAAGTGTTAAGTGAGAAAATAATATTTTGTACTGATTGCGGAGGCCCGAGAAATAGTTCTTTCAATAGATGTTTATCCTTTTTTTACGTATTTACATTATGTAAATCCAAGTTGCAGTAATAATGAAATAATAATAATAATAATACTTTATTTCCAATACAGGCCGAAGCCTAATTACAAAGTAAATTACAAAACAAAACAAAAAAATAACATAATGCAAATAAACTATACTTAAAACTAATAAAATATACATGCAGCTAGATATAATTATTATAAACAAGATTTTAATGTTGCTAAAGCGAAAATGATTATTTCATTTTTATTAATTAATTATTTTCAAATTTATCATTATTTAATTTAATTTATCTGAGATCGGAAGTAAGAGAAGCACAAAATAAGTTGAGGTTAATTTTACATTTTTTAAATGTATTCACTTTTAAAATTAGAATTAATTAAAGATCGGAAGTAAAAGAAAGAAAAAAAATAAGTTAAGATCTTTCTGTCCTATTCACTATTATTCGTTATAATTTGACCGAAAAAAAATGAGTCCATTGGAAATTGTAGAAAAGTCAGGAAATTTTATTCTAGAAAAATAGTGGCCATATTTTTAAAATATTTAATAAATGTGAAATAAGAAGTAAGAGGAAGACAGAATAAATTGAGTTTAATTTTACTTTTTTTAAAAGTGAATTATTAAAAAAAAAACTAAAATTAACCTTAACTGATTCTGTTATAATAAATTGAGGTTACTTTTACTTTTTTTAAAGTGAATTAATTTTTTAAAAAAAGTAAAATTAACCTTAACTGATTTTGTCAGAATAAATTGAGGTTACTTTTACTTTTTTTAAAGTGAATTAATTTTAAAAAAAAGTAAAATTATCCTTAACTGATTCTGTCTTTCTCTTACTTCTGATTTCAGCGAACTTTCAGTCGGTTATGTAATTTATATCGACCAGTAGTTTTTCTGCCTTATTAATAATATTTTATTAAATATACACAAAATATAAATAAAATCAAAGACTACAGACTTTAGTGATGTCATTTTTTGTCATTAAATGGCGTAATTCAATAGTACTTAACATTTTTTTTTAATACCGTACATTTTAGAAATTATGAGAAATGGAAATTTCCTCATTAATTTCTAAAATATTTTTATTTTGTAGTTAGTGCTTAACATTTTTTTAATATGGTATATTATAGAAATTATGAGAAATGGAAATTTCCTCATTAATTTCCAAAATATTTTTATTTTGTAGTTAGTGCTTAATTTTTTTTAATATCGTATATTTTAGAAATTAATGAGGAAATTTCCATTCCTCATAATTTCTAAAATATTTTTATTTTGTAGTTATCAATTTAAAAAAAAATCCTTTCATTGCAAGCAACATGAAAATTGCACAATTTAACATAATAATGACGCAATTTTCATATTATTTGAAATTAAAGATTTTTTTATTATTGATAACTGAGGTTTTTATTTCGTTATAAGTTATATATGATTAAATTAAAAAAATATATAATAATTTTGCTTGAATAGCAGTTTTTTTATATTTAGTAACTATAGTTTCAACAAATTACACTTGTTAAAATATTTCTATTATCATAATCTGAAAATTAGCATTTTTTGCTGAACGTGTAAGCATAAATCGTGAGTCATAAATGCTTTTGCGTTTCTCGTGTCTTTGTTCAGCGTGTTTATGATTCATCCGTTTGGGCTATTCAGATAAGAAGATACTTGTAAAAATAAACAAAATATTGATAAAAACTCGATATTGTTGTGAAATCTCTCTCATTAAAATAATATATATTATTTTTTCTTCTACAAAAATGGCTTCCGTAATTTGTAATCTTTAAATGTATTGGGTTAGTTGAAATTACCATAACACCTAAATAAATAATTCTGAAACAATAAAACATTTGAAAAACGTTTCAAAAAATAATTTATATTAGTCCTGTATATACAGGAAACTATTTTTATTTTATTTTTCAACTTATTATCGATTCGAATTTGGGATAGAAAACTTTATACTGTAACCTAAATGATTCAATTGTTTTTTGTGATATTTCTCCATTACTATTTATTTATACACTTTATTATATCTCGGGGAATGAAAGATATGAGGAATAGTTTCAAATTATTTTCACATTTTTGAATTGTAAAATCAAATCTAAGAACATTTTAAGGGAATATTTTTCATAAATTAAATAAAAAGAATTTGAAAATAATTAATTAACTAACTAACCATCTTTATTCAAATGTGTATAAGTATGTACAATAATATACAAAAATTAGAATTATATTCTGTAGATGATGAATCGGCTATCGACCGGCCATAATTAATTATTTTCAATTATTTACCCTTTAGCTACTATGACTGTTTATGGGTATAGGCCCGAGAAGTAGTTGTTTCAATGTACATTTGTTTTAAAGTAAGTACTTTAAAACAAATGTACATTGAAAGAAGATGTAATGTAAATCAAAGGTAAAGGGAAAATTATTGATTAATAATTAATCATTAGGCAGAAAGACCTCTGGTCGATAGCCCAGACAGACTAACACCGACATGGACATGTGCGAATATTGTTGATCTAACTTTCTAGATTTATTTCTGGCATTTCCAGGCTAACAAGACAAAGGTGCTTTTATTAATCTTTACGATTGCGAGTGTCGCACGTTTTTTTGGAATAAACAGGAAAAATTGTAATTATTTATGTTATAACGTTTTGTATTATTTGAACAATCTGAATAAAGATGTGTGTATATATAAATAATCATTTTTCAATTAAAAAAGGTATACATGGTACTCGAAATGTACATTTAGTATTTAAAAATAAAAAGTGAAGTAAGAAACGAATTGTTCAGTTATCTCAAATTCTTTTTATTTAATTAAGAAATAATAATAAAAAATATTTTAAATAACTGACCATGTAAATAAATCCTTTTTACAATTATTATTAGGAATATTTTTCTTAAAAAATGCATAATTTAGTAACAAAGAGACGGCATCCAATTTTTCACCGTAATTTTTCTTACTCGAAATGCGGGACATGTAAACGCTTCAAAACAAACCGTTTACACCCAATTGGAACACTATCTAATTCGGGGAACCCCGCTGTTCTAAACTAAATCACCTTTTTATTTTTTTTATCAACCTTTTTTTAAGCCATAAATCTGTAAATTAGGGACTATTTGTTTTGAAGTGTATACTTCAAATTCTTTGTATTCTGGGTGGTAAGAACTGCGTAGAAGATTTCTGTAATAAAGAATGAAAACATTATTAAAAAAATAATGGCAAAAAAACCTCCTACCGATATTCGATTGGCAGATGATCTATTCTATATATTATAAATTATTATATCTGATATGTAATTAGAAAAATATTGTGTGTCAATAAAGATTACTGTATATATATGTTCGGTGTGCAGCCTGTACTTAAAAAAATATCCCTTTTACAGAAATACCAATGCAATATTTGAGTAGATTAATAAAACAATTAATATATGTTGATTTTGTAATTTTTACAATTTTATTATTTTTAATTATTGCTAGGAAAATAAATAACAGGATACTTCCCCCTGTTATTTCAATACGCCGAATATGTTTTTTTTTTAAACTCGTCATAAAATCTTGAAATGCTTGTCAATAATAAACCTTGCCAATAACCCGTGTTTTTGTAAATAAAATTGTTAATCGCGTATCCGTTTACGACTTAATTGTCGGGTTCAATAGTAGCATTAACGAAAAAAGAATTAACATAAAACATAGATAGTAACCGCACTGGCGTAGATATGTAATTATGAATAACGCAACACGTGAAAACGTAAGTAACCGATAAAAACATCGACATGACTAATATTACGTCGAGTTGCATGGAGCAACTATTGTGAAACATCGCATGTAAATTATAAATCAACAAATCCCGAAAGCATCAGCGCCGAGAATGTATATTTATTTATTTTTTTGGCATTGTGGGATGGAATTGAAAACGAAATCGTTATTGCTCTCCCCTCGACTAGACACACCAGATCCTAGACGCATTCAACTTGGTGTACTGACCTGTCTAAACCCCACCGCTGCCAAGTGCAAGTATTCACTTTTATCACCAGCAAGGTCACCCCAAAAAATATATGAATACATATATAAAAGAAAAGATATTCTAAACTTATCTCGCTTAATGAGATAAAAGTGCAATTACCCAAAACAGCGCAAATTTAATTTAAATGGCAACGTATTTTTTGACATTGAATGTGCCCAAGTGCGTCGCGACGCCCCGCCGGAGCATCAACCGAAAGTCTCTCTGACCTCAAACCTACACGTCTGCTTATATAAATGCGAAAACGAACTTAATTGTAATATTTATGTTTTACGATCCGTTTTCGTGGAATCTGGCGATTATTTTTAAAATCGCGCCGCATTGTTACCAAGCCAGCCTATTACGCTTGATCTTGATAGTGCGCTCTTTTTTTTCAATAGTTTACTTGTTGCCCTAGGTCGCAACGCGTTTTTAAAAATAGCGCACTTTTTCGCATTTTGAACTTGAACTAGAAGGAATACCGCGAGTGAAGGTGTTTTATTTTTAAATTGTTTGCGTAGGTCAGCGCTCGTTTTATTTTTACACTTTCTTGTTTGTCGGGAGAGAAAAAAATAATAAACATCTGCCAGTCGGTGCGCGGGTTTAATAGGTCATTTATTGATTTCTGTTATGCGTTTTAATCATTCATTACGCGCCTTTGTGGTTTTTACGAAACTGCGCCATCTATTGCCGGTTAGCCCAACTTGGTTGTAATCAAGGTCCTGATTATATAGAGGTTGCTTCGCTTTCGTTTCAAAACTTATTGATTCATAGGAATCAATATAAATTAACTTTATTCCTTGCTTTATAAAAGTAATTTTAAAAGTTTTATTTAGTATATATATTAATAAATGCAATGTCAATAAATATTATACGAAAATAATAAATAATATTTACAATATAAATACCTGTAATTTTAAATAATTGAACTTTTTATCTGTGACGTTGTTAATACATCATTATTAAAAAAATATGTATAAAAAAACTTTAAATACCTTAAGTTTGCTTAATATGTTTAAATTTTTAAGCAATAAAAAATAAATTCACAAGAATAAATTCCTGTAATTTTAACATATTTGAACTTAAAAAAAACATTAAATACCCTAATTTTGCATAATATTTTTAAGAAATAATATTCATAAGAATAAATCCCTTTAATTTTACATAATTGAACTTTTTATCTATGACATTACTGTTAATGTGTCATTATTAAAAAATATATTTAAAAAAACTTTAATTACCTTTAGTTTGTATAATATGTTTTTTTTTGGCATCATAAATAAAATAAATCTGCGTTGAACAAAGCAACAAAAAGGTCAATTACGCAAATGTTTGCAAATAATATTTCTTATTTTCGTAACAATTCAGTTATAAAAGCATTGTTGACAACAACTTTAATGGTGGAGAAAAATATCCATTCTTGTCTTAACGTTAGCTTTGTTCGTTACATAAACTAGTACAGTACGTTTTGCACTTTTTTACACTTTGTTCGCTTGTTCTGAACTGACTGCATGATTGTGACGTCATCATTCTTATTTTAACCCTATATTTGTTCGTTACACGAACTAGTATTAGACTTTCTACACCGACAGTAATTTAATCAATCTTTCTGGGTGATATCAGAAAATTGCGCTAATTGCGCTAAATTCATGTTAGTGCAGTACTGATGTTCAAGTGTAAAAAATAAAATGCCGAGTTCATGTAACGAACAACCTAAAAGTTTCTTGCAGTAATTAAAAATATGTTAAATTTATCGTTACATTATTAATTAAGTTATGCAATCTAATTATAAATATTGTTTAGACTGTGATGATGAATAATGTGTGTGTTATATTACAAAATTAATTACGTGCGGAAAAGCCCCCTAGTTTTCATGTTACGCCACTGGAGATGAAATGAAGCAACCTTTAAAAAAGCTCGGGTTTACAGATTTGGTTGTAAAACGTGCTGAATTGGCATTTTTAGTACGAGCGCATTATAAGAGATGGCGCCAGGGAACTCAAGGCTACAATAAATAATTACAAAGTTATAACATTAGTTATTACAAATGATTAATATAAAAGTGGAATTGTTTTAACCTTGGCTGACATACGCAGGAAATTAGCGTATATATTCAGCGCAATTCCTGTTAAGATTTTTTCGAAAATTCGCGCCGGTTTATGAATAATTAGCGGTTTTTGATGTGGAATATATAATTTTCCTAAACCACATGACGCATATTAGGCTCGCCAGTTAAATAACTAGTCCCACAACACAACTACTTGGACAAGTACACAAATTGCGCGCTCGTCTAAACCACGTGCATTCATTTAATAATTGTAGACGAAAGTCAAGGATATTTTCATGTGCGAAACAGCTACCGCTTTCTACTCAATGTATATCACTTGAAAGTCCGTTTCGCGTTATCAGCGTGCCATTATCTGTTCGGCTGCTTCAGTCTTTAAATTTCGAAGCTACACGGATTCAGTATCGATAACGCGCGCATTCCGTTAAAATCGCATCACGGTTTCTTCATTGGCGTTTGATTGCTTTCATTGGAAGCACAGTGCACGTCAGGTGTGAGTGTTTGGTCGAGCAACTTGTTGGATTTGGATTTTATCTCTGAGATTTTTATTGTGATGCAATCGATTGACCCGCTAAATCCTGATAAGCGTTCTTATAAACAAACCGGATTTCGTCCAAATCTTCTGTCGTTCAAAATCCTGTAACGTAAACAACAAATCGTAAAAAGAAAAAAAACAGCTCGTAAGTATTATTTAATCAAAAAACACGTTTAATTAATTTATACTCATACAAAAGATTTATAAAATTCATTTACGCGCGCCTGGAATTAAATAAAGTGTGTTATAATAATTCTGTGAAAAAAAAAAATAAGGAAAATGGTATGCTCAGTGAATATTAAATATAGTGAGCTGCAGAAGGATTCTGTTTTGTTTTCGGGTTGATGGCTTAGCTGCAAGTTTCTTCCGCGCCTTTGAGATGGCGCCTTGTGCCCTCAAAGGACCTACTCCACTTCCACCGGAATCTTTACTTTGATTAATTCAAAAGTTTAGTGTTTTAATTATAAAATATTTGTGAAATTAATTAAAATCAATTAATTATAGTTCGTTTAAATAGTGATTTCATATTTGCTGTTATTAAAACACGAAATCTCATAAAATCGTTTATTTACATTGAGTTGCTGTTTAAAAAAAGAAAAAAAAAATATTCCAAAAGCATTGGAAAAAGATAATACTAAAAATGGTAAATTAGTAAGAGGAGTACATAATTTTCTTAACTTCAACAAATTATAAAAAAAAAATATATATTAAAAATCATAATTACAAATTGTGTAGAAATATTTTTTTAAGGCAGAAAAACCGACGGTCGATAACCATTTTCTAATGTCTAACAATTTGTAAAATATATATTGAAAATTTTTATTTCTGAGTGTTACATTATATAATTTTATAATACATAATATAAATACAATCATTATTTATATTATGTATTATAAAAATATGTATTATAAAATTATATAATGTAACACTCAGAAATAAAGATTTTCAATATATATTTTACAAATTGCTAGACATCAGAAAATGGCTATCGACCGTCGGTTTTTCTGCCTTAAAAATAATATTTCTACACAATTTGTAATAATTTAATGTAAAAAGGATTTTTCGTTAATAAATGAAATAATTATTGAAAATAGTTATATTTTATTAACAATTAAGTTTACCAGAACATATCAATAATTGATTAAGTGTATCACACACAACTTAATTAATTGTTAAATGGCTATCGACCATAGGTCTTTTGGCCGAAAACAGTTAATTTCAATGATTCTCTTATTCTATTTATGAATTTACAGAAATATATTTATGTATAAATTGTATTATACATAATTAATGTACAATTAGTTGTTGCTGACTGTTAAGGTTTTTTTTTTCTTTTTGCGTTTATATTTGCGTTCAAAGTGTTTACTATTGTATTTAAAATTAGTTACATACATGAAAAATGCAATAAATTTATATGTATTAAATTTATTGCATTTTTCATGTATGTCTTATATTCGTAAAAATGGTATATTCCGTTAAATAAATAAATAATTCACAAATTGGCTATCGGCCAAAGGCATTTCAGCCAGTCTAGTTCTTATCGTGTTTTTTTTTGTATTTGCAGATAAAATCTCTTATTTTTTACAAATATTTTAAATTTCTTTTTAATAATTATCACTTCAACAATTCAAACGTCAAAAATTAAATAAACGTGTTGTTTACATTGATTTAATTAATAATATTTATGATTATTGCTGTAGATGAATTGCGCGAAGATCAAGATGAATCGATAAAAAAAGAATACTAACATTTGCTAGTAGAATTGAGTTTTTAGCGCACTTCGACAACATTGGTCATTTGCGCCTACTACCACTGAATCTTGTCAGATAAAAATAATAATAATATATCTTTATTCCACACAAGTAATAGAATTATTTACATTTTGTAATTTTGTTATTAATTGTTGTTGTTAATAATAAATAAATAAATTATACATAAAACATAATTATCTTGTTCTGGAATTGGCTATGGACCAGAGGTATTTTGCCGCTAATCTGATATTTTTGCAATTTTTCAATGGTATCGTTTTAATCTAATCGACGTAATTTGTGTTGTTTTATTGTTTTTATTAATATTTGTTTTAATTATTTTTAATATATTTAGGAAAAAATCATTATGGACGTGAAATGTTGAAATCGATTACACTTTTTGCAAACTGATATTTATTGACGTCACAAATATGAACTCAGTGCAACTTAATCAGTATTTCATATAACAAGATTGGTCAATTCGTTCTGCACAATATATAAATAATAACTCCCTCAAGCATGGAATATTCATTTCAATTTTTATAAGCCTCACTTGAATTAAATTTCATCGAAAAATTATACGTTTATTAAGAATGCAATACTTTTGGCGCCAACAAATGCTCTTTGAAATTCATAAAAGTGGGGATTTTTTTAACAATTGCATGACTTACGTTGAGTAAGTACTTTAAAACAACTACTTCTCTGGCAAATACCCCGCCAAACATTGAACTACACAATGGACATTTGCTGATCCGAAACAACATACTGTATAATTGCAAAGACAAAAAAAAAACACTAGCTTACTGTTGTTAACCATGAAGTGAAATTGCACTGACTAGCGTATTGTAGAAAACAACGTTTAAAAAGTGTTTTCCTTATTAAATTTAAACACATATGCGATTTGTGTATAATGAAATTGAAGAGGAAAGAAAGACCTCTGGTTGATAGTTCAGACAGATTAATAACAAAATGTATGGTTTCATTATGAATGTACTAGGTATTTGTCTGAATAAAGATGATTTTTTATATATTAAATAGAAGCTTTCACAATAAAATATATTTTTAATAGATTAAACATCTGAGATGATGTAATCCATCATTATAATATGAAGTAAAATGTTTAATGTTTTTAAAACAATTATATTTTTGCAGTAAATATATTGGACTACATGCGGAGAGACCTATGGTCGACAGCCATTTAAGAATTAATTAATTTTTGTGTAATATACTTAATCAATTATTGATATATATTCGATTACACAGTAATCGGTATGAAATTCCACTAAATTATTTTTTTTTAATATTTTTGTTAGATTAAAATTTCTGTTGTAATACTTGCTGTAGTGTTTTTTTTGTTTCTTTTGGATAGATGTTCCTGGTATAGGTTTACACCACAGGCAAAACTACTTTGATTTTTAATGACGTGATTAAAAAAAGTAATTAAGACTTATAAATATAATGGAGAAATTAATGAGTTTGTAGAAATTAAACAAAAGAAGTAGTGTAAAATGTATTAAAGTTTTAAAAATGGAGGAGCCTTTGTGTTTCAGTTGAGACGGTTCGAACAGTTTAGGGTTTGGTCTAATGTAAAAAAGGCCATGCGGGAGACGAAGAGGGCAGATGATCAATTGATCGAACATTGGAACATCAGAGGTCAGTAGACGGCAAGAAATGAGGCATGACGGCTCGGGCTCCACAAAAGAACCTGCCGATTGCTGATTGCCGACTGCCGACACAATCAATACTGACCAATCAGCGTCCAGTTTCGAATCGAGAAATAGAGGAATAGCGGAATAGAGGGATGGACTGCTTTGCTCCACAATCCACTAGACCTAGACCGCTAATGCGAAGGCGCCATAGGATTTGATTATACATTCCGGGTGTAATTTATCAAAAAAAAAAAAAAAAACGCTTCCATCGAGAAACAAGAACGGAATGAGCTGAGGCTGAGGTCGTTTTGTAAAATTTCGGGCTATTAATAGGTAAGGGTTGTAAATGTTTGACCGCAATGCGGCCACCGGCAACTAGCCAACGCATTATTACCCTAGGGAGACAATTGATATTTGACAAATGACTTTTTCAAGTTATCGGGTGGTCAAAAGATGAGGATGACAAATGGTTGTTGGGACATATCTCAGCGGAGAGCCCTTTCACAAAGACAAGACCACCTCGCAGTACAACAACATACGGCGAACTCAAAGGAATTTTTAACCACCTGTAACTTCAATATCCCGCTACAAATAATTAAACATTATCGGCTGTAATCAAAACTTTGGAAACAAGATTGATTGAATTCCAATATATATTTGACTCGTACTACATATCCTAAATGTAATCAAATATTTCCGATAACGAAACTATTTTTCATTTTAATAATTGATTGCTTTTTAATATATTTAAAAATAATTTGAAATTTTATTTTTTTTTTTTGTAAGATAAAACATAACATTTTAAATTATATTAAAAAAACTATAAACTATATATTTTAAATAATTAATTTTATTTTCTACTCGACACCCGAAAAGGTAAATGGGATTTTGATAATATATATTTTATATATATAGAAAATCTTTATTTCTGAGAAATACGTTAAATTACATTACAATCATAAACCTCTAGTTAAGCCTCAGAAAATGGCTATCGACAATCGGTCTTTCTGGCTTATATATTTTATTTTCTTGTAGATACAAGAACAAAATTTAATTCTATATGACAAGTAAAACTTGTTCAAAATAAATCAAATGAAAACAATTAATTTACTGAATTGAATTATTAATTAATTATTTTCTCTTTAACTACTGTGACTTTTTGACTTACGTTACGTAAGTACTTTAAAACAAACATTCATTGGAATAACTACTTCTCGGGCAAATACCCCGCCTTACAATGACCTACAAAATGTACATTTGCTGTTGCATAACAATAACATATTGGATAATGCAGGAATTTTGATTGGAGAATATTTAATGCAAAGAACAAAAAAACGTTACTTAATACACGTGTTTCGGGATTTATCCCTCGTCAGTGCAGCTTTTCTATTATTATTAAATTTTGTTCATTTTGCATCGCTGTATATTAAAAAATAATTATTTAAAATATATTGATGATTGAAGATTTTTTTGTTAAGGAAAAGTGTATTCATTTTTCTTCAGTAGATGAAATAATGTAAATTTAAGGTTGTATATTTTCTATTCGTTCTAAAGTAATTTTAAATATATTTTTTGTAATCAGTGTTTAATCAATACTGTACTTTGGGGGTAACGTTAGTAGTGGGATTTTGCTAAAAGAGATTTGATCTTAATAAAACATTAGAGGTGGGCTTTGATGGTGAAAGATGGAGGGGGAAAATGAGTGATTTATGTTGGGGGATGATAAAAATGGCGAAGCGTCGGGACGGGACGGGACGGAGGAAAGCGGGGAATGCAGATTTATGAATTTACGAAGTACAGTTGTCAGTGTTCCAGGACGTAATAATTTGGAAGGATATTAAACGGCGGGCGCTGTTCTGTTTCGGGGTTGGTCGGATAGATAGGGGGAAATTCAAAACGAAAATGATAAATTTGCTTGTTTTGAATTAGAAAAAGAGGCCTTAAGAGTGGCGCTGTCCCGCGGCATAAAGACCACAAATGTAGTCCATTGTTGGGCGAAGGAGTTGGTCGTCCGAGAGGGGATCGAGGGCCGAGGGTCGACTGCTGGGGGAATAAGGGTGGAGGAGGGGGCTTGGAATATAGGAAATGTATGGGTGTGTTCCGATAATTAATGGAAGCCGTATGGTAATTTGGAGGGAAAGAGAGGAAAAAAGCTATTCATCAAAACGCTGACCATAAAATAGTAATTAAAAACATGGTGGCATGAAACAAGTCGCCTACATGTTCTGTTCCACAGCCGTGCGGCATTCACGACATATCTAAATGGTAAATTAATGAAGTCTGCCGAGGCCTGGGTTGGTGTACTGCAGCATGATGGCGATTGCCTGCTAAGACATGCTATGCCTGCTATGCCTGGCTCGGCCACTTCACCCAGATCACCGCGGGGGTTCCCTCAGAAATGGCCTCTTGGTGAGCCGTGGCCGTATCTGTATCGACCAGATAAGCGTGGATTCATATTTAATAAATTGTAAACGATCTGTATTGTAATCACGAAGAAAAGAGAATGGAATCGATTCGAATGGAATGGGTTTGACTCGAATCACACTGCGTACTTACTTTCATTATATTTACGAAATCGTTTCTTCCATCAAAACACTACAACATAAGAATAGTAAGATATTAAAAAAAAAAAACTACTAAGATGAAGTAAATTCAAATTAATTACAATATTTTCATAATACAAAACAATATAACATAAATAATTACAACACATGTAGGTGTTAGTCTATCTGGGCTATCGACCGAAGGTTTTTCTGCTCAATATTTTCATAAATTTTTTTTTTAATTTAATAAAAATAAAGTAATGCAAAAATAATACCATATTTTATATACTCAATTAACATATATTTTCTTAATTTCAAGCATTAAAAAAATATATCTAAACTTATAAAAAAATAAAAAAAAACATAATTTAATCGCGAAATTTGTTTTTATTGTTATAATCATTTTTGTCGGTTTGTCGCTAAAAGTCTTCATGCCACCAAAAACCGTAGAAAATGCCACCACAATGTCAACAAAATGATTCGCGACTCATTAACTCTGTAAATTGAGCGTCACAAGTTTTCAAAAGTTGAAATCTTCACACTATCAATAGTTGCAATTAATAAAATAATACAAAAAGCTGATCCTAATAACTATTATCGCTAAAACGCGTCTTAAAAAAATCGTGATAAAAAGATAGATAAATTAGCGGTTTCAATTTATATTAATCTTTTTGTATGCATGTACAAATATCTTTATTGAGACAATTATATTAAGTAAAAAAAGTCCTTTATTGGCATTCCTTTTTTTTACATTAACCCTACATATATATTAATCCAACCTCGACATCCAATACGGGTAAAAGAGGATAAGATAAAGAAAGAAAGAAAGATATATTAATTCACAAACATTAAGTATATACAAATCGTTAGTTGCTGATTGGAGAAAATCATATGCCAAAAATATACACAATAAAATGAAAGTGTTTTTTTGTCCTGTACAATTGACCTGAGGTCTTTCTGTTTCTCCTTATATAATTTCTTAAATACATTTAATAACTACTGGAACGTCCGTTTGTAATATGAACAGAAATATTGACAACGTATTTGGTGAAAACTGACAAAAATTAGCTAAAAATGTCAACAAATGCAATAAATTTAGAAATAAATACCACTTGTTCTAAAGTTATTGCTTTTTTTCATTTTTTAGCTATTTTTCACCAAATGCGTTGTCAATACTTCTGTGCATATAACAAACAAACCTTCCAGTCCGTTTTTGGCTAATTTTTGCCATTTTCTCACCAAATGCGTTGTCACTACTTTTGTTCATATAACAAACAGATGTTTCAGTAGTTATTAAATGTGTTTAAGAAAACATACAAGAAGAGGCAGAAAGAGGTACTACAAATTCAAATTTTCAAATTGCAAAGTTGTAAATCTCATCAAAAAACTTTGCAATAGTTAATTTTTAATTAAAACACTTGTTTGGTTTCATTATGTTATACTCAGTTTTCCTTCGCGGTCAATAACGACCATTTTTAAAGGAATAACAAAAAAATGCAATGATTCGTTTTGCTTTAGTTTTAAAAATAAAATAAGTTACAGTAAAAAAAGCAAAAATTAGCAAAAATGGCCAACAGTACATTTTTATGCAATCGAATAAAATTTTGAGTCAACAGTCCAGGTTTGACAGTTATGAATCTATGGTACATTCTGTTGTAACATTTTTTACATTTTCTGCACTGAAACTAGTCGAGAATTTAAAGTTATTCAATCTAATCTGTGTTTAATTGTTTTATTGGTTGATTTTTAATAATTTATTTTATACATTATGAACTACCAATGTTTAAATATTAAAACCATTAATTATAAAATAACGTAGTTATTTCAATTCCTTAATCTGTTATTTCAAACATCCTTCAACAATGGAAAATGTTTATTTTTTTATTAATCGCTGTACATATCGCCTTATCATATCTTTAAATTCGATAACACCAATTTATTTTTTTATAATTCATCTCTAAAAAATAATTTTATCAAACATAATTTGAGTGTATTGATAATAAACAAATACTTAACTATTTTCATTGTAAAAGAAGAGCGTTTTTAAAAGAAAAGTTTCTAGTGTTTCATTTAACACATGTCTTGAAAATTCTTACAGCGATAATAAAACACAATTTGATTTATTTTCTTCACTAATTTATTTTTCACGGTTAGATGTACATTTTGAGTAATAACTGAATCAGTTATTGAAAATGAGTGAAAATTTATATTAAACATATTTGTTGAAATGGTTGCAGCAATATTTAAAATAAAAATTGCTGTGAATGCAGCAATTTAACATTATGTTCATATCGAAGAAATAATTCCAACACTTATCAAATCTTAATGACTGGACAAAAAAGTATATATAAAAAACGAGTTATTGCTCTCCTTAACATGTCATCGCTGTTTTTAATAATATTTATCATTAATAAAACACAATTAAAAATTCCCATTTAAACCAAAATCAAAATATAACGATGTTGAAGCCTCAATTATCAATAACTAAAAAAAAAAGAGTAATGAAAGAGCCTATTGGCCAGGGACCCTGCCCATAAACCCTGAGGTCACCGGTTTGGATCCCCTTCGGGTGGAGTCACTTTAATTAAAAGTTGTTCCATTCGGAGTTCATGGATTTTTCGTGGTTGTGCGTTTCTATGTGGGGAGCGTCTGTTGCGGTCGAAATTGGACACATTTTAGCTCCGCCTCCAAAAGTATAGTAACACAAATAAAAAAAATAAAACATTTTAGTTTACAAAATTGTATTTTTTTTATTAATTATATAACAAGAATTGTTTTTTCGCTTTTTATATACAGACTAGTATTGGGCAAAATTGAGTGAATTTAGTAATAGAGTATTTCTAAATAATTTTAAGTAGTTAAAGTTAATAAACAATAATAAATTGAAGTTTATTAATAAATAGGTGATACTTCCCAATATTAATATTATAAATAACATTAATAAAATTGTCATATACTTCATTTACTACGAAATGAAGTATATGACAATTTTATTAAAAAAGATCGACTTTGTCCATCTCTAATATTTACTGTGCATTCTTATCTTGGAGACGTTGCATATATTCTGTACGGGAAATGTTAAGTTTAACGTGTACGTTAATAATTAATCTCACATTCTACGAAAATATATCTCTTGCATCAGTTGCTTAGACTGTGAGGATAAAAATTAACGTACACGTTAAACTTACAGAATAGGCTCGATTATTTAGATGTTGAAAAGTTATAATGGAATCTATATTTTTGGTTAATAAAATTTATTTGTAATTACATTAAAAATGTGTGGTACCCGTATAATTTGGCTTATTAGACATAAAGAAAGAGATGAGTTGAAATTCCGTAAAATTAGAGTTAATTACAGTAACGTCATTGTTATAAATATATAAATGTATCTGATCTTAATGCCGGTTTGTAAATTCAAACAGATTCAGACGGAGTACTTTTTTGACGGTGTGTCTACCCTTAATCGGCATGAGTGATACGCATTCAAAGCATAATACGGGGAGTAAAACGTCGATGACATATCGATATAACTTTTACAAAACGCCCGTCATGCTGTCGTAAAAAGAGCCCCGGAGCTTGCTTAAACACATATTTAATATATTCATTACAACTTTTCATCATCGCACGGTATTTTAAATCGATACTAATTATCGAGTTTCGGTTAATTAAACTCGCTAGATGCTATCGCCGGAGCGAACGGCGGAGAAGAAAAGAGAAGAGAAATCAGCTCATGGAGGAAACAAAGCTCGCCATTGCCAAATGAGAAGCGAGAATCGATTTGAGCCTCCAGAGGCCGAGCGGGAGGTCTAACTCTTAGATCCTGATCTATCCATCATGCCATTCTTACATCATTAACGCACTTTCTCAGGACTATCCTCGAATCGAATTATCTCGGGATTATCCACGATTCAAATTATTGATTAAAAAATATATATACATAAAAAAATAAAACGTGTGTCTTTTGGATTGGAGTAGATCCAACTGCATACCGTTAATTAAGTCTTCCGGTAGTTATTTGTTGTTCGCTTGGAATGTTTACTTACGCTGGAAAAAAATGTTCACTCAGAGAAGTCGATGTCGGTGTCCACAAATTACAGGGCACGGCGCGGTTTAACGATTTAGATATTTTTGTTAAGAATGCGAATTGGATTTGGAAATTGTGATGGTTTACTTTTACTTATGCGCTCCTATATTCATCCACAAATCCATTCATTCCTTTCAAATTCACTCAGGCAATTTACTAATATTTCTTGTTATAATTGTACCCACAGATCTTTGAAGATATTTTATAAAAAAAAAAATACGATGCTTTCGCTAAAAATTCATACCAACAGATATTTAATAGATTCCATTGAAATATTTATTTTACTTTTAGAAAAATGCGCCATGTTGCACGAATTTCATGCCGCGTGGTCCTGTTGCGCAAACAGGAGTTTCATTTCTCTCATACGCATGCGAAAATGAATCGCAACAAATCAAAAAAAAAAAAAAAAACTAGAGAGTTTTTATCCACTTGGTCACAGTTATTTAAACAAATTAAATAAAAATGATTTTAAAATAATTAATAAATTATTCCCATATTTAGCATATTTAAATTGTGTAAGTCAGAGCTCTACTGACGAGGGATAGATCCCGTGTCTGCAGATGGTCTTATATTAAGTAATGTTCTTTTTTGTTCTTTGCGTTGAATTTTTCTCTTATCAAAAATTGTTGTTATTGATATGCAACAGCAGGTGTACATTATGTAATTCAATGTTTGACGAGGTATTTGCCCGAGAAGTAGTTGTTTAAATGTGTATTTGTCTAAAGTACTTACGTCACGTAAGTCAAAATGTCACAGAGCTAAATGTGGAAATAATTTGTTAATTATTTTCTTTAATTTATAAAAGAGGAGATTCCGTTAAGAAATAAATAAATAATAAATATATTGTTATTCTATGTGATTTATTTAAATATTGTTATAAATTTAACAAAAATGTTCGACCACTATCGAATAATTATTTGCAGTTGTATTGTTTAAATGATAACAATATTTTAAACAAAAATAATGATGGCTGATTGTAGTGCCATCTTTCGTGAATCGAAAAAAAAAAAGATAAATAGTTCGCATTTTTAAAGGTAGAAACCTAATCTGCGAAAAATAGGGATTTCCATTTGAAATTTTGAAGTTGCTCCCTATTTCCATAAGAGGAGGAGAGTGTAATTTGTCAGCTGACACAGACACATAATATATATTATAGGTTATAAATGCACGAATCGTTTTTTAAAGGACATTTTAAATTTTCCAGTTTATTACAGATATCGTGTCCAAATAATGCTTATGTGATTTAGCTTCCCGTCAACTCGAAATATCAACAAATTAATTATTAATTTAACACGTTACGTAAGTACTTAAAACAAATGTTCAATACTGGACACTAGCTAAAGAGGGAATAATTTATTAATTATTTTCATAATCGTTTTTATTTAATTTATTTAAATAACTATAGGCCATGTAAATAAATCCATTTTTCTATTATTAAACACAATTTAATTAATTCTTTAATTTTGGAGTACATTTTCAATTTTGATACATAATTAACTTATAATCCAATGGCTATCGATCAACGGTCTTTCTCTTCTACATAAAATGTTCTAATTACAACAAAATCATTTTTTATGTAATCCGTCTTCAAGCAGGATTTAAAATTTCTTTTTAAAATAAATTTTTATTATCATAAGTAGACAATCATAGCATTAGACAGTCTAAAAATAAATTTAGAAGATAACGAAGTGAACATTTTGATAAAGAACAAATACGTGTTATTATGTAAAAATTAAAAACATAATATTTACGAAAGACTGGAAATCTCTTGTAATGTTTATTTAACGCATTGAATGCCACACGGACACCATTGACCGATGCTATTGTATTTTTGTAGGTTATCGTGATAATCATTGGATTAATTATACAAACGACAAATATATAATTACAACATTCGTGTTCACATTTTTGTAAAAGAAAAGTTTAGACGAATTTTTTATAGCCAAAATATATGTAATTACAATATTCACGTTAACTTTTTTGTAAAAACAAGTTTAAAAAAACTTTTTATGGCCGTAATTACAACATTCGCATTAATATTTTTGTAAAACAAGTTTAGAAGAATTTTTTATGGCCAAAATATCCGCAATTACAACATTCACTTTAAATTTTGTAAAAACAAGTTTAAAAAAAACTTTTTATGGCCAAAATATCCGTAATTACAACATTCGCATCAACATTTTTGTAAAACAAGTTTAGAAGAATTTTTTATGGCCAAAATATCCGTAATTACAACATTCACTTTAACTTTTTTGTAAAAACAAGTTTAAAAGAACTTTTTATGGACAAAATGTTCGCAATTACAACATTCGCATTAACATTATTATAAAACAAGTTTAGAAGAATTTTTTATGGCCAAAATATCCGCAATTACAACATTCACTTTAATTTTTTTTTAAAACAAGTTTAAAAGAACTTTTTATGGACAAAATATCCGTAATTACAACATTCACTTTAACTTTTTTGTAAAAACAAGTTTAGAAGAATTTTTTATGGACAAAATATCCGTAATTACAACATTCGCATTAACATTTTTGTAAAACTAGTTTAGAAGAATTTTTTATGGCCAAAATATCCGTAATTACAACATTCACGTTAATTTTTTTGTAAAAACAAGTTTAAAAGAACTTTTTATGGACAAAATGTCCGTAATTACAACATTCGCATTAACATTATTATAAAACAAGTTTGGAAGAATTTTTTATGGCCAAAATATCCGAAATTACAACATTCGCGTTAACATTTTTGTAAAACTAGTTTAGACAATTTTTATTTTATGGATAAAATATCTGTAATTATTATATTTTCTGTTGGAGGCTTTTGTTTCGTTATAAATGTTTAACTTTGAAAATCTTTAAATAACTGTAAAAAGCGAAACTAGTCGAGTGAAATAGAAGATGAGTAAGTGAAACAAACGAAGTGTTCTAATCCAGACAATTTTTTTATATCATTTTCTTTAAAATATTTACAAGTAATTGTTAATTATTGTATATTTTGTTAAATTGTTATATCTCATTATTATGACTTTATTATTTTCTAATTTATTTTGTATTTTTTTCTAATTCGCTTTGTATTTTTTGTTAATTCAAAAAAAAAATGTAGTGATGCAGGAATCAGTTGATTCCATGTTATTCTGTAAAAAAAACTGGCCATTTTAGTTAAAAGTTATAATGTAATGTGTTTCACCAAATGGCAGATGAGAAATTATTCAAGAAATTATACAAACATCTTTATTCAGATAGCAGAATTACAATTCTTTACAAATATTTATATTTACAATACATATTGGTGGGTTAGTGTTAGTAGTCTGTCATGGTCTTTCTGCTGTAAGAAATTATATTTTTGGAAATAATAATTTTCTTGGGAATAATAATTTGAATAAGTTATTATTATTATGGAAAGAATATATTTTTATTGACTTTATTCAAGGTGAAAATGTTAAGTACAAAATACATATAATCTCTTTAGGATAACAAAACTAAAAGCCTGACTTCATAAATATTAACTCCAATAAACACAGCAGCAACCCATTGTCCGAGTAGATGCAAATCTCCGTTAATCACTCGAGGGCTTAGGCACTTCCAAGATATTGATCTTTTGTGGTAGGAGACGACAAAAGGGCCTTTAATAGTGCGGTTGTTGGCACATTCGTGCAAAGGGTTTACGGTTTCGCGGCGCGTTAGTTGCGGTGGTAGCTTTTGAAAATTTGCGGGTCACCGCCCGTGACGGCCCTAAAACTCGAATTATTCAAATTAGCCGGCCCTTCATCTCCTTAATAAGATTACGTCCGTCCCGATCCGATCCGATCACCTTCGGCCGTTCTGAGCGGAAGAATTGCTTTTTGATTAATGAATTGGCTTTCTTTCATTTCACCCACCCCGAGGGATTTTTCGTCAGGTATTCCACGGGGAAATATTACCCAGGGGATAAAATCCCTCCAAAAAAAAACTAAAATCAATTAATAATAAATATTTTTTTAGAAAACAATATATTCACAATAGAATTCACAGATATGAATAACATAACAAACTATTTTGTTATCATATATACAGGGTTATTCACGCTATACGAAACGGAGGATTGTGGCCAAAGTACATAACTTTTTAAAATGTTGATAGGGCATATAAAGACTACATTATAAAATTATTTTCATATTATACAGGATGTCCCAATAATTTCATTAATTTTTAATTGTCTTAATAGAAGAGTATTTCAATTGTAATAAATGAAACACTTTTTTACTTTGTTTGTATAACTCGGATTTATATCGGATTTTTATCCGAGTTATACAAACAAAGTAAAAAAGTGTTTCATTTATTACAATTGAATTACAATGTATAACAAAGTAGAAGCCTCAACAATTAACAAGAAGAGTATTTTATTCACTTGGTCAAAATGTCCAGGTGAGCTGAGAAGAGTTTGTAATTATTTTGTGGAATGGTATGCCAATAAAGGTCTATTATATATTATATTCGCTTGAGAACAGTTATTTAACTTATATTGAATAAAAATATGAACGAATACTGTTTTCTATTTATAAATAAAAATAAATTTGAAAATAGTTAATTATTTTTAATTTTTTGAAAATGCCATTTTCAGCAGTATATATGCAACTCCCAAAAAAATATTTTAAATGACATCTTTATTCAGACAGCAGAATTACAATTCTTTACAAATATTCATATTTACAATACATATTGATGGGTTAGTAGTCTGTCGTGGGCTATCGACTGGAGGTCTTTCCGCCCGTTTTAAATGAATAAAGTAATTTTGACGGAAAGACCAACGATCTTTCAGCCCCAAGTGTTCTAAATTACTAAATAAAAAACCTTAAATATTTTTCACAATGTTTCTCCAAGTGATAAGTAAAAAAGTTATCCAAGAAAAAATAGTTAAACAGGTTCTCATTAAATCTTAAAAGTATTATATGACTGTATTTTTATATATATTATGTGTATGTAGTTTTCTTTGCTAAAAAAAAACCTTTGTTAAAATAAATTAAACTTTATCCACCATTTCACAAAACTGTATAAATCAAAAATATTTTTCAATTATTCCATTTCACTACCTATAAGTGGAATCAGCTCTAGCTCTGTAGAATATTTTCAATTTGCTCTTCTTATCTCTCTCTCTGCCACTTAAATCTCAACAAGATTTTTATACCGATTCCATCCGCTTTCATCCAATTAGCCATGAATTATTTATTTTATAAATCAATTGATAATTGTAAATCATAATACGGAGATATTGTGAGTGATTAACAATTGTTATTGTATTATCATTTTCGCGCCTTTTAAAAAAATCCGAATATAAAGCCATTTATAAATTAACCAATGGAACCAAAAATTGATAAAACCGAAAGTAAAATAAATAACGCGAAATTGAAAGTACGACAGCTTTTCCATTGTTCACAATTTTTTGTCTCTCTCTCGTTCAACAAAACAACCATCAGACGTAACCTTGTCGTTTGATCCTGCAAGTGCGCTTTTTTATTCCTTACATTTAGAAATTTGCCATTGAATTTCGAACTGTAAAATTTGTGGTCATTTCCTCGGGATCAGCAGACCTTAACCGTTGTAGTTTATTGCCGATCGGGTTTAGTTTTATTTCCTTGTGCGATAGAAAACGGACGGCGTTTTCAAAAAGATCACAAAAACCCGAATACTTTCAGCGAAATCGATTGTTTCTCGGGAATACTCGCACGCGCTGCTTAATTTTCATAATTCAAATCGTTTTGTTATAACCAAGCCAACTTTATTAAAAATATTTGTCCTATTCATACAATTCGAATCCTAAAGTTTTAGTAAAATTTTTCGAATTCTTATAAAACGATACAAATTAGTGATGAGCAAAATTAAAATCGTGAATCCATGAATTGAATAAAAGATTTACAAGAGAAAAATATGATTCTAATCCAATTTTTCGAAACACTGTCAGCCAAACAGTGTTTCGAAAAACTGGATTAGAATCATATTTTTCTCTTGTAAATCTTACTTACTTTTTATTAAAAGTATATATGTAAAAATACCCCTACACCACCATAATGGTAGATGGGGATTTTAGATTATATATATATGTAAAAATATTAATTTAAATAAAAATTATCTGGTTTGTTTCACAAAGTGATTTTTATTTAAATTAATATTCTTACATATATATTTAATCATATTTCACCAAGTGATTAATGAGATAAATATTTAAAGATATTTATTAAAAGTATTCGCCCTCTTCATAGAATTCAAATCGTAATGTTTTGATTCGAGATCTAGTAAAACGATTCGAATTTGGGATGGGAAAATCGATTCGAATAGAAAAATATGATTCGAATCCAGTTGTTCGAATTAACTAACTAACCATCTTTATTCAAATATGTATATGTATGTACAATAATATACAAAAATTAGAATTATTTTCTGTAGATGAATCGGCTATCGGCCAGAGGTCTTTCATCCATTGTTCGAATTATTATCAGCGACTTTTATTAAAAATATTCGTCTTGTTCACAGGATTCGATTCCCAGTGTTTTGATTCGAATCCTTATAAAACCATCTGAATTAGATTATTTTAATAATCGGAAATTTGATTTAAATGGATTAAATAAATAAATTGTGCTTCGAAACGTATGATTCGATTCGAATGATGATTCAAATGTTTATTTAAATAATCATAATTCCAATGCTCATTCCAGTCATGACGATTCGAATGTTAATTCGATGATTTTTTTAACAAAGCAATAAAGGACAATTTTTAATATACAAAAATCTTTATTCAGACAATTACATTTTTACAAACATTGAGTATATACATTAAAATAAAGGTTTGTTTGTCCTAGGCTATCGACCGGAGGTCTATCTGTCCACAATTTTTAAATTTCCTCTTTTTCAATTCAATTCATTTATTTACGGTAAATCACCTTTATACAGAATAATAACAATATTCAAAATGTTTAGATAAGTAGCATGACTGTAAATCACATACAAACAGAATAATACAATTTTACATATATAACATATTTTAATATCAGTAGCGGAAACTGCAAAATAAAAATTAACCCAAGTTATCGACTCTAGCGATGAAAAAAATAATTGAAATATCAAAAACGGTAATCTCAGTGACATTAAACAAATAGATTATGCCATAAAATTTGAACTAAATAGATAAATTATAAATAAATATTGATAAAATAAATAATAAAATAAAATAATTGTTAAATAAATAAATCAATACTTAAATAAATTAGCAAACAAGTATATATAATGATTTAAACAATAATTTAACTAAAATTAGTTACAAAAATCTATAAAATATTAATTAGATCAATCTAAACTAACTAAAATCAGTTAAAAACATCTATAAAATACTAATTAGACCAATAAAAAATAAAAACTACATTTTTTATTACAATATATATTTTTTTAAATGTAAAAAATTGCGGGAACTGCTAGATTCAAAAAGTTTATATTTCAATGAAAAATGTAGTTTTTATTTTTGATGGCAATCAAAAATAAATAAAAAAATAGGTTTGTTCGTTACATAAATTATTGCAGATTTTTTTATATTTTCTGCACTGACAGTAATTTAATTTTTATGGGTGACATCACAAACTTACACTTAGTCCAACTTAGTCAGTGTTGGAGTTCCCTGAACGCAAATTTTAGTATATTTTACAAAAAAAAGTTACGCTAAATTGAAGAACTTGGATCATTGTTCAAAAATAATAAATGCAGAAATTAATTAATTAATTACATACATACATAAACATCTTTATTTCTGAGATTGGAATATACAATTACAATACAATATCTAACAATACACTAACGTTCACAATATATTTCCAACTCTTAAACTGGCTATCAACCAGTGGTCTTTCAGCCTTTAATTAATTATTTTGATTGAAATGTAATAATAATAATAATAATAATTTTTATTTTCCAACGGAAGAATCCAACAAGGGAAAATATACAATCAAAATCATATAAGAAGAGTACAAGCAAAGTTAGTTAAATGTAAACAGAAAATCTTTTAGGATATTTAAAAAACGGTTAGAACTTAGTTGCCAACCTAAAAGCTTTTGATAATTTTATCTTATCATTGTTATCAATCAATAATGCATTAAAAAATTTTATTTGTAACTTTTTTCCCGGCGTTCAACGTTTTTTTTTTGACTTCATCAACCCGAAAGTGTATCGCATCAAATTATTTTAATGTTAACATTTTCTTGAAATAGATGAAATTTGTTTGACCGAAATAGCGGTGATTGAAAAAAATATATATATACGCTTATAATCTGTAAACACGTCTTGGTATAAAGCAGGTAAATGTAAAAGTTAAAATGAACAAAAGTAAACTGATTAAAACAGTGAATGTATTTTAATAGACTTAAAACTAGGCGGAGATTTATAATTACAAGAGCCGTACGTATCTTGACATGCAATCTATAATACCTCAGAGAGTAAAAAAATGATTAAAAATCTTAGTTAAACAACTTGTTAGATAGGAGTTTCATGTCGGATAATGCGTTGATTAATATTTGAATATTCAACAAAGGCCCAATACAATTATTAAACGGACATGGACATGCAAATACACACGAAATGGGAATTTTTTTAATTATCATTTACATACATAGGCCGTGCTCATTTGCATAAACACCGCGTCGCGTTTTAATTTAAATCCGCCGACAAAACGCCGTGTGTAATTTTTTAATTTCCGCCCTTCGGTTTTGGGGCTGGTTTCGGCGGCAGGGAGGGAGGGCCGTTTTCTTTTCACTCCGATGGGGGCATTGTTTCGATGGCAATCAATTTCCTGTGGGCCGAGTTCGAAATTGTAAATTAGAAATTCGAAATTCCTCCTCCGGAGTGCGGCTGTCTAGTAAAAGTAATAATGCGCTTAGCCAATGGGGATTGCGCTCCGTGCTCCGATTCACCGGGAATTCAATTCCGACTAAGAGCTATCATTTATCATCTATTGCTCCTCGCCCCTCCGTGCGCGGCTACGTGCATGTGCATGTGTGTTTGTATACAGGATTACACACAAAAAATCCAAAGACGGATTCTATGCATTCTTAAAACTTCCATAAAACATGTGCTTTCTGTGCTGAAATAAATTATTATATCAGAAAATTACTTATTGCCATTTCATTTGTATTCTCTTTTATAATAAAAAATAATTATTTTCATTATAAAGTTACTGAATGTTTAAACTTATGTCAGTAAACAAACAAAAAAAATACTGTAGTCACAGTAAAATATCAAAATACATCATAATTACATTTTAGTTGTTAAGGGTTGTTATTTTTTGTATACTCACTCATATTATATATATATATATAATCTAAAATCCCCATCTACCATAATGGTGGTGTAGGGGTTCATATTATTATAAATATAATTTATTTGTTAAGTCCGGTTATTATTGCTAATTGTATTTAATTTTCTAAGTGTGTAAAAGTCTCGTTAAATAAATAAAATATTCTACTAATTCAAAATGGAAATAACACTCTACAATATTTTCTCATTTACTAATAAAATTTCAACCACCTGGTGGTGGCCATTTCGATCTTTCGTACTTCGTCAAACCAATGACTTCAATACACTTTTTCAAAATTATATATATATACAATCGATGTCCCCTTTTACCAATTGATGTCGGGGTTCATTTCAAAATTTATATTTTTAAAACAATAAACAAAATTCGACGATATTCGTGCATAATAATTTATTTTTTGTAACAATCATCTACGTTCATTAGTTTGTCGAAACTTTTTTCTGTACAATCCACTAAAATTAACTAAACTTGTGTTCAGGGAATTCAAACACTGCAGCACTTTACGAAAACTGTCTTTTTGGCTGTTTTACATAATGCACTGAAGCATTTTATTAAGCCACTATCAGTCGGCTATCTTTGTCAAATTGCGACCAGAATGCATTTAGAAAAATGAAAAAAAAAAAGTTGTAATCCGTGGATGTCTATAAAAAGAGAGCC
The DNA here is from genome assembly GCA_963082785.1 of Philonthus spinipes. Taxonomy (NCBI): domain Eukaryota; kingdom Metazoa; phylum Arthropoda; class Insecta; order Coleoptera; family Staphylinidae; genus Philonthus; species Philonthus spinipes. The sequence goes on from OY720301.1 coordinate 7,005,623, forward strand.
TACTTGGTTTTTAACGCGAGTTACGATTATATTTATAAGGATAAGGATTAAATACATCAATTTGTGTTTGATTGAAGCACTTTTTTAAGTTTAAGGTTTTTTTTAAAGCAATCAAGCACATACTAATGGATTTTAATTTATGCTTGATTATATTTCAAGTAAACACACATAAAATATAAATAGAAAAGAGTATTTATTGACTCAGTCACAGTTTTTTAAATAAATTATTTAATTTATACATAAAATATCTTTGCTTTACTATATGAAAACTGCGTCGTTCAGCGCAACTGCTTTACATGTTGCACCAAAGCACTTTATCAATTTGAAAACGAAAAAAAAAAAAAATACATCAATTCTCGAATGTCAGTTTTTCTTTACGAAAAAAAAACATCAATTCTCGAATGTCAGTTTTTCTTTACGAAAAAAAAATCAATTCTCGAATGCAAGTTTTTCTTTACGAAAAAAAAAAACATCAATTCTCGAATGCAAGTTTTTCTTTACGAAAAAAAAAAACAGCAATTCTTGAATGTCAGTTTTACTTTACGAAAACTGTCTTTTTGAGTATCCTGCTTTACATATTGCACTGAAGCACTTTATTAAGTGATGAAATACATCAATTTGTGCTTGATTCTTTCTTCAATTATCCATTTCCAGTAAATAATCAGAAAATATCTTTGCTTTGCTTTACAAAAACTGTTTTTTTGAGCGTCATTGCTTTACATACTGCACTGAAGCACTTTATTAAGCTATAAATTACATCAATTAGTGCTTTGCTTTTCAAATATCTCCAGTAACACTGTTTTGCTTTTCTTCACGAAAGCTGTTTTACTGAACGACAATCTTTTACATACTGCACTGAAGCTCTTTTGAAAACTAAACAAAAATACATAAATTTATGCTTGATTTATTCTCAAATTGAGTAATTCTGTTTTACATATTGCACTGAAGCACTTTATTAAGTGATGAAATAGATCAATTTGTGCTTGATTCTTTCTTCAAATATCCTTTTCCAGTAAACAATCAGAAAATATCTTATATAAATATATAAATACATCTTTATTCGTGTAATTTTAGATAATTATTATTTATTTACAATATACAATACATATATATCTTTAATAAATAAACATTGGAATATCTTTGTTATCCAGCGCTTATTAGTAGAAAGCTATATATAAATTCCAAAAAATCAAATTGATTTTAAGCAGCAGAGATTTTAACGAAATCGTACATTTCGGGCGTACTTATTTCTGTACGAATAACATCAATAAACTGGGTAGCTATTGTTACATCATCCCACTAATCAAACATTTGTAAAATCCATTAACATTCATAACTCGTCGCATAAATCGATCCATTATGCTTCTAACATGTTTTGTGTTGCTATTTACAATAAAAATATTAGCGATATAATTTTTCTCACGATTACAAATGGGGAAAGCCACGTATGCATATTTCACTCGAATTGTTTAGGCTCAATTTTATGATCAATTCTTGTATTCCTGTGTAAGATGTAACAATACAAGAATTATCAAACTATGTAGGCTTTCACGATCAGTATGATTACAATTGTTGATTTCCGGGCTATTGGACCGTGGTCTGTTGGAGTATAACATCAATAACATCTGTTGGATTATACTCCAACAGACCACGGTCCAATAGCCCAAAAAAATCAACAATTCTTATACAAGAATTGATCATAAATTGAGTCTAAATGAATTGAACCTAAATGCTCAATTTAATGACCAATTCTTATGTAAGAATGAAAGAATTGATCATAAAGTTGAGCCTAAATAACTCAACTGAAATGGGGACAGTATTGTGATCATGAAAAAATCGTATCGCTAATATTTTTATGTTCGCAACACCGATATATAAAAACATCTTTATTTAGACAATATGATAACAATATTTATGATTTAAAATATTGCTTCTGCAAAAAATTTCATATACAATTATTTTTCTATTTTCTACCCTTCTAGAACCTTTTAATTCATTATACGTGTTTAAATTTAATAATGAAAAACACATTTAAACTTTGTTATGGTTATAAAAAAACAATGCTTAGATGTTTTTTTATTTATTATTACATTTTTTATGTTCAAACAATAGAATTATAACTTATTATTGGATAATAGATAAGCGCATATTTAAAATATAGTAAATATTAAAATACCACACTATTATCTGTGTTTATAATATTTATCATATTTACATACAATACGAAAATAAAACAGTGCTTGTTGATTATTGCCGATACGAAATATTTGTTTTATTTGATTTTTTATGTATTATTGTTGGGCACAGAGAAAAATAAAAAAAAACAAATATTTCATACCAAAGAAAAAAAAATTGAATAGTACCGAAACCTTTGCAATAAGTTTTTATTACGCTTTTTTTCTGTATCTAATCATTGCAAAAATAATATATATTCGGGGCTATTCTGTAAGGGAAACATTAAGTTTAACGTGTACGTTATTTTTATTAGTGTTGGGCAAAATCGAATAATATTAGTAATCGAGTATTACTAAATGTGACATTTTAATTATTTAAAACGAATTAGTGATTTAAAATTTATGTTTATTAATAAATGGGAAGTTATTTTTGATATTTTTATAATAAGTAACATTCATAAAATTATAATATACTTAATTTAGCAGTAATAAAAGATCGACTTTGCCCATCACTAATTTTATCATCACAGTCTAAGCAACTTTTGTAATAGATATTTATTCATAGAATATGAATTGTAACAATTAAATGTAACATTTCCCATAGGGAATAGCCCCGATTATATAATATCTTTGCTTTGCTTCACGAAAGCTGTGTTATTGAACAACATTCCTTTACATACTGCACTGAAGCACTTTTGAAAACAAAACAAAAAACATCATTTAAATAAAAATACTTGTCCTTTCTCCTACTTATTTTTTTATTTTACTAGATATATTTCGGAAACTATGTTTCCATCTTCAATTTTTTCCGAAATATATCTAGTAAAATAAAAAATAAGTAGGAGAAAGGACAAGTATTTTTATTCAAAGTCTTCACAACCAACATAAAGACGATTAAAAAAACATCAATTTATTTTTTCTCCTCTGTGATCAAATATTTTTTTGTTATAATGCACTTGGCTGTGCTGAGGATTGATTTTTGGTTATCTCAAAGGGAAGAAGCATTAGGGGCCTAACACTGTTTTTACACCCCTCCCATAAAATCGTAACCGTAGCTATTCAGAAAATAAATAAGTTGAGGAGCTGAGAATTTAAATATAAACACAAAATATATTTATTTAGAAAGACAGCGCAAGCGCCATCTATTACCTAATTTCAAGTAGCATCGTCGATTTGGATCTACCGAGAATCGTTGCTTCGTCCCATCTATTACCTAATTTCAAGTAGCATCGTCAACAATTTGGTTCTACCGAGAATCGTTAGTTCATCCACTAAAGGAAGGCGAACTTGTTTTGTTTATGAGAACGTTAAACGAAATTCATTTAATAAAATATTCAACCACTATCCATACGCTAGATGAATGGTTGTTGAACATTTTATTAAATTTACTTATTAATTTGCCAAGAAAAAAAGTGATTTTAATTTTACTTTATTTACCTTTTAAGAAACTGTATATTCTCAATTTTCTGCTCAAACTGCTAGCAAATGACCATGTCCATTGTATAATTCAATATACGGTGGGCCATTTGCCTGGGAAGTAGTTTTTTTTTTCAATGGATATTTGTTTTCAGGTGCTTGCGTTAAGTAATTCAGTATTGCAGTAGCTAAATAGAAAATAATTAATTCACTGACTATAGAGGCTTCTACTTCATTATACATATATATACATAAATAAAAACAATGTCCATTACTTTTTTTGACTATAGTCGCTAAATTAATTGTTAAACAAAGTAATAGATAGTGTTTTTATTTACGGAAAATAATTATTTAAAGTATATTAATTATTTTAAACAACGATGAATAAAAATAATTTCACCTGAAAATAATTTCTTGATGAAAAAAATTAGTAAAGTGGAAGAAAATATTAAAATCGTTTAAAAAAAATGTTTGTTAGGTGATTAGAATTCTGTTTATATAGAATAGATGGTGTTCTAATATTGGTCCTTCGATATTGATGGTTGGGTAATAAAAAAATCAGAAGTAAAATCCTGTTCATATAAACAGATATTGATGGTGATACGGGTATGGATACCTTGATATGGCCAGAAATAAGTGATGTGTGATTAAACTGTAAACTGGGAGGAGCGTGAAAGACAATGGGTTTGGTTAGTTTAACGGAGGGTAGAAGCCATCAGCCAGTCAGCCATCGGACCGCACCTTTGGTATCCCGCGTCGTTTCGAGGACGCCATCTTGTCGAGCTCGAGCGCTCGGCAACGCGCCTTTTACATTTTTTTATACTTACACATTGGCTGTCCTGCCTCCTTCCTCTCCGTTATTTTAATATAATAACAAGCAGGTGCATTCGATTTCGGACCGACTCGACTTAATTAATAGGAAATTGGATTTTACAATTCCATTCCCTCCCGTTCCGACGTTCCCTCGAGCAAAAAATTACCGAACACACCACACCGGTCCATTGTTATGAAATCCTAATTTTCTAACGAGTTGCGCTCTTTTGCTTTCAGGACATGGACTTGATCGAGGTGCTCTGGAAACAGGATGTGGACCTGGGGGTCTCCCTCGAGGTGTCCCCGTCGAAGCTCGAGAAGCCGGATTCTGGCGGTGTGCAGACCGGTGGTCCCAGCACAGCGACGCAGGATGACCTCGAGAAATTGAAGACTCTTAAAGAAGTTAATGAAGGAACTGTTAAAGTAATTACATTAACTTTTTTTAGAATACCTCACTACTTTTTCAGACATAAATTGTAAAAAAATATGAAATGCTAGAAACGACTTTACTTTTCTTCAAAAAAAAAATAATTATTAAACATGAAAAATGTACAGGGTGGTTGCTACATATGAAAAACTTTTATTTTTATATATATATATATATACAAACATCTTTATTTGTAAAATTCAAACAATATATTAGGAAACCATTATATATAATAAATTTCAAAAATTGGCTGTCGATTCAGCCAAACTTTTTTTTTATTTTAAGAGATATTGAAAAATTATTTTTGCGACCCTTGGACAATTTTTTATGATAAAAACAACGGTGAAGAAAAAAATATGCATATTTAACCGGATAATAACCGGAAGTTGACGTAAAATTACGATTTCAGTTTTTATTAAAAATATAAACATATAATAAAAACTTTCTCAGAGCAACATTTCATGCTCACTTCGAATATGTTACTTAATTTATTATTTTTAGTTTTTGAATTATTTCGATTTTATTTTCCATATGTGGTACCACCAAAATGCACCACCCTGTATATTTCAATCACAATATGACATTCTCAATGGTAAATATTTATATATTCAATAACCCTTTATACCCATATAGGAGCGGATGGGGTCATACAGGAGCCCGGGAAATTTCCCTGTGGGCCGGTAGCTGATTTGTTCTATGGGCCAATTTTTTGTTGGGATGACACTATATATATAATATTTCCAGGGCCGCTACTATGCTGTCGATCCGCCCCTGTACCCATAGGGGTGTAATAATTAATTTTATTATTTCATATTATACAATACGACGTTTTAAAATAGATTTCAAAAGAAAAAAGCTTAGCTGGAAATCTAAATCCCCACATAACGAGTAACGATTAAATGGAGTGTAGAAAACGAAATTTGCATCAACAGTAGAGGGGAGAATAAACTTATCTAAATGGCTTCTATCCCTTATACTCCCTCTAAGTATAAAATCATTTATTTTAAGATATTGATTTCTTCTCTTACTTTTCGATACATTCTTGGAAAAATAGAATGCAAGTTGCTATGTTAATACTAACACAGCGAATATATTTACTTTATCACGACTCTTTTTGAAAAAAGTATGTTCCTAAGATGTCTAATACAATTAAATAATTCCGTTATTAAATTTCAATTACAAATTTTTGATCAGAATGTACAGATTTCCACACCACCCTGAGGAATGAGCTTTTTTTACGTACTTGGGGTACTGTTCTCTTATTATTTTATTTATAGATAACTGATGCATATATACATAAACTTGGTTTGATTTACAAATTAAATTTATTAACTCGACTAGTTTTCCTTAGGCAATATGAATAATACTATGATAGCCTTAGGCGCTTGCGTCGTCTTCCATTTATTATCATATCCTTTCTTCACTCTTTATAAAGTGTACAATTTAATAATTTAACTTTATAAAGTGTAAAGAAAGGATACAATAATGTTATTTATATTAATTATACTCTTCAAAAAAATCAAAACAAACTTCGATTTCTTTAGACAGTTACATAAAATTGTTTGTTATGGACAATTATTATCTATTATTATTATATTAATTATACTCTTCAAAAAAATGAAAACAAACTTCGATACATAAAATTGTTTGTTACGGACAAAATCGAGTTTGAGTTTAATAATTTGGGAACATATTTTTTCATATTCTGTGTGAGCATTAGTATATTTCACCTCTAATATTTATGTTTAACCACTCTATAAATCACTTTTCTTATTATCCAGTAAATGACATCAATGGTTTTCGTAACTAAAATTCAAAGAATTTACGTTTCACGCGTTATGAACAATATTTTTTACGTCACTGAGCGTGTCTCTTGCTAAATATCTGCTAACAGATTATCAGATCTAGATCACTTTTTTTATCCTAATCGATCGATTAGAACGTGAAACAAAAATGGAAAACTCGCAAACTATTTTAAAGCGTGTTTTACTGTCTCAATGTGTTATCATATACGTCTTTTAATTTTTGGATTAATTAAGCAATAGTGAAAGTTTAATTATCTTGATTCTTCGTTTGTTTTAAGGCGTTCAATTAAATATTTAAGCAATGAAAATACTTTACCTTAACTTTATTTACTTGTGACTATTTTTGATTACTAGTTTTACGGTCGTTCTTGGACTGTACTTGCAATAATTTCCAGAATTAATCTCGATGTGCATGTAATTAATGACCAGATTGACCTGATTGTTTCAATAATTGAATAATTGCTTCGAAGAGAAGGGTGTACCTTCTCTTTGGAGCAATTTAATTTAAGCCTTATACAGTGGTGGTTCTTAATTAAGCAACTTAAAACAAAATTACGTGAATTTTTAAATTATATTACTTAATTTATCTAATGTAACGATTTATTTTACTGTGTATTCAATATATTGAACTAATTACTTGAACAAAATTATATTCTATTCTATAAAAAATGTTTAAAATTTCTAATTATGAAATTCTATAAAACGGAGAAAGTATTTAAATTTTCAGCACTCAAAGAAAATTTAATCGATGATTTAAAAAATTATGATGAGTCATAGTATGGGTATTTAAAAGTTGTTACAATGTCGAAAAATTGTGCTAATTGAGAATAAATACCGTGTAATCGAAATAATTCACAAGTAAATACAATTAAGTGGTATAAAAAAGTCAAAGGATTTTCATTACCTGAATAATTATCTTAGTGTTGTGTTTACATTTTGAGTTGTTAAGCAAAGATACAAAATAATATTTATTGTGAAAAATTATGTTTATTATTTTTAAATATGTTGTTGTTTGTTCAATTTGCGTTATAATAGTTAAGGGATAAAATATTTCAGGTCGAGCCTGATCCATCTCCAGAGCTAGACCCGTGGGCCGGCTTCAGTTACACCATTGACACCGAAACAGGTCAGTACAACTTGCAGAAAACGGCGTTTTTAAGAAGCGTGTCGTTGTTGGGCACATTAGCCACGTCAATTCCGTACCCGTAATGATACCATAACCCGCGTTTAGACAAACAGTTTGATAAAAATCAATTGGCCACATTAACTCCAATAAAATCCCTGACGCGAAAAACTCGAGTTTCCATCGGCCATCTCTCTCCAACTCAGCAAATCGCGATTGAATACGAGATAAATCCGACCTGGCTTTTTATGTTAATAAAAATCGTCGGTTTGAGTGAGTGCTAACAGCGCTAATACTAGATTACTGACATTTATGACTTTGCCATTTCGAAAGCAACGCCTACAAAACAATAGCCTCGGATTGTCTGATTGAAATGGAATAATGTAATGGTTTTAAATATAAATAAATGACTGAAATGGATTACACATCCCCTATATTAGAAGGATCGAAGCCCTTAGTATAATGTAACAACACTCCGTTTCATGCTGTTCAGATTGATGGAGGCTGCTTTCCCTCCACTCAGATTAATAACTTAACAATGGAAGTTAGATCTTTGCTCTCTCTGTCTAGAATATTCCAACACGATAGCTTTGCCATATGAGTAATGATCTTTCTGACAGTCGGGTACACTACGCTATGAGGTCGGCACAAATTTTTGTTCGGCAGCCCTTAATAAGTTCATACCCACGGAATGGATGTACAGCTCAATCCAATTATATTATGCAACGTTTATACAATTTCCTCATGTACATCTGCTGTGCCGCTGTGAGAGATGGTGGACTCGACTCGAATCATTCGGGGCCCCCAATCCTGGCAGCCTGGCAGGGGTGGGTCTTCTACGAAATGTTTCCAATGCGTTGTAAAAATTGTTTAGTCATCCTCACTCCGCCGCTCTGCATCAACTCGACTGAGCCTTGTTCTCGAGATATTGTTCTGGGCACCTGTTTCAACTTTATCATATTTTAAGGATTCTTAACATGTCAAGATTTTCTTTAAATAACAATAAAAATTAATTATTATAAACATTACTTCTTAATATACCACAGCAATTCTTGTAATAATAAATACAAACAATTATTTAAAAATGATTAATTAAATTATATACATTTATTTACTTTTTTACTTGAATATTACTTATTTATCTTCGGAATAAATATTCCTCTTCATTCAGATCAACGCCCCCTAGCTTGTAGGGCATTTTCAAATATTCATGATGATACAGCAATGTTAAATCTTTATGTACTGAATTTCACAAAGAGAAGGAAAGTTGTTGGTATTGATTTTAAAGTTACATGTTTGGCATGTTATTCCACAGCAATTGACCTTCGTTGTCATAGCAAATAATACAACCCGCATTTTTTGTGGAATTATAAATAAAATACTTTTTAACTTAATGTCTCTTCCTTTTTTTTAAAAAAAAAAACATGTTAAGTAGATATTTCTTTATCCATGCATCTTTGTGTTTTGTTTTAACTTGCTTAATTTAACAAATACAATGCTACTCCGTAGGAGGAACGATAACTTTGACATATGCATTATTATTTAATCTCACAATTCCTCATATAAATTATAGGTCGTTTAGTCCAGCTTTGTTCTTACATAAACATGTTAAATTTAACATATGTGTTAATAATTAACCTCACTATTCCACGTAATAATTATAAAAGTCGTTTAGTCCAACTTTGTTCGTTACATGAACTACTGTTGCACTTTTTACATTTTCTTACAGCAATGTAATTCTTGTGGGAGACATTACAAATTTGCACTCACTCCAAGTTAGTACAGTACAAACAAGCCTGCTGTGATGTTTGAGAAGTACGTGCATGTAGAATTTAACATACATTTGATGTACAAAAAGCCCTGACTAATTGCAGTGCATGATCCGGAGAGTGTTGATAATAAACAAGTCTATTAATAATTTTAATTCTATTTAGGGCTATTCTGTACTTGAAACGTTAAGTTTAACATTCACATTATATTCTAACATCACATTCTATGTATTCTATAACATTTCGAATGTGACATGTTTACCAACATAATCGGGGCTATTCTATGAAGGAAATGTTAAATATAACATGTATGTTATATTTTGTGTGCACATATTATAATGCTTTAGCACAATAAATATGATTATGATTATCATCAATCTACACACAACACATATTATCAATATGATAATCATAATCGTATTTATTGTGCTGAAACATTATAATATGTGCACACAAAATATAACATACATGTTATACTTAACAGTTCCCTCATAAAATAGCCCCGATTATGTTGGTAAACATGTCACATTCGAAATGTTATTTGGTAGTAAATAAAATTGAACTGGCGGAAAGACCATAGGTCGATAGCCTGTTCAAGCAAGCAAGAAAGAAACAAATATACCATAATATATTGTAAATATATGTAAAACAAATAACTTTGAATAAATATATTGTAGTAGTAAAATTGAACTGTATTTAAATTAATTAGTTATTTAATCACACATTATGAAAACCACCAACAACAAAAATAATAAAAACTCATATATTCCCTTAATTTATTTTTATAAATGAGGAATTGAACGGAATTTTTATTTTGTTTATTAAAACACTTCACATGAACTGTGTGTGTAAATAACAAAAATAAACACACATTTCACGTACAAAAAGCCCTGATTGACTGCAGTACACGACTCGGAGAGTGTGTTTAAAAAAAAAAAATGTATGGGACTCGACAAAATAATAATTCTTTTTTTTTTTAATTAAATAAATATTTGTTAAATCTAGCTTATGTATTATTGTTAATTTTTCTCTATTTGGTTTGATTATTGTATAAATTTTGTTACTTTATACATTTTTTACTAACTAAAAATTCCATATAATATTTTATTGTTGTTGTTATTGTTTATACTTACACAAATTTTGAGATAATTAATGGTTTTAATATTTAGACAATGGTATTTCATATTGTATGAAATAAATATGAATAAAATATTAAAAATTAACGAATAAAACACAGATTAGATTGAATAACTTTAAATTCTTCTCTAGTTTTAAATTCTCTTGAAAATGGGCTAATAACCCGAAACTAGTCGAGAATTTAAAGTTATTCAATCTAATCTGTGTTTTATTGGTTGATTTTTAATATTTTATTCATATTTATTTCATACAAATTATGAGATTTTTAATTATATGTATATTCTATATTATAAGCATTTTTTTTTATTTATAAACAATTTTTATGTTGCGTGATAAATTTACATTATCGATTAAAAGCGAAATAAATAATAATATATTTGCAAATATTAATATGTAAGAATTTATTCCACTATTGTAGTTTGAATAATTTAGAATTACACAGTGTCACATTGAATACATAAGTGGGCATCTGGAGCAAGAGTTAGAAGTCAGGTAGACAGGTAATGACTAATAGCTTTTTCTGTCATTCAAGTATGCCACATCAAATCTTGATGTCCCTTCAGATAAGAAGTACACCCAACACAGTATCACTTGTCCTCCTTAATTGTTCCTGACTTATTTGACACGTAACAATTGATAAAAAGCTTAATAATTCATAAACACGGTGTAAGTGTAGGAATTTAATAGGCCGCGAGTAACGGTGTGCTGATAGATATGTTTGGGCACTTTGTGAATCTCTTTGCAAGTTGTCATGACTGCCTACTTTAATATGTTTTCCTAGTGCATGACGCTACGCTTCTGGTTCTTTCAGGTGATACAATAAACAATATAAATACAACTCATTCACTGGTCAGTGATGGGGACATCACTTCTAGACATTCCGCAGACGTAGACTGAAATGACTTTTAGTTTTTCTAATATCGTATAAATTGATATACATTTTTAATCCGATCCGTTTAATGAGCTTACGGCCCTCCATAAGTGGATTAAGCCGGGTTTGCCACTTGAATTTTCGGGTTGCGGGCAGTGTGTTATTTTCTTAAAATTAACTTTTGAAAATATTCTGTATTTATGTTTCTAATTGCCGGGGAAGCTACAAGCAGGTATAGCTTAAGAGTGTCGAGTCACCGTTGGCGGGTATAAATATTGCAACGCAGCACTATCATAGACGGAGGGTTAAACGGAATGGGCCTGGGGGTTACCCCCCCTCCCCCCTCTTTCCTCCGAGGGGCCTCCCTATTACAAGCCCCCTTTCTCCGTTCCCTATTGTCTGTATCTGTAAGCAGGCTACGTGGCAGCCATATTAGCTTGAGTCTGCTCCGTTGGGCTGGGTCCTGATTGGCTTTCCTCCGTCGAGACTTCCAGTTGTAGCGTAGTCGTTGAACACAACACTCCATGTGTGTTTTCACTTGTCATGGTGCTGTGCGGTACAAAAATGTTCCAAATGTTTCGCGGGGGTATTAGTGTTGGGACGTGCTATTGTTGAGTGAGGGATTTTACAATCTGCCGTTCGTTCATTCTGGATATGTGTGTGTGTGTATTGATAATTAAGGTACTGGTCCATGCTCCTACAATCATTAACCCGACAATGCATTTCACACGAAATATTAATGAATTTTGTTTGTCATATTTCCCTATGTCAAAAATTTCACATTGTACCCCCGTGTATGATTAATGATTTTCATATACTCCTGGGGATTCGGGCATGACTTTAAAAATTTTATATTTTTCTATTATTTTGAATAATGGTTTTTCTAGGCCTTTACCTACCTTTTCCCTACCTCTAAGAATCTACTATAATTATTTTTCATCTTGGCAGATAGATTCTAACAATTTGCCGCTTTATATCATTTATTTTTCAATGCTGCAATGAATTTTATTGCTTATACAAAAATCATTGTTTATATTTGTTTTTTATTTTCATCAACAATGCCTTATAAACAATCTAAACAAACAAATTTAACTATCAAATATTCTCGAATAATTAAAAAATCAGTGTATCATCATAATAAATATTCCTATTGGATTTTACAATTACATTACAATAAAAAATGCATCATTTTAAAAAGATGAAATACTAAATAAAGAAAACAATAGCATTATTATAATAATACATTTAAAGGAAAAATAAAAAAAAAATAATTTTGTGCATTATTTCTTTCTTTCTTAATCTTATCCTCTTTTACCCGTATTGGGTGCCGAGGATTATTTATTTTATTCATATATTTTATTTTTATTTCAAGTCTATATGAGGCTTCGCCGTGCCGGTGTGGGCAAAATTGTATTTGATTTTACACATATTTTTACTTCTGCTTGTTTGTATTTTAAAACTCTGTTTACATAAATAAACAAATAATGTAGTATATCATCTTTTTATTGTTGTCAGATTATTTTTAATTCATGTTTGTTTTTAATCTATAAAAAAGCACACTTAATTAACAAAAACACAACTACAATTTCAATAATAACATTATATTCATCAGTAATAATTTTTAAAATAACGAAATAATCATGTATAACTAAATAGGAGCCTCATCAGTGAACACAATAACAAATTTATTCAGGAAATAATTATTATCTTTGCAAAATAAACGAAAACGCTTCTTATTTGAATGCTCGTGTATAAAATCCTTGATTTTGTTATTAATAATTGCTACTGTTAACTCAGTTATAATAAAACAAAATATCCGGGAAATAACTATTTTATTAGCAATACTAACAGCCGGTAACCATTTTCCAAATGAAATTTCTATTTTTTTTAAATACTTATCTTTCTGAAATCGCGACCAGAATGCGACGCGTTCCTAGTCCTCAAAAAGTACTATACTTTGGTAGTTACAAAAACAGAATTTTCCAGCCTACTTGGATTTTACGCAAGTTAATATTGAAAATGCGATATTTTGAATGCTCATATGTAAAATTCATGATTTTGTTATTAATAACTACTATTGTTAATATTCAGATTAATTTTAAGAGTGAATTTAACAGACATTATTTTTACTCTATTTCAGCAAATTTTATTAAAGAGAAAACATTTGCGACAAAAGTTGTTCAAAATCCGACGGTTCCGCGCTTTCCACATTTTCCAATAAACGGACGCAACTTTTTTTAAGAAGAAGCCTGCTAAATAAATAAAAGTACGGTCGGAAATTTATTTTTACGCATTATTTATTTTATTCGCACATTTTATTTTTATTCCGAGCTTCGCCGGGCCGGCGCGGGCAAAATTGTATTTGATTTTGCACAGAAAATTAATTTCACGCGCGCAAAATTGTAAGTTCAAATAATTATAAATAAAACTTACGGTTTCCGGCTTTTGAAATTTTGTATAAAGTGTGTATTTAATTTTATTATATTCATTTTGTTGTGGCTTCTTCTATTTTTTTGTTTAAAATTTGTATGTTTTCAAAAACAATTTCATAATTTGAATGTTCCGTGTTGCTTCGATAATTATTCAAAAAGTTTACATATATATAGAAAATCTTTATTTCTTTAATGTAACTTACATCACAATATTTACATCATTTATAAATTGTTAAGGCTCAGAAAATTGCCATCGACCGTCGGCCTTTCTGCATAAAATTTTATATTATTTAGAATTTAACAAGATCATAGTATGTAAACAATTATCTTTATTCAGACAATTACATACATTTTTGTAAACATTTACATTAAGTATACAAAATACAATTAAATTGTTTGTCTATCCTGGGCTATTGACCATCTTATTATATACACACATCTTTATTCAAACTATAGGCTATCGACCAGAAATGTTTCTGCCCTGATCATATTATTTTCATAAATTTGAACGATTTTCCTCTTGTAATAATAAATACACATAATATATTAAAAATCTCTCTCTTGGGAATATGATAATAATCCGACTAGTTTCGAATTATTAACACATTCTCAATAATTTAAAGTTATTCAATTTGTTGTGTGTTTATTAGTAGATTTTTAATATTCTGTTCATATTTATTATTATAATAGAAACTAGCAATATTTAAACTAAAAATTTGTTAATTGTTGAGGCTTCTACTTTGTTATACATTGTAATTCAATTTTAATAAATGAAACACTTTTTTACTTTGTTTGTATAACTCGGATTTTTGGTTGTCGAAACTATAGTCAACAATAAAATCAATCCGAGTTATACAAACAAAGTAAAAAAGTGTTTCATTTATGAAAACTAAAATAAAAATATTAATCGCAGTACAGTCTTATTTAGTGTTTCATTTTTAATATCTAATTAAGAAGGTTTCTTAAGAAGATGAAATAAATCCATAGCATATTCAGCTGGTTGTCTATTGTTTAGTATTTCTCTTTTAATAACTTACTAAGAAAGATTCATTCTCATAAGAATCTTTCTTAGGAAGATATTAAACATTATAAGTAAAACCGAATAAATTAAATACAAGAAATAAGTTATCGCTGCATAATTTAACACAATTTTCACACCAATTCGTAATTACATCCGAAGCTAATCAAGCATTTTTAATATATAACTATGAACGTTTTTTAAGAAGATAAAATAACTCCATAGTAATTTTAGCTGGTTGTTTATTATTTAGTTATTTCATCTTTTAATATCCTACTAAGATAGATCGCTGCATAATTTATTACAATTTTCATACAATTTCGTAATTAAATCCAAATCTAATCAAACATTTGAAAAAGGATGATATTGTATCAATTTGTGGATTGAAGACGAAATTTACCGACGCTTCAATGTTTTTTTTGGCTTTCATAATTTCTTCAAATACTTCGCTAGTAAATTCATGGAAATAAATACGCCTTATATATATATATAAATAATATCTTTATTGAGGCTTTGATACAATTAGCTATAATACAATATTTGATTTAATACGAACTAAATGGCTATCGACCATTGGTCTTTCAGCCTACGCCTTTTATTTTAATAAATTTAAGTATTTTGTATTTGAGAAGCTTCTACACATATTTATTGACAGATATAACAAATTAATAATATACAAATGAACATGTTACAAGAAATATCCTTATGTGAAAGTTGCCTACCGAATGGCTATCGACCTGAGTTCTTCTAGCCTGAGAAGCTTTTATTTCTTTATACATGTTATATAAAATTTAATTATAATAACCTGTTTATTTTTTATATATATAAATTCTATGATTGAGGCTGATTAAAAATGTATAGCGTTTTATTGCTAATATTTGTTTATTTTATTACACACACCATTAATAGTTAATTCGTTTTTTTTTACTTATTTCTATAGACAAGTATTTCTATCTTTATAAAAAAATCGTATTTCGTGTAAATGATAAGTTACTAATCATTTTGATAGTGTGGTAAAATAGCAAGAGTCGAGCGTCGGAAAATGTTTTACAGCGAACCAAATAGGAATTTATGTTTCATTAAATTCCTATTTGGTTCGCTGTTTTTTGACATTTTAAGGATTATATTCAATATTTCATTTGAGATACAATTTTACGGCGGGTAATTTTTACAGTTTGATTTTAAAATTTAATAAAAAAAATCTTTATTATTCAAATATTTGCATTTTTATAACTAAAATATTGCATAATAATTATTAATTCTTAATGCTGTAATAGGTAGTAGGTAAAAAATGCTTGTATTTATATACCTGTTAATTGATTTGTAAACAACTGTTAGTTTGATAATGACGCGTTAAAGTCGAAACTATAGTCACTAAATAAATTTCAGTTATACAAACAAAGTTTAAAATAGAGTTTTCATTAATCGAATTATTAATTTATCAAATGGCTGTACATTAGAGGATTTTCTGCCTTTGATTTAGAATTTTTAAAATTAAGAAAACTAATTAAAACACCCCCTCTTTTTTGTAATTTCAAACAAACGATATTAATTATCTTCTAATATTTTCTTTACAAAAACCCATTTTTTTATTAAAATAAAAAGATTCGAAATAACCGTCATTGCTGTCCGACGGCCGGGTATCTGTTATAAACAATGTCCATTTTGATTGAAAAGAAAAACATATCAATCAATAAAATAATTGATTATAAATAAATATTGCATGCATCAAAGACAGGTAATTTTTTTCATTTCGTATTTTTGAGAAATGCTTTAGCCTTGATGTTTTTTCCGCTTATATCCTTGTTCTTCCTGGAAAATATGTATGCAGCTTCAAAGTTGTGAAGAAAAAGAATAAAATAGTGAAATAAAAAATGGTCAAAAGAAAGTATTTTTATTAAAATTAGTATTTATTGAACTGAAGATTTGTTGGTGAATATGTGAAGTATTTCGATTACAAAAATTATAATAATCGAAATATTTCATTATTTTAATATAACATTTTTTTGTAATTTTAATTCATTGATACAATTTTCCACTACGTTGTTGGCTGATTTGTGAAAAAACTTCTTTTTACTTAAACTTAAAGAGCACATAAAGAATTTCGAATAGTCATCAGCTTATTACATTACAAAATATTTACAATTTGCAAAGGGCATTGATCCGACAACCAAATAATCGCTCGAGTGTATTAACACATTAAAGGGCATCGGTAAATATTAGCTGAGCAAAGGATAACTAGTCTCCGGATTTAACGAATCACCGTTGCTCAGCGTATACATTCAAAAAGGATAAACTGTGGATTCACTCTTGCTAAGCAATTTTTGATACAAATTCCTTCACAAGGCCGTTCATGTACATAACAAAATACACACAAAGTTTATTCGGTTATGAAATAATGATTTCAATTATTTTCATTCATTTTTTTAATCGGCTGCGCTTAAAAAAATACGAATGAATGTAAATTATATTAAAAATGTTTACGTAATATGTGAAATATATCTGGTTAATCAATAAAAGAGTATGTATAGAAAAGAATAACAATTACTTAATGTTTTAATTAGTGTTGGACAAAATCGAGTAATATTAAGTTGAATAAAAAGAATTTGAAAATAATTAATTAATAAATTATTTTCCCTTTAGCTACTGTGACATTATGACTTATGTTACATAAGTATTTTAAAAAATGTCCAATAATAGATATTTTGCTGTTGCATAACAATAACATATTGTATAATGCAACAATTTTTGAATCGAAAATAATTAATTATTTAATTTATTTAAATAACTGTGATCAAGTGAATAAATCCCCTTTCTATTATTCGAATAATATTAGCAAATGAGTAATTTTAAATAAATAAAGCAAATATTTTGCTGTATGTTCATAAATAAGAGATATTTGTATATATAGAGAAAGTAAACACCAAATGCTTTTTCTGTAATCAACCTAAACAAAAAAAAATAGTTTTTTATACATTAGAATGTAGACAATTTATTTATTTTTGTATATAATCCTCTTTATGTATTATTCTTGAGGTAATAATTATTTTTTTTTACGTCAACTACGGACTTCCAACATATGTTTTCTGATGTGTTTATTTAAAATTAATCCTAAATTCGAAGAGAAGATTCCACAGTATCCTCTTTGGAAGTACTTAACGTTTTTCCCCCAATCGTCGTTCAAGTTAACAGCATCGAATTCCCAATCACCCACCACTTTTACAGCATCAAAAACTCAAGCACCATCAACCACAAAAGTAGCAATTTTCTCCCTCTTCCCCGAAAAAAGGTAAAAAACAAACATAACCGCAACTCGATTCCATCTGAAGCCGGGCTTTTCTGAATCGAAAATTATATGAAGGGCGCAGACAGCGGTGGTGCCGAAAATTTCTAATAGCACTTGAGTCAATCAAAAGTCCGAACCGTCCTCAAAGAGATGCGTATCTTGCGGCCTTTCAATATTTTTTTGAGTGACCATTTAACGGCTAAAAGGATTCGGGGGATGCGAGATTAAAACGCCATCACCTTTTCTCAAACAAAATCGGATACTGCATTGTTCGAAACGAACACGTTTAATTGTCGGATTGTTTCATGAATAATTAATTCGGCTCATTATAATTTTAATTAAGAAATTGGCTTTGCCAAAAGCAAGAGGAAATTAACGGCGAGGTGAAAAAATTATGGAGATTGACTTGTAATTAAGTCGCTGGAAAAAAATACGTTCTGAAAATAAGACGGTTACTTAATTTTCAACATAGGAATTTCTTAACTGTTATCTAAATTAACTGAAAGCCGCCAGCGCTGAGAATTGAAATTAGTTTCCAGCGTATTAATTTCTGAAGCCGTGTTTTTGATCCAGAAATTAGATCAACTACTTTGCATTAAGAAATCTCTGTTGAAATCGAAAAATTGATTGAAAATTATTCTTCAATAATCAACACTTGATAAAATAAATTAAAGATCAAATAAAATTGTTTATTAAAAGAAAAACTTGCTATTTAAATTAATCAATAGCTGATATCGAAAATAATATTTATATATTCCCCATCTACCATAATGGTGGTGTAGGGGTACAATATTTATACTTAAAACTTTATTATACTACTTGTAATATTCACCAAAATTATTGGAAATTCTTCGATTTGATGGACAAAATAATCGTTTATTTTTGATAATTGAATGATGTCGTTTTTCTGAAATATATTATTTAAAAAAAATAAAGAGAATGTTTCTATAACTGTAAGGTACTTTGAAATTATTTCTTTTTTTTTTCTTTTAAATCTTCAAATAATCCATTTTACTAATATATTTGCAAGTATTTTTTATTTATTTCTGCAATTCTTTGATTCTGATCAAAGATTCTGCTTGCAAACAGAATCAAGGATTTGCAAAAATAAATAATAAAATATAATTTCTTTCAGAATCAATGATTCTAATTTCTATCAGAATAAAAAAAATGCAGTCATAAATAAAAAATACAATTTCTTTCAGATTCAAAGATTCTATAATAATAACAAAATTGCATAAATAAATAAAAAAATTGCATTTTTTATTTATTACTGCATTTTTTTATTTTGATAGAAATTAGAATCATTGATTCTGAAAGAAATTGTATTTTATTATTTATTTTTGCAAATTCTTGATTCTGTTTGCAAGCAGAATCTTTGATCAGAATCAAAGATTTGCAGAAATAAATAAAAAAATAACGACTAACAGACTGATATGACATAAAGACAGGGACTTCTGGCTGAAAGACCGATATTCGATAGCCACTTAGGAAGAATATTTTATCATGTATGTATATAATGGCCTCCGTTAAATAAATAATTAAATATTATATAAAATGTACTGTATTACACCTAATGTAAATTTTACAATAAAGATGATTGTAATAAAAAAAATATATTAATGAATATGATAATGATGGTCAAAATGAATTATTTGAAGAATTGATTTATTTGAGTGAATGTCTTGTTTCATGTAATTTTTTGCAAGCCTTGAAAGTGTAGTTATTGGGTAAAAGGAAAAGCATTGCGATATTAATAAAAGGAGCCTGAATAATAGAAATAAAATAGGATGGAGATGTAAAAATGAAACAAAGGATTTGTACAGATGTCTCGATTGAATTGAAAGGCGCAGCTGTTTGTGACTATAGCGATGGTTTTAAACAATTTACAAATAACAAAGTTGTCCGGTCTCCGTCATTTCCATGATTCCGTCTGCATCCATGGCGAGCAACAATAAAAATAATAATGAACACATTCCTCGTGGATGATTAATGTAATATTTTCAGTGGAGAGGCGTACCTTCAAAATTAAAAACGAATACATTATCCGTGAGGCTATTTGTGCGTGCCGAGCGAGGAGAGAATCGAAATCAAAGGGAGCCGCCATTGGAGGCCATTTTGTTCAGGATTATTGTGGACGCTCTCAAATGTGCCGATCACAAAGATCAGAATCATCAGAACGATCATAAAGATGTGTTGACGCGCATCCTTAATATCACTTTAATCATTTATTTTAACTTCAACTTAAGATATTTCATACATTATTCATGGCTTCACTCAACTTGTAAATGGATAGATGGATTGTAATATCTGATGCAGAATTCGAATTAATCGTTAGGAAATTGGAAAAGATTCTAGTGTGCGCCGGGATTCCTTTGTTTCAGGATTAAAATCGTGTTGAGTTTAAAAGGTTAATTCACCGAAAAATTGATGCGTATAAAGAAATCTTTTGTGGGTCCTCCATTCAGGCATTTATTTATTTCGAAAGCGCGTTGCCTCAAACATGTTTAGCTTTTTAGGACATCAAATGGAATGTCGGTATGTGATAACAATCCGTACTCAATCTTTATATGTACAAATATTTTAGTCCCTCCACATCCCTTGAGGATTTACTTCGGGGAATAAACATCCATCAAAAGTAAAACCAAATATCAAACGTACACCCAAACAAATATTCGGGGCTATTCCGTATGGGAATTGTTAAGTTTAACGTGTGTATCATCACAGTCTAAGTAATTTTTATTATATATATATATATATATATATATATATATATATAGAAAGTACAGTAATTTAAATAAATTTTATATATGTATATATATATATATATATATCTGTAATAAAAATTACTTAGACTGTGATGATAAAAAATAACGTACAAGTTAAACAATATTTTCCCCAGAGAATAGCCCCGAATATGAAAATGTATTTATATTTTTTATCTGTCTCGTAGAAAATAGTAGTCTTGATTAAAAAAAAAAATTAATACATCACTTCACTAGTTCGTGTTAAAAAGGATATTTATGAGATAAAATAAAAATAAAACGTAATTAATGTGAAATTATTTCAATGAAGAATTTAGTGAAATCCTTCAAACTTACACTATACAAGTGTTTTGTTAGCAAAAATATAGATTAAAAATTGACATTTCCCATTATTAAATTATAGAGACGATTTTTTTTTCTTTTTTACACTTTACCACCTCACACTGAGAAGTAGAGAGGAACATATAACGATGTTATATAAGACTAAATAAAATAAATAAACAAATATTTACACTTTACTATAAATCTGTCGTTTTCTAGTAAACCGCATTCTTAAAAAATAGTATATTTAATACGTTAATATTTATTTCAAATGAATAAAAATGAAAAGACAGAAAGACCTCTGCCAGAACAAGATAATCACGTTTTTATAATAACAAAATCATATAATTTAAATAATTCTGTTACTTGTATGGAAGAAAGATATTATTATTAAAAAGGTATTTAACAAAAATCGACGGATGTTTATTGAAATTTCTAAAGCACTTATCTAAAAAAAATATCACACTGGAAAAAAATACTTGTATTTTATATTATCTTAAACAAACAAAACAATTAAATATAAAGTGTTTTATTGCTCACTTGTAATATATAACAAAATGACATAATTAATTATCAACAATTATATATCCCATTAGTTTTGACAGGTTAAATAAAAAAACTATATTATATAGGTACAAAAAAACAGAACATATATAGTTCAAGTCATCTTCCTGCAACAATGAATCAACAAATGTAAGCATGAGGTTGCCAGTATCCTTAAATGGACCTGAGTATAGCTTTTTTACAGAGCAAAATACAATTTTCAAACAACCGAGCAGTGCAACAAATTCATGAATGACAAAGCTGTTAGATTTGTCAGTAGCGGATTAATCGTGATATGGTTAATATTTTATTATCATTTAGGGTGATTCGGGAGGAAATGGAAATATTTTAAAGACATATCCAGGAAGCAAAAATAAGCTCATTTGTTGAAGTCTCAATCGTGATAAGTTTAATATGTAATGTTTCATGTTTTCTTCACTGAAATTGTAACACTCGTACTGCAATCTCTCTCTATATATATATATATATACTATATTATAAAAGGAAATTTAAAGTATGCATATGATAATATATTTGGATACCAGGAACTGTCAATGATTAATTATGGTAAAATTAAAAAGTAATCACAAAAAAATAGTCTTAATTTCTCTTCTTTCACTTAATATTTTTTGCATGGTTCACACCTACAGACATCTTTATTCAGACAGCAGAATTACAATTCTTTACAAATATTTATATTTACAATACATATTGATGGGTTAGTAGTCTGTCATGGGCTACCGACCGGAGGTCTTTCTGCCCTGTCATGAATTTATGGTGATTTGCAAATAAGAACATTGCTAGCTTAATATTTTATTATACAGGGTGATTCATGTATAATCTGAAAATAAACATCACAGTCATTAGTTAGCCCTTTCTTCAAGAACATATAAATTAGAGAAATTACTATAAATAAATCCAACGTGACTGGTCTTGTGCAGTTTCGTAGAATACTTTATCGCTTCGAATGAAGAATGTCATTTTAAAGAGCAAAAATCAATCGTTTCTTGTTAATTGTTGAGGCTTCTACTTTGTTATACATTGTAATTCAATTTTAATAAATGAAACACTTTTTTACTTTGTTTGTATAACTCGGATTGATTTTATTGTTGACTATAGTTTCGACAACAAAAGTTTTGTTTTGATAATGACACGTTAAGGTTGTCGAAACTATAATCAACAATAAAATCAATCCGATTTATACAAACAAAGTAAAAAAGTGTTTCATTTATTAAAATCAATCGTTTCAACGAAAAAGGAAGGCCGCCAAAATCTTATATGATAATATAATCTTTTATATTTTTATAAAATTATTCTTAATTTTTTTTTATAAAAAAATCTTGGATCTCGGAGACGTTTACTTGTACCACGATTTCAATTTTGATGTAAAGAAAACACTCAACTTTTCTATATCACTTTTTTTAATGGTATAAAAAAGTTAAGCATTTTTTTACAGCAAAATTTAACAAAAATATTTTTGCTCATATCTGCGAAATCCGCTTAAATTCAAATATTAATTAAGTACACAACAGATGTAAAGAAATCAAATTCTTACATGATAATATAATCTTGTATATTTGTACAAAATTATACTTCTTTTTTTTAACAAAAAATTGGATCCCGGAGCCGTTCACTTCGTGGTACATTTTCGTTTTTGATGTAAAGAAAACACTAAATTTTTCTACACTACTTTTTTTTAAACGGTATAAAAAAAGCTAAGTGTCTGTACATCAAAATTTAACAAAAATATTTTGCTCATATATTATTAATCATTAAATGATTCTTCACTTTTTAAGTGATTGTAAACAACGAACTTTTTGGAGAAATTAGAATTAGTAATTGTTTCATGAATTTAATTTCCATCGATTAATCAGGATGAGGTGTGCAAAACGAATGACTGTTAATTAAATAAAATTGTGAATGGAACTTTACGGATACATTTAATTCCATTTACAATACTAACCTCGAATCGATTATTTTGTTTACGAATAAGCTTCCTCTTGCCAAGTGAATTATTTGAACTTCTGTTGATTGTTCTAAAACATTAAAATGAAACATTCTATAACTACTTTCCTATTATGTATACAGATTTCTTCATTCAGACAATTACACACATTTTTTTACAAATATATAATAATAATGAAAGTGTTTATCTCTTCTGTGATCGATCATAGTTCTTTATGCCTAAGGCCCAATTTTACAATCCGTAAGTAAGGCATAAGTAACGTATTCGCGGAATAAAAGTTAATGTATATAATTCTATCCATTATCAATGAGACAGTGCTGTCAACCGGATGAAAAAATCAAGAGTAACGTTACTTGAGGTTTGTAAAATTGGGCCTAAGAGATATATTATATTTGAAACTCAATTTTTGTTAGTACAATTTAATTGTACTACGTTTTTTTTTTTTCTTTTTTGGAAATTCCAATATTATTTGGTTTTTGCTGTCGCGGATAATACACATATTATTATTATCAAATTATACGAATTAACAGTGTGATCAGTGCAAACATATTTAACATTTCCCTATGACTACTACAATATCTTTATTCAAAGTTATTTGTTTTACATATATTTACAATATATTATGGTATATTTGTTTCTTTCTTACTTGCTTGAATTTTCCCTATGATTAATCTAAAATTGTAACATTCTTACTAACGCTGCAATTTATATACTACTACTAAATCTTTATTATCTGAGACAAAAATAATACATAAAAATATAAAAATATAAATATTTTCATAATATATTCTCAAATAAGTGCTATCGACCATAGGTCTTTCTGCCCGCAATTTATATATTCTATAAGAGGAAAGTTAAAGTATGCATATAAAAATGTATCAAAGTTATGATTTTTTGTGAGTATTAATTCTTTAATTTTATCAAAATTAATCTTCTTAGTACTATACTAGGAATTTTCAAGGTTGTTAGTACTATACTAGGAACATTCAAAGACTATTTTTGATAAAATTAAAGAATTAATCGTAACTTTTTATTTTTTTAATATTTTTTGTAAGATCCACACCTATAGACCTATTCGCCATTTCACAAACTTCTAATGAGCAAAAAATCAAATTGGTCAATTTTTGGGCAATTTCGACCATCGGCAGTGGAGATGCTGGCCGTATATAGTAACATTTCCCCATTCATTTTCTGAAATCTTCTTCAAAATTGTAACATTCGTACTAATATTGCAATCTACATACTTTAGAGATATTTTATATAAAAATATATTTGACTACCAGGAAATGTCAATGATTAATTTTGTTAAAATTAATCAGGAAAAAAGTCATAACTTAATTTCTCTTCTTTCACTTAATATTTTTTCCATGTTCCGCACCTATAGTGCCATCCGCCATTTTACAATCTCCGAAAGAGCAAAAAACAATTTGGCCTTTTTTTGACAATTTCTGCCATCGGCGGTGGAAAATACTGTTCGCATTTTCGCAAAAAAACAATTTTGCCATTTTTGACAATTTCTGCCATCGGCGGTGGAAAATACTGTTCTCATTTTCGCAAAAAAACAATTTAGCCATTTTTTGACAATTTCTGCCATCGGCGGTGGAAAAAGCTGGTCGTATATAATAACATTTCATGTAATCTTCTCTAAAATTGTAATACTCGTACTGCAATCTACATATATATTATAAAAGGAAATTTAAAGTATGCATATGATAATATATTTGGATACCAGGAACTGTCAATGATTAATTATGGTAAAATTAAAAAAAATAATCACAAAAATAGTCTTAACTTCTTTCACTTAATATTTTTTGCATGGTCCACACCTACAGACCCATCCGCCATTTTGCAAACTCCCAATGAGAAAAAAAACAATTTAGCCAATTTTTGGGCAATTTTGGCCACCGGCGGCTACCTTTCCACCGCCGTCGGAGGATTCTACCCATGCAGACACGACCACGCAGCCATGCTTAAAACAAAATTAGATTACAATGGTGGGCCGGTCGGAAATAATAAAAAAGTTAGGTGTTACATTTTCGAACAGGTATACGCCGGCCAATGAGCGTGCAGCTTTCACAAAGCGGGGAGAAATTGACTGGTGATGGGCGATGGGCGATGTGCACCCAACTCAGGTATTCTCAGTACCATTACCGACGATTTTCGACACTGACCCGTTAAGTCTCCGAAGCTGAGTTTTCCGTGTTGTTTTTTTCTATTGTTGTTATTGTGCCGTGAAAAGTGTTCTGATTTTTGGATTACCTTCAAATAATTGTGATGTGAACATGCTAGGTGCTGTGTTTTCTATGCGTTGTGTACCATAATGTCTTTTATAAGGTATGTTTCTTTAATACTTTACAAAAAAATAATCATACCTTATGTTTTCTAAACATATTGTATCAAAATATCATTTTGGATACCTATTAAATATTTCTTATACTCTACAATTTATAACCGAAACAAATGTTTTATTGCTACAAAGTAGTATATGATGGTGGTAATTATTTAAGAATAAAATTTAAATTAATGCGATAGGGTAAACCTCTTTGTCTGAATAAATATTCATGATTTATCATCGAGTTGGAATTTGTTGAAGTTGATATCAATAAGTGCGAATGAAAAAACAATTTTATAAGAAAAAAATTTAATAAATTAAACACTTTTTTTATTTTATTTGTATAACTCGTATAACAAACTAAAAAAGTATTTAATTTATTAAAATTGAATTACAATGTATATACTTTGTTAAACCTCAAGCCTTGAAGCCTCAACAATTAACAATTTAAAGAAAGTACAATTAAAAATAATTTTCTTTGCATTAATTTTTAGAAATAATATAAATGAATCATTTTAAAATTGTAATTTAGGATTACATTTATTATTACCATTGTATCTTATTTTTGATTTTACAAAATTTGCAAATATAATTTTGTATACAAAAAAATACATATCATTGTTCAATTCATGTACACTTCCTTACATACAATATTTATTAAAAAAAAAACAACGAAACTATTGAAATTTGTAATAAATATTTATATCTTTCTTTCTTAATCTTATCCTCTTTTACCCGTATTGGGTGTCGAGGAAATATTTATATAAATATAGCAATAAATATTTATTTAGTGGCAGAAAGACCGATGGTCGATAGGCATTTTTTGATGTATTTATCAACCATGATTGTAAATATTAAATATAAAAATTCTATGTACAACTTCAGAAATAAAAATGTATATATATATTTATTTAGTGTATTATTAGTGTGCTACTAATAATAAATTATTGATATCGAGCTGTAAATATGTTGATGACAAACAGTATCAGTTATAACTGTTAAAACTGATAAAATAAAAAAAATGAATGATTAATTTTGAAGACTAAGAGATAATAATCCTTACTGAGTAATGTAATAAGATTTTATGAATCACAATAATTATATTTTTGATTTAAAAAAAGTAAGTGGGGGTTTAATTCAAATTAATCCATATAATTAGAAAACGATGTTAAATTTTAGTATTTAATTAAATTTACTCCACAAACTTTAACAAGAATGTTTATTGCTTATTTGCTCAGCGTTTAAACATTTAAAACAATTTAAATAAAAGACAGATTTACTTTATATAACATTGATATTTACACATTTACATCACTTTTAATCATCTGCCTGATGATGCCACTGTGTTGGCGAAACAATTGTAGCAGCGTTTCTATAACATTAATAATAATACTGGAAATGAGACTAAACAAAAAATGTTATTTTATTTAATTTGTGAATATGCAGTTTCATCAAGTGATAGCCTCAGTCGTTGAATTTTACAATATTTAATAAAACAACGTTTTTTTTAAGTTTCACAAAACAATTTAATACAGAATAAATGTTTGTGCAGCTTAAAAAAAAAACATTGTTTTATTTATAAATAGTGTAAAATTTATGTGTGTTTTATTGCTAGATTTTAAATGTATTTATATTTATTTATTAAACCACCAATTAATTAAAATAGGCAACAGATGGTGCTCTGTGCTATTATTCCAATTTATGAACTATCAAAGTTTAAATACTATAAATATAGGAAATCCGACGTGGTTCAGGTATAAATCCCAGTACAGGAGCAACCCATTAGTTAATTTAAACTGTCAATGAACAGAATACAAAATCCAGTTATTTACTATAAATAATTGTCATTTTGAGTCATAATAAATTAAAGACGACGCAAGCGCCATCTTTCACCTAGTTGCATAAAAAAATCATTTTGAGTGTTTTGATTTACTTGGGGATAAAATGATAAAACTCCATAATACACTATTTGTAGATAAAACAACGTTTTTTTAAGTTTCACAAAAATTTATGGTGCATTATGGAGTTTCATCAAATAAAAATCGATCATTGAATTTTAACTTGTCATAATCATAATAAAAACTGAAATTATGGCCACTAAAATAAATTATAATAAAACGCCAAGTTACAATTCAATGATGTATAATATAATTTAGTAAAAATAACATTCATTCAATTAACCTGACACATTGTAATCATTGTACTAAACATTCGATTTTTTTAAATAATTATCCGAAACGATATTTTGATACAATATGTTTAGAAAATCAAAGTTATACAAACAAAATAAATCAGCGTTTTATTTAAACTTAAACAATGTATAAGAAAGTAATGTTAAGATTATTTGTAATTTGAAAGGAACGATTGAAATATGAGGATTATTATTTTCTAAACAGGAATGAGCATAAAAAATCTAATGTGTAGTATTTATTATCAAGGCACACGTAGATTCATAGCTCTAAAATATACACATGTTGATAATTATAACCTGGCGTAATAATAGCTATTTTATCAATTACACCGTTTCTGCAAAAAAACCTTGTCCTTCAATGGCATACAAACATTTTGTCAATTTTATTGCGTTATGTCATTATTACTAGCTGCGCGGTAATTGTAGGTGACATCTAAATGTTTGTTAATTGGGAACTTTTCGGTAATTGTATATTATCAAAAATATTTTCGAAACGTAAAAGCAAAACAAACGTGATTTTCCATATTTCGCCACGAAAATATTATTTCTTCTGCCCATAAATTCATTCATGCTATCTAAATTGCAATACTCATTTGAGTATTTTTAGATATCATTGACAAGTGTGATGTTTTGTAAATTGCATAGCTTCTGCAAGAAACCTTGTTCTCGAGCGGAGTGGACATATTATAAATTTTATTGCTTTAGGTCGCAATAATTGCTAAGTGGAAAAATGCTTTTAATTGTTGAATGTATTGAGAAGGCGAATGAAAATTGATTTTAAATGAAATAAATAAATCACACCGCGAATTAAAATACAGTTTCATTATTTTTTTGTTGTTTATTCTTTGTAATTTTCGTTTTGTAACTATTTGAATGGTTAATGTTACATTTAATTAAACGTTCAGTCACCATTCATCTAGCGTATGGATAACTAGTGATGGCCATTTTGGTTTTTCGAACCTCATCAGACTAGTGTGTTCCATGTGCAATGCCTTGAGGAAGGCGACTGAACGGAAATTAGGCAAAAGGTGGCGCTTGCGTCGTCTTTAATTTATTATGGTTAATGTTAGTTTATAAAATAATATTTATTTTATTTTTATGTAATTTTTCCCTGTAATTGGATTTATCTGTTGGGAATAAAATTATTATTATTTATTTATAATATCTTCAATTTGGTTCTCATTACTACGAAGTAATCGTCTAAAAGATTCAAGAATTCATTTAATATTTTAAGTAATTTCTACAGCATTGAATAAGTACTTGATTTATTTTGTAAATTTAAATTAAATAAGAAAGAATATAAACTTTCTTATTTAATGTAACTTCCAAACAATATTATTTATTTTTTGTGAATTACATGAAGTTAAGTATTGGGTTCTTTGATTAATGTGAAAATTTAAACTACACTTCGAATCATAATACTAACACTTTCTTCACAATATTTTGTATTTTACTAAATGTACATTTCGAGTGAATCGGGGCTATTCTGTAAGGTAAAAGTTAAGTTTAATGTGTATGTTATTTTTTATCATCCCAATCTAAGCAGCTTTTGTAATAGATATAATATATAGAATGTGAATTTAATTAATAACGTAAACGTTAAACTGAACATTTTCCGAAAAGTTTAGCCCTGAAATGTAGATCTTGTACAATAAAAAAAATGTGAAGAAAATGTTAGTGATTCGAAATTTACATAAAAATAGTTGTAATAATTGCAAATTAAATTTTTAAAAGTAACACTTTATTCAGTTAAATTGTATTTCCTAAATATGAATTTCGGGTACGTCTATTAAGTAATTAAATTATTAATAAGTGCAAAGTTACTAACTATCATAACATTTCATTTGTTATTTATCGAATCTAAAGATACATGTTGATGTATTGATAAAATTTGCCAAAAACAAGCCATTGCTGAATATATTGAAGTCAATTACAAGTTAAATAAATAAAATCGCGGTTCACTTTAATCAATTTGTTTTATCATTCGGTAAAACTTTATCAAGGGATTAAATTGCAATGATGAAAAAAATGGTTATCAGGGGAATAAAATGTGTTGATGATGAAAAAATGATGCAATTTCGATAATAGGTATTATTAAACAATAAAACATGAAAACAATAATAAAATATCGATTATGTTAATTGTTTTTATTATTTAATTAAAATGGGACTTGATGGAGCTTAATTTAAATTGTTCTTGTCTTAATAAACTCGAACTTTTATAATCTTATTAGTTTTAACTTCAAATCCAAATTCCATAGATTGAATCGCTTTCACGTTCCAGTCAAGTTTTTCATTTTCTTTTCGAAACAATTACGGGTAATCCCAATAAATACAATTATGAAACTGAAACAGTTTCATGCAAATAAAATACAATATGTAAATGTTTCTGGTGCAACAATATCTGAGCGAGTCTGCTTTAGTTTCATAATTGTTTCGATGAACGTTTTTAAAGACAATTTTTCGTAATTGTTTCGATGAACATTTTTAATTAAAAATGTTCGTAATTGTTTCCCTGGACGTTTTTAAAAATAAGTTTTTGTAATTGTTTCGATGACAATTCTAAAAACAAATGTTCATAGTTGTTTCGATGAACGTTTTTACAGACAATTGTTTCAATTTACGTTTTTAAAGATGGGTTTTGAGCGACTCAGTTTCAGTTACGTGAAGAGATTCCAACACTTTAAAATAAAACACTTCGTATTCCTTTCTTTCTACAAGTGAAGAAAGGAATACAAAGTGTTTTATTTTTAACAATTTTGTTTTTTGAGATTACCCACGTAATTTTTTCGATGATCATTTCTAAAGATAAATATTTGGAATTGTTTCGATGACTATTTCTAAAGGCAAATGTTCGTAATTGTTTCGATTAACGTTTTTAAAGACCTTTTTTTTATATTTCTTTCTTTAAACAAGTAAAGAAAGGAATACAAAGTGTTTTATTTTTAATAATTTAATATGTTGAGATTACCCACGTAATTGTTTCGGTGATCATTTCTAAAGATAAATATTTGGAATTGTTTCGATTAACGTTTTTAAAGAACTTTTTTTTATATTTCTTTCTTTAAACAAGTAAAGAAAGGAATACAAAGTGTTTTATTTTTAATAATTTAATTTGTTGAGATTACCCACGTAATTGTTTCAATAATCATTTCTAAAGACATATGTTCGTAATTGTTTCGATGACTATTTCCAAAGGCAAATGTTGGTAATTGTTTGGATGAAAATTTTTAAAAACAATTTTTCGTAATTGTGCCGATGAACATTTTCAAAAACAATTTTTCGTAATTGTTTAGGTAAACAAGACTGAGAATTAATTCTTTAATTTTATCGGCGTTAACTTGGTGGTACATTTATAAATTATTTATATAATATATAAAGAAAACAAAATCATACCACTTGGTATAAAAAAGTAAGACTGAGGATATTCATCGAAACAAGTGATCAACATTCATTAATGATGGCTTTTAACTAGTATTTGAGGTATTTACAAATCAACTATTAAATAGAGATAATTCAGTCTGCCTTTGAATTTTTTTATCCCAGGAATTATTTTCCACAAAATGAACCATATTCCAATAGATTTAATATTGATGCATTACAAGGAAATCATATATTTTTTATTAATTCTAATGAAACATTAATATTTCAGGAGAGTATGTAATAAAAGGAGAAGAACTAGAAGACCCATTAGTAGGAGCGAATTGCGGCCCCTCGTGCGATCTTCCACTTGGGGACCTAACCTTATCAATCCCAGAAATTTTGCTCGATCTCGGATTAGACGACGACACGCCGCAGGTGAGCAAGCGAATTAAGTGCGAAATCACAATTACACGTCCTTTAATGTCGATTCGAAAGTCGAAGGTAAAAGGATACGAAATCAAAAACCATTCATGGTCATACCTTACGAATCATTGTAGATTTTTTTACATCTTCGGCGTTTCGGTGGGTGGGTGTCTGGGTGTAAACTATCCGAAAGTATACGTAAACGCCAATCAAAACTGAACGATTTTTTTATTGATTTATATGGAACAAAACAAGAAATGTTTTTAATTCTTAATTAAAAAAAAATTTATAAAATATAATATTGATTTCTTCGTATAGAATACCTGATTTTATAAACATATTTATTTTATGTTTATTAGATCAGGTTTCTGTACGAAGAAATCAATATTATATTTTATACCTGATTTTATAAACATATTTATTTTATGCTAATAAACATAAAATAAACATGTTTATATCAGGTATAAAATATAATATTGATTTCTTCGTTCAGAAACCTGATCAGGTATTCTGTACGAAGAAATCAATATTATATTTTATAATATTTTTTTTAATTAAGAATTAAAAACATTTCTCGTTTATTTCATGTAAATCAATAAAAAAAATCGTTCAGTTCTGATTGGCGTTTACGTATACTTACGAAGAAATTTAAAATTGTTTAACCTCACAATCTAAGTCTACATATCTATTATAAAACTGTATGGATTATGACGATAAGTAGTGAAATGTTCAATTTAATATGGCGTGTACATTAAATTTAATATTATTGGTATTGATTATAAGTAGTGAAATGTTAAATTTAATGTAGTGTGTACCGGGTGTCCAAATAATAAAGATCACTGGCTATATTTCAGGAAATATAAAATAAAGCTTTCAAATAAAAAAATGATTTTTGAGTTCGTAATATTACTACTCGATTGTTAATTGCGCCCCCTGTCAGAAGAGTTACGAACTTGAAAATTATTTACGGCATTTTTTCATGGTCACTTTTATTAACAGTTTTTTTTATTTGAAAGCTCTAGTACTAATAGTTCCTGAGATATAACCGGTAACCTTTCTTATTTGGACACCCGGTACAAATATTGGCAAATAAACATTTAAGTAATAATAATTTAAGGAGCTCTGAATATATAAATTTTTATTTAAAATAAACACTAAATGGCGAAAAGTTAATATTTTCATTAACTTTTCGCCATTTAGTGTTAAAAAATAAAAATGATTATTAATTTTAAAATACTCTTAAAAAGATATTTTTAATATTTTGAATTAATTTCTCACTTAGGTACTTTTAATACTTTAATAAATAATTTAATTTAACGTGTACATTAATTAGTACACGTTACATTAAATTTAAAATTTTATTACTTCGTCACAATCTATTCGAGTTTTATAACAGATATGTCACACTTAGAATGTGAGGTTATGCTAAATTGAATGTAGCGTGGGCATTAAATTTAACATTTGACTACTTACCATCACAGTCCATTCTCCTCATACTTAGATTGTGAGGTTATAATTTGTTAAATTTATTTGTTGAACATGCTACATTAAATTTAACATTTCACTACGGTATAACCTCGAATGTCTTATTGTGTTAATGAAACACATTTCTCTTCAACGGGGTATCCTTAATATACTTGAAATCATGAAAGAAAAAATAAAATGTTTAATTTCGAGCCTCATTGTATTATTTAGTTATTTTTAATAAAAATGTTGTTAAATAAGCATTTAAGTAGTAATAATTAAAGTAGCTATAAATACATAAATTTTTATTTAAAATAAACAGTAAATGGCGAAAAGTTAATAATATTTTTTTAAAGTATTTTTAATATTTTAGTTAATAAATAATTTGATTTTATATTTTTTTGTAGAAAAATCAAAGACTTTTAAGTATGCATATTTGAATATTAGAAAAGGCTATTTAAAATGGAGTGAAGGTCTATTCATTATCAATTAGTATATGTATGTAAGTTATTTAAAAATAGATTATTTTAATTTAAAATATTTGTATATCAGGAGGGCGTTAGTGCGAAGGAATTCGAGAATATCGAAAGCAGCCCCGACGAAGGTGTCGAGCCCGAACTGAACGCAGTCCCAAGTTCATCCTCGAACGCCAAAGAAGACACCGAAGAAGATTTAGAAATTTTCGCCAACATGATCCAAACATCGCAATTTCACCACCCCCACCACCGGGCTTTCCAGGTATGTTCCCTTAACCTCTGCTCGTGTCGGTTTTTCAAATATTTATTTACTTCACTACAACATCTCAAGGTTCACCTGCACATAGAGTGGGGGGCAGAAACATTAAGTAAATTTCCCATTCGTCAAGTAAAATTGTAGTTGCGTGGTGCCACCGACTTCAGTACATTTACCCAAAAAAAGCGAAAACACAAATAAAAAAAGTGCCTTAAATGACTAATCTGAAACATGTCATCTGGTAAGTGGAGGTGACTTTGAGGAAACTATTTATTTTATCAAACGTGTGTATTCGTAATTGATGCCACTTAATAATTATCTAAACCAGTTCGCATTTTTTTACCCCGGCAATAGCGTTTTGTGCGCGGAAAACAAATAGGTGTCTGCAAAAATTTTCCGGAAAACGTGCGTTTCTTTCTGTGCGATTTGAAAATTGTAAGGTGCGTTCAATTTTTTGTTCAAGTTTTTTCTCTTATGAAATGAAATTACTTTTGGACTTTACACTTGACATTAATATGTACAATTAAGTAAGTATATTTTAGAATCATAAGTGGCTATCTTCAGAAAAGTATGCGTGTGCGTAATACACGTGCACATCCTTTTTTTTTTTTCAAAGCCGAAATTCCGCAATTCAAATCCTTGAGAGGATAAGATTTTTATGTAATAACATAATTGTTGTTATGTGTGGTTTATTAATATTGAAATAATGATCTAAAAGTATGAAAATTGTTTCAAGAAGTTTCGGTCGGCTTGTGCGTTGATTTCATTTATGTCAACAAAATCAAGGTTAACTTCCGCTGTAATTGAACGAAATATAGTTAATGGAAATATAATAATTTTTAGCATAGCAAAAGTATTTATATTATATAATAATTGCAAATATATTAAAAATTACATACAAAAAACATAATGATAAATCATTTATGTCAAACTGCATGTTCAACTATAATTAATAATTAAGGTGTTTAAATATTATATAATTTATTTATCAAGCAATTATCATTTTGTTGAAAGGTACAGACAGTAACTATACATGTATATAAAATTTTAGTTTAAAAAAATCAATTTAAATTTATTTTGAAGAGAAATTCCAACATTAAATCTTTCCTTCTTTAAAATCATTGAGATGTTAATCAATAGTAATCAATCATTAGCATATTACAGTAAGAATAATAATAAAACGACAATGGGAAAGACAAAAATATTTACAATAAAAAACTATTCTTATATTTTTTTATAAGATTTCGTTATTATTCCAATATTATGCTTATAAAATAAAGTATAGTCGTATAAACAACGTACAGTTGTTTTATTTCATTATTTACAAGTGTAAAAATGTACCACATTGTTTATACTGTTTTTACAATATTTGATTTTTTATTTAATTTTAAGAATGTTACTGTCAGCAGATTTTGGTTGTAACACAAAAAATATGCTTTTAGTATTATTCTAACAATATTTGATTTTTCTATTCACTTTTAAAAATGTTGTCAGCTGATTTTGGTTGTAACACAAAAAAAATGCTTTTATTAATATTATTCTAACAATATTTGATTTTAATTTTTTTTTATAAAATTTTCAGAATTTGATTTTTGGTTTTCATTAATTTTTAATTTCTATATCTTCATTAATTACGTACTAAATTGATTTTCTCAAGCAAATGTGTATACTTTTCGTCAATTTCATTGTTGAACATAAAACCCTCAATAAAATCAAGGCCGACTTTTGATCAAATCTCTAATTACACTTTTCGGTAGTATGTGGATACACGACTTCATACATGTAATTAGTGCGCGACTTATTATTATGTGACAAATTACATAATTCGTAACTTCTGTAGTAAACAAGAACCCGGACGGACGGACGGACGGACGGCGATTGTTATTGTTTGGAGTGGAAATTTGTGGGAGCTTAGATGCTAATGATTCGGATTCGGAATTTTGTGGCTTTTGGCAATTTGCGGATGAATACCCTCTTTTGTTGAATTATTGTCACTTACAAAAGGTCTTACCTGCGTTTACGACAAGTGTTACGATTTGCGGTCGGGATTGTGTCAACAAGTGATTTGTTATGGGGGGGCCTTTCAGTACTTTACAACCCCCCGAAGACAGGTGATTTTCAATGGGGAGGAATTGTTATTTTAATATAAAAATCAATCCGTCAGGTACCTAACTTTAAAATTCAAAATTTGTTTTTAATTAAACAACACAAAGCCTAGTAAATATCTATGCTCATTTAATTGTTCATCCTGTTCAAAATATGTTTTTTTTTTACAACATGAACAATGACAATATCAACATTTTACACTAAATCATTACTATTACAATAACAAAAGTATATCTTTTTTATGGATAAATTATTTAAATATTTAAAAAATAAATAAAGAAATGTCACAAAAATGGGGATTGAAAGACATTTTTTTACTTTACTTTAATGATCTTTATTCGCACTTTCCTTTTTGTCTCTATAGACAGTGCGAATTAAGAGTTAGTTACACATCTTTATTGACAAGTTTTTTGAGTTTACAATAATTAATTATTTTCTTTATTGAACGGACCAGCCATTTACAATTTGACTAAAAACATAAATTACACAAATATGCATATATAGATGTATGTGGGCAAGCTAACATCTAGTGTACAAGTTTACAATAATAATAATAACAATATAAAATATTTTGAAAATGTAATGGTTTCTTGTCAATCGGTTATCGACCATAGGTCTTTCTGCCTGCGAATAAAGATTTTATTAAAATTATTTAATTTATATATTAGTTAATAAAACATACTAGTTTAATTGCCTATCATTAGTGAATCACTTGTTTGCACTTAAATCTAATTTCAAAAACACAATTAATAAAAACGTAAGTAATGAAGGCTATGAGACAAAACCTATCGATTTTTTTTAATGCACAAATAAATGTAAATCAACGCAACGAAACAATAGTTTTGAATTAATTCCACGGCTATTACACATTTCAAATCGTGAGAGAAGAACGTGTGTTTATCGAATTGCCCTAAAGAATCGACGACGTGGAGGTAGTGAAGTCGCCACGGCTGTCACTTGACGTCAAAAAAGTGAACAGGTCCTAAATTCCCACCGAACGCTGAATATTTACCTTAGCTGGAGTTGCACCTGAAGTGTTTGCCCAAAAGGGCTTAAGATTAAGTTATTTATTTTGATATTCCAATTTCAATTCCAGAGCCGCATGCCATTCGTCCGTACGATGAGTATGGAGCAGAGATGGCAGGACTTGGCAAACTTGTTAAGCTTGCCCAGTCCAGGTGACGCGAGTGCTATGCCCCATCCCTTCAGTCATCATCATGCCCTTCATAACTACAGCCACCCACACGGACACGGTATGGGATATGGGCCTGATACTGCCAGGGGTGTGCTTTTGCACAACGCCACGCTGAATCCACCCATGGGGGATATAAACGGATCTGTACCTTATAGTAATATTGGTATTATTTGTCTGGATTTCAAAAAAGTATATTGTTTAATGATTTTGAATTTGCAGGTGGTACGAATCTTGGAAATGCAGTTGCTACTTCGATGAATCTCACTAATAGTAGTGAGCCCATGGGGGAGCCCAGCGCGAATGGACATTACAAAATTGAACCTTCTCACGACATGATGTATTACCAGGTACTTAATACTATTACTCTTTTATTGATCAAAAATACATAGTAAATTATTTTACAGCAAAATTCAACTTCCGAAATTAATCAAACAGACGGATTTTTATCCTCAATTTTGAACGACGAAGACCTTCAATTAATGGACATGGCAATGAATGAAGGTATGTATATTTCATTATATTTACACAATTCTCTTGTTTAAATAATATAAACCTTTTGAATTTTGTTTTCACATAAAAAACTCAATTTCAATAAAAACAGTTCACTATTTAAAAAAAACAAGGGTCCTAAAATTGCGTTTATGCACATTTATATCTTATCTCACCGTTCAATGGTTTTAAATTTAATTCTTGTATGCTTTAAAACTTGAAATGATCACAAAAATGAAAAAACAATGAAAAATAGCCATTTTTTTTAATATTTTACGAAATAGAATTCTAAAAATTTAAATTCGCGGATTTTAGAGCAATTAATATAAAGAAAACACTGAACTATTTTTACCACAATAAAACTTTGTTATACCACAATAAAAGTGGTATAAAAAAGTTACGTTTTTTATTTAAAATTCGTAACGGAGATAATTCATATATCTACAAAAATCGAGGCTATTCCGTACGGGAAATGTTAAGTTTAGCGTGAACGTTATTAATTAATGTC
The DNA here is from genome assembly GCA_963082785.1 of Philonthus spinipes. Lineage (NCBI taxonomy): Eukaryota > Metazoa > Arthropoda > Insecta > Coleoptera > Staphylinidae > Philonthus > Philonthus spinipes. Next base: position 7,044,291 of record OY720301.1, read on the forward strand.
ACATTCTATGAATATATCTCTATTATAAAAGTTGCTTAGATTTTGATGATAAAAGTTAACGTAGGCGTTAGACTCGACATGTTTCTTACAGAATAGCGCCGAGTATCTGTATTCAAACAATTACTAACATTTTTACAAACATCAGCATTATTATAAACAATGAAATGTAAATTTTTGTGTATCCTGGGCTATCGACCAGAGGTGTTTCTGCCATGTTTTGAATTGATAACTCATATATTAAATAAAAATGATTTGAAAATAATTAATAAATTATTTCCACATTTAGCTCTGTGACTACTGACTTACCTACGTAAGTACGTTAAACAAATGTACATTAAAACAACTACTTCCCGGGCAAATATTTTTGCAGTTGTTTAAATTAAAATTAAATACAGAAAAATATATACAAATCATGTAGCATAAGGATTTTATTGTTAATTTACTTTGTAGAAAATTGTGTGCAGAAATAAAGATGTTATATATTTATTGAAAATGATCAATAAAAATTTAATTATCTCATTTTTTCAGCAAAAATTACATACACTATAATAGGATTCATTGGATTTTATGGCTTAAACCATTGTAATGCGCATTTGTACTATACAAATTATACTATGCATGAACAAACATGCATTTTGTAACTCCCGCTGAGTATTTGCCCGGGAAGTAGTTGTTTCAATGGATGTTTATGAAAACACTTACAGTGTAATTAATTTTGCAGCGACGAAAAATGGAATAATCGAATTTAAATTGATCATTTTCAATGTTTTTTTCTTGTTTAATTTTAAAAATTGTAACTTCGTTTATAAATTTAAATGTACCGTATTATTAAATATAGTAACGAAGTAATAATTATAATATTCACTTTATTTGAATAGTAAATTTACACAAATGAATCACAATAACAAAAAAAAAGTGTATCAATTTTGAAATGCAAATGAAATGAGAGATTAATTCATATGACTATTATTATAAAGCCAAGTCAACAGCATCAAGTAAACCGTACATTTTTGCTGTGTCATCCATTTATAAACATTACATGCATGGCAAAACGTTTTCATTAGAAACACGTGATGACGGGGTATCGGTGTACAGGCTAAGTCAAATCGGCGCAATCCCCAAAATTGAGCGCGAAACGTGTAGCCAGCATCCGCTCGTGTTTTATTCTTAAAATAATACTGGTGTATACATAAAATATTGGCATAGTTTCAATAGTGTTTTCCAATTGTACTTCGGTTAGTTCTCAATGTGCGCCGCATGTAAATAAAGTGCTGGCCCCAAAAAATGTGCTATTATGTAAATTCGCTTCATTCATCGCTACTGCTCAGTTGATTTTGTATCCTTGACGTCGCGAAAGAGATAACATTTTGTTTATAGTAATAACTGTTGAGTTGCCCAGTTGATTCGGTTTTCACGATGTATGCGTTTTTGCGAGATTTCACGTATACTAAAATTAAACATGAGGACGTCGTCAAATGTCAGAGGTAACAATTGACCAGTGTATTTCACGCGGAAAGTTCAAAATAGTAATCCCACTATTTTAACCAAAACTAATTTACAAATAAATTTGAATACGTACATTTATATCAATTACATCAATGTTTGCATGTAAATGATTCATTCACACACTAACAAACACTATTTTCCGTGTTTTTCTCTACAAGAAAATAAATTTGTGCGCGGGTAAAGGAGTGCATAAAAAAATAACCACAATTCATTCAATATTTAATAAAATCACGCGATCATTTTAAAAATCATAATTCACGACCAGTGTTTAATAGCCATTTATCTTTATTTACTACAACTACTTTTTTTACAACAAATTAACAGTAGATATTACAAAATATTACATAAGTTAGACAATAATACTTAATGATTCAAACAAGGTTGTAATGTTTGTAATTTTAAATATTTCCAATTAAAACACAATATCTTTTTAAAACTATTCAGGGACTAATACATTTTCATAATAAATTATTGCTCTAATTTCCTGCGAAATGCTTTCATTACGAACAAAATTATTATTATTTTTTATTTATAAAGTCAATTATTAATTTGCTTTGTTAATTGTTAGCCTCTACTTTGTTAAAAAAAATAGTTGTGCAAATTAAAAGTATTTTATTATTGTGAATTATTGATTTCATTGATAATAATAATCTAAATTGTTCAACCACATATTGGACAAAATCATACAAAAATAATAAGTAAGTAAACATCTGTAGGATTCTAAATGAAACAATATTGTGACAGTGAATCAGAATTCTCTCTACATCAACCGTTGTTTGGAATTGCTACATCTTCGTTTTGAGTCGCTATCGATGTGATCGACTAAACCAGAATCCGGCCTTATATTTTTTTAATTTACTTTTTACTAGAATCTATCAATTAAAACAAATATTATTTATTATGTTAATAATAATCAGTCATTTTAAAAAATATGCTTACTTCTTTAATGAATCATTTATAACAAATATAATTGATTGATAATAAGTAATTGATTACTATAAAAACTTTTCTAATTTAAATTAATATTAATTAAGAAAAGTATTTAAAATTATAATAATAATATATATTTATTTACGGTATCTCCTTTTTACAAAACATTATTTATTATAGTTAAATCACTACAAAAAAATCTCATATATGTGTGTTGTGGAGAATGTTCTTAATTCTTAATAAAATGACTTTTTTATTTGTATATTTCGGAAATGAAGATTCCAACCTCAGTAGTAATGCATTTTTAGTAGATTAAATATATTTAGTATAAATAAAAAAGTATGAGAAACGAAAGTAGTTTTACTAAGAATTATGATAACTACAATTCAATTAATTTGATTATGGTTTAATATTTTTACAGGAATGTATACAATGAGAATGTTAGACAGCAATAACTCCATCAATAATTTGAGTATGTCCGGACCACCTGCTTCTACACCAATGACACGTGTAGATGTCGAACGCATGGATACTTCGAGCGACAGTGCAGTCAGTTCAATGGGCTCTGAAAGGGTTCCATCATTATCCGATGGTGAATGGTGTGATGCTGGTTCTGACTCCGGGCATACTACAGGCGATCATTATGTCAGTGATTACCACACGTAAGTAATTAAATAATCCTTGAATACTAACAATAAAAACAAGTGTATTAGTAAATTAATACTATGATAGGTTTTAATTATTAATATTTTTACTTTATATAATTTCAGGAAATACAGGCCATATGATTATAGTTACTCGGGAAGACAACACTCCGGGCCTCTGGGTGCTTCAGATAACACTAGAATCCCTCCAGTAGCCCAGAAAAAACACCAAATGTTCGGCAAGCGTTATTTCCAAGTAAGTTTTTATTTTTTGATGAAAAAAAAAAAAAAACAAAGAAGAAATATTATTGTTTCTATGCGTATATTTAAATAACTCACATTTATTATAGGCAACTCGATATACTTACAATTATTGCTGTATTTTTAGTTGCCTATATTATATAAATTACATTTTCCTTATAAAGGTTAATAATAATAATAATATAATTTGAAAGATAGCATAAGCGCCATCTATTGCCTAATTTCAAATACCATTGCTAAATCACACCACAAAATCCTTATCAACACATTGTCTGACGAAGTCCCAAAGATTGATTATCTATGTGCTAAATGAATTGTGATTGAACATTTTATAAAAAAGTAAATAATGATTTTATTTTAATAATTACATATTATTGTTTAATTATTTAGGAACAAGGAGTTAACAACACAGTCACACATCCACCACCCGCTCCCATAAAATATGAATACCGCGACCCAAGTAGCTCCTGCCCGTCAGTTTATAACAGCACAAGTCAGGCAGAGGCAGTAGTACCAAAACCGCCTGAAATGAAATATTCATGCACGGTAGAATTTGGAAGACACAACCACTTAGGAAGAGCACATCTAGACCACGTTCAGCATAACCACACCTATCACCTCCCAGTGGAAAGCACAGGGGCAATGCAAAGGCCGGTATCCAGGGACAAGAGCAAAGGACGGAAGTCCGAGGAAGAGCACTTGACCAGAGATGAAAAGCGTGCAAGGGCGTTGAATGTGCCGATTTCCGTTGATGATATCATAAATTTGCCAATGGATGAGTTTAACGAGCGGCTCTCTAAATATGATTTAAGTGAGGCACAGCTTAGTCTTATTAGAGATATACGCAGAAGAGGAAAGAACAAGGTAAAGCTAGCTATTATAAATTTGAAAAAAAAAATAATTAATCGCATTTTGTTTGTTTAGGTCGCTGCACAAAACTGCAGGAAAAGGAAACTGGATCAAATCCTCAGTTTGGCGGACGAGGTTAAAGAAATGCGTGACCGCAAAATACGGCTTTTGAATGAACAAGAATACCTTGTTGGAGAAAGCCAGCGTATTAAAGACAAATACCAACAACTTTACAGACATGTGTTCCAAGTAAGTACATATTCCTTCATATCAATATATGGACCATTGATATTACGTTTGTTTGTTAGATGAATTAGTGCAGTACTTCTTACATTTTGTACAATCGTCTACTATTTTAACTTGTGATGAGAATTCTCGCGAGAAATATATTGTAAAAAATCCCTGTACTACACTACATACATTTTTTATAAACAATGACACTTGTTGTTTTCTATAGTTTTATTCAGAAACAAGTGTCATTCTTTATCGAATATTAATATATGTATCCATCAAGAGTGTAGCGAAGCAAGCATCAATTCTACATGAATTTATAAAAAAAATTATCTATAATTATATTATGATTTTCTACAAAAGGATTTTGTGTGTGTAAACTAGATTTTTACAAATCATTTTCTTAATATTTATTAAGAAAAGTTAAGTTATTTTGATTTTGAGTATAAATTTAAATAGTAAGGATTTTTGTTTTTTTATTTTGTTACAGAATCTAAGAGATCCCGATGGCAACCAATATTCCCCATACCAATACAGTCTACAGACATCAGCGGATGGATCGATTTTAGTGGTCCCTCGCTCCTCCAATTCAAGTATCACGAACCCGGAAAGAAAAGAACCCCCACAGCCCGGACATAAGGAATAAAGACTCGATTCAAGCCGAAATTCGTTAAAACACCCCCTCCGCCCCCTATTTTCTCCTGCCTATTCTTTGCTTTCATCATTTAAAATGATGCATTTAACTTCTGAAATGGATTTATATATATTTTTTGTACAAAGTGAAAACGAAAATCATTTTTTTGTTTGTTTTATTTACGGAACTTATTTAATTTGCTTTTTATACATACATACATACATAGATTGTTATTCTTAGGGTTAAAACACCGATTACTGACGAAATATGTTTGTTTTACGGTGGATTAAACTTTGGAATTTTATGAAGAATATATTTTTATAAAATATAAAAAATGTCAGGTGATCGATTTGCCTTTTTATGTAATTGTAAATATTGGTATACATGAGGTGAATGCAAGATTGACTGTGTTTATTGGTGAGGTTTTTACGCTGGGATTTAACATTAGTTTATCACTGGAATAAATCTGTTGCCAGTAAAATTAGTTTATACGAGGAGCCCATCAACGGGTATGTGATTATCATTCTTTATAGTTATTTTTATGCAATTGGACTTTTAATAATAGCCGTACTTTCTTTTTGTAGTTTTGCAAAAAAAAACAAAAACAATGATCAATAATTATAGGCTAATATTTTTTTATAACTAAAGTAGGTTTTGTACATTGTATATTGTAAGTAACTGTATGATAAGTCCCAATCCCAACAGAAATGGGTTGATTAGATTATTAGGTTTATTAATAGGGGTACAATGTCTAGTATTGATGTAAAAGTGGAATGTTGGGTTTACTTCAGTTATATTAAGTAAATATCCAGTTGAAGTAAGAGTTTTTATTAAACATTAAATCATTTAATGTATCATCTCATTTTTATAAAAATTCTCAATATGTGTCCAACTTAACACTAGCTAGCAGCTACTCATCAGACACGAACTCATTGTATTATTGTTTATTAATTGTTTTACTATTTATACTTTGGTTTTTGGTGCCAATTGTAGATCTCTATGTAATATATGCTACATATATTCACTTGTAAGTTACACCAGTGCTAAATAAATATATTTAAACACTTGTCCTAACCTTCACTCTTTTTATCATCCTTTTTTAACACCTACTAAACCAAAATTTTCCTTTCCAAAAAATCCATCAAGAAAATACAAACAAAAATGATAATTAAAAATCTTATTGCTGTGACGAGCCAAGGCTAATAATCTCACCCAAGAAGAAGAAGACAACAAAAACGAGAATAAATCTATGTGTTGGTTGTGGAGAATGTTCCTAATTTTGGATTTAAAAAAAAAGGTATCGGAAAGGAAAAAAATATAAAAATTAGCATGATGAGAAGTTTAATATGATTCTAGTAGAAATGATTCAGCAAAATCGAGTATTTCTCTAAATGAGCAAAAATTAATAAATAATAAGTCGGTGTTTGTTAAAAAATACAGGACAATTTCTAATGTTAATATAATAAGTAACATTAAAAAAATATCATATACATAATTTTTGCAACAAAAGTTAATAAAATTTACGAAATAAGAAAGGATAGCCAAAGAAAGTCTTTGCTGAATATAGTTTTAAATATATTTTTATGAAAATCAAAAAGCGGGTAATACTCATGATACACTTTCCAAAATATATCTTAACAAATTCAACTACCACAATTATTCTAAAAGTTATTCCTCTACAATTATCTATTTTATTCAATAATTGTACTGTGTGGTTTTTCTCTGTAACCACAAAGCATAATTGAATCAAGGAATTATTACTTAATAATTTTTGTATTATATAATACCTAAATAAAGATGTTTTTATTGTGAAAACTAATTGATATTATTTTAATTTTAAATGAAAACATTGAAATCTTTACCTAAATTGAATAAAAAGAATTTGAAATAATAAATTATTTTTCCTCCTATATAGAAAGGAGAAATAACAATTTTAAATTTTCCCGCCATTTGTTTGAATATTTAGTGTGATGCATGCTACACAGGGGTCGCTGCATCCACTCCAAGATCCAGTATGATTTGATATATTCAGAAATTCATTTCATTCAAGCACTGATAAAATATCGTAAGACGAACTAATTATTAAAATAATTTATTGTGACATCATACTGGAAGAATCCCTTTATTTTTGACTTGTTTTAACTATTAATTAAATTATTTTTACTCTGCAAATCTGACTTGTATTTAAAACTAAATATCAACTGAAACAATTACTTCCTGAGCAAATACCCCGCTGAAGAAAAATATTATTTAATATTTATTAATTATTTTTATTTAAGAGACCATTATTTTGTTTTGCGGAAAGAAAATACAGCTATATTCATATTTTTTTTTTATATGTTTGTATAATTAATTATATTAAACATGTTATATCCAGGTTCTCCAGGTATCATTATTTATTTTGTTATAAACTAACAAAAATGTCAGCAACTATTATAAAGTTGTTGTTTTATTTAACATCCCAGTCAGGAGGTCGGATATTAATTAGTAAGTCAAGACACCATTCAACATTACCATAATCAGATACTGCACTATTTATTCGTGAATTTTATGCAACGTTTTGCAAGAATAGTAATGATCGGCATTTTGTAACGCAATGAATAATGTAAAAGCAAACAAACAAAGACCTTGATATTTCTCAATTGACCTTGACTACGCTGGCGAGAAAATAGTCCAGAAAAACGCGGTAATAAAAGAGAAAACTCAATCAGTACCAAAACGGAGAAAACGTGAACCCGGAAGAAGAAATTTTACTACAAAAAAAAAGAAACGAACGGAATTATGAAAGCGTTCGCCACGAAACGCGTTGCCATTGAAACCAAGATCGCACGTGTCTAATTCAATGTAGAAGTTCTCTGCGGATCTATTTTTAGAATTTACTATTGGAAATGTATCGAGATGTGTGTGGGATTGTGATATCTTGTGGGTATTTTAGTTTTTGTGTGCGCAAATGGATTTTTAAGAGTTTTCTGAATTAAATCGTGACACGGTTTTTTGTCACATCGTAAGTCATGAGGAATACAAAAGGTTTTGGTTTCCTTTGTTTGATTTGTAGTAGCATTTATCGATAAATGTATAAACATAAAAACCCACTTAAGATTTGCATATTCCAAGAAAAGGAAAAAAAACGTTGTATTTGGTTGAATATATTTCGGGTTTAAAATAATTATTTATATTGGTAAAATTTGTATTTTATATTAAATCATTTCTTTGTGTTAAAAATACCAACTGTGATAATTTTTATGTACTTTTATGAAATATGAAAATATTCAGGCTATGACCCATGTTTTTTTTTTTAATTTAAAACGTGTCATGATTTTTTTTTAGGTAATTTATATCGCAATATCCTAACAAAAAATCATGAACTTAAAAAGGTGCACTATTTAAATAATAAATTATATTTGCTACATATATAATTTGTTATTTAAAATTTTGAAAACTGTAAAAAATAATTGGGGCTATTCCGTACGGGAAATGTTAAGTTATTGTTATTAATTATTTTCAAATTCTATGAATATCTGTTATAGAAGCAGCTTAGACTGTGATGATTAAAATTAACAAACACGTTAAACTCAACATTTCTTTTACAGAATAGCGTCGAATATATACATAATCTTTATTGACAACGCTAAAACAATGTACACATATAACATAAAATATTAGAATGTATGTTGTAAATGTCTGACAATTGTTTTTCGACCAATTGCCTTTCCGTCTGGATTTTTTATTTTCATTCTGGTCAAAATATTCGTAAAAAATAATAATAGATTAAATAAAAAGAATTTAAAAATAATTAATTATTAATCAATTATTTTCCCTTTAGCTACTGCGATTCTTTTGTCTATACCTGAATTGGAGGTACCCAAATACCAATGTGTAGACACAATAATAAACATTCATTGTGTCTATCCTCAAGAAAATTCCGAAGTCCGAAGCTTCTTTCTTCAGGGATCCGTCTGTAAATATACTTATAGCAGATTCCTTTATGTATTTTGTGGTTTCGATTGTAATATCGTAGGGTGTGTGATTAAAATTTTTCCTCCGTCAGAAACTCCGAAAACGTTTTATGGGCGTTACTCGTGGTCCACCCTGTATAATTTTGGAATACAGAATTGAGACTTTCAAATCGTACGATTTTTTTTTGGTAATTTAAAATACATTCAAATAACATACCTTTTTTATAATTTTTGAAGGTCTCGAAATAATTAAATAATGCGATGGAATAGCGTTTCCTGAAGCAGAAATTAAAAAAAATATTACGCAACGCAATTATAACGAAGCATGCTAAATTAAATGTTTGTAACGCGAGTTTTTTGTGAAAGGTTTGAAGAACTTTAATAAATATATAATCGTCTTTATTGAGGTATTTATACATATATAGTGTAAAATACAATACATTTTTTTAAATTTAATATACAGGGTGATCCATTTTAATTCAATGGAATATCTCGAAGCCTTGTGGGTGACGATGAACATATTTTTACAGGATCGGATGTCCCACTCGAAGCTATTAAACTTTTGTCCGAAACATTTTTTGTACGATGCATATTTATCGAGATGTTCCACAGGATGAATTAAAATGGGTCACCCTGTATATAACATCTTTATTCGTGTAAATTTACAAAATTAAATATTACTTACGATGCATATATTACATTACAATTTTTCGAAATGATTATCGATCAGAGGTTTTTGCGCCTTTTTACTTCCCCCGGACCCCTGTCCAAGGGAAAGTATTGTGATCGTAAAAATTTTCGAATCGCCAATTTCAACAAATATGCACGTTTTGAGGTCCCCTGAGTCCATTCCATCGAGTTTTGAAAAATGTCTGTGTGTGTGTCTGTGTGTTTCCGCGATAGCGCATAAACGGCTGAATGGATTAAACCCAAACTTTATATCTAAGCTTTTTATAACAGTGGAATGATCTGAAAAGCTTTTGGTTAGAATCAAAACTCACTAAGTGCAACTTTACTCTTAGCGATTTTTCATTTTTTAATACTTTTTAAAACTTTTATTGGAGGACCTTCGGTTTTTATTTTATAAGCGGAAGAATTTCGTTTAGCTGATAAATTCCCTTATAAATAAGCAATTATTTTAATGTTGGCAGTGGAGACTAATTATTGAAATAATTATTTTAATGACAAGTAAAATGTCAAAGTTCCGTCAAATTTAATATTCGCAAACGCTTCCAATTTAAAAATATTTAAAAAGGATGTGGAGACATTTTATCAAGTTATTTTAAGGTAAGAAATAACACAATAAATTATAAAATGCTTCCAAGTACTCGGCTCTAACTTTAAAAGACAACAATCCATTTTTTCAATCAATCATTTTTCCTTTTCTATTAAATTTTCAATCAAAAACTTATTTGACCGAATTCACCGGGGAAAGTACCATGATGGACACATCACCATTTTTATTTTATTAATACCAAAATGGCTATCGACCATCAGTCTTTCAGTCTGAACTTTAATATTAAACTTCTTTTAAAATTCTAGCGCAAAAGGATATGTAACTGTGTTGATCAAATTTAATGTATTTTTTTAATTTAGAGTAAATTGTGTAATATAAACAAGGATTACCTGGCGGGAGATTAGATTAGGTTGGAGATAACAGACCTGTAAAATATATGTTCAAAAAAATAACAGGATATAAATAAATTTTTATTGAATCATCTAATAAGGCATTTGCTGTTTTATATTTTTTATATCGACGAGCGTAAAATGTAATTTTTTAAAACCGACTTCCAAAGAGGAAATATCCGGCTCCGGATGGTTCGGGTATAATTCGCGAGATAATGAGACGATGGTTAAGCGGGAAACCCAAGATTCCGAAGCGAGTTGTGTTATTGTTGTATAAACGGTGAGCAAGCGAGCGCAAACCGTGCTCAGCCAAAGCAGCTCAAGCTCACAGCTCACGTCCGCGTCGCCGTCGTCCGCGCACTTACTCACATATCCAAGACGAATGAATAAATACTAAATATGTAATTGATTGTTGCGGCGGGTTTTCCACTTTTCCGGAATACATGCGATCGCGTCACCTAACCGAAACCAAACGAAAAAAAGTTTATAAACTTCAAATAAATAGATTTAAAACCACCGCGAGTATTTAATTCGTTCTTGGGTTGTTATTGATGTTGAAAATATTCTGTAAGGTCAACTATTACACTCCGCAAATTAAAACTTGTTCTACAAGTTCGATCGTATCGTACATATTTGACTCCTCAGTAGACCGTGCAAATAATATCCTGTCATTACCGTTGTTTTTTGGTAAACACTGATCGATATGTGGTTCCAAACTGGTGAGTGAGTTTATGTTCATGTTTATTCAATGCAACATACCTGGACGGGAATTTCGAATATTCCGTAATTGTTTCGACGACTTTATCATTTCTGTGCTGGTACCAGTGTTTATTTGTGTGTGCATCGTGTGTGTTGTGTTTTAATTTACGATAAATCGTTTTGTGTCGACGCATTGTGGTTAATTGCGATGTATTCTTGCCAAATTGCAGTTGTTCTATCTTGCGCGCTCTTCTTCGGGGCTCTCATCAACGCTCAAAATGCTTCCGAAAACGCCAGAAGTATCAATCAATTCTCCATTCAATTATTAGCAGTAAGTACTTTTTCTTTAAATATTTTCATAAATTATCAAAATTTTCTTTTCAACCCATAAATAAAAAATAATTTACTTGTACAAATTGCCACTCTTGAAATCATTAACAAAACTTAATTTTAAGAAAAATCTTTAATTACAAAATCAGATAAAACTATAGAAAAACTACCGAAAAACACCATCAGTTAAGTCTTTTCTAAGTACTTACAAATGCTGAGTGTGTTGTAATGAAGATTACTTATTGCCACATAATTTCGCATTTGTACGCAATTAGAAATTCCACCAAATCATTATTTCATTATAAAACTATTCAAACAATAAAATTATAATAAAGTGAAAGTTTTTACCAAATATTGACCCCCTTAAAAAATAAATTAATCATGTTTTACAGTTGTAATAAAATATTTTTATACACCTCTCAAAACATTTTAATTAATTTATTTGCTTATGCAAATTAATATTCATATAAAACAACAAGGACGAAATATTTAAAGCATTAAACCAAATAAAATATGAAGCAATAAAAATCTGTTGGTGCCAGAAGAGTTAAATCATCGTAGGTTGGGCCGAAAAAAATAAATTTTCTCGAAAATGAAAGTTTTGTTTTTCATCTAAAAAACGCGCGGAATGTGGAAAAATGTATTTACGTTTTGCGCTGCCCTCAAAGATGCTATTTTTGCACTTTTTATTTCCGTTTAACACTTTTTCTTATTACTTCAAATTGACTGAAATGTCGATACTTTCTTGCCAGATTACCGATTGTTACAATATAACCATCATTATAAGTCAGAAAGAAGTAAGTAATCTGAAAGATTCTTTAAAAGTAGCCAAATTATGAGATTTCAATGCTAATTTTAATTCTGTCGGTCAGAATCTTGACATTTTAAGTATAACTTCAAAAAAAGTAGCCGAATAATATTGACATTTTAAAATTAATTTCAATTATCAAAAAAGTCAGAATTTTAAGATTTTACATTCAGAATGGCAGATTCCTCAAAAGTAGCCAAATATTGATATTTCAATATTAATTTTAATTCTGTGGATCAGAATCTTAATATTTTATGCAAGATGGCATTCGGAATGGTAGATTTTTCAACCTAATAATCACAGAAATATTGATATTTCAGTCAAAAAAACAAGCACAAATTAAAAAAAAAGCGCAAAAACTTTCTTTTCGATTTTTGTCTGTGTTTTTTTTGTATAACTTCAAAATATAAGAAAACACAGACAAAAATCGAAAAGAACGTTTTTGCACTTTTTTTTTAATTTGTGCTTGTATAACTTCAATATACAAAAAAAAAACACAGACAAAAATCGAAATGAAAGTTTTTGCACTTTTTTAAATTTGTGCTTGTGTTTTTTTAGAGCCTTGCACTCCTTCTGAAACATTTTTTTAATGAAAAACTGATACGGTTTACACATTTGCAATTATTTAAATTAAATAAGGAATAATAGTGATAATGATTAATGATAAAAATAATAATATTAGAGCGCGGCCGATAAAATGTATTTTCCTCAAACCAGGCTAATTATAATAGCATTCACAGTCAATGTAGGTTTAACACGAGAGTTTAAAGTTTTACAATAAAAAGATGGGTTATAAAGTCTAAAACAAACGTAACAATTAATTGTGAAAAATATTCACACTTTATATTTTTGCGTGGTTAAAAATACATTAACTGCTCTTCGCTTATTAACTCCATTTGAACCCGACAATTAAAAATTTCGTGCGTCATTCATCAAGTTGTAATTAATATTGATTGCTGAAACAAAACGAGCTGTATGTTTTATTTCTTTGCAAATGATTATTTTTTGATTGGGGAATAATGTTATTATTAATTTTAATAATCAATTCATTGAATAATTATTTGTATTTCCCCTTACAAATATTAATCACCGCAATTTTATACATACAAAAAAATAATAATTTAAGCGTGTAATGTTTGATCAATATTATGGTAATATTTTACGTGTTTGTATTGTTACACAAATATTTAAACGCTGGTATTTTAAAATCGATACAGAAAAGATATATTTACTAAAACAAATCTGTTGTTTGTATTAAACATTTTTTTAATGGATGGATTCAATTTTCTAAAAGTAGTTTATTTTTGAAAGATATAAAATTATTTAAATTATAGACTTGTTTGTTGTTTAACTTATTATTCTGAGCTATTTCGCACATGAAATGTTAAATTTAACGTACACGCTAATATTGTCACAAAACTTTATTATATAATTTTATAATTGATATGTATACTTAGGCTACCGCTTACGTTCAATTGCATGCAAGGAATTGTACGGATTTTCTTAAACTGTTTAAGAAAATCGGGGATTATTATTTTAGGATATAAAAAGATTTAAATTGCGGAACGATGGAATTGATTATTATTTAAGTTATTATTTTCCTAAACGGTAAAATATTTTTTATTCGGTCTGTTACATACATTAATTACAACATTTAACGTACACGCTATTATAATCGTCACAGACTAAACTAATTTTATAATTGATATGTATACTTAGATTGTGAAATTACTAAAATAACAAACGGATTTTCTCAAACTGTTTTTGAACAGCTTAACGTGATTAGCAAGAGAATTTTTTTACTGTTTTACTGCCAAGTGAAATGAAAGAGCAAATGACAATCTGTCACTAAGATAAAATTGGCGAAACTAGGAAGTCACGTTACAAAAATTCCTGTTGTATAACACTTTAAAAATAATACAGAATAAAATTCTTCTCTGATCTTGAGTGATATCTCATCACGCTAAGTTGTTTGAAAAGCCCCTCACAATTAAGCCAAGTAAATCGAAGAAAAATGATCAATTACTAAGTTAAAATAGTTGAAACTAAGAAACAATCACGATATAAAAAAACTATAAACATTTTGTTTATAAAACACTCTTAATAATA